>JAVBJF010000210.1:0-669642 GCA_033439095.1 Pseudococcus viburni
CTTTTTCACAAAAATTTTCGCTTTCGCTTTGCTCGGGCTCAACGCGTTTATATGTCTCAACAAAATGATTTATATTTTACCTCCTCATTGATTTTTTTATTTTTTGGTACAAGCTGAAAATATTGTAGGGAATTGTGTAGATTTATAAATTTGAGGTATGTGGTTTTTTGGGAGGGGAGGGGAAGACCAATAAAATGCGAAGAAATTTTTGAATTTTCAGGCCAGAAAATCCGAATTTTTATTCACTTGATTTGGTTAAACACCCTGGCATAATTTGTTTCATTTTTCAAAACTTTTTAATTTTGGTTTGAAATACTTAGTTTTTCCTTTTTATTTGAAATTTTTTCTGTAATATATTCAAATTTTCAAATTTTTGCGGTGAGGTGAAGTTGGTTGGGTTCAAAAATTTTCAGAATTGAAGTTAAATCTTTTTTTGACCCGAAGAGGAGCATTTAAAAATCTTGTAAAAAGTGGCTATAGTGATTTAAACAAAAAAAATCATTCTTTTGCAAATTTTCGGGATGTAAGTGCATCACGGGAAAAATCCCCCCCCCCCGGTTCACTAATATCACGTTTAAAACGTCTGGAAACCTTCGAAAAATTGGTCTAGAAAACCTGGAAAAATTCAGGGGAAATCATCTCTGAAATATTGTGGACGCTCTGTAACAATTTTTCTTCGAAATAATTTTTTTCGGTCCTTTGGCAATGATTTTTTTTGGAAGGAGTCGTTCGAATGAATGAATCGTTTTGATACATCATTGTATTTTTTATGACTCGTATTTTTCTGATTTTTACTTCTGATTCGAAAAATATCGCTGTACAAATTTAAATAATTGACGAAACGAGTTTTCGAAAATTGAAACGAGTAATCGATTTCGAATAATGAGGCACGTGCAAATTGATTCTTTTTCTCAAAAATTACAATATTACTAAACCATCTTCTGCAAATACCATTCCACGGTACCTATTGCAATAAAGCATGAAAAAAAAAACCACACGAGGTGAAACAGAAGGTGAACGTAAAGCATTATTACAACTACACCAAAGACACACCAGACTGTAATACTATACCTGGTAATGGCTGCTGCTTCTTCTACGACCATAAGGCGACGGAGCAGCACGACAACAAAAAAAGGGAAGGGTATAGTTGAAGATACTACATCCTTGTCCTGTCGTGTTTTAACGTAAAAAATTTATTATACCCCCCTCACCGGGGGCTTCGTCCATGGTCGCGAATAACATGCTACGTGTAATAATAACGACGATAATACTTCACAATACGAGTAGTGTACCTACTTACGAGTATGTTGTAGCGTATATAGTTACCTGTTACCTGTCTCGCGTGTCTCCCCTTCGCCCGCCTTTCGCGGCGGCCCTGTTTCCGTACACCTCCGCCCTCGCTCCCCAAAACTACGTCTAAAGACGAAAGGATCCGACTGCTCTTGCTGCCATTATCGGGCGGTGTTTCTTGAAAAAAGGAGATAAGCAGAGTTTGGGGTAGCTCGGTCTTTTTGTATGTGCAGAAAGAAACTAATAGCGAGTCGTTTGTACGGTGATGTAGATTTGTCCCCCAAATTTTTTGTGCTCTTCAATTTTAACAAAACAGGAAAAAAAGATGGAAAACTAGCTAATGATAAAATAACATTTTCTTTTTTAAAAGCTACCAACGCCAGGGGTTCAACCACGATTTAGTGGAAAAAAGTCAATTCAATACAAAATTTTTAAAAAGCCCCAAATTTTTTTTTTTTGGGCGTTGTTTAAATTTTTTGCTTTTTTTTTTCTTTTCCCCCCCCCCCCACCCCCGGGACTAAAAATAAAGAAATTTTTGAAATTTTATATAGTTTTCAAGAAATGTATGGAAATCAGGGTTTTTTGGATCGTAGATTTCGAATTCTCGCTTATTTTTTCATTTTGCCCCCGCCCCCGCCCCCCCGAGCATAAAAATAAGAAATTGGTGAAATTTAGTATAGTTTTCAAGTGATATATGGAAGTCGGGGTTTTTTGGGTCGCAGATTCCCAATTTTGACTTATTTTTTTATTTCACCCTTCTCCACCCCCTTTGGACTTGAATTAAAAAAAATTGGTAAAATTTTGTACTTATAATTTTCAAGTTATGTACGGAAATTGAATTTTTGTTGGTCTCAGATCCCAAATTTCGTTTTTTTTACCCATCCTCTCCTTTTCATTTTGAAATTTAAAAAATGGACAAAATTTAAGCTTTTTTTGGTAGATACCTATAGATATTTTCAATGTCATACATTGCAATCAATGTTTTATTGGTCACAGATTCCAAAGTTCAACATTTTCTTCATTTTTCTTGTCCACCCCTATCCAAGACCAAATTTAAAAAGTAAACTGAATTTTAGCCTTTTTGTGGTATTTTCTGAAATCATATTTTTTTGCAATACTCTTATTGGATATAACACTGGTTTTCCAGCACTGCTGGACGTCGCTGTGGTTGATTCCAGTTCTAAATAGTGTAAAATAATACCCAAAACACGAATTCTGTGTTAGTTTTTTGAACCAAGTTAAAACTTTTTTTGTATGATTGATTACTTTCTTGTATTCAAAGAAAATCGATGTAAATTGAAACTGGAATTACAAACATTATAAAACAACTGGACGAATTTGCAATTACCACATCATAAATAGTATATTTAATTGTGTACTATTGCATAAATACATTTTCCTAAACGTAAAACACGACATCTTCTTTGTTATAAAACGAACATGCGCAACAGTGATATGTGTAACACATAGGGATGATAGTGGGGGTTGCACAACTCATACCTCCTGCCTACGTTTGTAGACACGTCGGAGACATTCCTAAACCCTCGTTTCAAGTGTCTCAGAGTTGTGAAAAGGGATTCCCAGCATTTTTTTAGGATTTTGAGAACATCACATTTTCGACTTTTGTCCGGCTAGAATTGCCGGTTGAACCACTGTGCAACGTGAAGAACTGGCCTTCTCCAGTGTCGAGTTCATTATCTGATCGCTCGAGTCTCAATTTGCAAAAAAAATATTACGACGAGTCGACCAAGCCTTTTTTTTGAAACTTCCACCATAAAATAGGTAAAATTTGACTAGATCATTGGAAATTCTGAGCCTAAAACCGAAAAAAATTTCCATCGGTTTTGTCAACGTCCATTACAAAGTCATTCGAGTACCTATTTCGTCCTCTGTGATTCACGCCCATCTTCGTCTACCGCGTTGACAAAATGACGTAATTAGCCAAGTATGTTTATTCGTCGTCGGCTCGATAAGGATTTTTTTTCATTTTTACCCAGCTCTCGAGCATTACATCGCGTATTATTTATTTACATATTTTAAGTATACGGTGATGTGTGTTATTTTTCAAGCATTCTCGTTCGTTTGTGACGCGTTCACGGTACTCGAGTGATATATGGAGGTAATAGGAGGCGATGATCGAGCGAAATTGGGAGCGGAATTGACGAGCAACGAGACAGAGCGTAAGAAATAACGATAATGGCTTATTTTTCGGAAAGCAGCGAGGTGAGGCGAGGAGAATTTACTGGAGGATCCGAAGAAATTGTGATGATGACGTGGAAACGGAGAAATATAATGTTGAAGAGGATTTATGGATCATTGTGATTTTTTGAACGATTTATTCGAAATGGTGGGAAATTATTGGTTTCATTATTTTTGTGAATTAAGAAGAATCGCAGATGAACGAATTTCGCGAGAAAATTTTTCAATTGGTTCGAGAAAGATTCGCGTTTCGCGTTGGTCAAAAAAGTCGTTCGCGAATGATTCACTAAAATACCCAATTTAGTTCATTTGCGAACTATTCGTCTCGCTGTTGCGAAAATTCAGTTCTTTCGCGAACGAAATATTTTAAGAGACGAAATGCTTTTTGAAGTTTTTGAACATAAAAATCGACGTTGTTTTGTTAAAAAGTCGTTCGCGAATGATTCACATGAGTGTGTGAACAAATCAGTTATTTATTTTTAGAACGATTCAATTCGTTTGCGAACAAATCAGTCATTTTGTGAACGATTCAGTTCGTTCGTGAACGATTCAGTTCGTTCGTGAACGATTCATTTCGTTCGTAAACAATTCAGTTCGTTCGTGAACGATTCAATTTGTTCGTGAACAAATCAGTTATTTTTAGAACGATTCAATTCGTTCGCGAACAAATCAAGTCATTTTGTGAACGATTCAGTTCGTTCGTGAACGATTCAATTCGTTTGTGAATAAATCAGTCATTTTTTGAACGATTCAGTTCGTTCGTGAACAAATCAGTTATTTGTTGAACGATTCAGTTCGTTCGTGAACGATTCAGTTCGTTTGTAGTCGATTCAATTTGTTCGTTAACGATTCAATTCGTTCGTAAACGATTCATTTTGTTTGTAAACGATATGATTCATTTCGTTCGTGAACGATTCAATTCGTTTGTGAACAATTCAGCTATTTTTTAAACAATTCAGTTCGTTCGTGATCGATTCAATTCGTTCGTGAACGATTCATTTCTTCTGTAAACGATTCAGTGTGAATGATTCAATGCGTTTGCGAACGATTTATAGCTTTTATGAACAATTCAATTCAACTCGTTCAGAGTGTCTAACAACTCCTGTTCGTCCTGTTTGTACTGTTTTGGGCTGAGTGGTCCTGTTTGTCCTGTTTTTGTACTGTTTTGGGGCTTTTTCAGTGAAAAGTCCTGTTTTGTAACAATTTTGAAATTCCACCCGCCAAAATAGAAAAAAAATTTCAATAAATGATCGTAATTGAAAAAAAATTTAAAAAAATTAAAAAATAGCTAATTTTTTTGGAACTTTTTTTTTAGTACATATTACTATCTAATGTTCGTTCTTGTTTTTTATATACAGGATAAGATTTGTTTTTATTCTATCTTCCTTGTCCTTGAATTTTTAAAATAAATTTTTTGCCCATTTCTAACAATTATTGAAAAAATTCGTTTCAATTTTTTTTTGCCAGAATAGGATTTTTTTTTGGGGGGGGGGGGGGGTACAAAATTGATCATAATCGATTTTTTAAAGGTCCTGTTTTGGGGTTTTGAAATTTTGTTAGACACCCTGTCGTTGCTGAACAAATCAGTTCTCTTGGTCTTAGGGATGATTCTATTCTTTTGTGAATGATTCAGTTCTTTCGCGAACGTTGTCAATGAAATATTTCTTGAACGATCTAAAAGTGTGCTTCATTTTGTTGAAAAAACGTTCGCGAACGATTCATTAAAAAAAAACACATTCTATTCGTTTGCGAACGATTTATCGCTATGATCATGAATATTTTTAACCGCTATCGAAGAACGTTATTTTCATGAAAATCTGTTCGCAACTGATTTACAAAACACGATAAATGATTCAATTCGTTCGCGAACGATTCATATTGAAGTTGTAAAGATCCATTTTATCTGCTAACAAATTGTGTCGCATTGGCAATAATTACTTTTTCAACGAGATACTGGTGACAATTTTTGAGATTTGTTCACGAACGATTCGTGTCAAAGTTATAAAGATTCAATTCGTTCATCAACGAATAGTGTCGCCATATCAATGAATTATTTTTTTTATGAAGAAAAGGTGACGATATTTTGCTGAAAACCTGTTCGCGAACGATTGATTTGCTCATTTGTATTTTGTAAATCATTCGCGAACGAATTTTCATCAAATCATTTCATGAATATTCTGAACGAAATCGAAAACAGTGTTTTTGATGAAAATTCGTTCCTGAATGATTTACTAAATGCATTCGAATGATTCAATTCGTTCGCGAACGACATCACCGTTTAAAATATATTTACGGCCAAACTCGTTCATTTTCTAAAATTCCTGAAAAATTAATTCAAATTCTATCGCTTGTTCATAAAAATTTTTGATTTCGATTCGAAGAAATCGTTCGCGAATAATTCAAACGATTTTTCACCAATTGGACGGACGACTCGTTAAAAATACATAATGAGATAGAGTAGGAAGAAGTATAGATTTATTAATGGATGCGAATCGCTTCTCAAACTGTCCAACTCGACTACACAATTGAGTTATAAAATCGATTAACGCCCCGGAATCGTTCTAAATACCTCGTATCTGTTTCAGACTCGTGTTTATCTTGAAATCGATACCATACACCCAGCAACTGCACTCTTATAATAATCTTTCGACCATAAAGGAACGCGAAAAAAAAACCATCGCCACCCAAAATTAGGGTAAACACATTCGGTCGACTTGAAATTACACGTTTACGAACACGATCGATCGACCAACGTGCGAACCAACACCCGCCCATATCTTGTACAGATATTTAATTTACCTGTCGTAGGCGCATTAATGAACCGGATTGGTGGCCGCCTTTAATTAATTATTACGTTGCGGGTCCGTGGTCGTTGTCGTCGTCATGAATCGATACCGTAAGCGAAATAATACACACGAACGTACTCTCATTCTTTTTATTTAGACGATAGACAAGTGTACCAATTAAATGATAGACAACAAAATGACGTAGAGGCGATCCGAAATTAACCGAAGGGGAGATGGCAAGTGAGGAAAAATAACAAATTCTCGACACAATATCTCAGAAACCGACGGGAAATTGATTAATGAAAAATCACATCGTCGTGTAAATTCTTTCCTCCTCCTCTGTCTCTTAACTGTGATGGTCGCTGGCGTTGCGGTGCTTGTTGTCGCGCACCGGTCACGGATCATTTTGTATTAAATTAATAAACCGTTAAGGGAAGAGATGCGGGGGAAGGCGAGAGAAAAGAGGAGAATGTTGGCTGAATCTGATTTTTCATCTCATTTATTCTTCGTTGTTTTTACCAAAAAGTATTTCGGCTTTTCGTAAAATACGATTTATCGATATTTTGAATTTTTTTTTCAGATTTGAATAATTTTTTGATACGAATGTTGTACTTATACTTACTTACTTATGAGTTATGATTTTTTAATTGTCATTTTTCGATTTTTACATCGATTTGAGATCTTTAAAAATAATTTCCCATTTGACTTTTACAATGTAATTGTAACTTCGTGAAAATTATCGAAAATATTTGTTGAATAATATTCAATTCTTGAAATCAATCATTTGTTCAAAATAATTTTAGAAATTTCATAAATGTTGGAATTGTATAAATTGGTCAAGATTACGTGAATTATTCGATAATTTTGAATTAAATATTTGAAAAGTTTGTAAAAATGATTACACAATGATAAAAATTGTATGAAAGTTGATTCAAGTTGTTCAAAAATGGAAAAAGTATATTAAAATCCCAATAATTGCCCCAAAATTTACATTTAATATTGTCGAAACTTTCACGAAAATCACTTCAAAAATTGTTCAAAACGTCGTTAAAATTATTCAGAAGATGAATAAAATTGGTTTGAAATGTGTACAGAATTTTTAAATGTCAAATAAAGTATAGTTGAAAATTTCATAAAAATGGTTGAATAAAAAAATTAAGTACTTACCTACTGAAATATTGTTGAATAATTACGAAAAAAAAAAGGTTAGAAACATCATTAAAATTATTTAGAAAATGGGAAAAATGGTTTCAAGTTACCAAAATCGACTGAAATATTGTGAAATATTGTTGAAAATATCAAAAAAAATCGTTGAAAATGTGGCCAAAGTTCTTGATAAATCACAAAAAAATTTCTAGTGTAAAAATTGCACTTTTTTTTACATTATTTCGATCAATTTTGAGAATTTTCTGAAATGTTTCTCGATCAGGGTATCGTCACAAATCGTGAAAGAAGTGATTTTTATCGAAAAAAATAGGTGGTTCGAGGAATCAAAAAAACAAATAGTTAATTTCATCCAAATTTCAGTAAAAGTAGTGGAAAATTTAAAAAAACCAAAACCCGTTTGTTCCTGAAAATTTTTCTGCTTTTTGTACCACATTTGTTCATGGCTTGACCAAGAATTTCTCTTTGGGGGATTTTGAGTTCAACTGCCCGTTCTTCCTACTAAATTTCTTTTTACCATAAAAATACTAAATTCAAAATTTGAATCATTTTCACGAATATTTAGGTGTTGCACAGGGGTTATAAAGTTCTTATGCGATTTGCATAGAATATTTTATAAAAATAATTGATCTAAATAAAATTCATGGCCTCATGGGGGGGGGGGGGGAATTAAAATATTTTCAAACGTGAATGTGAATCATTTTTCCAAGGAGGAATGAAGGAGGAGGGGAGGGGGTCAATTTTTTTTGTAAAGTAGTGAAATGTAATTAATGTGTTTTTGCAATATAAAATTATGTTTGTATTTTCTTCTGCTTGGAACTCTTTGAAAATTGAGTTTGAATCTTTTTTTGTATCTAGGAGAGAAGAAGAAGGGTTTTTAAGATTTTTGTGCAAAGTAAAGTGAAAAAAGAATAATTCTTGTAAAGCAGTTAGGCCTCCAATTTATTTCTGTGTACCTGAAACATTGTTAAATCGAGTTTGAATTATTTTTGTGTGAAAGGGAGACGTTTTCTGAAATTTTTTGTACAAAGGAATAAAAGAGTATGTACTGGAAAAAGTATTGATTTTGACAAAAAAAATCCGGGTTTTATTTTCTTCTACCTAAATAATTTTTAAAAATTGAATTTGAGTGATTTTTATATGAAAAAGGAACGGGGAAGAGGTCTTTCGAAAGAAAATGTGATTTTCTCCAAAAAACCAATTTATGACCCTGTATGTATAATTTTTTAAATACATTTTCAGCCAATTATTTTTTCGATATTTTTTGAAACAGATTCATCTATAATTTCCAGATCTTCTCGAATTTTGTGAGATCTCAGGGTGTCCAACGATCAAGAAAAGTCAAGCCTTTGACCAAGACGTCAAGGGTCTTGAGTTGGGTCGGATAGGGACTCCACACTAGACATGCAGTCAAGTTTTTGACTCAAAGGTCGAGGTTTTTTCAAAAATTGAAAAAAATCCATTCATAGGGTGTCCATTTCCTGAAAAACCTGAAAAAGTCAGGGAATTTTGAAATTATCGCTGGAATTTTGTAAAAATCCAAAAGAAAGATAAATCATCTAGAAAAGTGTTTCTTTGCTGATTTCAAATTTTTGTGCCGGATGGAGAGGAGGTGAGGTTGAAGATTTTTAGAATGAATTTGAGACATTTTTGTAGCCGGAAAAGGAAACATCTAAAATTCTAAAGATGTTTGAAAAAAATCTTGAAAACTTCGAAAAACTGATCTGGAAAACCTGAAAAAATCTGTCAAAATCATTTCTGAAATAGTGTGGACACCCTTGATAAATAATTTAAATAAAAAAATAGCTGCTCATTGTGATTTTTTTCAATCATATTTGCTTAAAGTTTTTCGTAAAAATTAATTTTTTAATGGAGAGGGAAAGGTGGTCCATAAAAAAGTCAAAAAAATCATGCAAAAAGGCCAAGTCAAGTCAAGCTTTTTGCTCAACAAATTTTGTTGTACACCCTGAACCTTAACTCAATTTTATTTCGAAAAATTGTTTTTCAAATGTCAATTCTTTTTCAGTATTTCTAGAGAAAAAATTGAAGTCCCTATACTTTATAATCAAAAAATTATACAGTATGACACAGAAGTCTTGGTCCCTTGAAACACTTCTCAATATCTCAGAACTGAAAAGAGATACCAAAACGGTTCAAACGGCAATGCGTTCCTGGCATCGAGAATATTAAAGATCGGTAATCATACTTTCCGCCCAACGTATAGGGTGTCCACAAATTGAGAAACCGGTTTTGGTCAAAAAATGGGGGTCCGGTTTTTTCATTGAAATGAAGTCTACACACTGACGCGATTAAAATGTGATATGTTTTTTTGAAACCGGTTCAGCAGTTTCGAACCAGTTGTCAATGATATCCAAAAAAGTGGAGATATGGAGAAAAAATTGAGACGAAAAGTGTAGAAAAGTGAAAATGAAACATTCTTTGTTCCATAATGTTTTTATCCATCTTGCAATGGAAAGAAGTTATGGTGCAAAGAACTCGAGTGTAATTTTTTCTTTTTTAAGCCATAATCCTTCTCCATAGATAGGTGAGAAAAAAATTACACGACATAAAATGTTCAGTTTTTAATTCTCTACAACTTTTATTTTAAACTTTTTTTGATATCTTCACTTTTTAGAAACTGGTACAAAATTTATCCAATTAGGTGGTTTTTTATTCCAAGTCGATAACCAGTTATCAAAACGTAGAGATAACGAAAAAAGTTTGAAATAAAAGTTGTAGAGAATTAAAAATTGAACATTTTTCGCTCTCTAATTTTTTCCTCATCCAGCAATGGAAAAGAGTTATGGCTTGAATAAGAAAAAATTACTTCAAATCTTTTGTACAACTTCTTTCCATTGCAAGATGAAAGAAAAGTTATGAAACAAAAAATTATTGTTTTTTTATTCGCTACAACTTTTGTTTCAAACTTTTTTTCATATCTCCATTTTTTTGGATATTTTTGTCAACTGGCTCGAAACTGCTGAACCGGTTTCAAAAAAACGTATCACATTTTAATCGCGTCAGTGTGTAGACTTCATTTCAATAAAAAAACCGGACCCATATTTTTTGACCCAAACCGGTTTCTCAATTTATGGACACCCTATACGTCGTGTATCTCCATTTTTTTGGATATTTTTGTCAACTGGCTCGAAACTGCTGAACCGGTTTCAAAAAAAAGTATCTCATTTTAATCGCATCAGTGTGTAGATTTCATTTCAATAAAAAAACCGGACCCCCATTTTTTGACCCAAACCGGTTTCTCAATTTGTGGACACCCTATACGTCGGGCTGAAAGCTTGATTATCGATTTTCAATGTTCTCGACGCCAGGAACACATTGCCCTTTGAACCGTCTTGGTATCTCTTTTCAGCTCTGACTAGGGAACCTCATGAAGTGTCCCTCGGGGATTTTGATGAAACATGGTCTCAGTGGTAGCCCTTGGCCCAAGTACCACACCACCAAAATTTTAGCTGCCAGTTTTGAGTTTAGCCCTCACAGTGAAAAATCAAAATTTTGAATTTTACCATGTATTTTAAATGGGCGAAATTTTTTTTTCCATAAAACCATAAACTATCATGGTAAACAGGTAGAACATGTTGAAAGGAGTAAAAAATGATATGTACACATATTGCATAACTCGAATGTGGAAGGGGCTACTCTTAATCAAAGATCTTATTTTCAATAATTTTTCAAAATTAAATTTTCAAAAAATTAAATATGTTTCAAAAAAAAAAATTATATGTAAGTACTTCTGGCATCTTCAAGTCAGAAAGAACAAAACCAGTTATGCGGACTTGTTGCCTAACGCTAATACTGAAGGGGTAGTAGGTCGTAATAACTTCAAATTTTGCACCACTACCTAATTTAATTTCTATAAAATTTCCAAAAAAAAAATACTGAATGTTGTCAAGATACAAAAACCGCCTTGTTTAAATAGTTGCGACGTTGTTAGGCAACTAGTCCGCATAACTGTTTTTGTTCCTTCCGACTTGAAGATGCCAGGGGTACATATAATTTTTACTTTGAAAAATATTTAATTTTTTGAAAATTTAATTTTGAAAAATTACTAAAAATAAGATCTTTGATTAAGAGTTGCCCCTTCCACATTCGAGTTATGCAATATGTGAACATAACATTTTTTACTCCTCTCAACATATTCTACCTGTTTACCATGATAGTTTATGGTTTTATGGAAAAAAAATTTTCGCCCATTTAAAATACATGGTAAAATTCAAAATTTTGATTTTTCACTGTGAGGGCTAAACTCAAAACTGGCAGCTAAAATTTTGGTGGTGTGGTACTTGGGCCAAGGGCTACCACTGAGACCATGTTTCATCAAAATCCCCGAGGGACACTTCATGAGGTTCCCTAGTGAGATATTGAGAAGTGTTTCAAGTGACCAAGACTTTTGTGTTATACTGTTTGTTATCTTCTAACCTTGAGTAAATTTCAATCGACCTCACCTCAGCACACATAATTTTGATCCAAAAAAAAGAAGGAAAAAACCAATCAAAAGCAGAAGCACAAAAAAACTACACAAAAAGGAAGATAAGGTATACGCGCGTTTGGACTATTAACTTCGTCATTTGACATTGTATGTAGTAGTTTTTTTTTGTATTGTTTCACTCGACTCTGTATTTTCTGTTCCCTGGGTGTTTTTTTCTCCCTTTCGGTGTACTTTCAGCTTTCTTCAATCTCTAGAGAATATTAAACGGTACCTATAGACGATAAGTTATGATAAGCGAGCTCCTCTTTTTCATTTTGTCGTCAACGAGCAACAACGACGACGAGACGTATATTATATGGCACTTTATTGTGCCTGTGTTTTCTATTTTTACGTATATATTGGGGAAGTTACGTATGTGTGTACATTTCACCATCTAGGTAGAGCTACAGAGGTATAGTATAACCGATCGTTGCCATACCATTTATACAAAGACGCTGGTACATCGAAGGGGTATAGTCGAGAGGGATGAATACGTTGTCGGGTCTCTTTTTCCTCTACACGTACTACATACACCGGGTACTAAACTAAAACATCACACGTACGCTAACTTCTCCTCCCCCTGTTGTGTATTTCGCAGCCTCCTGCTGGTTTCGCCCTTTTGCCTCTTGGTGCTCGTGTGGTTGTGTATTTTCATAGTGGTTTCTCCCTGTATTCGCCCCGTCTACTGTTGTATCTTTTTCTACCTCAGGTGGTGTTCTTTCTCTTACCCCTTCTGTCCTCATCCAACCCCAGTGTACCCAAAGTTGTTTTTACTGTGTCGCGGCGGCGGCGAAGAGAAGGTGTATACGGTTCGTCGAATATTTGGGATTTGTACGGTATGGTGTCTCGTATCCAATTTTTTTCCATACCTTTGAAATACAGAGATACCGAGGGTTGCTGGTGTACTTTTATTATACGATAAAGTTACCGGAATTGAAATCGGAACAAGGTGGTAATTGATTTGTACTATTATGATTTCAGGCTCGGATTGGTATAGGAGGAGAATTACCAATCAAGATTTCTACATGATCGTGTTTCAAAGAGTATTCGCACCTATGAGAAGAAGAAGCGATCAGAGGCGCTAGGATACTCTTTCCGATCCGATATCGTATTCGAATTGTCGTCCGTTTTATGTCGCTGAAACAGGATTTTCTTTTCAAGTGAGTTTTTCAATGTTTTCCTATACCGAGATAAGGATGTAGTTAGGAAAAAAGCGAATTAGCCCCGGAAATTGAATGAAACAGTTTATATTTTGGAAGTTCTTCCATGATGAGATGAAAATTTCAAATCTTTGACCTATTATTTTGGGGGTAGGAGGGTCAGAATGTGTATTTCTGTTTCAATTTTTTCAGTCTATCCCAAACTGTGATAAAAAATCCCAATTTCTTTCCTATGTCACTTATGTGGTTAAAAGAAAACGATTTTTTTCTCTGAAAAACAATAACACCGGTCGATATTTTTAAACTTTTGAAATGCTGTTTGAGCTTTGATGGATGATTTTTATAGCATTTTTTGCACTGATCACGAAAAAAGCAGTGAAAAAAATTCATCACCCAAGGATTTTTCACAATTTGAATTTTTCGTTCAACGGGGTTTCTACTTTTTTTGATAACTTTTGACATTTCAAGTCGACTTTTTGAGAAAAGGAAGGGTTCTACGAAAAAAATGAATGGAACATGAATTGTAGAGCGTCAAATTTCCTATCTGTAGAGTCCAATAAGTTATTTCTGAGGAGGCTTAGCTTTCGAGATATTTTAGCCTTAAGTTCAAAGTTCAACTTTTTTTAAAATTGAAAATATCTCAAAAATTAAGCCTCCTCTGAAAAAACTAATCAAACTCTACAAGTAGGAAATTTGACGCTCGACAATTTATGTTCTATTCAATTTTTTCGTAGAACCCTTTCTTTTCCCAGATAATCGACTTTAAGGGTCAAAAGTTACTGGAAAAATGTAAAACAAACTTTCAACGAAACATCTTCCAATTATAAAAAATCGTGGCGTAATCGAGAAAAACTGTAATATTCAAACTCGGCACTAAAAAATAGATTAGAATCACCTACCAGCGGAACTTGAGTGATGGAGAAATTTTAAAATCAGCGCTACATTTTAGACTAAAACAGTGATTACAACAAGATAAAAAATTGATGTTTTAAATTTAATGGATAATTATTATATTATTTTTCACGGTGTTCACGAGAAAAATGGTGAAAAAATTCCAGGGCGTCAGAATTTTTCATAATTGGAAGATTTTTCGTTGAAAATTTCTTTTACACTTTTTGATGTAATTTTTGACCCTTAAAGTCGAATTTCTGGGGAAAGAAAGGGCCCTACGAAAAAATGAATAGAACGTAAATTGCAAAGCGTCAAATTTCCTTTCTGTAAAGTCCAATTACTTTTTTCTTAACAGCCTTAGAAGTGCAAAAAAGAGGATAAAAGGTAAAAAAATGTATTTCTATTCCATAAAAAAGGCAAAAAAAATCACTTGAGCAAAGGAATTTCATGGATTAAAAATAATTACTGAAAAAAAAAACACAAAACGTCGAGAGAATTTTTTGGATCATTTAAAAAAATTGACAAAAATTTGATCTTTTTTCTTCCAAAAGTGGGATTTTAACCTTTCTGTATCACGCTAGTTTTTGTACACATTGTCACACTTATTTAGCGAAATTTACTAATACCTTAGTGATATTGAATTGCTAAAATTTACTCAATGTACTTGTTCTACTATGGCTAACTGACAACAATTAGAAACCGTTTTTTTGGTCTGGGTTCCATATTTTTGAAATTTTAGGGGTATTTTATTACAATTCATCAGAAATAATTTAAAATACTGGTGAAAAATATCAAATGAAAAATTGTTCAAACTGACGACATTTTGAGTGGTGAAAAAATTGTATCAAAAAATGTGATATACACTTTTTGTCTGTCATCAAAATTGCAGGAGCTATTCAGCATGTCCATTTTTGAAAAATTACTAGCCCTTCAATTTTGAAGGAAGGCAAAAAGTGTATATAAAATTTTTTGTTACAAATTTTCTCCCTACAAGATTCCTCATTCAAAAGGTCAGTTTGGACAATTTTTTGTCAGAATTTTGCTTCTAATCGGCTTGAAAATTAAAAAAAAATATTCAGCAGGTAAAAAAATTTTTTCGGGAAGTAATGGCTGGCAAACAATCCTTGAAGGTTGAAAATTTGAAGCACCCCTGCGTTGAGCGATCCTCTGTTGATATCCTGGAGCTCAGAGTCACAAAAAAGTCATAGGTTATTAGTAAATTTCACTAAGTGCGACGAAATATGTCGTGAAATTGACCAAAAAGAGTCGAGAATATGCCTTAAAACATCAAATAATATGTAAAAATATGCCAACCTAAAGTAGGCTCATTTTACTCGCGAGATTTTGATGGATCGCAAATATACCTACCAAGAAGGAGCAGGAAAAAAATCTAATTCCTATTGATCAGTTATTTTGTTATCATTTTTTCGTCTTTTGTGGAATCCCAAGTACCTATTCAAAAAACTCAAAAAAATGATTCGTCAAGAACCTATAAAAAAAAGTGCTCATCTTATTTTGGGGACAATTTTCAGACTAAAATTCACTTTCTTCAATTTTCTATATTTTTCTAAATTTTAATTTGTTCAATTTTTTATTTTTTGAAATTTTAAAAAGTTTTTCTTTTTTAATTTTTTGTTTTTTCAACTTGAAATTTTCTTTCAATTTTTTATTTATTTATTTTTTTGATGTTACAAAAGATTTTGGTATAAATTTCAAGCTTGAGTTGAGAGGAGTTGAGGTGAAGAACTATTATGCTAATTCCTCTCCTATCAAATTTTCAAAAATAAGAGGGAAAATATCTCCCCTGTTGGCTACCCAAGAATTTTTGAAGTATTCAAAAAAAAATTATTTGAATGAGATTCGAATCAGATTTTCAATGATTTTTGATTCGAAAAAGGATGATTTGTATGCGAATCTTTCTTTTTTTTTTTACTTTTTTGTGATTTTCAATTTTTTTCCGTCATCTTGATATTCGTTTTGGCTTTCTTTCATGTTCTGTGAACTGTAGCTTCTTTTTGTATCTAAATTTCAATACTTCAATGATTGGTAAAACTGAAAAATTGGAAGAAATCTTTTCTGAGAATTCAAATTTCAAATTTATTGTCACCCCAGTGATACCGATTTCTCTATTTTCCTTGAGTTTTTAGGTATTCGTACGCTTGGAAATTGCTCATTAAAATTTTAAACAGTTTGAGATTTTAATCACTTTTCTGGTAATTTTTCCTAATACTTTAAGCCAGGGATGAAAAAAATTCAATTTTGGTTTTATTTTTTTTATTTTTTGAGTTTTAGATTTATTAATTTTTCGGTTACCATTTTTTTTGAATTTTTTGATTTTTTTTGCTTATATCTGTACTTAATATGGATTTGCTCTAAATTATAATGAAATTGAATTGAAACATCAAAGCTGCCGTTATTTCAAAAGTTTCCAACAAAATTACTTTCAAGTTCCATTACAACTGAAAAATTGAGAAAATCTCATCTCTGTAAAAACAGAAACGATATCAGTTTTCGTTTTTCCCACTCTTAATGTCAATTTTTCATTAATGGGAGTATCTTCGCTTCCTTTCAATAAAAATATTATAAAATCACTTTTTTGATTGAAAAATTTTATTTTGAGTAAAAAATTTCCAATTCTTAGCCCCCCACTCCCCGATGATACCAACTTTGGTTCGTCGTTGGTTGTAAGGTCTCGTGGAAATGACTGGTCAACAAAATATTCACTTCAATTGAAAATATTTGACTCGAGTCGACTTCGAAAGAAGGCGATAGAATTTCAGTAATGTTCTTTTACCTAAAATCTGCAAACAAAAAAAATATCTGCGTGAATTTTTTTCAAAAATTTGCCAAAAATACCTTTCCGAATTCCTGCATAATCGCAACTGATGTAAGCTAGTTCGCGATCACGAAACACGTGATCACTACCGACAAACGACATTATACCAATGCAAAATTACCCGAATTCTACATTCATTTAAGAAAAATAACGACAACTTTATTTCGTGTTGGTAGAAAATTTTACGACGAATATTTTTCATTCTCGTAATATTTTTCTTTCCAAAAAAAAAGAACTAAGATCGAAAAGAATTACGATATTCGACGTAGAAAAATTCGAAAAATGAAAACGCGTGTGGAATTCGCGTAACGTAGCAGTCCAATCGCGTGATAAGGCGTAATTACAACGATGACGATTCCATCGTAAAAAATAAATACGCGACTTTTTCTTTTCCATTTGTATAGTGTTTGTACTTTGATATACCAGGAAATTTCGTAAGAAGTGTTTCCTTTTGCGTGGCGATTTTTTGATGACGACAAATATTCGAGGTGATTGATTTTTGCACCGTGTTGTTTACAAATTTAAAGGGTGAAAATGAGTCATGGTGTGGGCTTATTGAAGGATTATTGCCGGTGATCGGGGATTATTTTGCAGGAATCGGATGGGTATATTGTTGTAGATCAAGGTGTTGGTGGGGTTTTCCCAAGAAGGGATCAAAATATTCAGGAACTTTGAACTGAAATTTCTCGAAAATTTCGCTTCTTAGAAAAAAATTAATTGAAACTTACAGGAAAAAAATTACGTTCTACAATTCATTTTCTGTTCATTTTTTTTTTGGTAGGACCCTTTCTTTGTCTAGAAAATAGACTTGCAGTGCCAAAAGTCATCAAAAATTATCAAACAAATTTTCCATAAAAAATTCAAATTGAAAATTCTCGACGTGATGGAGAAAAATTGAAATCATATTCGAACTCAGCACTAAAAATTAGATCAAAATTACCTATCAGGGTTGATAAAGCAGAAAAAAGTTGAAGAAATGCAAGCCTGTGTCATTGCTATTCTTGAAAAATTGGAGGGGGATTATTTTGCAAAATTAAGAAATGTTTATTATTTTTTAAACATTTGATGAGTCGGGATGGAATTTTTTTATGTCATGAAAATCGTGTTTTAAGATGATCAAAATATGTCGAAAAACGGGTAAAATTACCAAAAATATCTAAATTTATGCTTTTTACGAAAAATATGTAAAAATATGCTCTTACAAATTGGGCTCATTTTACTCGAGATTTTATGTTTCGCAAAGACCCATGTTTAACCCTTTTCCTTCCTTCCCCTCTGAAAAAGCTCAAAGTTTCAAAATTTTAAATTCTTTTCTAAAAAAATTGTTTTTTGCTTTTTTGACGATGATGATTGGTTGCAAAAAATTTCCTGATTCTAGATTTGTTATTACATGCATCATAGTGGGTCACTTTTTTTGGGTGTTGTGTCACTTTTTTCGACTTCTGTCACTTTTGGTTACTTTTCACGTCTAAAAGATTACTTTGGTTACTCCTCCCCCCCCTCAAAAGTCACTTTTTTTTCCTCGCACCTCCAGGCAAAAATTCAAATTTTCACGTAGAAATCGTTATTTTTCAAAATTCTTCAAGAAAAAAATTAAAAAATTGATTTTTGCTGGTTTGTTTGTTGTTTTGACGAAGGAATTTAATAAATGACATTATTTACGTCTTTTCAGTTGATTTATCTTTGAAATGTTTGCAGAAAACTGCAAAAAAATTGCCCCCCCACCAGAAAACTGTACAAAAAATTTTTCCCCCCCCGAAAAAATTGAATTTTTGGTCACTTTTGGTTACTTTTTGGTCATTTTTTTGTCACTTTTCGGTCACTTTTTACTCAAAAAAAGTTACTGAAAGTTACTTTTTTCTTTAAAAATTTCTCTACGATGCCTGATAGTACGTATTTACATAATTTTTGTAAGAGTCCAAAAACTCTTTTTGGAGATAACGTGGAATGAAAGCAAAAAATAATTAGTTACGCTTTGATCGATTTCGAGAGGTTGATTTTGACCGTAGTTGGACGTAGGACGCCGACGCCCCCTCCCCCTTCCAACCCACTCTCTCATTTCTGAATCAGTGAAATTTATCAAAAATCACTGAAAAACAGTCAGAATTGCAGCACAGTAATAAATCAGTGAAAATTTTTTCACTAAAAGCAAGTCAGTGAAAGAAAATTCATTGAAAAATCAGTGAATTTCGCTGATTTTTCCTGTGCTCCAATTCCAACTGTTTATCAGTGATTTTTCACTAATTCGAAATGAGAGAGCATCATTCAATTTTTTCAGGGCTCTCAAATTTTGTTGCATTAACGCCATGAAACGAAATTTCCTTCTTTTTTTTGACATAACGTATTCTTGGTAATTTTAGAAACCGGAATAAATGGAAATGGGGCTGGAGGTCGTCCTACGTCCATCTCCTAATTATTTTTTGCATTCACTTCCAACGTACCTCCACAAACAGTGTGTTTTTGGTCATGTACAAAAACAATTTTTTTTTAATTTCAAATTTTGAGTTGAGGGGTTGAAAAAGCACCAAAAAATGTCAATTTTTCACCACATATTTTTGAGCTCATTTCCACAACAATTTTTTGTTCTAATTTGATTCTAAAATTCAGGCATTCCAGTACGTTACTTTTAAGGTAACTTTGTTACTTTTTTCTAGGAAAGTCACTATTAGTTACTTTTTGTACTCCAAAATTTACTATTGGTTACTTTTCATTCAAAAAAGTTACTTTTTTCAAAAATTTGAGCAAAAAATTAATTTTTTTGGTTTAAAAAAAATTTGCTTGAAAAAAATCAAAAATTGCTTAAAAAAGGATACCATGGCAACGAACCCTCCAAGTAAAAATTCGAATGACTTTTTTACATTTTCTATGTGAAATCATGAATTGAAATTTATAAAAAGGTTACTTTTTTGAACTTTTTTTGCTACTTTTTAGACTGTCAGAGGTTCCTAATAGTTTTTTTTTTCAAATTTTGGCTGGGAAGTCTGTTCTAAATTGATAATATTTTCAAGATTAATATTGAAAGTTCATGATAAAATTGCATTTCTTCGAAATAAAGGGACCAAAAACAAGCCATTTTTTCTTTAAATGAAATAAATTTTCTTTTCTACCTCAATTTTACTAAAACTTGACTCGAAAAAAAATTATTCGTCAATTTCTCTATTTTTCATCTCGAAAGCGTTCATGAATACATTGAAGGTCTGCAAAAAAATTGTGATCATTGGCCCAGAATATCTCATTCTCATTATTAAAAATGAGCAAAAAGCATAAATTGATCCTTTTTTTTTTTTTTGAAAAAATACAAATTTTCTAATCCCACAGTCCCACTACTCGACATTTTACCAACGATTGTCAAACAATTCCGGATATTTTGACGTATAATTATCAAAAATCGCGATAAAATTCCGGCTTATAATTGTTCGTCTCTCGAAGGAAAACGATTATAGTCGAATAAATCGCATTAAAAAATCCGCAATCCTCTCTTTCGTCTCGTTTCCCCGTTTTTTATTTTTTTATTATCCTACTTCGAACGAAACACTATAAACGTCGATAAATACTAATTCCACTTTATGAAAGAAACGAGGAAAAGGAAAAAAAATACCCGTCAAATCGTATTCGACGCGTTTAACGAAGCGCTTTACAATCGAACAGCAGCAGCAGAAGGGAAAAGGTATATAAAAAAAGGACGAAACACGAAAAAGAAATAACGTTTTAGCGGTTCTACGCACATGTATATATTTTAAAAAGATCACGCGCGCGGATAAAAGAGAGGCGAATGAAAAAAAAAAAGCAAAGAAAATCCATTTCCTTTATCAACTCTCGACACGATTACAACCGGGCTAGGCCGTTTACGTGAGCCGGGGTGAAAAAAGGCTCGCGAAGAGAAAAAAATCCTCCCTCGTTCTCAAACGTTTCACAATTGCAAAACAAATTCGAATTCGCGTCCATTTTTTCCTCATTTTTTTTGCCTCTTTTATTCTCGAATTAAACAACCTATTTTGGTTGTTTTTTTTTTACTCGGGTACTTGGTTCGAGAAGGCATTTGCTATTGTTTTAATTTGCACACCCTTCTTCCCCATCTTGATGTTGAAAAATACCTGCTCTTAACACATTTATAAAGTAGTTGACTTCTTTCTTTTGCAGAAGGGTAATTACGTGTATTTGCAGAAAAATACCAGTTCCGATTGAAGCCTTTGAAGGGGGAGCAGGGCAGGGCACGTAGAAAAATGTTCCATCGCGAAGCTCCGACGAGCTTTTTGATATTTTCTTTTTATTGTTTTTATCAATACGACGCTTCGGCCTGGTTTTTTTGACGTATTCTGCGGTCGAGGCGTTCTACAAAGCTGCGATGCGACGAGAGAAGAGAACCGTATAGCGGAAGGTTTTTGTAAAAAGAGCCGCGGCTTAACTGAAGTAAAAAGAGAGCCTTTTCAGCGGATTACCAAGGCATAATACATGAAAAGAAAACCAGCGTCGACGTTCGTTTAGCGTCGTGTTTTTCTTCCTCCTCTCCCTCGTTTTTTCCTCGTACTTTTCCCATTTTTTTCCCGCTCGAGCATTTTGTACGCTCTCGTCGACAGAGGGAATAATTTACTTAAAAGTCGTTAAGTTTTTAATTTTTATTATGTACGAGGATGCGAGAAGACGGAGGGAAGGGAGAACGAGCATCTTTTTTTTACGTGTGTGCCAGAGAGCTTCGATATTGCGCTTTATTTTTCTTCTTTCTTCCCTTTTTTTTTCATTCTTTTTAAATTGTGCGTGCTCCAGTCGACGACGACGAGTCGAGTGGAAAAATAAATGGCGCGGTGCTTGCTGGCTTTTTGTAGTTTTCTTCTCGTTTTTTCAGAAGTCGAGAAAACAGAGTTGGATTTTTTTCTGAGCTGGTGCGAATGTGTTTTGTGGTGTCTGTGTGGATAAGTGCGATTAATCCTGATGTTGATTATTTTTACCATAATGGAATCTCAAATAATGTGGGAGTAATTAGCTGGAGGATAGGCAGAAAGATGTGAAGAGAATCTGTCGATTTTTCTGAAACAGAAAAGTATTAAAATGCGCTGTTTTGGTCTAAATTAGTAAGAAAGGAGCTGTCTGGTCTGGAAAATTTTGGTACTGATTTTTTTCAGTGGCAAGATGGATGGAAAAAATTTTAGCCAAGTTTTTATGTAGTTTTTAATGACATTTATGAGAAAAGTTATGCCTAAATTTAATATCGAAGGGGCTGAAACTGCTCGAATAACGTTTAAAGTTCGACTTTCGAAGTAGTTCGTTCGGTACGTAAATTTTTTTCAAATTTTCGACGTTGCTTCGAATGAGAAATTTATTCGAAAACACGATGCTTTAATTCTGCATAGTTTTTAGTTTGAAGGGACCATATTGTTTGGGAAAATCTCAAGCTCGGTTTACATTTTGCGCACGATGTGAACAAAAGGTACAATTTTTCTGCAATTTTCGTGAAAAAAAATATGCTTGCAGATTTTTCTTAAATTTCGCATCAAAGGTTATTAACCTTTAAAAATTTGTAAATTTTGACTTTGGGTTGCTTTTTGGTCACTTTTTGGTCAAAAGAAATTACTGAAAATTACTTCTTTCTTCAAAAATGTTGCTATGAAAAATTTGTACTTACGACCCCAAAAATGATAAAAACATGAAGATAACACAAATTTTTGAAAAATTAATTCGAAAATACGAGAATTTTTACGAATAGTGCGTAAAGAAAATAATTTTGAAATATTACTTCGTTCGTTCTCAAAAGAAAACGATTTTATTCGCTAGTTCGAATTGTTTCTCATCTTAAGAGAAGGGGGGGGGGGTGTCAGTGAACGAATTTATCGAGAAATTGGCTATAAAAACTTACACACAAAAAAGACTAAGGCCCGAATTTTAAATCATTCCTTAAATGTTAAGGTAGCCTTAAAAGTTCCTTATCACATTTTGAACCAATCAGAAAGCACGAAACGGTTCCTTAAAACCATTAAGGCTGCCTTAATTTTTAAGGTATGATTTAAAATTCGGGCCTAATTCTTGATTCCAAGCTTTCTATAAAATACAAAAAGTAAAAAAATAGGAACTTAGATGTACAAATACTGAGGAGATGGTAGGAATTAAAATAAAAACTTCAAGAAGTACAAAATTGTGATGAAATTTGATCAACGAAAATATGTAATAAATCGACTATTTTCTTGCTTATTACAAAAAAAATCTGCCTTTGCTTTTCTTCACTGAGTACATAAGTAAATTGTCCTATAAGTTACAATTTTTCAAGTTTTGGCTTTCACTTCGCTCGGGCACAAGAAGCTGCTGTTTTGGCATACTCTCAAAAAAGTAAAAAAAGAATTTTGTTGTGCTATTTCATCGTGATTTTTTGAAAAAATTTCGCTTCACTTAGACAACAAAGGATCGTAAAGTATTCGTATTTATTATTTTGAAAAATTCTTTTGAAAATCATGCTGATTATTTTGAGGTAGGAAATTTTTAAAATTTTGTATTTTTTCTTTTGTGAGAGAATTTAAAAGTTTTTAACGTAGAAAAAATCACTCCTCACTATCACCACTTTTTAATTTCTTCCCATTATACATACGAGTTCCTATAAACTTTATTTACAAATTCTAGAAAATTTGAACGAATTGGTCTGAAACCCCATGGTATCTTATCATTCATGAGAAAATCATAAAATCATCTCGAAATCGACTTCCAGAGATCAAAATATGTCTAAAAATTCAAAAATTGAAAAAAATCATTTAAAAAGTGGATAGTTTTTGATAGTTTTGAAGCATGAAAATACATACGTGTAATAGAGAATTTTGAAGTTCTTGTAATTTTTTTTTGCGGGTGTGGGAAGTGAGAGAGGAAGGTATCATTCATTTTCCAAAGGTGTAAAAAACTGGTGAAGGAAACTACACTTCTCAATAATGGAGAAATTTTATTTTCCTATTATGAAAAATTGAGTTCGAGTAGAAAATTTTTCAAGTGATGACTTTTTTTTAGAAACTTTCATTTTGAACTGGAAGAAATTGGAAAAATGGTATTTTGAATCAGAAAAATTGAGAAAAAAACGATTTCGGTCAGAAATCTAAAAATTGTGCTCTTCACAAGGCAGGTATCCCAACTCAACGTAAAATTTTGACCCCAAACAAAAATAAATCGAAAGTACGTCATAAAAGAATCCCATATTCAAAATTTCAGATGCTGAAGTTCATTTCTCGAATATTTACGAATTTTTGAAATTTCAAAATTACTTCATCGCCCTGCAAAATATGAAAATTTGATCTAATCAACGAAAAAGAATACGTTTTAGAGCCTTCGGAAAATTTTGGGATTCTCCAGTGCTGGAAAAAAGTCCATATTTGTGCCATATGAACTTCAGCACCTATAATCGCGGATTGCCAGTTTTAGTGACCTATATATCTGATCGATCCGAAATTTGAAATTTTGAGTTCGAATTCATATTTTTTGGCTGAAAATGAAATTTCTTCCAGGAAAATTGACAGCCAAAAAGTATAAATTTGAACTCGAAGTTGCGAATTTTGAAAAATTCTGCTTTAATCGATCAAATAGGTCACCAATATTGGTAATCCACGAATATAGGTGCTGAAGTTCATATGGACCACTTTTATGGTCTGTTTTCTAGCTGCAGCGCTGGAAATTCCCTAAATTTCTTGGAGGCTCTGAAACGTCTTGAACTACTTCCAATCGATTCGGGAGGTGAAAAATAGGGTATATGTATACCAAATTTCCGGTTTTTTCTGTTGATTAGATCCAATTTTCATATTTTGCAGGTCGGTGAGGTAATTTTGAAATTTTGAATGTAGGGTATTTTTATGATGTATTTTCGATTTATTTTTGTTTGGGCTCAAAATTTTAATTTGAGTTGGGATACCTATATATACCTCCCTTGTCAGTTTTTTTTTTTTTTGTTATTTAATAACGAATTCCTTTGAACTGTAGATTATGATTATGAATAAATTTTCCAAAATTTTCAACTAAGTAGTCCCTATACTTACTTATGATATTTTGTCAAAGTTTCAGCACCTTTTCGATTAAAAAAAATTGGTAAATTCTTAAATTTTTCAGCTTTTTGTGTAAGTTGTATCAAGTTCTATGTGCAAATTTTGACCATATTGATGCTAAAAATGGAGAGAGTTTCAATTTTCAAAAAGTTTCGATTCTCGATTGCTTTTATTCGGTGCGAATATTTAACCAATTTGATTCTCGAAAAAAAAATACTATAATATTTTCCAATTTGATAAGTAATAAGTATCACAAAAACAACGCTGGATATTTTACGTACTTGAAGTATGTGAAAAAAAATAACGCAGTATTATATATAATTTTTTGGGGGTAATGATCATACGTCGTGTTGGGAACGCCTCAACGATTAACTAGTTTGAAAAGAATATATCGCTCGCGCTTAATTTTCTTCCATATTTTCCCATTCGTTAGGTACCTTACCTAACTTATTAAACTCAAACCCTAATTTCATTCTCTTCCCTTCTCTAAAATCTTTTACGCGTAATGCCCACGTGTTAATGTACTACCACCACAACTTTACCTATACTCGAAGGAATTACGCTAATGAAAATAACATCTTCGTCTTGGTTTGTTGTTGTTGTTTTTTTTCATATCGTTTAAAAAGGACTGCTTACTAATGCCTGCAGTTTCCGCTTTAGCGATTGCCTCCTTCCTGCCCCGCGCGAACGTCTCTCCCCTTCCTCCATCTGGCAAATTATTAACACTAGAATGCGATTTTACCTCGAATTAAGTATATATTTACCTCGTGATACCTCGGCAGGTATTTTTTTACTTTTTTTTGATAAAGTTTTATGTTGTAGTCGGCTTCGATCGATTATTCGAGTATTTGTGTTGAATACCTCGTCGGTGTTTGTGTATCTAACTACAGCAAGTGTGCGATGTGCAAGCAGCAGCGTAAGGGAAGAGTAGAGGGTGTTATCCGGTGTCTTGTTACGATACTTAGGCAGCACGTGTCGAATTACCGCGACCGAAGTGTCCACGAATTGAAATATTCGACCTTTTATCGAGTTTATTCCGTATTCGAAGGTTCGTACTGAGATTTGAGGACGAAAATGTGGGGTATTTGGGTGAAATATGGTTAATTTGGGGAACCGTGGTGGTTTCTATTTTCAAAATCGAGAAGAAAATTATATCATTACGAAAAGGTAGATGTAGACTCCTAAATTGATTCATGGAAAAATATCAAGGTTTGGTATCTCACGAGGACAGTAAAGTTTCCATTTTTTAATCTTTTGCTCATTTTGGGATAATTTTTTTTCATTGGACCAATTAGAGAACCTCGTGAATTGTACTAGGAGAATTTTGATCAAAAATACAAAAATAGTCTCATGAGCGGTAGCCCTTAGTTCAGATACTTCACCACCAAAATCCTGACTACCGCAGTTTCAATTTTCGGTCAACAAAAAATCGCCTATATTGAAGGATCAAAGGAGAAATTACTTCAGATTTCATAACAATTAAATTAAAAATCACATAAGAGTATATTTTTTTGTTTTAACTCAATCAAGAGGTCACAAAAGTCACAAGATTTTTTTTAAAATCAATGAAATTTTCGCTTTATAATTTTGTCTTCAACTTTTTTTCACTAGTCTAGGATTGGACAAAAAAATGGAAGATCAAAATTAATGAAACTAAATCGTCTCAAATAATATTCACCAACAAAAGAATTCAAAATTACGTCGGAGTTAAGTTCAACAACGAAGAGCTTCCAAAAGTAAAAACGGTCAAGTACTTAGGCTTGCACCTGGACGGAAAGCTTACATGGAAAGATTACATAATTTCAAAAAGAAACGAACTAAATCAACGAATTAAAAAAATGTACTGGCTGATTGGTAGGAAGTCGCAGTTATCACTCAAGAATAAATTATTTCTATATAAAACAATCTTAAAACCAATCTGGACTTACGGAATAGCCCTTTGGGGTACAACAAAAAAATCAAATCGTGAAATTATTTAGAGAAGCGAAAATGAAATATTACGAATGATAACAAAAGCCCCGTGGTATGTGCGGAACGAAGATATCAGGAAAAACTTCAAATTAAGAACTGTAGAAGAAGAAATTCAACGATTTGCATCTAATCACAAAAGAAGACTCCAATCTCATTAAAATCAAATGGCAGCATCACTTCTAACCAATAATGTTGGTAGAAGATTGAAACGCACAAAATTCCTCGATATTGTTAATTAATTCCGAAATACTACTAAATAGTTTTTAAATAAACTAGATTGTAGTAAGAATTTGAATGAATAAAAAAAAAACTCGAATAAAATTACCCTATTTTTGGAGCATCTTACTATTTTAAAATTTTTCTTCACTTGAATTCGATTTTTTTTCCTGATTTTACGAATTATTATTATGGTTTCTTTTTTGAGAAATTCTTGACGTTGAATGGGGTAGGAAGGCTGAGTGGAATTCGTCTTTTAAAAATTCTTCTGGGGTACCTACACTCTTTTCGAATCAGTGAAAAATCACTGATAAACAGTCAGAATTGCAGCACAGGAAAAATCAGTGAAATTCACTGATTTTCAGTTATTTTTCATTGATTATTCAAAAAAATTTGCAGATTTTTCAGTGAATTTCATAAATATCACAGAGTTTACAATAAATTTTCACTGATTTATTACTGTACTGCAATTCTGACTATTTTTCAGTGATTTTTGATGAATTTTACTGATTCAGAAACGAGAGAGTAGTTCATGACAGAATCCCGATGAGTGCATTTTGAAAAAAAAACAATATTGCTGGACTTTGCATCCGGTTAGAAAAACCAAATGTGGGACGTTGTTCCATTTTAGAAATCTGGTTTCCCGTCATTTTTGATTTTTCTCAATTTTTTGCCCATAAAATGTCCAAATTTCAAAAAAATTCTGGTAAAAAAAAGATTTTCAAGTATCAACTTTAAATTATTGCATAAAGTGTGTTTGATTGGAGGAATTTTACCTGTTAAACAAGAATTCGAGATAGTTTTCTATTCATTTATTTTTTCTAAAAATTCGTGGTTTTCAAGTTGGAATCAATCGTTACGTACAAGGAAATTTATAAGGAAATTGAGTGAGGCGAAAATTTAGTGCCAGATTCGAGTTCTAGGACCTAAAATTAACCGGAAATCGATATTTTTCTGAATTCGAAATTTTAGATGGTCCTGCATGTGAGGTTTTGCAATTGACAAAATGGTATTGAAAATGATAGTAAGATGGTGAAATCGGCCCTTGAACTCATCGGAACAAAAATTCGCCAAAATGTTGGTTGGTATTGATGTAAAACCACCTCAAGAAATTTCAACTCTCTACCCCCACCCCAAACCAAATTCAATACTTTTAATCTCTGGAAGGGGTGGTCCAAAATTTTTGAAGTTTTCACGGATTATAGACACTATGTAAGAGTGTATGTAAAAAAATTTCAAAAAAATTTTCCGGAGTTTTCCGAGGTTAGAAATTTTAAAAACTCATCAAAAAAAAAGAGCGAGGAAGAGTCCCGAAGTTTTTTTCTTCGTTACACCCTTAGGTACAAAAAATATTTTTTGGGCCCAAAGTGAGTGCAACATGAAAACGGGCCAACCAATTAGAGAGAGAGGGTATATGAAATTAGTCGATTTGAGGCAATTGTCAAATTCCTCAAAGGTTCCTATGCATTTTGAAACATTTTTAGAATTGAATTCTAATTTTTTTTACATTGGTATTTTTTGTTTTTTTTCCTTTTCTTTTGAAAATCCCGCAAAAATTCTCCAAATAACTTGGAGTCTAACAGTCTTTAAAGTTCTGATTCTGTCCTGTCTTCTACTTATGCATCAGATGTACTGCTTTTGTGCTCGTTTTTTGTCAAAATTTCCCCCTTTTTCTCTTTTTTTCCCCCATCGAGCTTTAAAATTTTCAATTTATCAATACTCGTCTTCTTTTCAGAATTTTTCGAATTTATTTCATTTCAAATGTTTTTTTTTCATCTGATGAAAAGTGTGTATCCAAAAAAGAAATGTTTGGAAATTTTGTTAGGCACTTGGCTGCTTTAGTTCCCTTCCAAATTATGCTGTCTACTGGCGAGAAAAACAAAAAAAATAATGAAATAGGTAATACGAATTTTGACAATTTTGCTGCTAAAATCTATTTTCAACATTTTCCTCTTTCCTCGAATTTTTAAATTGAAGAATAAAAAGAGGGGTTCTTTTTTTTTTTGGAAAATTTACAGCAAGAAAAATGGCATGGAAACAGAAAGAAAAATCAAAAAAACATCATGAATTTGTATTTTTCAGATTCAGTAGACTCTTCATAATTTTTGCTGCCTAATTTCCATGTCATTGGCTTCAAATAAAGCCAACGAGTTTTAATTTTAATCTGCAAGAATTCAAATAGTTGTTTTTTTGGACAATTTTTTCGATGTTTTGGAAAATCAAAAAAATTTTGCCTACCTTTCCATAAATTGGTGTTCTGCAAAATTCTCATTTCAATAAAAGGGCTAGGACTGTGTACTCTGAATATCTGTAAAGTTTGGTAATCGCAATGAATGATTCTAAAGTAAGGATGCGAACAGCAGCAATCGTGTGTAAGTGGATGGAAACATATAGCTTTAGAAAGGTTATCGTTCTCAGACGTCGAATTTTTTCTCATTCAAGGTTACCCGCCGGTGCAAAGAAATCCAGCCACGAAGACGACGATAGATCTCGTACTAGGTGTGTAATATGCGTGTTCCATTGGCACTGGCACCGGTGCTGCGACGCAATACTTTAATATATCCGTATTATAACGTATTCGGTCGAGATTTTTCTTCCAAGTTGTTTTTCTTTTCAAATCGTTTGGTCACGGTTGATCGATCACCTTCGGTTCTTTTTCGGAGATTGAACAGTGAGCGAAGGAAAGAGGATGAAATACGCCGAATAGTGAGAAAATTATGTCACCGATGATTAGAGTCCATTTCATGGTACATCATCGTCGAATCTCCCCTTTTTTTATCATCGTGGTCGCAGATCCGCGAGCAGCGCTAATCAAATCATAATAATAGTCCGAACGAAGAAAAAAACCCATCAGGCGACAACCACGTCGGCTATGAATTCGCGAGAGTTGAAAAATTAGGGCGATCGAGTTCTGGTTGTACGCCTGTTTATTCGGTACATTGTTAAATCGAAGATAAAAAGATTTAGGCAGCCGGTCGTCGGTCGCATGTGTCCTCATCGTCGCTGCCACCCTATGCTACTCATCTCGCCACACGTTCGTTTTATCATCAGCATCGCTACAATGAAGCTGAAAACAACAAAAAGTACATTTCTTTACTTGGAAACGAAATCAACTTTAAAACGAGCTTTAAAAAAGGGAAAACACGAGCCAGAAGGTGGCGGAAATATCCTCCTTATTAAATTTCCTTCCTGCGTAGAGAAGATAAAAGACGTTCTCGTATTGTTCGTATCGCCAAAGTAGTCAAAAAAAGCACCAGGTACAAGGATTCGGGTTTGAAAAGCTCGAGAAAAATGCTCGTGTCTCGAGTCTCGAGGAAAAAACAGAATATATAAAAACTTGTTTCCATTTTCTCGCGTTCGTGCACAGCAGCAGCATCCTTTTATGTTCCATGCAGCTCGTCCAAGCCCAGAGGTGGCCGCTCGTATTACATACGTTTTATTATTTGTGTATTCGCTGTTCGATAAGTAAGAGAGGAAGCAGCAGGCGAAATGGAACTACGATATTAGACCGATGGTCGTGTTATAACTCTTCCAACTTGCTTCGGTAGTCGTCATCGTCCAAAGATTTTTCAAAACTAGTTGCCCGGATAAAACTAGTTTCGCCGGTATCCTTTTGTAGCGGCGCGGTACGTGTAATACAATAATTTTTTTTGATTATTGTTTTATTCACGCCGGCGCATCGCCGAAGACGACGCGACGCGAAGTTTCGAGCTGAGCGGAGGAGGAGATGGACGGTTATGGATGGTGATGCATGAATCGTACACATTCGTTATCGTTACCGCGGTTGCTATGCTGCTGTGAAACAATATGTGGATTTTTTTCTCCTGTGGTATGATTTTGCTGTCCATTTATGAAGCATCGCTGGACACCAAAAGGGAGAAATACCGCAGCGGAACAAGAATGCGCGCTGGGTCGAGACATATAATTGTACCGCGAAACGTCGAAATTGAGAGTATTTTTATCGGATCTGATGCCAGGTGTGTTAAGCGGTCGCGTAATCTTATTTTGGAGCGATTTATGGCGGTCAGTGGTCAAGATTGTAGATGCTGCGTGCTCTTTTCGCATCGATTAGGTTTATTTTTAGAAAGAAATTATCGATTCGAGAATTTGACGCGGTTGTGTTGTAATTCTGATGACCGGACTTGTTTTGTGCGATAAGATAGCTCGCAAGTGCTGCTCGTGCGATTAGATAAAATATATTGTCGTTCATGAACGATTTATCGCTCAATAGCTGAAATATTCGCAGATTTCTCGTGCTCCTAAATTGAAATTATCGATGATTGATTCCTTCACGAACGTTTTTGTCCATCTACAAGCTTAATTATGAAGAACGACGAATCAAAATTCAATATAATTTTCCACCAAATTATGGTTTCTAAGGCCGGTATTCATAGACGATACTCAAGTATTACTTAGCCAAGTAACGAATTTTAGAGCTATTTTTTGAGTAATTGAATAACAATTTTATGATTTTTCAATGATGAATCGATACTTGAGGATCTAATTATTCGATTCAAATGAAAAATTTGTATCCATGGCTCCAATATTCCTAGAAAAATAGCTCTAAAATCCGTTACTTGGCTAAGTAATTGTCAAGTATTGTCTATGAATACGGCCCTTAAATTTGTTTGAGAATACATGATGATGAATTGGATTTGGTCGCAAACGATTCTGTTGCAGATTGAACGAATCATTTGCGAACGATTCTGTTACGAATTTAACGAATCATTCGCGAACGATTCTGTTACAAATTGAACGAATCATTCGCGAACGATTCTGCTACAAATTGAACGAATCATTCGCGAACGATTCTGTTACAGATTGAACGAATCATTCGCGAACGATTCTGCTACAAATTGAACGAATCATTCGCGAACGATTCTGTTACAGATTGAACGAATCATTCGCGAACGATTCTGTTTGAAATTGAACGAATCATTCGTGATTTGTGAACGATTCTGTTACGAATTGAACGAATCATTCGCGAACGATTCTGTTACGGATTGAACGAATCATTCGTGAACGATTCTGTTTGAAATTGAACGAATCATTCGTGAACGATTCTGTTACGAATTGAACGAATCATTCGCGAACGATTCTGTTATGGATTGAACGAATCAGTCGCGAATGTTTTCTATTTATTTTACAAATCCAATAAAACATTGATAAATTGAATCGTTCCAGAACAATAAATCATAATTGACGAACGAATCGTTCGCGAATGACCAAGCTCAAATGTAATTCTCCAAATCAATTTGGAGCGAATTTTTGAGCGAACCGTTTGCAAATGATTCAAGTGCAAATCAGTCGTTTCTCGTTCGCGAACGATTCGTATGCTTCACATTTTTTGAGCGAACCGTTTGCAAATGATTCAAGTGCAAATCAGTCGTTTCGATGCAACGATTGTATGTTACTGTTTTTGAATAATATGGATTCATTTTCGAAGAATCGTTCGCGAACGACTAATCTTGGAGATCGATCATAACTGAAGAACGTGTTGAGAAACGAATAATGATGAACCAGTCATTCGCCTTTGGATCGTTCGTGAATGATTTGGTTGTATTTGATTCGTGTATTGCTTGATCGAAAGTGTTTTGTTGGGATTCAACCGATTGTCCTAAATATTCTCTCTGAATGATACTTACTTTTTTGAAAATCAAAAATAGTTGAATCAGTCGTTTGCGAAACATTATTTTACAATAGTAAATTTTGCGATTCACGTTTTGTGGCTCGTAAAATTGCTTATTAAAGAATTGTTCCTCTACCACGATTTAAAAATATTTAATTTTTTGAGAAACTGAATTTTATTTGTTGTTCTCGAACGATTCGTTTACAAAATGGGAATTATAAGAATCGTTCGCGAACGATATAGTAAATTATAAAAAGTCGTTCGAATCTGTATCAAACTAGGAGTAACTTGAATGGTAGGGGAGGGGAGCGGGGGTGGTGAAAATTTGAATTTGAATTTAACCGTTCGCGAACGATTTGTTTTAAGAAAATAATGTAATTCGTGAAAAAATTACATTTTCAGTTGAGTTTTTTGCCTCGAGTTTGTCGATTTTGCTTTAAAATTTATTATACCAGCCTTAGTCACTTCATACCTCAGATTATTCAGAAAACTACCGCAATATTCTCTCCCTGGGTAATTCTTTTGGAATTAGAGTAGATTTTTTTTCATTTTTGTGGTTTATGAAACTGCTAAATTTTTGAATTCAAGACTTCAGACGATTCGAAAATACAATTCTTGGAAATTGAAAGTTGAGCTTTCTCATAAAAAAAAACGGAATTTTCAAACAAACATTTCAAAGTCTTGTTGAAAAAGCCATAAATATGTACAAATTTGACTAAAATTGAAAAAAAAATGAAAAATCAAGTGTGGCATATCGTTTGTTAGGTTGTTTAAAGCGCTTAATTGAATATCAACTTATTTTTGGATTTGACATCCTCAATCACCGCAATCTTCTCTTAAATTTTATCAAAAACGTTGAAAAATTGAAAAAACTTGAGTTACTTATTGTTTTTTATGTTCTTGGTAGTCACAAGTTCAAAAATCGAATCATTTTGAAAAAAAATTATTAATTACCTTGCAATTTAAAAATTTTTACTCGTCAACCAAAAAATTTTTATAGTTGTACTTGTAATTTAAAAGAGATTTTTTCGCACTTTTCTTCAAAATTATTCCAATCAATTTCATTGTTCTTATTCTCCTTAAAACTTATTTTTGATATTTGAAAATCCAATTTTTCAAAAGCTTCGGCCTCGCTACGCTCGGCCATGATCCCGACTGACAAATTTGCTGACGATTCGTTAGCGAGACTAGCGAAAATGTAGCTTACTCTCGATTTCTTGTCGAGTAAACGATTTTTAGTTGACGAATCGTTAACTACAGCTGGCGTTTATTTGGGAAAAATCGTTCACGAAACGCTAAGGTTTTCGTGACGAATTCGCCAGTGTTATAGTTGGCAATTCGTTAGTTTGAATTTGTTTCAATTGACAAGGAATTGTAAACAAAATTGTAAACTATTCTCAAGAAAGAATAAAAAAATCCAAAATACCGTTTTCAAATGCAAATTGATAAATAGCACTGGTAGCTCAAAGGTTAGAGAGGTCGCCTAATATGCCGGGGGTCTCGGGTTCGAATCCCCAACGAGACTTAGATTTTTCAAATTTTTTTATGAGTAATAAGGTAACAACTAACGAATTTCTAACTAATATTTGACGAATGCGTTGCGAAAACGTTAGCGTTTCGTCAGCGATTTTTCCCAAATAAACGCCAGCTGAAGTTAACGATTCGTTAACGTTTTTTTCAATTTTTTTTTTCAAATTTTGCCAGTCGGGATATATTTCTGCTTTAATCATTTCAAAGTAGAAACAGTCGATTTTTCATTAAAGTTTATTTTTCCAAAACATTATTTTATTGCACATTCAATTTGAGGTTTTCTAAAATTTTCGCCCTCGCTTCGCTCGGGTCAAATCCATCTCCCTATTCGTTACATTGAAATTACAAAATTTTATTGATGTAAAATTATAATTTTTCTTCGAAACTCCAACCTTTCATCGCTGAAAGCAAATAAACTATTTCGTATGTTTTTTCAACTACAATGACATTGCTTGTAGGTTTAAAAAAAAATTGTTTGGAGCACCTAACCAATGAAAAATTTATTCAGATTAATTATCTCAAAAAGGGTCTTATAGTAATGGGTTGTAAAAACTTCAAAAGTTCGCAAAAATGATGAAAACGAGTAAAAAAAATCAAAAAACCTCGCGACTTGGGGAAAAATCAGTACCTACATGTAAATTTTAAGAAATCAGTCGGGAAAGTTTGAAAAAAATTGGATTGGTTCGCAAATTTGAATTTCACCCCCCCCCCTCCGGAATTCTGATATCGGCTATATGTAGTTGGGAATTTTGAGAATTTGAGTTGGGATTTTCACCTCTTCTCCCCCCCCCCCCCCCCCCCTGGAAAATGCCTTCGGTACGTCACTGCGTACCACGATTTAAAAATATTTAATTTTTTGAGAAACTGAATTTTATTTGTTGTTCTCGAACGATTCGTTTACAAAATGGGAATTATAAGAATCGTTCGCGAACGATATAGTAAATTATAAAAAGTCGTTCGAATCTGTATCAAACTAGGAGTAACTTGAATGGTAGGGGAGGGGAGCGGGGGTGGTGAAAATTTGAATTTGAATTTAACCGTTCGTGAACGATTTGTTTTAAGAAAATAATGTAATTCGTGAAAAAATTACATTTTCAGTTGAGTTTTTTGCCTCGAGTTTGTCGATTTTGCTTTAAAATTTATTATACCAGCCTTAGTCACTTCATACCTCAGATTATTCAGAAAACTACCGCAATATTCTCTCCCTGGGTAATTCTTTTGGAATTAGAGTAGATTTTTTTTCATTTTTGTGGTTTATGAAACTGCTAAATTTTTGAATTCAAGACTTCAGACGATTCGAAAATACAATTCTTGGAAATTGAAAGTTGAGCTTTCTCATAAAAAAACTGAATTTTCAAACAAACATTTCAAAGTCTTGTTGAAAAAGCCATAAATATGTACAAATTTGACTAAAATTGAAAAAAAAATGAAAATCAAGTGTGGCATATCGTTTGTTAGGTTGTTTAAAGCGCTTAATTTGAATATCAACTTATTTTTGGGATTTGACATCCTCAATCACCGCAATCTTCTCTTAAATTTTATCAAAACGTTGAAAAATTGAAAAACTTGAGTTACTTATTGTTTTTTATGTTCTTGGTAGTCTCAAGTTCAAAAATCGAATCATTTTTTGATTCTGATCCCTACACCACCCTCTCTGCCCGTCTCTCTATCGCATTTGAATTTTTGGTATTTATATTATAATGGGGGTTGATTTTTAGGACGCTGAGTTCAAATTTTGACTAATTTTTGTGGGTAAAATCCCATTAAAAAAGCTAAATTTTATTTCTAAATGCTATACATATTTTGTTGTATTTTAGTCGTAATGTTGATTGATTGAGGAGGAGAAAGAAACAGAAAGGTATCTATAGTAGGAAATGACTCATTAATGAACAATTCATTAAAATTTGCATAATAAATGTATCGATTATGGTCGAAGCCGAAACAAATCGTTCGAGAACGATTCAGTGACACGTCAACGAATCAACTCACTTTCAAATTCAACTCCTCGATCAATTGATACGACCACGTTACCAACGATTCGATCCTTTAATCAGTTTAATCGCACGTTCTTACGAGAAAGAAAAACGAAAAATAGATAGGTAATCGAAAGGTGAAGGGTTAAGTAGGCGATTAATAATGCGATCGCACGTTTAATCCGTTATAAATTGTATTGGCCATTAATATACCAACGCTACGCGTGAAAGTGTTCGAATTAGATCTTCACGTACTTTATATGTGAGCGTATAGAGGAAAAGAGGCCGCCAGATAGAAAGGGCGATAGAAGAGGGTAACCGTGATGATGATATTGGTTTGCCAAACAACGTAATTAGACTTAATTGGCTTGTCGTTAGCGGTAGCTGCAGTGTCGACGGAATGGAGGCGCAGGGCAGACGGTAGCTTGACTAAACCAGCGCACTGTTTTCGTTCCGAGTTTGGCGAATGTTGAGATTTGATTTGAAGATCGGTTGAGCAGCTGAGAGGTACAAGTTCGCCCTCGTACGATGAGATTGATATTGTATAAAAAAGTATTGAACAGAATCTTCTAAAAAATTATTCGAATCGTGAATTATTTTCAATTTTGACGATTCGAATCTCAAACCTTACGAATCAACCGAAATATGACTCGAATCGTGAATTCTAATCTTAGTTTTGTCAATTTTTCGAGTATTTAGAGCCTCGTTGTCGTTTAGTTGTTTAGTTTCAAAACTAAAAGAAAAAGCTCACAATAAAGCTGTTGAAACTACGTCATCCTTATCAAAAATTGTGATAAAGAACTGGTGAGAAAAAGAAAAAATCATTCATTTCGTACGTATTTATACGGAATTTTCATAAATTTATCAATTATTGCAATAAAAATGAAGTTTTGTGACAATTGTGAAAATAATAAAATTTGTAGCTAAGAAAAAAAATACTTTGAAAATTCAAAATTTTCCCACCAGTTCAATTGTGACGTCAGTTTCAACAGCCCTGTAATAGAGGGCGAAAAATTAAAAATTTATTTCGTACAGCTAAATTTTTTTCAATTTTTTTCAATTCAAAATGTAAAATTTTCAACCAAAAGAAAACAAAATGGCCCAATAGAGAGAGATTCAAATCACAAACGCGAATCGTCCAAATTTTCGAATCACGAATCATTGAAAATTTGATTCAAAATTACGAATCGCGCCCACTTCTGGTTCAAAGGAAGGTCTTTTTAGAAATGAATTGGGCAAAGAACCCACAACTAAATTTACAAGAAATATGCATCAGACATAAAAATAAAGAAATGGTGCGAACAACTGAATCTTTCCTGTTTGACTCATGCGAGTCTTCAATTATTATAGAACTCGATATTTTCTAGCCCTCATTCTTTTTCAACGTTTCTTCAACTTCAATAAAATTATTTCTCGTTTCTCAGAATTTTTTTCTATTCTAGTATCTTTTTCTCAAGATATTTTTCAACTTTAAAAATTTTTTCCACTCCAATGAAATTTCTTCTCTACGCTGAAATACTTCCTCGAATTTTTTCTCAGATCAAAATTTTATCAGCATTGGTATTTTTTTTCCAAAATACATATTTTTTAACTTCTACACTAAAATTTTTTTAGTTTTTGAATTTTTTTTGCAAAATTTTAATTTTTTAATTCCAATAAATTTTTTTATCAACTTTAAAATTTTTCCCTTTCCATTTTTTTCCAACATCAAAATTTTTTTCATTCATTAAGAGTTGAGAACATTCTTTATTAGAATTGAAGTTGAAACTTGAAAAAATGTCGTGAAAAAAATTATAAAGCAGGAAAATACCGGGTGACCGAAAAGTAGCTCCAGAAAAAAAATGCTTCGCAATAATTCCCTAATTACTTAATTTATCCGAAAAATATCGACTCTGGTTTCTTGGTCTATTTCTATTCGAACACAGGCCACTTTATGATTTTCCAATCGTTTTTAAACTTTTTGTGAAAGATAATATTTTATTCCCGCTCAAAACACTATAGCTAAACATAATCGAACGAAATTTAAAGATTACGTGGATTAAAATCGTTACTCTCTCAATTATAAATCAGTGAAAATTATCGAAAATCACTGAGAAACAGTCAGAATTGCAGCACAGGAGAAAATCAGTGAATTTTTTGGTGAAAACAAATCAGTGAGAAAAATCACTGGAAAATCAGTAAAAATTTACTAAAAATTCAGTGAAATTTATGAAATTTGCTGAAAAATCAGTGAAAATTGTTGAAAAATCAGTGAAAATTCGCTGCAATTCTTACTATTTATCAGTGACTTTACTGATTCTGAATGAGAGAGTGGGCATGTCTACAGATAGGTGTTGAGTTATTCAAAAGCTTGAATTCAACTCTGTTAACCTCACACCAATGCGTTCAATATTAAAATAAGAATGATTTAATTTCAGCGTATTACAAATTTGAACCAGATGTTTAGTTCTGTATTATTGCAATTAATTCTCTGTTTTGAGGGGATAATTGTACATTATTGAGGTTTTTTGAATTTTTACTTCTACAGAGGTTTTAGAAGGCGATTAATTTTAGTAGAATATTTAAATAGAAAATTCGTCTTATCGATAATAATTTTTTACTAAAATTTCAATTTTTTATGGGGTACTTAAAATTTCAGTGTTAGAAAAAATTTTAGAGTTGAGAAAATTTTTTACATGCATTGAACTTCTCTCTTAATTTGAATCAGTCAAATTGACTGATGAAATAGAGAAAATCAAGTCACGGATTAATCAGTCAAATTCCACTGATCCCCCTGTTAATCAGTGACATTTTACTGCCAATCAGTGAAAAATTACCGATTCAAATGGTGAATTTTGATTATTGAATCAGTAAAAATTAATTGACTGATTTCAATCAGTCAAAATTTACTGATTTCAATCAGTGAATTTTCATTATTGAATCAGTAAATTTTTTCACTGATTCCTACAGTGACTCAATTTTGTCGATTTAAATCAGTCAATTTTGACTGATTCAAATTAAGAGAGTTGAAATTTGAAAAAATGTCAAGAAAAAATCCTAAGATTTGAAAAATATCGCGTGAAAAAATAAGATACCAGAATTGAATAAATTTTTAGATCCGAAAAAAAAATTATAAAAAAAAGTTCATTGGAGTTGAAAAATATTTAGAAATATAATCATCTGAGTTGAAAAAATTTTGAAAAATTATATGGACATTGGACTTGGAAAAAATCGAGTTACAGTTACAGGTAATTGAAGACTCGCACGAGTCAAACCGAAAAGATTCAGTCGCTCACCATTTTTTATTTTCGTGCCTGATGCATATTCCGTGTAAATTTAGTCCTGGGCTGGGTATAAAAAACACTATTCGTCGTTCCTATAACGAATCACCAGTACTCGTACATATTTTAGTCTCATTAATGTTAGAATAGGTAACAGAAAAAATTACTTCAGCGATGACGACGTAGACAACGAACCGCAAAGGTCAGCTGTTAATGTGATAGCTACCTTTGTGGCGTGGGCTTTTGTCTATTCGACGGCTATTATGAAAGCAGGAAAACCAGGAGACACGGTAAATTGTGTAATAAACGGTACTCTCCCCTTTATGAAGAGTGACGACGATCGACGAGGATGCGCGTTTAGCACGATGATGAATAATGAAAAAAAACACACAAAAATAGGGCCGGCATAATTCTTTTGACATAGGCAGGGAGATGATTGTTTGGCATAGGGCGCATGGCAAAGCACCGTACGAATTGGTACTCGTACTCGCTGCACTTACCTATTAATGATCGTTTATCGTATAGCGTATATTTTTATAACTAATTGAGCCTTCGTCCTACCCTCCGAAGTCGGGAGTCTTTTTTCGAATTAATGTTCCACGACGTAGCTCAGCCTGCTGAAAGGTATTCGTATTATCTATCTGCGTTTATACATTAAGCTATTGTTAATAACGTGTTTTTATTATCTTCTCGGTCGCATTTAACCGGCGAACAACCGAGTAATTAGTGTGTGGTTTGTTACGGGGATTGTGTTGCATGTTAGGTCGTCGTGAAGTGTACTTATAAATTGGCCTGTGTGTGCGTAAGAGGCTTTATTTATATTTACTTTTGTATACGCAGCTAGCTCGTAACCAATGCACTTGCATGTGCGAGTAATGGTTTGAAGATGGACGAGTTTCGAGAATTTGACGAAAGAAGAGGGAAATTTGGCATCTGGTGACGATTTATGGTGATTTTTAGGGCTAGAATTGTAGTGTTTTGGTATATTTTTGTCTGCAATGCCCAATTGGAAATATTCGAGTTATTTTCGCGATTTGTCAAATTCTGAGAAGAATGATCACGACCAAATTTCTCATCAATTTATTGAAATTACTAAAAAAAAAAATTGGAAAAAAAATGAAATCTGGAATTTTTAACGATAAGTCATCTCTTAAATTTGGTGTGAGATAACTTTTCGATTTATTAAAATCGCTAAAAAATTTTGAAAAAGTAGAAAGAATGAAAAATGAGTTAGAATATTTAAGTACCCAATATTTTTATGAAAAATAATTTTTTGACCCATGCTTCTTAATCATATGTTAATTCGAAATGTTTGTTTTTCTGTTTGCAGGTGAGTTTCTGACTTTCTGTGACATATATTTCTTACTCGAGCGATTTTTTCTTCGATTCGTGAGTAAATTTTATTATGTATACTTATCTAATATTTTTTCGGATGCTGTGTAACTTTCTAATCATAATCTGATATCTAATCCAGGCATCCCAGTAGGTTACTTTTAAAGTAACTTTGTTACTTTTTTCAAGGAAAGTCACTATTAGTTACTTTTTGTACTCAAAAGTTACTATCGGTTACTTTTATTCAAAAAAGTTACTTTTTTCAAAAATTTGAGCAAAAAATTATTTTTTTTTGTTTTTGCTTCAAAAATATTGTATTAAAAAAAATTTGCTTTCAAAAAAATCAAAAATTGCTTTTAAAAAAATGATTTGAAAAAATTATACCATGGCATTACTTGATACTTAACTATATAGTGTGTGATTCTGTTGAAATACAAGTAAAAATTCGGATGACTTTTTAATATTTTCTAGGAGAAATCACGGATTAACCCGCCCTTGCTCACATATACTATTAAGCCATTGCTCGCATACTAGTCATTTTGACCATGAAAAAAAATTCACCAAATTTCCTGGTAATTTTTGCCAAATTGACATTATCGTATGATTAACATGACCACGATGCGAGAAATCGTATGAATTTTGGTTAAAAATGACAGTAATGCAAGCAACCAACGTATTTTCGTCAAGCTGTCAAGATTGGTCAAAATGACCTGATGCGAGCAATGGTCAATTTTGACCGCATGTGAGCAATGTTGGGTTAAAATTTTAAAAAAGGTTACTTTTTTGGATTTTTTTGGTTACTTTTCCGACTGTCAGAGGTTCCTAAAGTTACTTTTTTTTACAATTTTTGGCTGGAATGTCTGCTAATCTAAAAATATTTAAACCCGAGCTTTGAAATTTTGATGACGTCATTTTATTTGGTTTTGATACTTGTTCGAATGTACAGTCGTCATGTTTGATCAAATTATACTTATTTCCATAAAAAAAATTTACCATCATTTATGCATAATAGGATGGATCGAAAAAAATAGATAAAATTTTTTAGTTTCTTAGCTCAAATGGAGCGGAGCTAGGGGTCCTTTGATTTGATCCATTCTCGAAAAAATCGCAGGTTTTTCATTAGGGAAGGGAGCTGGAAAATGTAATTTGATTTTCTGCACCTTCCTAAACCATTGAAATGACGGTTCGATTCGATACCACTTTCAGGGTGTTCTTTTGACAACCCAAACTCAACCGCAACATTTAATTATTAAAACTATTTCTATACCAAAAATTGAAAATTTTACGTTTCTGTGGTGTCAATTTTCGGTTTTGGTAAAAATATTTTATATGGACTGAATTTTCTATAGTTTTTCATCGAAAAAATTTATTTTTACTGAAATCAAAAGTTGAATTTTCTCCCAAAAGGAATATTATTTGAATTATTAAATTGAGTCATTTTGAGAAGGGGGGGGGGTGAGAATGATCTTTTAACAAAAATTTTTGGTGATGGTGAAGAAATGTACCTACTACCTACTTATGTAATGAGAAATCTGACCATTTTTGCAAAAAAAAAAAAAACATAAATAAATAGTGAATACCTCTGAGTAATGACGAAGTCAGATGATCTTAATGACTGATCTAAAAAATTTTGTAGGGTTCAAGCCATAAGTTTTTTCTTATCATTTCAAGTCTTCCACATTTAGGACGGGCCAATTAGGAGGATGTAGAAGGGGACAATTTCTAATTATTTCAATATTTTCAGTGGTAAAATATGGGAAAATGATGACTTTTTTTTGAATGCCGTTCAAGTTTGAAAGTTGTGACCACCTTTCTATTTTTCTACCCTCGTTTATTCATCTTTATTACTTTTACCAAACTCTCTTCTTGAATAAATGTTCGAAAAAAACCTAGAATATAGAAATTAAAAAAATAAAGCAATCAAAGGAAAGAAAATTATTAAGAGAAAGAAAGTCCTAAAAGTAGATTTTTTGGGTGGGAGGGGAGGTGGCCAATTTTGCAATTTTTTAGAAAAATTTTCCATCAATTTTGATATTTTACTATTGAAATTATAAATTTGTCCCCGTGCAATCCTGTTTTCGTTGGTTGTACGTTCCTAACAGAGATATGAAGGTTTTGAATGTAAGGCCGGACTAAGTCCCGGGGAAATTAGGTTTGAGATGGAAATTTTTTGAACGTGATAACCTACTTTTTGAAAAATTTTCGTTTTGAATGGGAAAAATTGGAATAAATGAGCAATCCCTTAAAACTGTCAAAAAGTGGTCTTGAATGTCTTGATAAAAAATTTCGAGGTTCCTGGAATTTTGAATCGTTGACGAGTAAAATGGAATAATTTTCACAAAAATTTATTAAATTGTTTGAAAAAACTGTTTTTCAATAATTTTTTGCAAATTTTCGAATATATTTTTATGAAGGGGAAAAGGGAGATCTCAATACTTCGAGAATATTTTCGAACCGACTATTCTATCAATTTCACAATTTTTATTCCTACTCATTTTATTCGCCTTCTTCTCTTCGTATTATTCTCAACATGAACGATTCGTATGGATTTTTCAATCGCTGGAAATTTTTCGAACACTGTTTTTCGTAATTTTTGATGTTTTTTACGAAGTACGATTTTTCAAAGCATCTTTCAATGATCTTTCAAACCTTTATTTTTGATATTTGATTAATTTCTATACCATTTGGATATTTTTTGGGACCTTAATTTCAACTCACTTCCATTTGCTCAATTTGAGCATTGCTATGAAATGTTTATTTCAGCAAATCCTTCCTTTTATAATTTTTTTTGAAATTTTATCGATTTTTTGAGTAAATTTTGCGTACGATGTTTGAATAATTTTCATAGGGTTGGGGGTGGAGATATTCTGAACGAAAAGTTTCGAGATTCATATATTCGAAGCAGCAATCGTCGAATTCCCCTCAGAGACTGGATGTGAACGCTCGTAGGTAGAAAATACACAATAACAACAATAATAATAACGACGAACGGCGACAAAACAAAACGATGCTTGGAAGGGTTCGCCGCGTGAGACGAAGAAGAGAGAAGGACGCAGGTCTAGCGTATCGGTCAATCGATATTATTCACTTCATATATGTGCAGAATGCAGACACGCGTGCTATATTCCTGTATCCTGTACTCCCACGTACCTCAAAATGAACGCGTTAATTCGAACGTAATAATATGAGTGAATAAGATGGAACAGACAGCAGAAAGTTATGAGGAATTCTCCATACGTTTGAAATAAATATCCAATCAGTCCAGTCAGTAAAGTACTTTTAGAGGGCAAACTCAAACATAGGAAGTAACTGTGGAGTAGTGACGTTTTAAAAAACTGGGGTTCCGGATTTTTTCGGAAGAATAGAGTGAAAAAAATGCTCGAAAAAGATTTAATTTTTGTGCCCATAAAATGTTCTGTATAATGTCTGTCTATAAAAAGTGTGGTAAAAATACCTCAATCTCGGTGGTTTCCGCTGAAAAGTATTTAATTTTTCACAAAGAAGCAAGAATTTTTTATAGCATTTTAGAAATAAAAGTAATGGCCCAGCAAAATTTTTTTTTGAAAGGATTCAAACTCTGAAATAACCCTTTACCTGAATTTGAGCGAAATTGCAACGACTAATTTTTCACCCTGTCATGAAAATTGTGATGGGGTGCCTTTCAAGCGGAAACCATTGAAGATTTCAGTGATTTTTGACTAAAAGATCAGTATAAAATCATCGATGTTCAGTGAAATTTGTTTTATTGATTCAAAAAGGTAGAATTTCGTCAAATTTGACTGATTCAGGTTTAGAGAGTATTATATTCATTAAAGAAATATCACGTCCTTTCATTCGAATGAGAGTGCAAAAATCATCGAATTCACCACATATGTTCGAACAAACCACCAAAGTAGAAGTTTTCGATGTTCGGATTTCATTTTTGAACTTATTTTGACCCCAACTCATAAGGAACCCTTCTTTTGGGGTTCAAAACTCAAAATTTTGGAAAATACCGTGTTTTGTGTCGAAATATGTTTTTTGATGTGCTAAATTCATTTTTGAACTTATTTTGACATTTTCGAACTTATTTTGACATTTTTGAACTTATTTTGACCCCAACTCATAAGGAACCCCCTTGGTGGTTCAAAACTCAAAATTTTGAAAAATATCGTGTTTGGTGTCGAAATATAATTTTTGATGTGCTAAATTCATTTTTGAACTTACTTTGATCCCTGCTCATAAGAATCCCCCCCCTCCGGAGGGGGAGACCAAAACCCAAAGTTTTGAAAATAACGTGTTGGTGTTAAAATATATGTTTTTTGATATGCTGAATTCATTTTTGAACTTATTTTGACATTTACGAACTTATTTTAACCCCAACCCATGAGAAATCCCTCTTTTGGTGGTTCAAAACTCAAAATTTTTGAAAATATCGTGTTTGGTGTTGAAATCAGACATTAAACAGAGTCACCTTTTTTAGTGACTTGTTCCCTATTTTCACGGTTGGTCATACTAATAAAAGTCACTTTTTTTGCCAAAAGGTCACTATTGGTCACTTTTTTCGTTCAAATGGCCTACCGCTCTTGCTTAAAATTAAAAAAAATAATACTGATATTTCAAAAAAAAAAGTCCGATCAAATCTTTTTTACCTACATACTTAATTAGTTCACCAACCTTGTTGATTGATTTCTTAAACTTGTAGTTTCAAGTAAAAATTTATTAATAAAACAATTTTTCAGAAAATTTTTTTCAGCATTATCGCAGAGAGAAATACAGTTTGAGTTATGAAAAAAATGAGGAGGGGGGTGTGGAGGGGTATTTATTTATGAGAAAAAAATTGAAAAATTTGTCACTTTTTTCGAAAAATAGGTTACTTTTTATCCCTTAAAAAGTTACTGAAGTCGCTATATTTTCCCAAAATCTGTGTTTGATGCCTGTGAAATATGTTTTTTGATGTACTAAATTCATTTGAACTTATTTTAATCCCAGCTATTTTAAAAAAACCGGAAGGAAGCAAAACCCAAAGATTCGAAAATATCGTGTTGGGTGCCAAAATAATTGTTTTTTGATACCATGAATACATTTTTGAACTTATTTTGACTCCCAGCATCAAATCTCGAATCGTTTGAAGGTTTGAAAATCAACGTCCATTTATGGTTTTGTGGATTGCTGGCTGTCGTCGCATCGATAGATGGAAGCAAATGAGCCGCGAAATTCATCAGCTCTGATTCTGCCACCGCAGCTTTGCTCCAGTTGTTACGACTGTTGAAACATGAGCCAAGCTACGGCAGCCTTTATCTACATGAGTAATAAAGTAGCCGAAATTTCATCTCACCGGGCTCTGCAAAGGCTTATAACCTTTCCCTAATAGTTAAACAATTTAATTCGCGGTGTTGAATTGCGTAGAATGCTAATAAAGCCGAGGGGTCGATTATTTGGCCTATATGCGTGGACGTTTTACTTTCACATAGATGTTCTATGCCCTGCATTCCTTTATACCTCTGAGGTTTCTGCCAAGTCGCATCCTTTTGTCTAACGCTTTGTTGACGAACCGTGTCATTACTATGCACTTGCATTTTGGCCTGCACAATACCTACCTATTACGATGAAAAACAGAACGAGGATGTCGGTTGCTTTGGCACACGCTCGAGGGGAACGTATCGCAAATTGCAATATTTTTCAGTCCTTGTGTTACTGTGGACGAGACGTGATGCGTTATTTTTTCCGTAATCGACCGCCGTACCGAAAAAGCCGTAGAACAAAAGATGACGTGAGAAGATGAAAGAAAAGACACCTCGAGGATGAGAAGCATTGTCTTTTTCTCGTGTACGTGTATTCTTTCGGATGATGTGTTCGGTGAATCCGCAATTAAGACTTTTGGTGTATTCATTGGGTATACTGATGTGTGATTGGGGAGGGGCAGGAGGGTGGCCGCTGGCACGTATGGTAAATTAATAACACACCAGGTTGAAATAATTCAATCTCTCATATCGTCCTGCGAGATCGATTGTTTCGCATAAGCATTTATTACCCTACTTACTTCGCAGTCTTTTGAATCGTCCAAATTGCACGAGAAAATGCTGTCGGAAATTTAATGGACGATTTTGATAAAATTTTTCGCGCTGATCATGGAAAAAAATGAGAAAATTCCAACACGTCAAGATTTTTCACAATTTAAATTTTTTGTTGATAATTTTATTACACTTTTTGATAATTTTTGACACTTGAATTGGATTTTCTGGACAAAGGGAGGGTCCTACAAAAAACTGAATAGAACATAAATTATTGTAGGGTGTGACATTTTATTTCTGTCAAATACAATTAGTTTTTTTCTAGATATTTCAGCCGAAAGTTTAAAGTTCAACTTTTATCTTAAATTGAAAATATCTCGAAAGCTGAAATGTCTAGAATAAACTAATTAGACTTTGCAGAAAGGAAATTTTTACGTTTCACAATTTATGTTACATTCATTTTTTTTGTTAGGACCCTTCCAGTGCTCATAAAATCGACTTCAAGGTAAAAAAAAAAGTTCAACAAAAAATTCAAATTGGAGAAACACTGAAGTGATGGAGAAAAAATGAAATCATATTCGAACCTGCGCCAAAAAATAGATCTGAATCACCTATCAGAATTAATTACGCAGGAAAAATTATTAAATTACTGTCCTGTGAAAATTCAAATTGTTAGGTACAAACAAGAAAAAATGTTGAATACGTGATTCGTTGCTAAAAAATCAATTTTCTGAGAAAATCAAGCCTCCAAAAAAAATATGAATAGAACATGAATTGTAAAGCGTGAAATTCTCGTTCTGTAAAGTCTAATTAGTTTTTTTTCTAGAAGGCTTAGTTATTGAGACATTTTCAATAAAAGATGAAAGTTGAATTTTACAGAAAATCGACTTGAAGTGTCGAAACGTCGAAAGTCATCAAAAAGTGTAAAACAAATAAAAATTCAAATTATGGAAAGGGCATGCCTGGGTAAGAATGGTAAATTGGCCGCCAAGCGATCTTGGGATGATACTTACAGGGTATATAGGAACCCTAGAGATAAATCATTCTCCTGTGTTTCAGACCCATAAGTTGAGTAGCTCTTGAGTAATGACTCGAAAGGTGGAAAGAGTTTAAATTTTTTTCTCAGATTGACACAACCGATGTTCTTCAAACTTGGGTGTAAATGTCGGTATGTGTGAGAGCTTTTCACAAAAAAATTTACAGCGCCCATCTCCACTACTTTTTCCCCACCAAAAATTTGATTAAATATTTTGAGACCGGCCTTACCCTATAAAGACTCTAGGCAAAATTTTCAAATAATAATTTTTAGATCGTTGTTGTCGTAGTCAGGTCTCCTTGACAGGATATTGCGTGCATCTATATCTTCTCCTATATTTGGCGGCTCCTTGCACATTTGATGGTATCTCTCAGGGTCTTGCAAGATGAGTTGGCTGGTGAGTTTGTTGCTAGTAGTTCTGACCGCCTTCTTCCTATTGTTGTTTTCCCTTGTATTTGCCCCTGTACAGCTAGCATAACAATACCATTCTCTCGATTTTTGTGCGCTATGTATTTCATCTTCCTGTTCTTGATATCTTCTAATAGGAGCTTCCATTCTTCTCCTATTCTTGCTAAAACTACTTTATTGGTTACATAGTCTTTCCATGAGATTTTTAGTAGTCTTCGATAACACCACATTTCAAATTTTCAAAGCCGGATATCTTCTTTTCACATTCCACACTCATGGTCGAGGTTTCACAAACATATTTCAGGAGCGTCCATTTTATCGCTGATTCTAGTATGTGTTAATATACCCTCTCTGTGTTTATGTTTGTCTTTTCCATCAAATATTACTTCATAGTATTTGTCAGTTATGATTCTTCCATTTCCCATCCACCAGGTTTCACTGATTCCTAGTATGTCAATAAGTTGTCTCCTGGCTTCTGCAATTATATTTGCAAGTTTTCCTATCTGATACATAGATCTTACATTCCAGGTAGCAACGTTGATATTATTCTGATGTGTTATTCTTCCCACCCTATCCGACTGTCTTAGCGGATCAGTAGCAGCCTAATGGACACTTAGGGCCATTGTAATATTGACGTTCATGGATGCAATTCTAGGGAAAGTTAATGGCGGTGGTTTCCCATTGCCTTCCACCATGATTTTCTGTTCGAGTGAGTTGTCAGTGATCTGCAGTTCATATCCAGTCCTAATTGTCTACGGTATTTGTTGAGACTTGGCCTTCGGCTAACCCTCTTCACCAACTAGAGGATTCTACTTGAGGAGCTTGGTATCAAAGTGAGACATACACCAGTGACACTCTGCGACAAAATGGACCTTATGTGTCAGAATTTTTTTCTAATTTTCTTAACAGATTTTGTTTTCCAACAGTTAGAGAACAAGAAATAGAATAAAAATTTCTGACACATAAGGTCCATTTTATCGTAGAGTATCACTGGCGTATGTCTCACTTTGATACCAAGCTCCTCACTTTAACCATGTTTATCAATTCCAAGTCCAACAATAGCAACATGTTACCACCCTACACAATGTGGTTGTGTAGAATCCCTCTGGTTGTTGTCTTCACCCTTTTCATTCGTCATTGTGGATCTGGCACTCCTGATAATCCTAGTTACTACCTAGAGAAATACCTTTAGAACTACCTCTGGCGACAAACAACCCGTGCCCCCGCGGGGCAATTTTCAGATACCTTAGATATTACTCCTAGAATAACACATAACTTTTTCAAAATTTCATCTTGGGTGGGTCATGGTCAAAATTGACCAAAATTGTCGTATCAAATGATCAAAAGGTATTATTTTCCTAATTTTTTCCAATATGGCCAAAGGTAACTCAGATTTTGGTCAATTTTGATCATAGTCCACTAGAGGTAAAATTTTGAAAAAATTGAATGTTATTCTAGTATTAATAAAGGTTCCTGAAAATTATTTTTGAAAGGTAAGGGGAGCCTCAAAATATTGAGTCAAATTTTTGGAGGGGAAAAGTGGAGAAAGAAGCTGTAAATTTTTTGTGAAGAGCCCTTACATATACCTATATTATACCCAAGTTTGAAGAAAATCGTTTGAGTCAATCCCGATGAAAAAAATTAAAACTCTATTTCCACCTTTTGAGTCATTACTCAAGAACTACTCAACTTAGGGGTCTGAAATCTGAAACTCAGGAGAATAATGGATCTCTAGGGTACCTGTCTATCTACATTCTACGTGTAAGTATCATTCCAAGAATGCTCGAGGGACCAATTTTCTATTCTTTCTCGGACATGTCCTTTCCGGCGGGATGGAGAAAAAATGAAAATATATTATTCAAACTCAGTAGAACTAAAAAAGTAGATCCGACCCTCTCATCAGGGTTGATTAAGCGAAAAAGTGTAATTTGTTTATTTCACGCCACGACTGCTTTGAAGAGGCTGATTTCGGTACAGTAGCTAGTCTGTTGTGGTGAAAGAAGTGAGGAGAGGATTGGATCGAAAAATGTATAATAACGTCTGTTATAAGCCATTATACCTACAAAGATCAGCAACCACATAGAACGTGTCACGGATTAATCGATATTTTATAACGGTTCGTTTGATTCGTGAATGCCGGTGTACCTAACGTAAGACCTATCTATGTTAACTGTTTAGCTATTTACACCCTTTTTTAGTGGTATTGCTGTTTGGCTTCGACTGTAGAGGCGGAAGATATAGACCGATTATGCCGATAGGATGGAATGGGCGCGGTGCGCCGTATCTAAATGATATTTTTATTGTAATGGCCATTACGCGCGTGTGTTCGGTTCGGTTTGATAATAAAGCGCCCGCGAGCCGCAAGGTGTAATTCAACAGAAAGATAGTGTTTTTTTATCGTATACTATACATGAGTGTCTGGAGTATGAACATGTAGTGTTTCTGTAGGGTCATGTGGGCTGAGTGTCTGGTGAAGAGTGGTTGTCGATATGCCAGATTTGGATATTACCAGGTACCTTTTATTTTGAAACAGAAATTATGTGGATGGGTTGTTCATTTTGGAAATTTAAGGGATGAACGTTTTTCCAAAAAAAAAAAGATGAGCAGTGTCTCTAAAATCGAAAAAATTCCTTTTTTTGATAATTTTTTGTCTGATTAAAAACTTGAGGAAAGTAGAAACGTAATTCGTTGATAATTTTTTGCCTACCATCAAAATTAAAGGAGCTAACTAGAAAAGTATTTCAACTCAGAGTAAAATTTTGAGTCGAAAAAAAAAAATCAAAAATACATCATAAAAGAACTACAAATCCAAAATTTCAGGTGCATAAAGTTCATTTTTCGAATTTTGGCAGATTTTTGAAATTTTCAAAATTATCTCATCGTCTTGTAAATTACCCATGAAAATTTGATTTGATGGACGAAAAAAGCGGAAATTTGATACATACCCTATTTTTGACATTCCCGTATCGATTGGAAGCGATTTTGAGACGTTTTGAAGCCACCAGAAAATTTTGGAATTTCCCAACACTGGAGAAAAGTTAATAAAAACGGTTCATATGAACTTCAGCACCTATAATCGCTGATGACCGAGGGAAGACAGAATAATGAAGATGGGGGGGGGGGGGGTTACGAAGAAAATATTGTCGACATTGATCTGGCGATTTGAGCTTCCAAGGTGTTTAAAATTTTTCGAAGTTCAACAAAAAAATGGCTATACTTGGGGAGCTAATCCAAAACGTGACCTTGCCGAATAAAAACCGATTTTTTGGACCCAAAAAGTGTATCAAAATCGACGAAAGGCTTATGAAAATCCTGCTTTTTCCGGATAAATTGATTCTTTTGTGATCGATTAGCTCAAAATTGAGGGGAGGGGGATTTATGCTTGAACCAAATTACTGGTAACCTTGCTCGGTTCACTCATTTTCATTTTACTAATTTTCTTCAAAAATTTTACGAACATTTGCATTAATGTTACCATAGTTTAGATTCGTACACTCTCCTTCTGATTCAGTGAAACGCCTCTGATAAACAGCCAAAATAGCAGCACTGGAAGAAATCAGCAAAATTCACTGATTTTTCAAAGATTTTTACTGATTTTTCTGCTAATTTCATAAATTTCACTGACTTTTCAGTGAATTTTCACTGATTTTCCAGCGATTTTTTCCACTGATTTTCTCCTGTGCTGCAATTTTGACTGTTTTTCAGTGATTTTTGATAATTTTCACTGATTTATAAATGAAAGAATAGAAACGAACTCTGACGCTTATCTTTTGATTTCAACTCTTTAAGCCCAAAACTGAATCAAAATTTTAAAATTTTCCCTAATATCTTGGAAAATACCTATTACTTTTCCAATTTTGCGGGTCCAGGACTTCCAGGAGACTCAGGAAATGGCGAATTCAAAATTTAGAGAATTTTATCGATAGTTTATTCTTTATTTTGGCAAATCAGTCTCGAAACAATGTATAAATTCTACAACTGAAGCACACACACTCCACACCGTTTTCTCTTCACCTCTGAAAACTTCATCGTCGAAGTTCACAACCTGCACAGTAAACCTCCATCATCAGTCAATTACGCAAAAGGACACCGTCGTCGTAAATAATTAATAATACTCGAATTAAAAGCAGCCCACCACCGTGTCGCCGGCACGCCGCAAAATATACATATACATGCGCATGCAATATTAAACGATACTCCAGGTCTAGCCTTTCACCCTCGCTGCTGGCCTCTACCTACTTCACCATCATCGATTCGGCAAAACGTTCGATATAGAAGGTATACCTATGTAGATACGTATTCTACACCCCCAAAAGTAACACTATAGGTCGCAGGATTTCCCCCTGTTTTTAAATGGACTCTTCGTTCATTATTATTCACGCAGACACGTACAAACATTCTAGTTTCGCGCCCCCTCGTTTCTAATCCCTCTTTGCAGTGCGTGTGCCACTGCTATCGACTGTTTTCTTATTTATTTGGTCGAATTGCCTCGTTATCGATATGGCAAAGTGGTCATTTTTAGACCGACGAGCTGGCCGGGCGAACGGAACAGAGTACTCGAATTTATAGTTATTGGACGAGAATTACGATGGAGGGGAAGGGGGATAGTACTTGGCTTTTTTCGGATATCTTTGTTGACCTTTCCATCCAATTGTAGTCTCGTTGGATTATTCATAAGACTTTCATTCGTCATCGCTAATTCGCTGCAGGCAAAGAACTCTTATTTTGTTTTATGAATATCTAATCTATTGATTATGAGTATAAAAAAAATATACCATCGTTAATTCCCAATTGGGAGTACTTAATGTCTACTAGCAAGAAAAACAAGAAGAACCAGAAAATAGCAATCAGGGTTTCCACGTTCTGGAAAATTTAGAAAACCTGGAAAAGTCAGGGAAAAGTACTTGATACTTTCGGTTTTGGACCATACTAGTCATACAAATGGTCATACTTTTTTGACAGAAAATTATGGTAATTTTTTCCATTTTTCTTCAATGTACTTATGGCTGAAAAAATGTAATTTTTTTGTTTTCAAACGTATTTTTTCGAGAAAATTTTATCCTTGTTTTGATACAGCTTTACAAATTTTACTTTTTCTAAAAAAAATTAAATAGAAATTCATCCAGCATGCTTATGTAAAATTGGAATGAAAAACTGAAAAGAAATCTGTTTCAAAATTAATAAGGTCAATTTTTTGTTCTTCAATGCAATCATTCGAAGAAATTTTCGTCCTAGTTTCATCTAGGAAAAAATACTTGATTTCTGCTTTTTTACTAAAAAAAAAATATGAAAAATTCCATCAAAATTTTTGGAAAAATGTTTCAAAACAGACGATTTTTTTTTAAAAAATATTCGCTTGTTCGTTACTTGAAAATTCATTTCAACTTTTTTTTTGAAAATAATGTACAGATGTCCTTGACGACCATTATCCACCACAGAATTTAACCCCCCCCCCCGTGTTTCATTAATATTATGTGTAAAAGGTCCGGAAAACCTGTAAAAGTCAGGAAAAATAATTTCTGAAATATCGTGGACAACTTGTAAAAAAAACAAGAAAACCAGAAAATAGCAAGAATTTTAATAATTTTGCTGCAAAAAGCAAGCATTTTCAACATTTTTCTCTTTCCTAACATTTTTTAATCGAAGGATTTTTCGGTAAATTTAAAGCAAATCAAATGGCATGAAAATGACAAGAAAAGTCCAGAAAATAGTAAGAATTTTCATTTTTCAAATCCAGTAAACATCATTTGAGAAGGGGGGGGGGGTTAAAAATTATTATTTTTTATTTCAAAGTTAATTTTTTCAATACGAAACGAGAATTTCTTAAAAAATGGCCAACTTTTTCAAAAACTCTTTTCCAACTCGAACTTAATTTTCTCAGCATAACGCCGCAATTTTGCCTCTGCGGAGGGGGGCTACTTCCCTCCTCACCCCTCTCCCAATAGCGTCTTTGATATTAGATTTCGAAATCGTTGGAGAAATAAATATCCAAAAGTTAAGTCCTACATTATATAAATTTTTTCAGTGTTTTTCAATAGATCAAATTTTATGAAAAATCGAAATGAATAACAATTTTTTTCCAATATGGGTGGGCCAAGGTGTCTACGGGCATAAGAAAATCCAGAAATTAGCTATAATTTTATTTCAGCAAAAAAACCAGAAAATATCAAGAATTGTGATTATTTCACTGCGAAAAGCAAGAATTCTTAAGGATAAAAAGGGAAGGTCCCTTCTTGAGCAAATTTGAAGTAAGAAAAAATGATAGCAAAAATTTTCATTTTCAGATTTAGTAGACACCATTGTAGTAAGATTTTTGACCAAAACAAAAAAAAAATCGGAAATAAATTCAAAAAGAAAACTCCTTATCCAAAATTTCAGGTGCTAAAGTTCATTTTTCGAATTTTGGCAAACTTTTCAAAATAAAAAATTATCTCGTGGGTCTTTTAAAAAAGGTGCAGAATATGAAAAATTGATCTAATCGAGGAAGATAACTGAAATTGAGAACATACTCTATTTTTGATCTCTCAAATTGATTGGAAACGGCTTTTGAGACGTTCTGAAGATCCTAGAAAATTTCAAAATTTTCCATCTCTGAAAAAAAACCACCTTAAAATGGTCTATATTAACTTCGGAATCTTATACAATCGTGGATAGCCCTTATTGATGACCAATTTGATCAATTAAAACGGAATTTTTCAAAATTCGTTATTGTCTGGTGAAATCCATCATTTTTTTATAGTAAAATTTTTTGGGAAAAATGTAAAATCTGCCAATAGCTTGGACATTCAGATGGAAAGTCGAAATTTGGCATACACATATCTTTGATCATCCGAATCGATTGAAAACTGGTATCATAGCGGGTTACTTTTTTAGGGTGTTTGTCACTTTTTTCGACTTCAGTCACTTTTGGTTACTTTTCACGTCTAAAAGGTCACTTTGGTTACTTTTTTACCCTCAAAAGTCATTTTTTCTTCGCTTTTCCAGGCAAAAATTCAGATTTTTACTTAAAAATCGCTATTTTTCAAATTTTTCAAGAAAAAAATAAAAAAAATTGTTTTTTCCTAGTTTGTTTGTTGTTTTGACGAAGGAATTTTATAAATGAAATTATTCACGTCTTTTCAGTTGATTTATCTTTGAAATGTTTGCAGAAAACTGCAAAAAAATTACCCTCCAGGAAACTGTAAACAAAATTGCCCCCCGAAAAAATTTAATTTTGGTTACTTTTTGTTGCTTTTTGGTCATTTTTTGGTCACTTAAAAAAGTTACTGAAAGTTACTTTTTTCTTCAAAAATTTTGCTATGATGCATTGATGCCTGTTGAAAACAATTTCGAGACAAACTAGAGCCTTCAGAAAATTATCAATTTTCTTCAGCTTTGATTTTACTGGAGAAAAAGGTAGACTTGACCAGAAAATTATATTAATTTTTATGGGCTTTTTTAACACTAAAAAATTCCAAAAAAATTTTGAGGACTCTAGATTGGCTCAAAACCGGTTTCAGTTGATTCAAGAATTCAAAAATAGGATATATGTACCAAATTTTAACTTCTGGCCTTGATTAAATCAAGTTTTCTTATTTTCACCTTTTTTTTGCAGGTCCATGAGATATTTCAAATTTTTGGAAATTCCCTAAAATTCGAGAAATGAAGTCAGGTATCTAGAATTTTGTAAAATGATATTCTTTTTTTAGGTACACTTTTGATATTTAATTTTTAAATTCCCCCCTAAATTTTTCTGCTAGCTGGGACCTCTGCTCCGCCTTCCAAGTTGAATACTTAAAATCCTGAAGTAAATTTCTGATACTTCCATTTCTTTTCAAAGGTCAGATGAAATAAATCTCAAATAATCTGGTATCATCACAGAACAAACAGTAATGATCCAATGAAAAAACCTCATTTTTTTCCCAGCTCTTGCTCCATGATCTGGCCAAATCGTGACCACGATCACAACGTTCTTTTCTGCAAACTAGCGAAATCGTGATTAGCTGCTTTATTCCCCTCGTCAACACCTCGCACATAATACACATATTCATCCCGATCTACTCGAAATCTATTCACCTTCCTCCTCCTCTTGTGACCGAGTGCATAGGTCGAGATGCGACATTCGAGTTAAATTGATTCGTTAAATTGACAGACGCCGCAGGCCGGCCTATTAAAATTCATATATTCTTTCGAATTAGTCGAAAATTTCTCTCTGCCTCGGCCCGCGCACCGACACAGAACGGCAATACACTTACCAAACTTGTCTCTCTTTCTCTACAGAGATATGTAGTATTTATGAGGGAAGATGAAGGCGGCAGCACAGAAGTGGTACGGATTTCGTTCTCCTCGGTGACAATGCAATTGCAAGATACATAGACGACGCGAACTGCCACATTTGCCATGTAAATTATTAAATCGGTCGTTTTATTGCGAATTAAGGCGCATCGAATATTATTTGCATCGGTAATGAGATTCGAGTGTATTTCGTCTGGCTGCGTCGTCGCTGTCGCACAGTGGGATGAGAAATTTTCTAGGTGGCCAAAAATCAAAAAAACCTAAAAAATCAACATTCATGAAATGATGCGAAATCAAGCGTATGGTGTTCTACTACATTCAGGACATCTAGTATCATATGTTTTATCCATCGCGGAGTGGTCTCGTTGCCATGGTAACCCGCGAAACTTCGCGGTTTGAATGAGGACTGGTTTGCAGATAAGGTACCTTTCTTTCAACCACCTCCTGTTATGAGAAGAATTCGATGTGTGGAAGTGTGGGATATGTTTTTATGTAGTATTTTTCCTTGCGAATTCGATGGTTTAATTATTTTTGAGTTTTGATGATTACCAACGAAGTTATTGCATTTATGAAGCAAGTACTTTTATGCCATCATAACAATACATAATTCAACTTCAACTAGTTGTATAAAAAAAGCTCCGAATTGCTCCGAAAAATACTTTATGCAGTTTTCTTCCTTGAAAGGTATATTATCGCTGGTTCTTATCAGTTTTTGCAGAAACTTGCAGTTTTTAGATATATCGGCATTTGTGTAATTCAAACATTCTAACCAAAATTGGAAAAAATATAAAAAGTGAAATAACATATAGATTTCTATTCATTTGAAGACGCTGAGTTGGGATACATACTAATTTGAAGGTGCTGAGTTCGAATATGTGCTTGGTTTTTTCCTCCAACCCCTCTGAACCCCCCTATCATCCCCCGAGATGAAGTCAAAATTCAAAAAAAAAAAAAGAAAAATGACGTGTTACGACTCGTTTGTCAGGTTTTTGAAGACGCTGAGTTCGAATATGTGCTTCGTTTTTTCATCTGACCCCTCTGCCCTGCCCCCCCATCAGCCTCCTCGATGAGGTCAAAATTCAAAAAATAGAAAAATAACGTGTTACGTGTCGTTTGTGAGGTTTTTAAAGACGCTGAGTTCGAATATGTGCTTAGTTTTTTCATCTGATCCCTCTGAACTCCCCCCCATCAGCCCCCTCAATGAGGTCAAGAATTTAAACAAATGAAAAATAACGTGTTACGTGTCGTTTGTCAGGTTTTTAAAGACGCTGAGTTCGAATATGTGCTTAGTGTTTTCATTTGACCCCTCTGCCCCCCCCCCCCACCAGCCTCCTCGATGAGCTCAAAATTCAAAAAATTGAAAAATAACGTGTTACGTGTCGTTTGTCAGGTTTATAAAGACGCTGAGTTCGAATATGTGCTTAGTTTTTTTATCTGACCCCTCTGCCCCCCCAGCCTCCTTGATGAGGTCAAAATTCAAAAAATTGAAAAATAACGTGTTACGTGTCGTTTGTCAGGTTTTCAAAGGCTTCGAGCTGAAATATTTTGCCCATTTTTTGGATTTGACCGTTCAGTTTCCCCTAGCCCCTCCACCATTTTGAAAACCCGAGTGCAAAAAATGCAAGTAGTGTATGCTGGCAGTGAAAATGACGAAGGTTACGGTGATGAAGATGACGAGAAGATATAATTAATTTTTCTTAAATAACCATATTGTTTTTCAAAAACATTTACATAATTAGAATATAGTCTAAATGACACAATAACTTAGTTTTTTTTTATTCAATTCCCCTTGAGACTTCTCCTTTCGTATCTGTAGAAAGAATAACTGCAGGATCAAATTTCGGAGGCTAAAAAATGTATATTTCGATATCCCACTTGAAAAATTCCAATCATTTCATTTGTAACCCCTCTTCCACTCCCCTTTCAGCTTTTTTAAAAAAATAATATAGGAATCGAATTCAAGGGGAAAACCCAATATTTTGATACCCCACTTGAAAAATACCAAAAATTCGAGATTTTACCCCTCCCCCCCCCTACACCCCATTGAAATTTTTTGAAAAATGATGTCAGAATTGAATTCACAAGGTAAAAACCTATATTTTGATTCCCCACTCGAAAAATACCGAAACCTCGAGATTTCACCCCCTCCCCCCACTCCCCTTTGAACTTTTTTGAAAAATTAAGGTCAGAATCGAATTCAGGAGGTAAAAAAACCTATATTTTGATACCCCACTCGAAAAATTGCGAAAATCTGATTTTCCAACCCCTCCCCCCACTCCCCTTTGAACTTTGGGGTCAAAAAAATGTGAAAAATGGATTCAGCGTACTCAAAAACCCCCGAATACCCGATTTATGATTTTTGGCCACCTAGAAAATTTCTCATCCCACTGTGTGTCGCAGCCACCAAGCCACGATCAAATGGATGGAAAAAATTCTCGCGTGTTTCTTCGCATTAATTTTTCTTCTTCTCTTTACCTATGCACTATCTCGTATACCTTATCTCGTCTCAGTCTTCTGGACGATTCGCCGGTATAGCATACAGCTGCCGAGTGATAATAAATTTAAATCCATTTACACGATGTTATCACTTTTACTCATCTTGGCGTTCGGTCGGGAATTTATACTCGTTTATTGATACAAAGTTGTTGGAACGTGTACTAAGGTGCAAAAAATCAAGTTCTTGAGCTGACTAAATGAAACAAAGATAGAGAAGGACTGAGATGGCGAATTTAATAAGCATGACAGATAAATGACGTCATTTTTTTAAAAACATGATTCTTAACCATAATGTTTCTTCGGAATTGTCGTCGATTCTGGTAAATTATCTTCTAATTTGAATTCATAATCGATTCATCGAAAACCGCATTATCGGCGTATTACTAATAAGACGATTACTCGGTATTGCTATTTTTTCTACTCTCTCCCTTCTTCATTTGCATGAAATCGCACCATCGTGTGAACAATTCGGTGTGAGGTGTATTCGGAAGCTTACAGCTTTGATTCTCTCCAGCTTTGGACATTTTTTTTTTCGAGGGCAGGGAATTTGGGAAATTTTCTATATTTTGGACGATGTTTCCTAAAATTGGACGATATTTCTAAAACTTGTGTATGATTTTCAAAAAACTAAAGAATATTCCAAAACTTAAAAAAATTAGTAGATTATCCGAAAAATTGCAGTTTTCAAAAACTGGGACGATTTTTCAAAACATTGAAAGATTTTCCAAAAAATGAAGAATTCCTCCAAACCTTGATGGTTTTAGCGGACTTCCCGCTCTAGCGGGAATCCGCTATTGCGTTCATAAAGGTTTTTTTATTTATTTATTTGTTTGTTTGTTTGTTTGTTTGTTTGTTTGTTTGTTGAAGCCTTTTTTTTCTGACGCGATTTCTCTCGCTAAACTGAACAGATCGGGCTGAAATTTTTACAGTAGGTGTAGTTCATGCTGGAGAAGAGCTGATTAGATTTTGGTGCAATTCTGTGCACAGAAAGCTGAGCTTTTCAACTTTAAAGCTCATTTTTGGGACATTTCTTTCTGACGCGATAACTCACGTTAGAGTTAACCAATCGACTTGAAATTTTTACAGTTGTTAGAACGTGCATGGGAAAAGAGCTGATTAAATTTTGAAGCCGATCCGTGCTTTGAAAGTTGAGCTTTTCGAGTTCAAAGTTTATCCAGTATTTCCAAAATATTTCGCGAACGGCACATCGTAGAGGAAAACGGAGGCCAAAAGGATAGTCAGGAATTTCACGCTCTACAACTTTGGTTCTGAGGACTTTTTCTTGAAAGCTCACCATTTACGAGAAAATTGAGCTCAAAGTTTGGAGGCTTGTGATTGGTCAACTTTTCTGATGCGATTTAATCATATTTCTCAACAATGGGTCGGCAGATAAAATATTTTCTTTGAACCCTTGCAATACCACCTGCTGGGTTCGGCATTTTTAGACCAACACAAAGACTGATTTTATGGCCCCTTTGAGGCAGTGGTCGGCAGATAAAATCTTCGTCAAAAATTCCTTATAAGGCTTGAGCTCAAAGTTGGAAGGCCTGTGATTGGTCAATTTTTTTTCCACCTCAATTTCTCTCGTTTAACTGAACCAATCGTTTCGAAATTTCTGTAGTAGGTGTAGATCGTGCAAGAGAGAAAATGATCATTTTTTGGTTCAATTCAGTGCATAGAAAGCTGAGCTTGGAGCTTTCAAGTTCATTTTTGTGATCCTATAATTCAAGTTAGAGTTGACCAATCGACTTGAAATTTTTACAGTGGTTAGAACGTGTACAGGAGAAAAGCTGATTAAATTTTGAAGTCGATCCGTGCAATGAAAGTCGAGCTTTTAAAGCTCAAAGTTTATTAAATGGTGCATCGTAGAGAAAAATGGTAACCAAACGGATGGTTAGGAATTTTAAGCTCTACAACTTTGATTCTCATGAATTTTTCTTAAAAGCTCACCATTTTCGAGAAATTTGGAAGGTTGTGATTGGTCAATATTTCTGACTCAATTTCTCTCGTTCAACTGAACCAATCGTTTTGAAATTTTTACAGTAAGTTTACATTGTACAGGAGAAAAACTGATTATGTTTTGGTGTAACTCTGTGCATAGAAAGCTGAGCTTTGAAACTCCAAAACTCATTTTTCTGAAACCTTCCTCTGACAAGATAAATAAAATCGACCGATCGATTTGCAATTTTTATGGTGATAAGAATGTGCTTAGGAGAAAATCTGATTGAATTTGGAAGGCGATCTAGCATAGAAAGCTGAGCTTTTGAAGCTCAAATTAATTCAGTTATTCAAAAATATCTCGGAAACGGTGCACTGTAGAGAAAAATGGAGGTCAAAAAAATGGTTAGGAATTTCAAGCTCTATTTCTCATGAATTTTTCTTAAAATCTCACGTTTTCGAGAAAAATGAGCTTAAAGTTCAAAAGCTTGTAATAGGTCAATTTTTCCGACTTGATTTCTCTCGTTTAACTGAACCGATCGTTTTGAAATTTTTACTGTACGTGTAGATCGTGCAGGAGAAGACCTGTTAAATTTTGAGCAAGGAAAGCTGAGCTTTGAAGTTTTAAAGTTCTTTTTTGTGACACCATAACTCAAGTCAGAGTTGATCGATCGACTTGAAATTCCCGTAGTAATTAGAATGTGTATAGAGGAAGAGATGATTAAATTTTGAAGTGATACGTGCATTGAAAGTTGAGCTTCACAAGTTCATTTCTAGTTTGTATATAATAGGAAGTCCGCTCTTTTGACACAGTGTGTCTAGTTATTTCAGAAATCGCTCGATTTTTCAGAACTGAGGCGTATTTTTTAATAGCTTGGATGATTTTCCAAAAATTGAAAAATTTATCAGAAGTCGAACAATTGACTTTTCAACGAATTTTCATTTTTATTGATTTTTCCACAATTTTTTCATTGACTTCCAGAAATGTTTTCACTGATTTTCCAGCAATTTTTTCACTGATTTTCCAACATTTTTTTCACTGATTTTTCAGCACTTTTTTCACTGTTTGCTTTCAGTGACGGTGGTTAAGATAGGCGAATCTGCCTCCGAGCTGAAATTCGAAACTAACCGATGGAATTTGGTTCTTAGGGTCTGAAAACCACTTCGTAAAAATTTTGGCCTCCAACTCCACTCCTAGCCCCAGTTATTGGACAAAACGTTACTTTTTTTAGCCTTTCCATTAAAAATTTTTATTTCTGCGAGTTTTTCACCAAATTTTTTCAAATTTTTGTGAGGTATACCCTATATTGAGGGATATCAGTGGGTGCTTTGAAAAAAAATTTTTGATGATTTTTTCAAGCCAAAAATTGCGTTTGAAAACTTCAATTTGAGTTTTCCACATGATGTTTCAGAGGTGCAATTTTGAAAAAAATATATTTTATGTACCTAGCAAAAAACCACTTTTTCACAGCATTTTTCACTCATAAAATGGTAATTTTTGGCTGAAAAAATTTTTCTTGTAATTATTTTCCAAAATACGAATTTATACACGTCTTGTCAGATTTTCACTTCATTTCATCTCTTTTCGCGATTTTTGTAATTTCAAGTCCAAATAAGTACAGCACAAGGCTCGAAATTGAATATCTCACTTTATTTTTCATACGAAATTGTAATACGAAAAAATTTGCAACAGATTTATGTTCAGCACCTCAAACTACTTCAGTGAACTCCATTTGTATGGTCAAAGCATTCAAATTTTGAAAATTCAGTTTTAAGTCAACGATTTTTTTTATACTATAGGATTGTCCACATTTACGTGTAAAATTTTTTCGTTAGATATCAGTGGAGCCAATTTACCAATTTTTGCCTTCATGGATAGGGATAGGTTTTACACCTAAAATTTTTTAGCCTGATAGATTGGAGGGGACCCGTGTCTCTCACCTTTCCCCTAATTTTTAAATTTAAACAAAAATTGCACAATTCACCGAATGACTTTTTTTGAACGGGGAAAAACGGGGTCATGGAACTAACAAAAATTGTTTATTGGAATATAAACAATCGAATGATACCACAGCCACTCTTGTAGCCATGATGGAGGGGGGGATTTTTAAAATTCGGAGAATTTCCCAAAACATGGAAGATTTTTTTTTTTCAGAAATTGAACAATTTTCCAAAACTTTGATTTTTTTCATATCTTGGACAATTTTTCTAAAATTGAACGTATTGCAGAATTTTCCAAAACTGAGACTTTCGTAACCTAAAAGATTTTCTGAAAATAAACGTGTTCAAATACACAATGAAGAATTTTTCAAAACTTGAACATTGATGAGTCTTCCAAAACTTGAGACAAATTGCTAATAATTTTCTTAAAATCGAACAACTGGATACTTTTAAAAGGTGGACGATTTTCCGAAACTTGCCCGAGTTTTTCCATCACATGGACTATTTTCTAAAAATTGAAAAATTTTCCAAATCAAATAATTTTTAAATCCTAGGATGACTTTTCAAATCTGGGGCAGTTTTTCACCAATCATACAGTTTTGTTAAAAATATAAAAAATTTATTAAATTCTGTTTTTTTTTTCATAATTTTTCAAAATTTGGAACGGTTTTTATTCCAAAAATCAGTCCAATAATATTCTCTTTAAAAATTAAAAGAACATTTAATTTAAACAAAATGAATCAATTCATAAAAATTGAACAATTATCACCTACTACTTGAAAAATTATCTACCTAAAACATCGAAAGTCTTTTGTAAACTTATGTAACTGTTTCAAAAATCACGTTTCAAAAAAAAAATCAAAACTTTTAAAACAATTTGTTAAATTTTAGTTTCATTATGGGTCTTTTGAAATTTTTTTGTGTTTTTTTAGTCACTTTTCATTTTGTTAGGGCTTTTAAAATCACTTTTTTTTTGGAAAAAATGGAATCCAATTCTTCAAATTATCATATATCAAAATTGAAACCATTAATGTGCCAGGGGGTCGTGGATAGGTAGTAAGGTACAAGTACATAGCAGGACCTTACAGTGACAATATTTTTTTTTATTAATTTCGCCATTTTCAGACATCTATCCATTTTTTTTTTCAATAAAAAGTAACTCAAGTAACCTCTTGCAGTAGAAAAAATCACTAAACAACAACCAAGTCCTTTTGAATTTCATCATTCGAAGAAGCTAAATTAATCCTATCCTGTCATTTCAGTGATATAAAAATTTTCATAACTTTTTTTTCATAGTATTTTATCAGCCGTTATCGTTAATTTTGAATAAAATTTTAAATATATTCGTCAAAAAGAAGTTTTCGGCAGCTCTCCCCGGCTCTGAAATCGTATTTTATTTGTTTTTATTAGGAAACACACGCGTATTGTGTGGTTTATTGTTTCGTGTGTACTTATTTGTCGTCGCACACGCGTATTTGGGTTAATGGCCGAAATGTGTTATTACTCTGTACACCTGGGTACGCCAAACAAGAGGGGAGAAGGTTGAAATGGTAAATTAACATTTCGATTGAAAGTATACAGTACTTGACTATGTTACGAATTGTAATTCCATTGTTTTTTTCATGTATGTATTTTTTTTGTAACATTTTTGGGTAAATTATGCGACAGTATTTTCTTCATTTCGTGGCGTTTTGAGATGGCTCTTCCAATTTCAGAATCACATATTATAATATTTGCTAGGGTGGTTCGAAAAAAAAACCAATCAAATCCTGGATTTTGACGAAAATTGGTTAAGTAGTTTACTTTCAGTGGGAGACCTCTCTGAAAAATTTTGAGCCCGCTAGCTTAGAAAGGGATGGAGCTTGGGAGCTCCAAAGTGAGGCTATTTTCAAATAAAAACTGGTTTGCCACTTTGAGGCAGTGCTACCTGCTGATAATCTCGATTACTCTTATAAAAAGGCCCGATTTGAGTTTCTGCGTCTCCCTGAAGCTTGAATCATCGATCACGAAATTGGGCGTCATTTTTTGCCTTCTACAAGAGGATTGAATTGTTGCAGAATGTGAATTTGACAAATTTTTGATTTTTATCAAACTCTAATCGTCCACTCAAACACCTCAAAATCGAGAAAAAAAATTTTTTTTGGTCATTGGGATGATTTTTGGTGAAATTTTTCAAAAAAAATGTCGCGACAGTGCTGCCAACTGCATTTTGATGTAATTAATTTTCGTAAAATTCGAGTAGCTAATCCAGTGGTTCGAAAATTAAACCGAAAAATTTTTGTTCATTGAATTAAAATTAAATTGTTTTTTTTTGAAATTTTTCTAGCAGTGTTGCCAACTGAAATTTTATGAAAATCCCTTTTTGACACCCCCTTGCTTCGTCTTCCTTTGAGCTGGGAAGCTCAAAATTTTTTGGGAAGTCTCCCACTTAAAGTAAACTACTTCACCAATTTCTGTCAAAATTCGAAATGAAGTTTTTTTCGATCCACCTTGATGCTTACGTCGTAGAATTCCCCGCAGCTTATTTTTTCAGGGTCTGAATAGGTGTACTCAGCCGAATACTCAACTCGTGTGTAAGAAATACACGTATCTGCCTGTACGAGTGTACAAGGTGTCGGAAAATTCAATACCGATGCACACGATTCATCCGCATTTCACGTTTTCCAACCTTTTTTATTATTTGGGTTGAATTTTTCATTCGATTTTGTAGGAAAAATAAAACGAAAGCGTTTTGCTCGTCGCATTCGACAAAAATTCCTGCTTCTTTCTCTCGCTTCTGTACGCTTTTTCTTTCTGGCTGCTTACTTAATAATCGAATCGATCTGGACGACGCGCACGTATAATGTATTTACGTAAGTCGCGAATTTACATATTCAATATCGAGTAATTTAATATTTTTCCATTTCGAGTGGTCGCCAAACAAAAAGTGGTACTTTCCTCCCTTTTCGAAGTACCCTCGCGTATTTAAATGAAAACTAAAAAAGGGAGAAAAACAGCACGAGATGGGAAAATTATAAAAATGGAAAGGAAAACGAAGGTTGAAAAGATGAAAAAAAAAGGTTAAATAGTTAAACAGCTTTGTTACTAATTTCTACCGCAAACGTGGGTCGCATTTTAATTACATGCTAATAAAGTAATTAAAAATAAAGCGAATAACTCTCGGGTTCTCGTGTATAAGTTATATACACGAATAACGCGCAAATAGAGAGAGATGGAGAATGAGAGAGAAAACACAGAGAGATGGCCGCGCATCGTAAAGCATTTTCCTTCAATTAATCCAATTACCGCGCAGTGTCTCCTTTACATTGACGAGATTCGAGCTGGGGCGGTGTGTACGGGTTACCCAACAACAACGACAGCAATATAAACTTCCTAAGACCGCGCGATACGATTTATCGTGTCGAGGTGTCTGCGGGGAGGTGGCGGAGTGGAGGACGAGGAAAACGTTTAGTGTTATCTTACGCTTAGACTCGAATCTTTGTTGGAAAGGGATCGAAAATTATAGACCAGGGAGTTGATTCATTTTCTAATTGATATTGCACGAGGGGAGAGACGATTTGTTTTGGGGAAATTTTCAGAGTTTTCGTGTCGTAAGGGAGTAGTTTTTATTTTGAATGGAGTTCTGAACTTCTGATGCCATAGACGTGATTTGGGCTTTTGCGAATAATTCGAAAACTTCCAATAATTTCTGAAAATCGATTGTTCATTTTTTTTGGAAATGGGTTCATAAACTTTGATAAAAACGACGAATTGATTGCATTTTTGTGAATTGAAAATTCTGTTATTAGATTTTTTGAAAAAATACGTATGTATAGGTACATAAATTTTTAAGAAAAATCTATGCAAAAATGACATTTTTCGATAATATCGAGTCAATTAGATTGAAAATGAGGATTTCGAATAAAACATTTAATCAGAATTTCAAGAACAGATTAAATGGTACAATATTGACCAAAAAACATTAAAATGCTTGAATAAGTGTCAAAATGTTGGTTATTTGAAAAAAAAAGTATTTTGCTTGAGAAATATTTTTTTGAACACTTGAGGGGTCATTTTCAACCATTTTCAAGACAATTTAAGAAATTTTCTTGATTTTCAGATAATTTTTCATGACATTTCCAAACTTTTTCATTGGTATTTATCAAGTTTTATTGATGTTTAGCAAATTTTTGCTACATTTTTAACGATTTTACGTAAAATTGGAACAAAATTATTTCTGACGCAAAAATTTTTATTTTTTCCCCATGAATGTTCTGTTAATGTTATCACTTTTGCTTCGGGCAAATGCGATCACATTAGATGGATTCTGTTGTACTTGATCAGCTTTTGCAAAAAGTTGAAAATTGAACGTTTATGAAAAAAGTCAAAAATTTAATTTTCGATGGAAGTAGAAAATTATGACTTTTTGAGAGCTGTCGATAGTAAATTTTTTGACGATAGTTAGATTGTCAAAGAGATAATAATTATGATTACCGAAAAATTGATTAGTAGATTTTCGAAGAGAATCGATTATAAAGTTTTTGAAAAAAAAAAACTAGTATAATCGGAATTAGATTTCAAGAACAATCGATGGTCAAATTTGAAAAAAAAATACAAGAAGGGTAAGGTGTTCCAATCTCCCAATTCCGGCTCCCATTTGAAAAACCATCACTTACTTCGAACCATTTGGGTTAGAAACTTTCGAAATGGGCTTAAAAGATACCTTGAATTGTCTTCTTTATGTACCCAAAAGGTAGGGATCCAAAAATAATTGTTTACATTTTTATGAATTTTTTTCCGAAGGAAATCAAAATTTGATTTTGAAAATTTGGGTTTCCAATTCCGATCCCCCCCTCCCCCCTATTTCGTTGGTTAATGACGCGATCTGCCGGGAAAATTTGTTTCAACTCTCTCATTCGGAATCAGTGAATAATCACTGATAAACAGTCAGAATTGCAGCACAGGAGATATCATGTGATTTTTCACGGATTATTCAAAAAATTTCACAGATTTTTCAGTGAATTTCACAAATATTACTGAGTTTTCTGTGAATTTTCCTGATTTCTTACTATGCTGCAATTCTGACCGTTTTTCAGTGTTTTTTTGATTAATTTCAAAGAGTCAAAAATGAGAGAGTGGGTCGGATTTGGAGCACTTTCCAATAAAAACGTTGGTCAAAAATTTTTGATACTTTTACTGCGATCAATCTGTAAAACCAATTACATCATTCGATAGAGAATTATTTCACTTTCGTAAGATATTTTTCAACAAAAATTTTAATAAACACTTTTTTTTCATGATCATGTAACAATTACCAGCGCTGAACAGTTTGGCGACTTCAATTTTCTTGATTTTCTCAACGAGATTCATTTTGAGACCTTTAAGGAGAATCGATAATTATTGTATTTTCGAAAAAAAAAAAACGAGAAATGTCGACGAGTAGATTCTTGAGAAAAATTGATTTTCGGACCTTTGAGAAAATCGATAATCGAGCTTTTCGAACAAAATCTATGATCAAGTTTTGCGAAAAAAAATTGATCAGATTTTTGAGGAGAATCGATAATTAGGTTTTTGAAAGTAGTCGATTACAATTAAATTTTCAAGAATAATCGATAATTATATATTTTAAAATGAATCGATCATGATAGATTTTCGAGAAAAATTAACAATTAAATCCTCTGGGAGAATCAATTTATATATTTCTCAAAAATTGGATTTTCCGGGAGAATCGATTATAAATCGATTTTCGTTAGATTTTTGAAATTTGTAAGGTATTCAATCTTGAAAAAAAATATGATGAAGTTTTTGAGAACAATGGTTCTGTGAATTATCCAGGAAAATCGATTATTGAATTTTCGAAAAAAATCACATTTAGGTATTGAGATTTTGGCTACATGAAAATTTTGATGCGCTGAATTAAAATCGAACCAAATTCCGGTGAAATTGTGACAGTAAGTTCCAGAGAAACAAATCTATCATCAGGGCTAGATCGAATTTCTAGTAAAATTCGATTATCGCAGGATTTCCTCCCAAAATGTTTCGAAGTACGCTTATAAAAATTCGAAATGATTACTAAATTCGACCATTTCAGTAACTAAAAAGTAAAAACAAATTCGAAAATATCGATTACAATCCAAAATATCGATAAATCTTCAATAAATTCATTCTACTCGTAAAGGCTCTGGTGTGATTTGGGGGTCATTTGGCCCTTGGTGGAACTTTGACAAAATTTTTATCCAATTCGACTTGCCTATGTAGAAGATGATTTTAGCGCGCAAAAACGAATTTTTACCATACCCGGATGCGGGGGCCTCAAAATACGTGATTTTCAAGCTAAAAATTCTATCTCCGCGAGTTTTCAACCGATTTTTTTCAAACTTGGCACGTAGGTAGAGATACTCGAGGGGAGTACCCTGAAATTTTTTCAGATTTTTTCGACCACCATAGTGACCTTAAATTTGACCTTGAAAGTTTAAAATCGCTCTGGGGGCACCGTTTTGGCGGGTGGTATAAAAAAAAAATTATTTTCATGTTTCTCACTCTATTTTACACCGCACAGGATTCCCAAAGTTGGATATTTTTGGTTAAAGTGACAAAAAATCGAGTTTTTCGATTATAAAACCGCCCCAAAATTTGAATTTTGAAAAACTTGGTATTTTTTGTGTACATTTTGAGGTGACGAATCCGACTAGCCCATCAAATTTTTCATTCGAATTGTTTACACCCCCCTCCCCCTCCTTCGGCCCGTTTGAAAGTATACAGATCGTTGTTTTTTCAGCAAAAAATGACCTCGTTACATAGGTGACCTACTCTCTCAATTATAAATCAGTGAAAATTACCGAAAATCACTGAGAAACAGTCAGAATTGCAGCACTGGAGAAAATCAGTGAAAATTTTTTCACTGGAAACAAATCAGTGAAAGAAAATCACTGGAAATCAGTGAAAATTCACTGAAAACTCAGTGATATTTATGAAATTCACTGAAGGAAATTCTTTGAATAATCAGTGAAAAATCACTGAAAATCAGTGAATTTCACTGATGTTTCCTGTGCTGCAATTCTGACTGTCTATCAGTGATTTTTCACTGATTCGGAATGAGAGAGTAAAAATGGCATTTCGCAAGAAATAGTGTAGGCAAATTAGCGCTATTTTTAAGAAAAAAAAACATTTTTAGCTAGCTAAAATTTTATCGCCAAAAACTGTCGAGGGTGGTCCCCTGACTAACCCCTAAAAAGTCCGCACCCCCTAGACCCCTTGCTAATTTTTTTATGGAGGCTCCATCCCCCTCAAAACTGGTTTTTCCCAAATAACTTCTCAGGATTTGATTTTACGGCAAAAGTAGCTCACTACTTTTTTGTTCTACGCTCAATTTCAAACATTTTTTGTATGAACAATTTTTTCGTACGACCAATATTAGAGGAGATGGAGCGTCCTGAAGGAAGGGTGTTTTGGAAAATATGATATTATTTGAAAACGCGATAATATGTATAAAATCGCAGTAAACTGTATGTTTTGGGCATGAAAATAGTAGTATTACGTAAATTGATGGTATTAATACAACTTGACCCCCCTTTCCCTCCCTATGTACTCACTCCACCTTACCCACTTGTTTTAATTTAGCACTAGTAATATGACTGAGGGGTGGGGAGGGGTGGACACAATGGGAGGGGGAAGAGGGAAAAAATGCTTCATGATCATCTTTCCCCCTCCCATTGTGTCCACCCCTCCCCACCCCTCAGTCATATTACTAGTGCTAAATTAAAACAAGTGGGTAAGGTGGAGTGAGTACATAGGGAGGGAAAGGGGGGTCAAGTTGTATTAATACCATCAATTTACGTAATACTACTATTTTCATGCCCAAAACATACAGTTTAGTGCGATTTTATACATATTATCGCGTTTTCAAATAATATCATATTTTCCAAAACCCCCTTCCTTCAGGACGCTCCATCTCCTCTGATATTGGTCGTACGAAAAAATTGTTCATACAAAAGATGTTTGAAATTGAGCGTAGAACAAAAAAGTACTGAGCTACTTTTGCCGTAAAATCAAATCCTGAGAATTTATTTGGGAAAAACCAGTTTTGAGGGGGGTGGAGCCTCCATAAAAAAATTAGCAAGGGGTCTAGGGGGTGCGGACTTTTTAGGGGTTAGTCAGGGGACCACCCTCGACAGTTTTTGGCGATAAAATCTTAGCTAGCTAAAAATGTTTTTTTATTTCCTTATTTGCCTACACTAAAAGTCAACATTTTTTTAATTCAAAATGTTCAATATGATGTCTCGAGTGTGTGGTAAAAACGATCGGAAAGGAAATTCAATTTTGAATATTTTTGGTGGTTACAAATTTTTCTCTATCTCTTTAACTTTTCGTTTAAATTAAAATGAAGAAAACGTGATTTTGAAGTTTCTCAGAACATGTTTTATTTCCAAATTTGGGGCAGGAGTTGCTTCAAAATGAATTTTGATGAGAAATGAAAATGTACATTAGGTGCTGAGGAACAACTTTTGTTTGAAATTTTTTTCGTTATTACGACCCATAGATAAGGCGATACACGCGTTTGAAATGGGGGGGTTGTCCCCAGGGGAAAGGGGGAGGGAAAAAAGGGCATATGGGCTTAATTTCTTTATTTGAGACCTGACTTAAAAGAAAAGATCGATAAATGAGAGAAATTTCGAACTGTTCGTCAAAAAGTTTGACTTAACGGGTACGCATCCGGTCCGATCAATATGATGATCAAAATCAACATATTTTCGGGAAAACATTTTTAGATTCTGATGTTCTTTTCGAATTTCTTTCCTTCTCCCACCTCGTTGTATCGAAATAGGTATTCATCATTTCGTCAAATTTGGCTGATTTTGAATCAAAAATCCACTCTGAAATCTCATTTCGATCTGACAATGTGCTATTTTCGACTCTTACGACCGAATTGCCTTCGTCGATACGACGAAATCGCGTATACATTTCAAATTGAAAATTTTCCATTATCCATTACAACTTAATACCTAAACCTATATTCGGCGAGGTGAAAATCGATCGATAATTAACTAACATCGATGACGTAATTAATATACACACACACGTAAGAGTTGGAACGAGGCGCGAACAATTATTCGACGCTAAATTAAACACGACCGGAGCTTGGTGCGGTGCGGGAACCGAGCGAAGCAGTCGAGCGAGATGCCAAGCAGGGTAAAGAGACCACGAATATGTACGACGATGTGTGTATAGTACACAAATACGTGCAAACGTATACAAGTGAGAGTAGCTGGGGTTCGGGGGCTGAGGGGACGTGGACGGAGGACTGTACAAGTACATTCGACGTTTTGCTTGGCGTAGTGTTAAAAGTTTAATTAACGTTAATTTGTATTTTACTGGTTAAACGCGAATGTAATGATTTATGCGTTACGTGTAGGTTGCACACGTTTTGTATATGTAATACGCGAGAAGAAAAAGATGAGGCGGGAAGGGCGACGGCGGGAGGTATGATCGCGGCTCTGGCGTAAAAATAAACACCGCGTACTACGCTGAATTAACCGCGAACGAGCAAGAGACACAATGAGAGAAAGATAGAGAGTACCACGCTGGCCAGAAATAATAATGGTTACCCTAGGGATATGAAGGAGCAACGCAGCGAGCTTGAGCTTTTTTCATTCGGGCGAATTTTCGCGAATAGTAAAGGGTTACGTGCTGATTAGATTGACTCATGGAGCTTTATTTGTGTATGGAAAGAGAGGAGGGGAGGTGAAGTAGGGGCTCGAGTCCTGGAAAAGCGTACATCTAAGACGTTGATTTATTCTGTATTGTGAAATTACAGCTTCTATTTACGTTCGAATGAGTTTCAGGAGTGGCGTAAGGTCTGAACTTTGAGAAAAAAATCACTTTTTGTGAAGGTTAAAGGTTTTTTTTTTCAGTGATTGGAGGAAAATTGATGATAAAATTTTTCGGAAAGTCGATAATCGAATTTTCGATAATATTGTTTGATTTTTGGGAAAAATCGTGATCTGTACGCTTAGATTTTCGTGAGAAATCGATAGTTGATTTTTTGATTGGGAAATTTTGCCAATAAATCGATTATTAAACAGGGTATCTAACAAGTCAAGCTGTCCTGATAAGTCAAACTTTTTTCAAAAAGGTCATGCCGGTCCTGAAAAGTCAAGCTTTTTGACCAATTTACCCCGATTTACTCAAAAGGTCAAACTTTTTTAAAAAATATAGCTATTAAAAATTGATTTTTTTAAAATTTAATGTGTTTGTTAAAAATTTAATTTTCTATAGCTACAAGCTCACAAATGTATAGTTTTTTTGGGGGGGAGGGGGGGTGCTCAGAAGTCATGCAAAAAGTCTTTCCAAAACGTCAAGCTAAGTAAAGCTTTTTGCTCAACAAATTTTGTTAGACACCCTGTTAAATTTTCGGAAAACTCTAATTGTAGATTTTTAATAAAAATCGATGGAGTTCAAGAAAAATCTATAATTATTATTCTCTCATTTCTGAATCAGTGAAATTTATCAAAAATCACTGAAAAATAGCCAGCATTGCAGCATAGTAATAAATCAGTGGAAATTTTTTCACTGAAAGCAAGTCAGTGAAAGAAAATCACTGGAAATCAGTGAAAATTCACGGAAAATTCAGTGATATTTTTGAAATTCATTGAAAAATCTGTGAAATTCTTTGAATAATCAGTGAAAAATCGCTGAAAATTAGAGAATTTCAGTGATTTTTCCTGTACTGCAATTCTGACTGTTTATCAGTGATTTTTCACTGATTCGGAATGAGAGAGTACGTGCTCAGATATTCGTGAAAATTGGAAAATTGAAAATTGAATTTTCATTTAAAAAAATCATTTAATGTGAATGTTTGTAGAAAGTAATAAATTATTGAATTTTTGCGAAAAATCGATAAATTGTTTGTCGAGATAAATCGATAGTTGGATCTTCGAAAAAATCGAAAAGATCGATAAGTTTTTGGAAAAAATCGGTATTGAATTTTTGAAAAGCATCATCGATCGACTTCTTAAAAATATCAGTTATCGAATGAATGTTGTTGATGTTCTGAATTGAGGTAGAAAGAAGAGTTTACTCATACAAAATCGATTGTTATCGATTTTTCTCGAAAGGACTTCTGTATTCGAGAAAAAAAAATGGCATCTTGATGGGGGGGGGGGGGTAGTTTCTTCCCAATGATGAAATTAATTAACACTGGGTTGAATTTGCACACGAAATGCCATTTTTAATAGAAAATTTATGAGAAATTTGGAATTGCAGACATCAATATCGGGTCATTTTTTTAAAGTGTTTGTAACTTTTTTCGACTTGGGTCACTTTTGGTTACCTTTTTACCCTCAAAAGTCACTTTTTCTTCGCTTTTCCAGGCAAAAATTCAAATTTTCACTTGAAAATTGCTATTTTTCAAAATTCTTCAAGAAAAAAATTAAAAAATTGTTGCTAGTTTATTTGTTGTTTTGACGAAGGAATTTAATAATTAAATGAAGTTATTTGCGTCTTTTCAGTTGACTAATCTTTGAAATATTTGCAGAAAACTAAAAAAAATTGCCCCCCAAAAAAAACTGTAAAAAAAATTGCCCCCGAAAAAAATTAAATTTTTGATTGCTTTTGGTTACTTTTTGATCATTTTTTGGTCACTTTTTGCTCAAAAAAAGTGACTGAAAGTTACTTTTTTCTTCAAAAATTTCGCTATGATGCCTGGAATTGAAATCGATCTCAATAAAAAATGTTTGATATTTTCTTTTTCTGTCTCTCCCTCTATTCCTTTTATTCAACTTGAGGTCCAAAATATGTAGATAGACAATTTAAGATGTGAAAAAGTAGTGCATCTTGCACAAATTTCGTCGCAAATTATCACAATTTTTTGTGCATCTAATTTTTTTTTTGGGGGGGGGGTGGTAGGAGGGTTAAGGAGGAAATACCTCCAACTCGTCAACTTCGATTTCAACGAAACATTGTTAGCCCGGAAAACCTAGAAAAGTCGAAGAAAATCATTTCCGAAAAAGTGACATCATCATCAATTTTTTGTCAAAGAAAAAAAAATCGTGAAAAATTCGAGGAATTCAGTTTTTAAATATTAATAAAATGGATATTCCGCCGCCATTTCCTAAAGAGAATGCGAATTTCAATTTTTTTTTTTTAATTGAAAAAATTTCATAATTCACTGATGTGCTTGAGTGAGGAGATTATAATTTTTTTGGCACGCAATGAAAAAAAAATTGGTAGCAAAATAGTAATTTTTGCAATGATTGGAAATTTTTTAATTCGTTTCTGATTTCTTTTTAGTACTGATGTCACTTTTTTTTTTGTTTTTTAGAAAAAATTAATTAAAGCACGAAAATTGAATAGAAAATTTACGAATTATGAAAAGGCATGTTGGCTTATTCATTAGAATTAAAATTTCTGTACTCTGGACCCATTTGAGTGGGTCCTAAAAATGAGGCATATTAAAAAACTCCAACAAAATAGCCTCCTTCTAAAAAAATATGAAGATCAAACCCTGCTTCCCTCTTCAAATTTATTTCCAACAAACGAGGTATCTCAAGCATCAAAGTAAAGTTTTGAGCCGAAGAAAAAATAAATCGAAGATACATCAATACATCATAAAAGCATCCCACATCCGAAATTTCCGGGGCTCAAATTACCTCATTGCCTTGCAAAATATGAAAATTTGATCTAATTAACGAAAAAAACTGAAATTTGGTGTATACCCTATTTTCGACCTCCCGAATTGATTGGAAGTGGTTTCGAGACGTATTGGAGCCTCCAAAAATTTTTAGAATTTTACAGCACTGGAGAAAACCCCATAAAAATGGAATTTTGGATATGAGGTTCTTTTATGATGTTTTTTCGATTTTTTTTTCAACCCAAAATTCTACTTTGAGTTAGGATACCTCCCTTGTAAGAAATCCGTCAGTTTATAAGGAAAGTCTGTTGACAAGCTGTCTGGATTTTCGGAACCAAAAAATTGAAAATCCCCCCTCCCCCCTTCCACTCAGAAGTCTTGAAATTCTCTACCTTTTTTGTGATTTCAATTTTCCAGTCATTTCCTACCGAAATTGGAACAATCGTCCTCCTTGTACCCAAATCATACGAAACTTTCATCCTCCGTCCTCTAACAAGTCGACGCCCTGCTCGAAAACCCGAATAGCCGGATTTTTCGTTGGAAAATTCGACTAGAAACAATCGCTCGGTAAACCCAGCCAATTTACCAACTACATTTAAGTGTTGATAAATCGCTTGTGTAACTACTGACTGCGCAAACTATCGATTATTAATGTACCTGCGGTATGGTTTGTGTTTGCAGCACTTCCATCATTGAAAAATAAGATGTTTGTGCGGTTAGCGAAGAAGAGAGCGTGGTCACGAGGCAGCGGGCCCAGACACGAATGGCGGCGACTGCGCCTATGAGAGACGGCCCGCCAGCGGGCAGCGGCACTGGCGGCGATTCACGGGTGACCAGCACCTCGGCTTCATCGGCGGCGGCAGCCACCACGACAAATTTCGAATACGATGATAACGAATGGGATATCGGTATCGGGAATTTGATCATTGACTTGGATGCGGATATAGAAAAAACCAACGAGAAAAGTAATAACGTGGGTAATCTAACATCGGTTAGCGGCGGTCCGATGGCTGCAGCATCCGCTACGAATGCCGCGAACGGCGGCAGCGGTAGCGGTAAAACGAATAAAAGCGGCAGCGGCGGAAGCAGTAATTCGAGCGGCGGCGGCGGTAACGCTACCGCCGGAGCCGGCGGCGTTTCGCAGTCGACCGTCGAGCATTCGGCGACTGTCGACAATAAAAGCCTGAAAATGAAAATCAAACGGACCAAATCCGGCAGCAAGAGTTCCGAAGCTAAGCACGAAATCGTAAAATCGAACGAACAGAACGGCGCGGACGCTTCCGCGTCCATTTGCAACAACACGGACGTCATCAAGGGCTCCGGCTCGTCCGGCAAACATTCGATCGGCACCGGCAGCGGAGGCGTTTCCGGCGGCTCCGTGAATAGCGGCAGCGTCAACAGTACAAACGTGGCGGTCAATACGTCCAACAGCTGCGGCAGCGGAACCGGTACCGGCGGCTCCGCCTCCGGCAGCGGCTCCTCGTCCGTGAACAGCGTCACGAGCAGCGGCGGCAGCAGCAGCAACAGCAGCAGCAGCAATAGCAGCAGCAGCAGCAGTAGCAGCAGTAGTAAACGCGGCGGCAGTAGTCACCGGCGCGACAAACAAAAAGATAAACATCCGTCGGGCAGCGGCGGCGGCAGCGGAGATAAAACCAGCCTCGGCGGAGGGGGCAAATCGTCATCCGGTTCGAACCAGTCCAGCGGAGGTGGCTCGTCCGGTTCGGCGACGTCGGCTAATTCGCTGACGGCGCCCGGAGCCGGCGACCTGAACGGTATCGTCAGGACACCGGTGCAGAGAGTGATGTACCCGATACAGACGAACGGGCCGGGTCCGCCGAACGCGCCCGGTCCGCCGCCGTCGTCGCCTTCCAAAGAAACAACGCCGTCGTCTTCGAAGGTCGCGTCGTTCAACTCGAATACCATTCCGACTACATGCGCGACGCAGCAGACGTCTTCTGCGCAAGTTACCGCTTCACCGGCGTCCGCCGCTGCCAATTCGGCGGGCTCCGGCAGCCAATCTACGACTGCATCGGCAGCGATCTCTTCCGTTGCGCCTTCCGGCCTCGTCCAGCAATCCGGCGACGGAGTCGGCGCCACCAGCGCCTCGAACGCTGCCCAAACCATGGTCACGTCGAACGCGTATACCTCGGCCGACGATACGGCAGCTAGACCGCAGTCGCCGTCTTCTCCTCCCTGCAAAAAAATTAAGACTGCTAATTGCCTCATTAACGACAGCAAGGTAAGATTGCATTTTTCTTCGGATACGGTACACGTAGCGTTTATTAGTTGATTTTCGAATAATGTAGTTAAGTAGTGTTCAACAAATCACTGGATATCCAAATACCAAGATACTATTTGGATAAACATCCAAATATCCGGATATCACGGAAATTGCGGAACAGTTCCCGAAAAATCCCAAAAATGGTTGAACTTTTCCAACAGCTCCCGAAGTTTTCTACGAATCCTTTATAAATTTTGAACTTTCACCCTCATCCTGCAGAGGGCATTGCCTAATTTTAATTTTTTGTAATTTAATTTAGCATTCCTGATGGGATTTCCACTGAAACTCCTTATTTTCGATTTTCCGGATGTTTGCCAAATATACGAGTATTTGGATAGCGTTCCAATTATCCGGATATTTGTTGAACACTACTATAGTTACAATTGTGATAAGAATCAGAGATGGGGCGATTCAGCAATTTGGGGAATTGGATTCATGAAAGTCTGATACATTAATTTTAAAGAACCGAATTCTCAGGACGATTTTCACGTAAATAGAGCACAAAATCTCAGAATGAACTTGCAAAATTATTATTTTGGTATAAATTGCAGAATAAAAATACATTTTGACTCGCAGCGCACCAAGGATTTCGCTCTGTGTGTTGTGTTTCAAAAGAATCTTAAGTGGGGCGATTCACCCAAAAAAAGAATCTTGTTTCTCAAAATTCAAAATTGTGATTCCTTGAATAAAAGAATCGAATCGAGCAGTAATTTTTTGCAATTCATACAAACGGTTCTAAATCGTCCCATCTCTGGATAACATCACAATGATAAGTTAATACGTGCACTTGTCGGAGCGATCTATGCTCGTGAAATAGAAAGTGGGCAGGTTCATATCGATTTCGATTATTAATCGTCGATTTCGGTTTTTGATCGCTTGATCGATAACTTATTTGTACATTTTTAAAATTATGAGTTGCAAGATCTCCGCTGTGATATGTTCATTCAGTTTCAACAGCAGCAACAAGCTTTGTAATAAGTTTTTTCCTGTTTCTTCTAGTTGCTATCTTACTATCTTGCTATTACAAATTTATCAGTTTAAAACAGAAGAAATTGGTGTTGAAGTCGATTGGTTAATATTCTGTTGAATTTAAAAAATCGATACCTGGTGAAATCGATTACTTGATATATGGCAAAATCGATCACTTGATATCTGATGAAATCGATATCTGGTGGAATCGATTAGTTGAAATGTAATGAAATCGATAGGTCGAAATCTGATGGAATCGATTAGTCGATACCTGATGAAATCGATTTATCGAAATCTGGTGGAATCGATTAATCGATACCTGGTTGAATAGATAGGTCGAAAAATAATGAATTGATACGTCGAAATCTGATGGAATCGATTAGTCGATACCTGATGAAATCGATTTATCGAAATCTGGTGGAATCGATTAATCGATACCTGGTTGAATAGATAGGTCGAAAAATAATGAATTGATACGTCGAAATCTGATGGAATCGATTAGTCGATACCTGATGAAATCGATTTATCGAAATCTGGTGGAATCGATTAATCGATACCTGGTTGAATAGATAGGTCGAAAAATAATGAAATTGATACGTCAAAATCTGACGGAATCGATTAGTCGATATCTGGTGAAATCGATTACTTGATATAATGAAAACGATTACTCGATAGTCGATATCTGATGGAATCGATCACTCGATATCTGATGGAATCGATTACTTGATATAATGAAATCTATTACTCGACATATGCGGAAATCGATTAATCGATATATGATGGAATCGATTAATCGATATATGATGGAATCGATTAATCGATATATGATGGAATCGAATAATCGATATCTGATGGAGTCGATCACTCGATATCGGATGGAATCGATCACTCGATATCGGATGGAATCGATCACTCGATATCGGATGGAATCGATCACTCGATATCTGATGGAATCGATCACTCGATATCTGATTGAATCGATCACTCGATATCTGATGGAATCGATATCTGATGGAATCGATATCTGATGGATTCGATATCTGATGGAATCGATATCTGATGAAATCGATTATTCGATATCTGATGAAATCGATTATTCGATATCTGATGAAATCGATTAATCCATATCTGATGAAATCGATTAATCCATATCTGGTGGAATCGATTATTCGATATCTGATGAAATCGATTAGTCGAAATGTAATGAAATCGATTAGTCGAAATGTAATAAAATCGATAGGTCGAAATCTGATGAAATCGATATCTGGTGGAATCGATTAGTTGAAATGTAATGAAATCGATAGGTCAAAATCTGAACTGGTGGAATTGTTTAGGCGATGCATATCTGGTGAAATCGATAAATCGATTATGTGAAGTGGATGCATTGATATATTGTAAAACGGAGTAATCGGTTTGTCGAGAGTAAAAATTTTTCAAAGTTGAAAAGTCGATCCGTTAAAATCGATTAATCGATACTTTGGAAAATTGGTCAATGGAACTGATTAGTTGATGTCTGGTAAAAAACCTACCAGTGGATACTTGCATCGAAAAATCGATTATATGAAATTGATGTATCAATATCTCTAGAAACTGATCAATAATCGGTATCAAATTCAATTAGTCTAAATAATATGGTGAAATTATTCGTTGAAAATCTCTGCGAATGGAATCGATTAATCGATATTTTATGAATCCGATTAGTCGAAATGTGATTGAATCGAAAAATCGATTTGCTGAAATCGATGGGTCGAAATCTTTTCCCGGTGAAGAAGATTAATCGATTTTCAGTAAAATCGATTAGTCAGTAAATTGATGAGTCAAGTGTCTTCACATCGATGTATCGACATCTAGTGAAATTGGACAACTCAGTCAGTCAAAATCTGAAAGTTGAAATCTGCAGTAATCGATAAGTTGGCCTGTTAAAAACGATAAGTCGATAATTTGAAAAATTTACTAATGAAATCGACACAACTCAGTCAGTCAAAATCTGAAAGTTGAAAGTTGGCCTGTTAAAAACGATAAGTCGATAATTTGAAAAATTTACTAATGAAATCGATTGGTCGATCTTTGATAAAAATAAAATCGATTAGTCGATTATGTAAAATTCATATACCTATCGATGTCTTGTAAAATCGATAAATCGATATCTGGTCTACTCGTTTACTCAAAATCTGATGAAATCGATTTTTCGAAAGTTCATCTAATGAATCCTTGTGAAATTGATCAGTTGGTCTAATTAAATCGATTAATCAGTATCCGCAGAACCCGATTGGTCGATATTTAGCGAAATCAATTAGTCGTTTCCGATATATTTCGAAATTCACGAATCACTGTTTTGAAAAAAAAAACACAAAAGTTCTTCCTAAACAGTTGAAAAAAGTCTCGTTCGTATACCTATCGAATAAAATTTTTGTCGTCGATTTAAACAAATGAACTGTGTTTATTTGATACCCAATTTCAGCGTAAAGTTGATAATTGAGCGAGAAATGGTATTCATATTTGTTGTTTTGTGAACATAGAACGTTGTTACTGAAAAATTAATTCGAGTCGACGTTGATCGCACATTTAATTCATATAATTTCCGCCCTTCTTCGGATTAGTGAACCAATAATTTACATATCGAATGTCGTATTCGCTCTATGATGGAAAAGTAATTTCCAACCCCTCTCCTCCTTCCTGTTTAAAAAGTAATCAAACAAAATGGGAGGATTTTTCAACTTTAAATCATCCTTCAATTCAAACTTTAAAATTATCTCTCAATTCAATGCTTAATCCTTTTGGGAAAAGCTCGATGCATTCATATTTTATTCTGTATGAAGAGAATTTTTGGTATCACAAAAAAGGGAATATTTTTCGATTAATTATTAATCCTCTGCCTTCAATTGTCATCGTGTAGAATTCTCAAATATACGTTGTAGAATTTCTTTTGATTGTGTGTGTGTATGTTTTTTAACGAACGAAACATTACACTACGTTTATAACTCGGTGAAGGTTTTCGACTATAAACGTTGGTAGGTATAAATGTACAAGTACTTTTCCGGGGTACTTTTTATTTTACAATTTTCGATCATCATCGTAATTGCGAAATATGATTTAATTACCGACGTCGTGGAATTAGTTTTCGAATCGTAATTGTTTTTTCTCCTTTATTATTATTACATCGTAATTAAAACGGATTCCATTCCCTTGAACTTTCGCCGATCGTTTGACAATACTGCACGATCAGTAGGAGGTTTTTTCCCTCTACGTCGCCCTCCTTCGTGTTTGTCTGACTTCTCCGGCACGTTATTGGAATCGCTTTTCACGTTGTCAACGATTGAAAGAAACTTATAAATATGGTTTTAAAACGATAAAGAATTTATTTCCGGTAAATTTAACCTTACGAATGTTTACTTCTTTCTTTACTTCTTCGCTTTTTTCCCGAACGATATTTTTCTTTAATAAGGTGAAAAAGTTTTACGTCTCGAAATGGGAAAAAGAACTGAGCGAGTTTTCCGAGCGGTAGTATATAGTACGCGTTGGGAAAATATTTCCATTATAAACTTTGCTCGACCGATTTGATTGTGTACCGTGTAAAAAAAAAGAAGCGAGACGAAGCTGTAAACCGAATGCGGTCGAATGTGCCCTTCTGTTAGAGTAAATTTACAAAAGATGGAGGTTTTAAATTCGAATTATTTATTCCGCGCGGTGATTTCGGCGTGTTCGGTCAGAAGTTCTCGTCTTCTTTTTTTTCTCCCTCTGAGCGCGAGCGAGAGAAAATTTCGATACGTGCGGAAATTTTTATACGAGGTGGAAATACATGCTCGCGTCCGTAGACTCGTGGCAGATGGTTTATTCTCAGTTGAATTTTCGCGAAGGTAAAATGTTTCGAAGAAGGGGGAAAGTGAAAAAAATCGAGTTTGTTGGCTAAAGTGTATCGATTTTGCGAGGAGATGAAATCGTTGAATCGAATTTGCCAAAGGGAGAAGAATTAGTAGTGAAATTGATTATTTAGGATGACAGTTTACAATTTTGGATGTTTTTTTCAGGATAGTCTATCGTAATGTAATTTACCCAATTTGAAAAACTCTGTGGAAGGTGTTTCAACTTTTCTAATGCGTACTTTCTCTTTACCATAGTTTTCGGATCAGTAATGTTTAATTTGGAGTGCTGTAAATTCGTTTTTTATTTTTTTTGGGACGTATTTTTCAAAAAAAATTAAGGTTGCACTGATGAACCGGTTTCAAAAATACAATATGGATTAAAATTGTGAATTTTTTAGATTGAGAACCACTGAACCGGTTTTAAGTTTGTTTGAAAGGAAAATAATCGTTTCTTTAAAGATTAAATATAATTATTCAATTTGAAAATAATCTGTTTATTAATTTTCGGTGTATTCATTGTAACTGGTTTAAAACCGCTGAACCAGTTTTGAAAATGCACGGCTGAAGTATGAGTGAACTGGCCGGCGATTTTTGTTCGAGAGGAGTTTGGATCTCTATTGTTTCGGAAAACACTTAAAAAGAAAATTTTAGTTTTTGAAGCTAAATAGATTTCAGTTTGATACTTTTTTCGTATCATTTTTTGTGCATTTATTAGCTACTGGTTAAATAACACTTGACTGGTCTCAAAAATGTATTGATTAAAAGTCAACATTTTTTTGGTTGATGACCATTGAATCGGTTTCAAGAAAGTTTATAGAGAAAGTTGTATTTTTTGAGACCATCTAAAATTCAATTTGTTTTTTTTTGTGTGAATCACTGCAAACTGGTTCAAGGCCATTATTTTTGGTGCGATTTGTCCGTTGGTTTGAGAACCACAGAACCAGTTTCAAACTATTGAACTGGCTTCAAAAATGCGTAGTAAAAATATGATGAATTTTTTATTCTTTGCAACTTTCGTTTGAAGTTTTTTGATCTCCATTTTTTAATGCGATTCATTTCCACTGGTCTCAGTTGAGAACCACTGAACCGGTTTCTAAAATACATGAATGATATTCTCTGATTTAGTGTTTAACAGAGGTTCGAGGTTTTTTTTTTGGATCCCCATTTTTAATGTGATTTATTTTCACTGGTTTGAGAACCACTGAACCAGTTTTAAAACCATTGAACCAGTTTCAAAAAAATTTGAGACAAGAAATATTGATTTTTTAGTGCCCTTTAAATCTGGTTTGAAACATTTTTTGTCCACTTCAAGGAAACTAGCCAATAACTGGTTCAGAACGATCGAACCGGTTTCAAAAGTTGTATATTTGAGTACAATAATTGTGGTACAACTTGTATTTGTTTTTTTTTGTATTTTCACGTTTCAAAAAATTATTAGTAACTGGTTAGAAACTTTTGAACCAGTTTCAAAAGAATTATTCTTCATTTTTTATCTTTGAGAAGAACATGAAGCAATGTAGTGATTTTAAAGATTCCGCTTGCAGAGTTTGCAATAGTAGCTTCAACCACTGAAAGGAGCATATCATCTTTACAACATGCAGTAATCCAAATATTAAATATACCAATCTAATATTTTTATGATTAGTTGAATAAAAAAAATTTTTTATTTAAAAAAATTGAAGATAATTAATTTTGAATTTTGAAAATTAATAGTTTAAATTAACTTAAATCTTCTATTAATAAAATATGTTAATTGATAATAAAAAAAAACACGTTAAAAGCGAATTCCTCTTTATTACTTACACTTTTTGAGCATTACAAAAAAATTCACTCAAAAATATTTGACAATGAAGAAATTTTTTTTTGCAATTTTCATTACATTTTCTGTCATTTTAATTGTTTGAATAAATTTTTTTATGAATTTTAAGATTTTTTCAGTACTTTTTGGTTATTGAAAATTGCATTGAAGTTATTTTTTTTCAATTTTTATGGATTATAACTTCAATTTTCTGGAATTTTTACAAAATTTGAGGCATTTTTCGACAAATTGTCATTACTGTCAAGATTCGAGGAAAAAAGCCTCTCAAATTTGAGATTTTTCTACTCAAATTTTCGCATTTTCACTCAAAAATTCTTTAAACTTACATTTTTTTCAACTTCGTACAACCAAATCTCAAAGTATAAGTTTTTTTTTGTTGAAATATTACCCCCTTTCTTGAATAGTTCCATATACTTTCTCAGCCCCTAATTTTAGTTGCAAAATCGAAAACGTATTTGGAATCAGCTTCTTCGAAAATATACGTATCGATTTTTTTGTCAAAATATTACCTTTCCCTTTCGCCGAAATAGTCACCCCTTCGCTCTCTCACATGACTTAAATGAAAAATTATTCACTTATTTGGATAGATTTGGATTCACGATCACCAGAAAATTATTTGAAGATTTACTTCTCGATTACGTGATGATAAAAGTCAATTACCTATAATTTCAATTTCAACGTAGGTTATAAAAATTTTGCAAAATGCTAGTAAAAAATGACCCTCTATGCCCCTCCAGAGAGGGCGTGCGACGTGTCTCTAGATCTGTGTTTATTGCATTCGACCTGTACTATTCAGAAACCGTTTTAAAAACTTCGACCGATGAATATTATCTCGTATAGGTATAGTGATTTCTGCATAACAATGTGTAAAATTGGTCTAATTTCAGCAACTTTGGCCCTTCCATTCACTCAGAGTAGGGGTATGGAAAGTTGTAAAAAGTCACTGAACATAGTAATCTACCAGCGAAATTCGAAAATCGTAATAAAAATGTGGTTGGAAAGTCGGCAGGTTGTGCGAAGTTGAAAAAAAATGTAATTTTTAAGAATTTTTGAGTGAAAGCGCGAAAATTTGAGTAGAAAAATCTCAAATTTGAGAGGCTTCTTTTCCTCGAATCTTGACAGTAATGACATTTTTGATTTCAGCGGGATTCAATGATATAGAAGTGACACCAAAAAAGAGGCGATAGCCCAATTACGTAAAATGGGGAAAGGGGGGTGGAACCTTCGCTGCCTTTCCTATGGGGTTCGGCAATAGCCTCCCAGGCTCAAAACATTTCTTATGGCATCCTTATTCACCGTACGAGATTTTATGCCTCTTGCGTAATTTTTCGTTTATGGATAAAAAACGCACTTTGCCACTGGATAAAATAAATTTTTTTGGAAAGGGGAGGGGGTGGATCCTTAGAAGTGTGGGGTATTGTGATGAACTTTTTAGATATAAAATTTTATTCTAAATACTTGTTGATATTACACATTTCGCGTTATCTTCGATATTTCTTATAATAAATGAGAAAAACACGATTTTGAGTATTTCTGAAAGTACATTTTTGAAATTTGGGGCGCAGGGGTTGCTCCAAATGAAATTTTTGTAATGACCAAAAATGTAGCAAAGCTTTCAATAAAGAACTTTTACTTGAACATTTTTTTTTGCATAACCGATAGTAGGGGAGATACACGCGTTTTCAAGAAAGGGGATGTACCCTTGGAAGGAGAAGGGCTAGAAAAAATGGCACCCAAGCTGATTTTTTTCTAAATACATTCTAGATTAAGAATCAGTCGTCAAATTGCTTTTTACTTTTGGTGCGAGGAATCCTTTTTTTTGCAGTAATTCGACTATGAAACTGATGCATGCATTGCAATTGCATATTATTCCTTTGCTATTTCAATGATACTTTTAATGATTCGATTAATTATTCGAAGGCTGCAGCATCGATATGTTTTACATATTTACACATTACCCACGATTACGAACGATATTACTCGCGATCTCGCGATGATTAATTTCGCCAACGTTGTTATCATTTTTTTTTACATTTTACTTTTATTGAAATAGTTGGTTCGGTATATTTACGGGACGATAATACGGTCGTGTACACAACCTACGTACACGTAATACGGGTATTATGTATACTCGAATGTACGAACTGTACGTAGTTTGTTCGGGTACACAGTACACACTCACACGGATTTTTTATGGGTTTTTAAATAATTTATATTCAGTTAACGCGTCGCGGTCGGCGCTGTTAGTTCGCGCGGTTATAGTATATTCGTTAATTTATATTCATACTTTGTAACTGTTTCTTTGTGTGTGTTTTTCGAGCAGCGTTATTTGCGTACTAGAATGTTTGAAAGAAGAAGAAAAAAACGAAAAAGAAATTAAATTATGGTATTTTGTTACCTGACAACGAGGACGAGTCGGTCGTCCACACGAGTCGAATAGTTTCAGTACTAGGAGTACGTTTGGGCACCAAAATCGTACGAAGAACTACACCAAGTGTAGTAATTCGCGCGTATCTGGTTGCTTTTTATTCAGGTTGTTTTCTCTGCGAGCCTTCTTGTCATATAGCTTTTTTCCACCGTCGAGTGTAATATGGTCTTACGTAGGTATTTTTTTACCTTCGTCAATAAGGTACTCGTAAGTTACGGTTGGCGAATAGAATAATAATGGTCCGAGTGTATTATGGTGATAAAGTGAAACTTAATATTTTTTTTTGACGACACGACGCTGGCGATTACTTCCACAAGCCATGACCATCGCACCGCCGCAGTTTCGACTCCGCCGGCGATTCGAAGGTGCGGTTGGTTAACGAAATGCGAAAGGACGATGCGAGGTAGGGGACGACCAAAGACCAGAGATCTAATTAGCGCCAACGAGCAAGGGGAGAGGCGAGGCGTACCCAACTTGTCGGATTAATTACGCGGATAATTCGACGCCGCGAAGAGCGCTTAAGTGCCCTTTGATGTTGCCGGACTCGGGCTTTATCTACACGATTCGATGCCGAGTAAAACAAAAGAAATCCATTACGAGGTGTTTCGATGTGTAGGGTGCGCGGTGAACGGTTACAGGTCGTACGAGTATTTTGTACGATATGGGTTGAATGTAGGTGTTTCGTAAATTCCCAAATGACCGAAATTGAAATTTTTTTACAAGTAGCTGTAGTGAACAATTAAACGTCCGGTTTGAAGATATGAAAATGTTTTTTTAAGACAATGATAACGAGTTGATTATGAAGATCGATGCTGGAAATTTATGGGTAAATTTTATACAGGGTGCTCATAAAATGACCACATGGTTTCCTTTTTTCTCAAACTTGGAAGATAGAAACTGAATTCAAAGTATAAATAGTTCACATCAAAGGTGAAAATCGAATGTAAACGAACATCATAAAAATCAATGTTAAAAAATCTCAAAATGTAGTTTTAGAGCATTGGCTCAAAAGAACGGAAACGGAAACAAAGAACAGATATAACGTTATTTTGAGGATCAAGATTAACAAAATCGAAAAAAAATTAAACCTAAAAATGAAAGAACATAACCAGAACCAAATCAAAAACTTGGAACTAAAAATTGTGTTCTTCGAGATCCAAACCAGAATAAAAAATTGAAATGTAGAAAAACCAGAAACAGACAGGAAAAAAATCCGTTCTTTTTCGTTTTAATTTTTTTTTTTTTTTTTTTTTTTTTTTTTTTTTGAAAGGTCTATGAAAATCTTGGAGGAAGAAAACGAGTAGAAAGTTTTGTTTCAATCTAATCGAATTCAATTTCTTGAAGGGAGAAGTGAAGATTTAATTTTGATTTTCAGTTGAATAGTCTACAGTCCAACTGGCAAAAAGTGCTTTAGAAATCGAAATTAAGCAATTTTGACCCTTTTTGAGCTTCAAATTGAGCCCCATGTTTGAATATTTTCCAAAAATTGGCATGTGACGTATAAAAGTGGTATAGAATTTCGTCAAAAATTCAAAAAATGTCATCTAAAATCATTTTTGAGCAACTTTCGAGAATTTTGAGCCGATGATTCTACCCCCAATCTCATAAGTCACATACCAATTTTTTGAAAATACCAAAACATATGCTCAATTTAAAACTCAAACTTTTTGAAAGTTGTTCAAAAATAGTTTTAGATGATATTTATGATTTTTTGATGAAATTCTATCCCACTTCCATAGAAAACATGTCATTTTTTTGAAAATATTCAGAAATTGATCCTGTTTGGGGGCTCAAAATTCTCAAAATTTGCTCAAAAATGGTTTTGAATGACATTTTTGAATTCTTGACGAAATTCTATCCCACTTTCATATGTCACATGCCAATTTTTTGAAAAAAATGAAAAATTTGCTCAATTTGAGGCTCAAAATTTTTAAAAGTTGCTCAAAAAAGGTTTTGGATGACATTTTTGAATATTTGACGAAATTCTACCCCATTTTCATAAGTCCTATGCCAATTTTTTGAAAATACTCAGAAATTGACCCTAATATTTGGGGCTCAAAATTATCAAAAGTTGCTCAAAAATGGTTTTGGATGATATTTTTTGAATTTTTGACGAAATTATATCCCACTTTTGTAGGTTACATACTAATTTTTGAAAAATACTCAAAAATGGGGCTCAATTTGAGGCTCAAAAAGGATCAAAATTGCTTAAATTCAATTTTCACTAATAATTTTGTTTTGCTTGTAAAATTTTAACTCATTTTGATAGGTCGCAACCCAAGTTTCAGAATTTTTTTGATAACTTTTTCTACGATGAAAGGGGGTGAAAGTCACACATTTTCTCAACTTTGAAATTCCACCACGTAGTATTTTTCAAACAGTTTTCCTCAAACTTTGGCTGATCGGATGCAGAATGAATCTGGGTGTGCGCCCCAAACCACATGGTTAAATCTATCATCAAAAACAACTTCAAAATTAAAATTGTATCTCAAAATCAATTACATATTCAACTCGATACTCTGCCTTCAATGTACATTGAATATTTTTAGTTCAAATCAAAAATTAATTTCTTTTGCTCGAACTTTTTTTTTGAATTTTCGATACCGATATTGCTCTTGCACTCGTGTAAATGTTTCACACCCTCATTGAGAAAATTCCGGCCACGTCTTTGATTTTTCATTAATAATTAAGTATGAATGGATCCATCATTACAGGCTGAGTGTTTAGAGGTAAACTTCAATTCGATTACTCGGTGTTCAAATCTGTTTCAAGTAATGTTGGAGCATTTCTAGGATATACATTTATATTTATAGGAATTTACACGTAAAGACAATACAGATACCTTGTACGACTCCATCGAGTATGCATAATAATCGCAACTTACCTATCTGACGACGTGAGACGACTTTAGCCCAACTTGAAGTAAATTTTATTATCAACCCTTTCTCTTATTTTCATTTATCGTCTAATTTTCTCCGTAGATGAAACTTTGTTATACCTACGTACTTCTAATTCAATTCAGCTTTTCGTCGACAAAGCGTCGTGTACTGGGAAACTTCGTAATAGATTCATCGATTGTTATAATTTTCATACGGAATTAGATTTTCCGCATAAACTACCTAATGGAATTTCCTCTTACATGGCAATTTTCACATCCACAGTTATACATTAGTTTTAAAATGTTGGTCTCGTATCGTTGTTATCTTTTGACTTGACTTTTTTGCATTCAGTGTGGCGTCTGGGTCCTGCTGAGACGTAAAAGAAGAACTGGCGAAGGATTCGGATACTTTACAAAAAATGTAGATGCTGGTTCACTTTTTTTCGCCTTGTTTTAAATTTTTAGACGAAAATTGAATAACTCCAATTGAAGTTGCACTGGCAGAGATGGAGTATTTGAAGTGCATGAAGTAAACAGATAATAACGACAAACAGTGTGTATTCTACGATTTTTTTGGAGTTGCCCAACTAGAAGAATTCATGTATTTTGCAATTTTTTCCTACTCAGCTACCCTCACCCCCCCCCCCCCCGACAAAAAATTTCAATTTAATTTCAACTTCCAGTTCAATCTGAACGGCTTTAATAATTGGTCCTTAAAAATGATGAGGGTAAAAATCAGGGACGAAACTTGGACCAAAATCGAGGGGGGGTGAAAATGAGAAATTTGCCGACTTATATTATTAAAAAGGGAGAAATTTGCTGGCTCATATTTCAAAATTTACTGTCCAATTTTTTCCATGTTTGAAATGGAAGGGAAACGAGTTCATTTCATAATTTTTAGAAAGAATTGAGTAAATTAATCGAACCCGAGCGAAGCGAGGGGGAAATTTTTTGAAGAAAAAAGCGCCCAGAAGCTGCAATTTCTTCATTAAAAATCGTGTTTTTTTAATGCTACTTCTTTGACTTCCAAAAAAACGACATTCCTTAATGAGTTCCCCTCCTTCCAAAAATTTCTTTTTGAAAATTCCATTCGAAATTATCACCAAGTCCCCTGATAAATGAGAAGGACACATTTTTTTCACCTCTGAAAAGATTGCAGGGAATTGCGTGGATTCATAAATTTGAGGCATGTAATGTTTATTTTTGGGGGGAGGGGGAGGAGCAATAAAATGTGACGAAATTTTTGAATTTTCATTCGCTTGATTTGGTAGCCACCCTGGAAAATTTTATTTCATTTTCCAAACCTTTGTAATTTTGCTTTGAAATACTTGTTTTTCCTTTTTTTAAATATTTTTTCTGTGGTGAATTCAAAATTTCAAATTTTTGTGGTGAGGGGAAATTGGGTGGCTTGAAAATTTTTTAGAATTGAATTCGAGTCCTTTTTTTGACCCGATGATGATGATTAGTTGTAAATATATACTTATATCAGTCTGAAAGGCTACGCTATGTATTTTTCAGGGCTGTCTAGCTAGCCCATAGCCAATAGCCATTAGCCAATAGCCAAAGGATTTTCACTCCTTTTAGCTTTAGCTTTTAGCTAGCCAATCAGCTTCACTAGCTATTAGCCATTAGCTCTAGCTAATCAAATCAAATGGCTATTGGCTTGCCTTTTTTGAACAAAATTATTTTAAAAAAACTAATAAAATTTGAAATTTCTTACAGAATTTTATACTTTTTTTTTTAATTCTTGGTTATTTTGGTTTTTTATGCTCTTTTTTTTTCAAATGAAATAATACCTATGAGATTCGAACACTTTTTCTTTGCATTTTTGCAAAGGGGAAAGAATAACGTGTATTTTGAGGTGCCACATGATTTTTTCAATAATTAGCTATTAGCTAGCCAATAGCTAGCCAATGTTAGCTGTTAGCTCTAGCCAATGAAATTATTTTTTAGCTTTAAGACATTAGCTCTAGCCAATGCGGTTGGCTAGACACCCCTGGTATTTTTTGCGATCGTAGTATTATGTATTGATAATTGAGCAGAAAAACTTTTAAAAAACCATGGTGATGATGTCTTGGGGTAAACGGGGGTTAAGTCGGGCGTTTATTGCACATGCTCCAAAGTCAACCCCTTTCTTTCCACATTGTATAAATATTTACTGGTTTGCTGTTGGACGTAATCAGTAATCGGCTGTAAGTTCATTTCTCGATGAATTTGCTTGTTTCTTATGAACCATTGAGCTCTAGTAGCTATACATGTAAACCAGTGTTGGCAAAGTTCGCCAAAAAAGTGAATTAGTTCGCGTTTACGTTCTTTAAAATCAAATTAGTTCAGTTCACGTTCTTTTAAAACAAACTTCTTTACACTCACTTCAAAAGAACACGTTCACGTTCAAACACATTTTTTTATAAATCAGCAATATGGGAAGGTGGAAGTGGGAATCCGAGTCCAGGGGAAAGAGAACGCTTCTTTAGAAGCCGGTACTCAGCCAGATGGGGTGTAGGAGGCTTGAGCCGCTTCCTTAAGCTCTAAAAGAACATCATTTTATTACAAAAATGTTGGAAAAGGGACATTTTTTGCTCTTCCAATCGTATTTTCCTCTTCTCAGAAATATTGGCAGAACTTACCCGTTCAAAAAAATGTGTTCGCATTCTTGAAAAAACTAAAAGAATGTGTTCAAGATCAGGTTTGTAAAAAAAGAACGTGTTCAGTTCACGTTTGTAAAAATCAAACGAGTCCGTGTTCAGTTTGCATTCATTTTAAATAAACACCGCAAACTTTGCCAACACTGATGTAAATGTGTTTTGAAAAATTTGAATTTTCTTGAGTGAAGTTTTTGAAGCTCCAATCCGTATTGGACATGCATATGTCAGACAGGGTCATAGAATTGCTTTGTAGTAGATATGCTATAGGAATACCTATGTTGGAGCGCCTTTTAATCATGGGGAACAGAGAGTAGAGTTTGGTGTAAATTTCTTGTTGTTTCCGTTTTAGGTATTCAGAAAATGTTAGGTGACTGTCTAGCCAAACTCTAAGGTATTTTATAGGTTGAGTGAGATTCCATTCTAATTGTGTATCATTGATGAGCAGGTAGAGTTCTGGATTAATTTTCCGAGTGAAAATTTTGCATTTTATTTTACTAGCGTTAATTTCCAATTTCCATTTTTGGAACCATGAATATGTTGCATTTATACCATTTTGCAGGAGGTTGACGGGTGTTTTTGGCCCGAAGAGGAGCATTTAAAAATCTCGTAAAAAGCACCTACACTGAAAGAAATGAATTGCAAAGGTTCCTAAAAAAAATTGGTAATCGTTCCCTAACATTTGGGAAAAGTGGGACAAGAGCAGAATTTAGTAATTGTTTACATTTGTAAAGGAATTGTTAGATGCTTGCAAACATTTAATGATTTCTTTGCACATATGAACGTTTTTGGATCATTAAATATTCATTTCTAAATAAACAGGGATGATTGCTAACCAATTTTGAAGTGATTCCACTTGAAACAATAACCATAACCAAACTTTATGTGACCATTATGAAATTGGTTTAGCAATCATTACCAAACTTTATGTAACCGTTATAAATTGGTTCAGCAATCATTCCCATTCCTTTATAAACTATTCCTTTACACATATAAACCTTTTCTAAATTTTGCTCTTGTCCCACTTTTCCCAAATGTTGTGGAACGATTATCAAATTTCTATAAGAATCATTGAAGCAATAAAAAGAATGAAAAAAGAACATGAAAAAATACGTTTTCTTATTTGAAAGAAAATTAAAAATTTTATAAAAAAATAGAGGGCTTGATAAATCATCATTGGTAGGTAGGGAAAACAATAAACTTTTGAAAGGAAAATTTTCTACTTTAATTTTTAAAACAAGTCCTGTTTGCCACTTATCTAAAAAAATTGTTTTGAAATAGAATTATAATTTAAAAGAAGTTGGTTTTTTTATGGCAATAGTGTGGCAAACTTATATTTTTTAAATAGGTACCTGTGATATACTTTTCCTAACTCCATGATTGTTACTTCAATATAGTTCTATCCACCATTTTAGAACACAATAACACACTTTTCACAACTATATACTTATAGGACACAACACAAACACAAGCCCCAAACTAATTTCTATTCGATTTGCAGCGAATGAAATGAAATGTTTCAATAAATAATTTATTACAAAGGTATCGAAAATTTCACATTTAAAAATTGAAAAGTTTATTAACAGAAACAGAAATAAACCAACAAGCAGCCATGAGCAGGTGGTTCTTATCTTATGAGACACGTTTTCAATCTGAGTAGTAGTTATGATACAATATGGAAAACTTGATAATCATTCAGTAATAGTTCCTTAACCGTATGGTATCAGTTCCTAAGTATTTGGTATCAAATATTATTCTTTGAAAAAATTAATATCATTCTAAGTTGAAATGATTGCACTTTATTGAGAAATCAATTATGCTATGTTGTGGAACAATTCCATAACATATCATAATGGTCCTAATAAACTTAGTGAATAATTCGTGTTCCAAGTGTTGAGTGCTTATTGCAAATTAATTTATAAATCATTACTCAATTTTTAAAAACAATTCCTGTACATTTTGGTAAAATGTAAATTTCCCCACAATGTTAAGGAATTGTTCCAAAATTTTTGAAAACAATTCTAATACTCAAAATGAGATTTCTTTCAGTGTAGTGATTTTGAAAAAAAAAAACAAAATACCGCTGGACCCCATGAATTTCATTTATCATTCTTATGCAAAATTCCGGATGTAAGTGCATCGCGCCAAAAATCCCCCTCCCATCACCTTTGGTTCATGAATATCATATTTAAAAGGTCTGGAAAACTTCAGAAAATTAGTCTGGAAAACCTGGAAAAGTCAGGGAAAATCATCTCTGAAATATTGTGGCCCTGTTTTGAATGGTTTTTTAAGAACTTTTTTTCGCAACTGCCCAAATGTTTTTGGAGCTACCCAAACATAGCCTAAAAACCCTTTAAAATACTGTACACACTGAAGACAAATTCGACAATTCAAAAAAATACCGCGATATTACGGTCGCACGCTGCTGTATAGGTGCGTGTGTCTTTGGAAACTCTGCCCATGTCGAGGGAGGAAGGGGGTAGACGATGGGGAGGTAGCACACCATCCAAAAAGCAACAACACAGGAAAAAATCGAGAGGATCGTCCAAAAGCGCAGATGGAACGGTAATGGAGGAAGGGACGACGACAACGTGTTCTAAACTACACGTAGCTACCTTTGGCCAAAATATGGAAAAAGAGAGAACGCCGAAGCCGTACGTAGTACATAGGTCTAGGTATATGGACGCTTGAGGCTTGAGAGAGAACACGATGATACGACAAGAGCGCAAGACGATCACCAGCTCCCTGTCCCTGTGCTTGCAGCTTCATCTGCTGGCACATTGTAGTGGTGTGTATATGCCTTGGTATAGGTAGATACACGTATAGCACACTGGCACACAGCAACAACGCCGCTCGGCGGAGAGCCCGAGAAAGGAAGAAAACGAAACGATTATTTTCCGTGAAAACCGCGACCGCGGCTTTTATCGATTTTCATCGTCGCACCGCTCCGCACCACGAACAGCAACACCAGCAGTCGTCGCTGGTCGGGGAATACAAGATACACCATTCCATCGCTCGACGCGCAATCGTGCCGGCGTATATGGTCCGTGGTTCGGGTACGTGACCCTTCTTCGGTTCATGTGCTGTGTGTGAGTACGTCGAGTGTGCTCTGCGTCCTCTCTCGTCTCTTTGGCACATTCCCTTTTGTCGCTGGGTCTTTATTGTTTGGTAGGACGACGTATTTTGAAGGTATAGGTGTAGTCTTGACACAATTCACAATGCAGATTTGTTTGGTAATTGGCAAGCATGCTGCTCTCTCGGTGCCTCCGAACGACGTCCTATCTCGGCACATCGTGTGTGGATGCTTTTCGTCTTTCCTCCGGCGTCGTGCCATCGGCGAGACGCAGAGGTATTTTGCTTGCTGCTCAACTTCCATCGCAACCAGCGGAAAATTCCGCCCGCTGGGTGCGTCGCGGCGCAGCACCGCGGCCGTCTTCTTTAAATATTAGTTAAAAGGTTTACAACAACCATTTTGATTACTATTAAGAGGCATCTAATCGCGTTTAATAGATGTACGTGGGCGTGGGCCGACCGTCGCACTTCGTACCCAGCCAAAGGCTAGATTTTTATTCTTTTTACGTCGGTTTTACCTTTTTTTTACCGCCTTCTCTTCCATTGCTTGTTTTTACCCGTTGGAGAATTTTTTTTTCATTTTTGTACGTTGTCGTGTCCTAATAATACTCGCGAGAGCTAGTTCAGAATTAAACTCGGTCGATTAGTTTTCTCAAAGTGTACATTTGCAGGTTGTATCTAGACAGAGATGTTTCCAGACGAGACAGAAAATTGGGCCAGAAACGAGATAAAAAACATTTAGCAGCGAATCCGAGTGTGTAAAGTGAAAGAGAATTTTTATATTTCTTTGTAGGAAAACTCAAAACGTTTACCCAACCTGCTCATTTCCTTTTACTGCAGCATTTTCAAACGTTTGTTCGTTCCTTTTGGAATTATATTTGCACCGAGACGACTCTTTTTTTATCGAGATGCGACTTTAACCTGCTTCCCTTTTCTTTTTTCATGGCACCTCACTGCATCGTATTTGTTTCTCATTTCAGCGTATGTATTCTATTTTCTCTAAAGGAGGCCAAGAAGGATTTCAGTAGCAGGTTTTTAAAAGTATAATGCCTGCTCGTGGGTTCGTCTTTTTAGCCGCCGGTGCTTGACGGAAAATGAGCGAAAAAAGAGAATAGTTTCGGAGTTCTTGTTTTTCAATATTTATTTCGTTTCTGAGAAAGTTTTACTTGTATGGAAAAATGGAATCCGTTTGTCGAAGATCCACTTGTTTGGATGAGAGACGAGAAAGGGGGAGTGAGGATTAAAGTTCTCCGGTGTTTTTCAAGTTTTTTCGTTTTGATGGAAGTTTTGTACTCGCGTATGTTTTTTTCGAATCGAGGCTTGATTAATTTTCGGATTTGCCAATAGAAAATCGGTTGCAATAATATTTTAAGGTGATTCGTACACAAAGCAAGGTGAAGCGATTCAAAAATTTGTACTATTTTCACAGATTTTTTCATATTGAAAACTGATGCTGTAAATGGCAGATTTTTAGATCAATTTTTTGGTACGTACAAAAATATTCAAGAATTGGGGAATGACGAATAAAAATATCACGAATGTCATATTGAGTCGAAAAAATGAGGAGAAATGTATTTAGAGTTGGAAAATCAGAAAATCGAAAAAATTCCAAAAATTTCGATTTTTGCCCCCTTTTTTGTCCTCCTTATTCTTCTCTACAGTAGTTCCAAATTTGATTATTTTCTGCATACAGTTGATTGATTAATCAACAAATCGTGTTAGCATTTTTCGATTTTTGATGAACCTGAGCGATAAATTGTTTTGAAACAAGGTGTCTAACGATCAAGCTAAGTCAAGCTGGTCAAGATAAATCAAGATTTTGACCAACAGGTCAAACTTGTCATGCAAAGTCAAGTTGTTTGACTCAAAAGGTAGGTAAGCTTTTTTTCAAAAATTGAAAAAATTTCCATTCTTCACCTTAGGAGCTTTTGTGATTTTTCTAAAAAATTATATTTGTTTGAAGTTTTTCGTAAAAATTAATTTTTTTTAGGGGGAAGGGGTGGGTGGCCCATAAAAAAATCGGAAAAGTCGTGCAAAATGCCATGCAGAAAGGTCAAGCTAAGTTTAGCTTTTTGCTCGACAAATTTTGTTAGAACTTTGTGAAAAAGCCATAAAAAGAATTTGGGTGAAATTTTGAAACTTTTGATGAATATTTAACCCCTTCTCCTCCCGTCCTCTCTTCTCTAGCAAAAGCTCAAAACTTTCAAAACTCTTAATTTTTTCAAAAAAAATCACCATTTTAATGGTTAATCGTATTACTTATTAGATTATCAGTGAACAGCGAAAAAATTCCTGATTTTTTAAGGGAAATGGAAGAGGGAGGGGGTGTCATATCATAACTGTGAGGGTTCGCAGCAAAAGGGACCACTTCGTTAGAAACCTGATTTCAAACTTGTCGTTTTTCGGATTTTGGTCGATTTTGATAGTCATGCTCTTTCACCCTGTATGTTTGAAAAGTTTCGGCCGAGTTTGCAAGTAACAGGAAAATGCGATTTGTTGTGACGAGGAGTGAGGTGATATTTCACAATTGCAGCGGGTTCATTTCCAAGTGAAATATCTTTGAATCGAAGCATCCTAGCGAAAAACTAACTGCTCTTAGCAGAAAGCAAATTTCATGCTCTGCAATTTTAGTGGTAATGATTTTTTCGGTAGAACGCTTCCTTTCCTCGCAAAATATAGTTTTATTTCAAAAAATGACAAAATATCAAAATTTTATGAATTGCAGTTTTTTAAAATACTGTATTCTGGATGGAAATTTCCCGCTCTTCAAATTTGGTTCTATTCATTTTTTCCCTAGGATGCTTCCTTTTCTCACAATTTGGTTTTTTATGCTGAAAAAAACGTTTAAAAATGTTTACCAAACTTTAAACGCTTTTTCCCGAAACAATGTTTTTTTGAAGTTTCTTAATTGAAAATTCACTGCTCAGAGAGATATGAACGAAATTTTTTCGTTTTGGTCTCATTTTCTTTAGAATTTTATTGGCTATCACATTCTATGAATAACTCGATTTTTACAAATCTAACGAAGTGGTCCCTTTTGCTGCGAATCCTCACAATAATTTGCAAATGGCCAAAAAAAAAGTATTTTTGAGGACATTTCGGAAATGAACAAAAAGATTCAGTTGTTATGGGACGAGGGGGTGTTATGGGACGAGGGGGGGGGGGGTGATTTTCACTCCAAATGAACATAAGACGACCCTCGACATCATTTTTCTTTTTAGAGGTTCTCAAATTGTCATGAAAAAAAAAGTCGAATTACAATGTAATGAAACTTATGAACGTTTTTTGAGTATGAAAAATCAACTTGCTTTTCGATCCCACAATTTTCTCTCTTCAATGTGAAAATCTCGCACTAGTCGATTCTCCGCGGTCTCCAGAAACTTACAATAATCCCCGAATAAAAATTGGATGATCTTCGTTTTGTCCTGCACCAATACTCGTACATCACGCCGCCATCTGATTACAAGGGGAGATTGTCAAGATAAATGCATGTGCATTGAAAGCTTATCATTCGATCTCGACGAGCGTGCTACGTTAATAAGCTCGCTTCGGGATCTTCACACCCTATATTCTCCAGACCTTCTGTCACGACTCCCCAGCCATCTATTGAATTCGATTAAGCGACGCGACAAGAAAAGAAAAATCGTTCGTTTTATGAAAATACTCGTAAAATCATCCTGGGGCTATCGAAAGAGAAACGATTTGTCGACTTTGTACAGTGGTCGCCGGTCGGTGAACAGATTCTTTCAAATGCGGCAAATTTTTTGGTATCTTTGTGTACGGAGATAATGTATCGACGCGAAAAAAAATCCGAGTGAGATGGCAAGAGAGGGCAGACTTCGCACCTAAATACTAGAAAGATAAATTTTCGCACGCGGTAGCTTGTGAGTGTGTGTGTGTGCTGTTTATTCGAGTAGTAGACATACATATATGGCGTAGATACATGTACAAGTGTCGAGGAGGAGGTGGCGGATGGCGGATGGCGGAGGGGTATTCAGAAACGATACTCGTACATATACCTACAGTATGATCCAAAAGTAGTTTTCAATTGAAATAACTTTTATTGAATAGAGCTTGAGAAGAGAACGAAGCAGAATTGAGTAGCCCATGATGAAGGCTTCCAAGAAATTGCAAAATTTAAAATTGCATGCCCACGCACAGGGTGTCCAGGGATGAAAAAACCGGTTTCGTCTGAAAAATTCCATCCGGTTTTTATCAACGAAATGAGTACTACACATCCGGGGGGGGGGGGTCAAAATGTGTTACACATTTTTGAAACCGGTTCATTGGTTTTGAACCGGTTGTCAAAAATTTCCAAAAAAGTAAAGATATTGAAAAATGTTTGAAACAAAAGTTGTAGCACATTGAAAAACAATAATTTTTTGTTCCATAAATTTTTTCCCATCTTTTCATAGAATGGAAGATATGGTACAAAAAAGACGAGTTCAGTTTTTACTTGTTCGGGCTCTATCTCCCCTCCACTGCTAGATAGAAAAATATACATATAACGTAAAATAACCATTTCTTAATTCTCTATAATTTTTGTTTTAAAATTTTTTTGGTATCGTCGCATTTTAAAAACAGGTTGTGGGCTCGGGAAAACAATTGGTGTCTACAACCGGTTTTTAAAATGTGACGATACCAAAAAATGTTTGAAACAAAAGTTGTAGAGAATTAAAAGATGACCATTTTACATCATATAAATTTTTTTCCATCTGGCAGTGGAGGGGAGATAAAGCTTGAAAAAGTAAAAACTGAACTCGTCTCTTCTGTACCATATCTCCATTCTATGAAAAGATGGAAAAAAATTTATAGAACAAAAAATTATCATTTTTCAATGCTCTACAAGTTTTGTTGCAAACATTTTTCATTATCTCCGTTTTTTTTGAAAATTCTTGACAACCGGTTCAAAACTGATGCACCGGTTTCAAAAATTCATATCACGTTTGAATCCCCTCACTGTGTAGTATTCCTTTCGCTGATAAAAACCGGATCGGATTTTTCTGACGAACCCGGTTTTTCCATTCCTGAGCACCCTGTGCATAGACGTAAAATTTTCACGTACACTACTTTTGGGTCATACTGTATAGTACATTAGGATTATACATACACATAGAATAGGTGAAAGAGTAGTATTTCAATTTAATCCGCGTATAAACATAGAGCACAGACACTGACACACACGTGCATCCATATAAACATACTGCAGATGTTACTACTACCACTTTTACAAAGATTATGAACCGTATTATTATCGTATTGGTGTACGTATGTCTATGTACATTTGATACGTGGGTGGCACGACGCTTGTGTGGTGCGTCTCGACGCTCCTCTGTGTCCTAGTCGACGTTATTGTGGTGGTCGTTGATATACGAGTTGGTTAAGAACCTATAGGTATACGTCGTCCTGCGTCCTTATTCCCTTTCCCCATCTCCAGTACTTTTGTCAACCCTCGAAAATATATCCTTTGTAAGTCTCGTACAATACCGTAATAAAGTGTATAAAAATGCAAAAGCAGTTTGCAGCAGTTTACACATTGTTGTCAGAAATGTGTTCTTTTTTTCATCTCGCGACGCTCGAGGCGTGTCGATTTTCCCTCCACTATGAAGGAATCCAGGAGGAGGTGACGTTGACGCGATTAAGTTTTTTTTTCAACTTTCCTTCTCCACTTTATGACGCGTGCCTGTAGGGTGAATTTCTACACTCGGCTGGTGGCTCTGGGAATCGAATGCGACGTCTGTGTTGCAGATGGACGAGTTTTTCACGTATTTGATCGGAGCCATTTCATTACGTTGCGGAAAAACTTCGAGATGGGGATTTTACTCGTTTGAGAAAAGCTTCGAGGCTTCGGGCTGTAGTTGAAAAGTCGAACGGATCTTTCGATTTAGCGAATATATGATATAATCAACTTTTTGAAAAAGCTTCTGGTTGAGTGAGAAAATCTTTAAAACTGTTTTAGCCGATCGAACCGAAATTTGGCTCTCTAAAAGAATATGTCATATCTCAGATTCGAAACTGTATTTTGAGTTTCCCAAGTTGATTATACTGTATTTTGGAGCAGTTCGAGTTGGAGAAAGGACGGACAACTTTTACTGGGGGCTCCAAATCGACTCAAAAATGGTCGCAATCAATTCGGAAGGCTGATTTTAGTTTATAAACCTATTTTCAAATTTTGATCTCTCGTATCAATGAGCCATTTGAGGGGCTTAGTTCCAAAACTCACTTTTGCCAAAAAAAATCAATGTCGTTTTTTTTTGCAGATTTCGATTCAGTATGAAAAACTGAACCAGAATCCGCAAAAAAAACGGCATCGATTTTTTTTGGAAAAAGTGAGTTTTGGAACTAAGCCCCTCATTTTAGTCATTTTCAAAAATTCGCCAAAAATCAAAAAATCAATTTGGCAAGCTCAAATGGTTCTGGTGTGAGGGTGACATGTTATGTTCTTTCGGTGAACCAAATTTTGGTGGAATCGGCGTGAAAGTATTGTCAAGATTCTCTTTTCAAGTTACTGAAAGTAATTACAAACACTTGGGTATTGGAATTGAATCGAACGAAGGCTGGACAAGGAGGCAGGTAGAAGGCATCTTGATGTCCTCCCTCAACAATCCCATAATTGTGTTTTTAGTCAGAAAAATTGAGTTCGAGCTACAAAATTTGTGAAAAAATGACTTTTTGGTGAAAAATTGATAAAATTTTGCATTTTTGATCAAGAAATATTGAGATTTGGTTTTTGAGTCAGAAAAATTTGAAAAAATCAAGTTCTAGTTGGAAATTTCAAATATTTTCTTGGTCCTTTCGTAATTCACTTTTTCTTTGAACTTTCAAATCGATAATTGAAAAAAATGGTTCTTTGCGGGAAAATTTAGTCAGAAAAATGGGTTCGCGGTCATTTTCCCGAAGCTTAAATCCCGAACAAACATTTTCTCGAATAGGATAATTCACGAAAAAAAATCACGAATCCGTTATCCCGAATTCTTCGTTTTTCGAATTGAAAAAAAAACTGTGTACAATATTAAAATTTTTGAAAGTTTTTAAAGAAACTTCAATGGTTGGAAACTCATTGAATTTTTATAAAATTAAAAAAAAATCTCCATTTTTTAAACTAATCCAACTTATGAAAAATTCTTTAATTTTTGAAAAACCATTCACGTTAAGAAAAAACTGTCCACGACTGGGAAAAAATGTTAATTTTCGGAGTATTGTGCATTTTTTATAAAATTATGGAATTTGTTGAAAATTCTTCAAGTTGTAAAAAATTATTAAATTTCTGAAAAACTGACCAATTTTTAAAAAATTATCCAAGTCTTATGAATAATATCGTCCAATTTTCAGAAAGTCGTTCAAATATGTACCTGACCTGACCAATGGAAAAAATTGGCATAGATATTCAAGTCATCTATAGAAAACGTGATTCGAAAAATTCTGTATTTGGTATTTCCGTATTCGGGAAACAGATTTTTCGGTATTTCTGCATTCTATTGTATTCGGTATTTTGGTATTCAGGAAAACGGATTCGTGAAATGTCCAATTCGGGAAAATGTCCGTTCGGGATTTAGGCTTCGGGAAAACCGTCCATAACCAGAAAAATGACATGAAAATGGCAAGAAAAATCCAGAAAATAACCAGAATTTCACATTTTCAAATCCAGTTGACATAATGAAAAAAGACAAGTCACTTCTCTTCTCCTCCCCCCCCTCCCCCCATGATAGCAAATTAGGTGATATTTTTAGTCTGAAAAATTGATTTTTAAATTCGGAAAATTTTTTGAAAACAATGCTCGAAGTGTTGAAACTTTTAAGACTCACCAAAAGCATATAAAATGGGATAGAACTTTAGTAGGGTTACATTATTAAATTTTTCTTCGTTTTTTGGGTCGAAAATAATTTTTTTCGAATTTTTTCACTCCAAAAAGATGCAAGGTCAAAAGCTGAAAAGAAATCGTTCCAAAAAATTTTAAAATATTTGTAAGGAGGTTTTCGAAGTTCCTGAATCCATTTCTGGGGTTATTTTGACCCAAAACTCAAAAGTTGAATTTTGTGGAGGGGGGATGGGTGGTGTAAAGGTAGGACCAAAATTTAAAAATTTTCAACTGTATCGGATGAGGTGTCTAAATCCATGTTTTTTTGACTTTCTGAATCCAATTTTTGGGTTATTTTAACTCCCGACGGAAACTTGGACCCTTGTAAAGGTGAGATGGGATCGAAATTGAAAGTTTTTCGCGGAGTTGTTTCTAATTTCGACCTCCTCATCACCCCTCAGAGGGTCGATGAATTCTCAAAAAAGATAACAATCATTTGATCTATTTAAATTCAACATTGAAGAAATTTTTAAAAATACTCATTCCCTGTACCTAATTTTTTTTAGTTATTTTAATTTTCTTCGATGACTGAATATCACGTTTAAATATCCGATAAGCAACCCTTCTTTCTTTGCCAAATATGTACAACGAGAGACGGTTTCAATTTCTCAGAATTTATGTCTACTTCAGATTATAGGAAACCATCGTTTAGAAAATTGAGTCGGCTTCCAACTCCGTTTAAATTTCTATTTTAAACATTCATCGCCTCTTCGACCGAGTATATCCGACCTAAGAATGAAATATTTGCACGTTTCATTATCCGAGTACGGAAATCCCTCCGTCGCGCCGCCCACCGCGGGGTCGTTAATTGCCAAAGTATTTTCCGCTATCGATATCGGTACCTTGATTAATTTCTGTCGACGGCGCGACGCGACTCGACGCTTTTCCGAAAAAGGAAACTCTCCAGCGACCACTTCACTCTTCATTCTTCGCATTTTCGCAATAAAATCGCTCACCGGCGTCGTTTTATTTTCCGCATCGTCGTGAGAAGGAAAAAAACATGAAGAAAAGCGGAAAAATACCGCGGAAAATGGGATAAGAGGGTCGAATGCGAGGGGAGCAGTCGAGGCAGCATTCCAACACCCGATACGTGCCACGATTCTTTCGATAATGTCGCGCCTTTGTGATCGGTGGCCGATGATTCGAGATGACGGGGAAGGGAAGCAGGGGACATCTAAAACGTTAGAAATAATTACGGCGAATAACGTTTACGTCGGGCCGCATCGCTCGACGTCTACGCGATTTCAATGACTTTTTTCTCCGTCGAAGGGAGGCAGGGAATAAAGCTCCTCTTCACTTTTCGATACCTTTGAAAATTTCCTGCCCGAAGCGAACGCGAGCGTATCGTGGCGCAGCTTTTCGTTTTAATTATTTTCCGGACCGAGTTGCCTTTGTTGCCGACGAGCAAAGAGGCCGAAGGAGGGACTAAGACGGTGAAAAAAACAGTGTCGCGGAAAAATCGCGATGCTCGGCTTTTAAAAGCGAAAAGTTTTTCTTCGCCAACTTTTTTCCCTCTATTTTTTCTAAAGACGTCGACTTAACGCGGCGGCTCGCGCGAATATTTTTCGTGTAGTTACGATTATTGTTATTTTCTATCTGTCTCCGTCTTTTTCTCGGCATCGAGCATGCTCTCTCGCTCGTTTACTTTCCGCAGCGTATACGATATCGCCTCAGTCGACGTAGCTCGTTTGTAATTACGACGGGGATAATTTCTTTTTCCTAAAGTGCATCTGTTAATGTCACTTTTGACAGGTGGACGAACTCATGACGTCGACCGGGACGAAAGAGCGGGATGTGTTTATTATTTTTTGTTTCGTCGTCGACGACTCCTCGCCCACCAATTTTTTTCGTTTTTTCGCCTATTTTTTTCATCATCGGTTCCTGTTCCTCCTTCTCACGTCATTCGGATTTAAAAATCTACCGATTTTGTTGCCAGAAATGAGACCGATGAATCGAAACAATCGTATTTTTTCACCAGAGAGTTTGGAGGGAGGGGGGCAACAACGAGGAGGAAGAAATTTTCCAGGGATTTTCTCATCATGCTGGTTTACTTCGCTTCGATGGGTGTTTTCATTTTCATTGCTAGATGTTGTGGAGGGGTATTCCAAATAAGAGAGTTTCTTTCCATATTGAACTGTTCCTTTTGTGGTTTTTTTTATGGGAATCGTTCGCATTCCGAATCATCTGGTAGCTCTCTTCAGTTCGATTCGTAGGCAATTTTTTCTTACGAGGATTCATTTTTCCTCAAGTTGAGTCTCAGAAAATATAAGGATAATGATGATATACATATTTACAAAAAATGACGACGTTGATGACATTTATTTGCCAAAGAAGTAACAAAGTTATTTCTTGATTGAAGGATTGATGCATATTCAGGATTCCAGTTTCACTCAAATTTGGGCTGCGATCATGGGAGAATTTCTGCAAAATTATCGGCTGGAAATAGAATTTTTCTCCTGCCATTTGTGGTGTTGGCAAAAATACACGATTGAATTCGAAAAGGTTGTCAATTTGCAAGGTTTAAGGAGAGATCTGACTAATGAAACACGGAAAAACTGCATTAGAGAATAAAAATATCCACGATTGAAAAGCTTTTGCTCTGTAGCCAAATTCATGGAATTTTAAAAATCTTTTTTGACGAAAAGTTTCTGTACCTAAGTTTTCGACGATTTTCATAACTTTATAATTGTTGGAAATTTAGAATTCGTATGACGACGATTCTGAAAAGGGAAATTTTTTACGTTGGTTGTAGTCTTTTTTAACGTCACTTTATCAAATTTTGTGGGAGTTTATGGCGATTTTTCATGTTTGAAATGAAAATAGAATCTTGAAGAATTTGAACAGATATTGAGATTATTTTTAGGATATTTTTTTGGGGAAATTTTCCAGTTTTTAAAATTTTTCATTCGCCCATTATCAACAAGATCGAAGAGCTTTTTTTCGGGGAAAGAATTCAGTTTCTATGCGTATCGCAGACAATTTTTTCCGTAAGTGTTGAAAACGATCGCGGGGGGAGGGGGGATTCGGGTGTTGTCAAGAGGAAACTTTAAATCGAGGTGTCTTCAAAATCAAAAAACGTTCTCAAAATTTTTTGTTTCTAAAAATGTATTGGAAAATACCTCAAAAATGCTAATTTTTTTGCAAAACATTGTTTTGCAGGAAAAAAATATGGAAATTTTTTTGAACTGAGGTTAGGAGTGGAACTAACATGTTGTGTGTAGATCTCAAAAAGATTTGGTAAAAGAATTCACTTCGTGCTCAGGAAGTACTTCCCCCTCCCTCTCTCCTTGAAATTCAACTGTATTTGAAAAATTTTTCATAAGTAATCAAAAAAAAGTTGTTTTTTTTTCAAAAATGATATCAATATTGATGTTTTTTTTTCGGAAAAAATTTCACTCTACTTTTCCTGATCATTCGATTTTTTTGTGGCATTCAGAAAAATTTTTCGGTGTTTTCAATTTTCTGTAGAAATTGAAAAAAATTGCTTTTGTATTTTTATAAAATTTTCCAGAAATATTTTAATAAATTCAAATTTTAAGGCGATTGGACAAAGCTAGGTCGAAATTTGTTCCAGGTGTTTGGTTTTCACCAAACCTCCTCCCTAGCTCATATACTCAGGACTTAATTAGAGCCCAGAGGGATGAACTTGCTAGTTCCTTTCAGTAGTAAAATTGCATTTTAGGTCAGAAAAAATTAATCCATGTCGGAAAATTTCCAATTTTCAAAAGTGAACTTTTTTGGCTGGGGCGTGGGAGGAAGGGACTTTGTATTTGAGCTCCAAAAAATGATGGGTTGAGTCGAAAAAACTAGAAAAATTCCATTTCATTCTGAAATTCTTTATTTTGGACCTCCTTTCACCTCAGAAAACCTACTCTGGCTTCTGGCTCGTCGTGATACTGCAAATTTTCATGCTATTTTGAATAAATTTCATTTTCGACGACTGTAAAATTCATTTGGTGCTTCTAGATTTGAACGAGTTTTGAAAAAATTTCAAATTTTAAGAGTTGAATTTTCATTTTCCATCCCATAGCGTATTTAAGATTTTGAGAAGGGGGGGAGAAAATTTTGAGATTATTTTAGTGGAAGGGAATTTTAATGTAAATGCATTGATAGAGGTGATGAAATATATAGTAATTTTCAGGTACCATAAATAAGTATGAAATGATGAATAAAACCACAGGTACATACAAAGTTGTGATTCTCTCTTCTTGTGAGAAGAATTCGTTTTTGTGATGCAAGTTGAGTTTTCAGAGAGAGAAACGATATTTTGATTGAGCGACAAAATAAAATTGTGTCATTTTTTGATTTTTCTTCAGTTGAGCCTCGTTTTTTTTTTTTTTTTTGGATCTGACCTCTGCAGTCATTTACATGTTTTATCTCCTCGATGAGAAAATTCTCGGCACACCTTTGTTCCTCTGCTCCACTTCGTACTGTACATCACGTGAAAAATTACTGTCTCGCTTTCATTCTTCATAAATATCAGGTTATAAAAGGTCCAGAAAACTTGGAAAAATTAGTCTGGAAACCCCGGAAAATTCAGGAAAATCATATCTGAAAAGTAATGAACACCATGGAAAAGCAACATGAAAAATCTGTGTCAAAAGTACAAAGGCATTACTTGTATCAGGAGATGTGTAATTTCCTTTTGAAATGAATACTTGTTTGATGAGGTTTTGAGAAATGAAAAATAATTTTTGAAACATCAATAGATTCTACACATTACGATGGATAAAATCGTTCTTGGCTCTATCTCGAGTCTGCAGATAAAGTTCATCTCAGTTCGTAGTCGCGGTTCTATTCGCCCGTTACTCTACAATTCTACATTCACATATTTCCAGCACCTTTAAAAAAGAAACATGTTCGAAGAATCGAGAAAAGATACGGGAGGTAGGCTGCCGATGGAGTATAGTTATTTACGCGTACTCGTATTACGATGACGAGCCAGCACCGCACGCTAATGGACCGTTTAAATAAACGTGATCGAATATTTACGCGATGATTTGTATAACTTACTAAGCACTCAGCGCCCGTATAGCCCCAAGGCCCATATACCTATGGTTAATTTATTCCTCGTTGGTCTTCGTTTGCCATGTCGGTGTGTTCAGAAGTGTGTAGAGCACACGGTGCACAGCATCGCGATTAATATCGAACCTACGTAGAGATCTATAAAGTTGATCTTGAGTTATCGTTACGCGATCTCGTTTCGTCATTAATCACACCGGTGGATCGGTTCGTTACAATGAGAATTTAGAATTCATTGGTCGTTTCTATTGATCAATTGATTCGTTTAGATGGTTTGATTTGGTGGCTGCTTCGGGGCTCTGGTTCCCTTTATTATGAGATTCGGCTATGGAATGGGAGCAGAAATGGGTTGAAGTTTTTTTTTACACGAATCACAGCAAAATTTCCCATTTTTCCCACAATTCATCGTAAAATTTTCCGTATTCCCCACAAATTACCATTAAATTGACCATTTTCGGGAAATTTAGTGGTAATGTGTGGAGAAAATGGGAAATTTTGTATGAATTAGTGAGGAAAATAAGAAATTTTGTAATTTGTAAGGAAGATGGTAAATTTTGTAATCTGAGAAAAAAATGAAAAATTTTGTGATTTCTGGGGAAAATGGGAAATTTTATGGTGATTTGTGGGGAAAATGTATGTAATTTGAGGAGAAAACGGGAAATTAGGTAATTTCCCATTTCCCCCTTCCAATTACAAAATTTTCCATTTTTACCACAAATCACCATAAAATTTTTCATTTTTTCTACAAATCACCATAAAATTTCCCATTTTCCCCTCAAATTGCCACAAAATTTCCACTTTCCCAAAAGTGACAAAATTTTTTATTTTTGTTTTTCAGATAAAAAAATTTTCCATTTTCCTCACAAATCACCATAATATTTCTCATTTTCCCACAAATTACCATAAAATATCCCATTTTCTCCAAAATCACAAAATTTTACATTTTCTTACCGATTGCTACATATTTAATTACCCATTTTCCCTCAAATTACAAAACTTTACATTTTCCTCACAAATCATAAAATTTTCCATTTTCCTTACAAATTACCATAAAATTTCCCATTTTCTCCAAAATCACAAAATTTTTCTACATACTCAATTACCCATTTTCCCTCAAATTACAAAACTTTACATTTTTCCCACAAATCACCATAACTTTTCCCATTTTCCCCACAAATTACCACAAAATTTCCAATTTTTCCCAAAAATTATAAAATTTCACATTTTTCCACAAATTACCACATAGGTACTTACCCATTTCCCCCTCAATTTGCAAAATTATACATTTTCCCCACAAATCACCATAAATTTTCCCATTTTCCCCACAAATTAAATTACCACAAAATTTCCCATTTCCCTTCAAATTGCAACAAAATTTCCAATTTTTTCCAGAAATCACAAAATTTCCAATTTTTTTCAGATCACAAAATTTTCCATTTCCCCCACAAATTATCATAAAATTTCCCATTTTCCCCAAAAATTATAAAATTTCACATTTCCCCACAAATTACCACATAGGTACTTGATTAGTATTTCCCCCTCAAATTTCAAAATTATACATTTTCCCCACAAATCACCATAAATTTTCCCATTTTCCCCACAATTACCATAAAATTCCCCATTTCCCTACAAATTGCAGCAAAATTTCCAATTTTTTCCAGAAATCACAAAATTTCTAATTTTTTTCAGATTACTAAATTTCCCATTTCCCTTACAAATCACTATAAAATTTTCCATTTCCCCCACAAATCACCATAAAATTTTTTATTTCCCTCACAAATCACGAAATTTCCCATTTTCCCTCATGAGGTCCATGGTGTCCAACTGTCTACCGGGCATGAAAAAATGAAAGAAGCATGAATTTTGATAATTTTCTACAAAAAGCATGAATTTTAAACAATTTTCTTTTGAATTTTTAAATTGAAGAATTGCCTTCGAATGATTTTTCAACTTAAATTTTTTATAAAAAATTTCAGTACTTTTCACAGAAATTCCCCTTTTCACGTTTTTTCTTCTTTCAAATAAATTTCCCAATTTTTTAAATTTTTTTTATCTGAATTTCCGACAATTTTTCATTTTTTTTCTCCATTGCCTTTGAAAATTGCCACCGAATGAGAAATTTCCCACGATATGCTGGCTCCGGCGGGGAGTTACTGATCGTTGCAGAACTTGAAAATTCGAACCGCGTGTGCGGCGTTTTGTACTCGAGAATTGCGAAAGTTTCCACGACATATACTTACGTGTACGAATACTCGTATCTGTATTTTTCCAACTTATCGACACGTTCGTTTAATAAATGAGCGCGGAGATGGCGGTGGCGGCTTCTCAAGTACACGTACTAGTTGACTTTTTAAAACAACCGTAATATTATTGGAAAAAGAAATAGGTGCGCTGAAGGAGGCGGTATGTTTTAGCGATAATAAAACGCTGGCGAAGAGTTGAAATCACCGCCGTCTTGGAAGAAAGAGTGCAAAAAATGGGCTCGATAGAGTGTACCTTGGCGAGAGACGAAGGCGCAGAGGTACGCCGCGCCGCTGCACACCAATAACGAGTACAGAGCAGCGTGTAACAGCAACGGCAACAACAAGCCAACAGTTAACGAACGTAAAATGTTAAAAAATAAAGACAGCCGACGTTAAATGTCATTACTTCTTGCTGCGAGTAAAAAGCAATAAATACTAAGCGAAGAACCCACACCCGTCGCTCTCGCTACCGCCTCTCGATATCGTGTACACTTTACGTACCTACATTACACAGTACACATACATAATATACTCGCTCGTACACTATTTAAGACCCGAGCGAAACGTGACTGCGCTGTTTTTACACGAAACTGATTTTTTTGCCTTGCCAGCCCGACCCGAAGGAACGAGAGGGCTGCCAGATGCCAAGTGCTGCGGAAAAAACGAGCTCGCGAGATCATATACGTAGACGTGATGAAGATGATGTTGAGTACGAGTATCTCTCGTCTCGTGATCCGATAGCCAGCGAAGCGATTAATTGATCTCATCAATCGCAACGAAAATATACGATCTGAATCGCGACCTGTAGTTTCACGTATTCGTTAATTTTCTACTGGCGGGGCGACGGACGACGATGGCTCATAGGCTGCGACATATGGCACGTTTATATACGACTCGAATAATGCCATAAATCAAATTTATGTAGTATCGACGTCAATGTCGTGAACGAGTATCTTTATTCGGAGACGGTCGCGGTCGCCTACCGTGGTGTAGATATTGCGGTATCGATACTACCGTTCTGGTCGACGGATTCGTAAGTATTTATCAAAACGCGACCCTCCGATGCCATGAAATATGGTACGTGTAATCGATGCCAAAAGGTACCATCGTCGATGACGTACATGGCGCTCCTGCAACGCTGCATCGATGATAAAGAGTCATCAAAAGCGTGTACTCGATATAGGAAGCGATAAAGTATCGCGAGCTAATACGAGCCATGACTATCGAATGTGTATGTACCTACACCCAAAACGGTGCAAAATGTCGTCAGTTATTATCGTCCTTATCATGGTTTGAATTTTACTCGGAAGAATGCCAGTGTGAAAGTGGTGTTTGAAACGTTTTCTAGTGTCGAATGCTCGAAAATAGCCATCAATTTCGTTTCAGAATATAATATTCTGAAGTATTGTAGCGTTGTTACTCGATTTTACTCCGGATTATCGCGAATTACCGGAATAGTACTGTAATTACGACGAATCGTTCGGGGTCGTGGATTGCTCTACCGGTTACTGTGGTCAATAATCAAAAAATTGACGGTTATGGAAACTAGAAATTGCTAGCAAGTAATTGTAAATGAAAGATTTAAGATCATCAAATTCTCTTAAAGTTTTACATTTAACCATATTCGTAAATGGCAGCCAAAAGTTGCAGAAATTACTCGTAAATATTGAAGATTACCACGTTTTACCATAATTACAGAGATTTTATCGAAATTACCATGGTTTTACCGTAATTACCCGATATTTACCGTAATTACCAGGTATTCACCATAATTACCCAGTATTTGTCGCAATTACTGGTATTTACCGTAATTACAAGGTAATTACCTGTATTTGCTGTAATTACCAGGTATTTACCGTATTTTCCGTAATTACAAGGTAATTACCTGTATCTACCGTAAATACTAGGTATTTACCGCAATTACTAAGGATTTACCGTAATTACCAGGTATTTACTGTAAATACTAGTTATTTACCGTATTTACCGTAATTACCAGGTATTTACCATAATTACCCGGTATTTTCCGTAATTATCCGATATTTACCGTAATTACTAGGTATTTAATGTAATTACTAGGTATTTACCGTAATTACTAGGTATTTACCGTAATTACCAGGTATTTACCGTAATTACTAGGTATTTACTGTAATTACTAGGTATTTACCGTAATTACTAGGTATTTACCTGTATTTGCTGTAATTACCCGGTATCTACCGTAATTACTAGGTAATTACCGGTATTTGTTGTAATTACCAGGTATTTATTGTAATTTTACGATACGTACCGTAGTATTTCCATAATTACCCGAGTTTTCCTGTATTTACCAAGATTTTACTGTAATTTCGACAGGTTTCCTTAATTACCACCATTTTTACCGAAATTACCAAATTTTTCACTGAAATTACCTCATTTTTATCACGATTACCGGAATTTTACATACTGCGATTTTTGAGACTTTTCCAAAATTATTGAGGTTTTATCATAGGTACCTAATTGAAATTTTACCATTACCATCAAGTTTTTCCCGTCATTACTCAGTTATACCGTAATTACCGTGTTTTTATCATAATTACCCAGCCATTACCGTGCAGTTACGCAGGTGTTTCCCATTTCACCATGCGAAATTTTCAATCATTATTTTAAGCCATATCGCTGCACGGTTTTAATTTTTCAGTAATTTTCCCAATACATATTATTAACATTATTCAACGTAATTAAAATGAATCATGGTGATTACCATCTCGTCCCAAAAATTAACAAAATTGCCATGATTAATCGTACCTCTTGGGTACTTATCGTAAGTTATTTGATCAATAACCGCATTCAAATCGTGGAATAAGATGTGTAATTTTATCGAAGGTATCATATTATGTTGTGAAAAATTTTACTCAACACTTCACTATTTAAAAATTATATTCCGTTCGAAACGTTCGTAAACAATATAATTTTTAAATAGTGAAGTGTTAAGTAAACTATTACTAAATAATCGTAATTTATGTCAGAATTACCGAAATTACCGTATTTTACGCCAGAATTACTAAAATACCGTAATTTTCCGGAAATTAGCCCAAATTATAACTGAGAATATCGTTGTTAACAATGAAAAAAATTCACCCAAAAATTACCAAAATCACCGTAATTTATCGAAAAATAGCCAAAATTACCATGATTCGTCCATTTTTTTTTATCAAAATTACACTCACTTACCTATCCTAGAATCGCTAAAATCAGTTCAATTTATGGACTTGAAAAATATGAAAATTACCTCAACTAATTCGATTATAACCAAAATTACCAGCAAAATGTCGAACTAAAATCATTTTTGAAAGCACAGCAGCTATAATTAAACTGGCCGATATGAATACTCTCTCAATTTGAATCAGTCAAATTGACTGACGAAATAGAGAAAATCAAGTCACGGATTAATCAGTCAAATTCCACTGATTCCCCTGTTAATCAGTGACATTTTACTGCCAATCAGTGAAAAATTACCGATTCAAATAGTGAATTTTGATTATTGAATCAGTAAAAATAAATTGACTGATTTCAATCAGTCAAAATTTACTGATTTCAATCAGTGATTTTTCATTATTGAATCAGTAAAAATAATGAAAATTCACTGATTGAATCAGTAAATTTTTTCACTGATTCCTACAGTGACTCAATTTTGTCGATTTAAATCAGTCAATTTTGACTGATTCAAATTAAGAGAGTATAAAATTACACTATGTTGTGAAAAATTTTACTTAACACTTCACTATTTAAAAATTATATTGTTTACGAACGTTTCGAACGGAATATCGTTCATCATCAGCGAAAATAAAAAAGTTATTTTCGCTGATGATGAACGATATTCCGTTTAAAACGTTCGTAAACAATATAATTTTTAAATAGTGAAGTGTTAAGTAAAATTTTACACAACATAGTGTAATTTTATATTCATATCAGCCAGTTTAATAGCTGCTGTGCTTTCAAAAATGATTTTAGTTCGACATTTTGCTGGTAATTTTGATTATAATCGAATTAGTTGAGGTAATTTTGATCATTTTCAAGTCCATAAATAGAACTGATTTTAGCAATTCTAGGATAGGTAAGTGAGTGTAATTTTGATAAAAAATGGACGAATCATGGTAATTTTGGCTATTTTTCGGTAAATTACGGTAATTTTGGTAATTTTTGGGTGAATTATTTTCATTGTTAACAACGATATCGTCCCTCTAATGCTAAAAGGACGCAACTCCAAAACTTTACTTTTTACAGGAGAGCTGAAAAACTGCTTTACTTGAGATTTTTGAATTTTGTGGAGAAGGTGTTGATTTTACTATGTTTTTTTATTGTGTTTAGAATAAATTTTTAATAATTTTTTTTTCAAAATACCGATTTTTCATCTTTAAAATGGAGTTACGATTTCTTATACTTAAACACATAAAACATATGGAATTATGCCAAATTAAAAATCGGTATTTTGAAAAAAAATTATTGGAAATTCATTTTTAACACTAAAAAAGCATTTTAATTCCTCCACAGAATTCAAAAAATCATAGTAATACAGGTTGTTTTACTCAAGTAAATATTTACTGTTAGTAAGGTTTTGGAGTTACGACATTATAGCATTAATGGGGCGATTTGATGGAGTTACGACCAAAAAGTTTCAAAATTTTTAGAAGATGGAGTTACGCCAACATCTTTTTTTTTTTTATTTTTAAGAATTTGTTTCAGTTTTGGGTTGAAATGATGTTATCACCAGATGGGGGACGTCCCAAAGTTGTAATTTCAGCAAAAAAACAAAAATTGCTAAATTTTGGAGTTACGACCTTTTAGCATTAGAGAGACGATATTCTCAGTTATAATTTGGGCTAATTTCCGAAAAATTACGGTATTTCAGTAATTCTGGTGTAAAATACGGTAATTTCGGTAATTGTAGCGTTTTATACGGTAATTTCGGTAATTCTGGCATAAACTACGATTATTTAGTAATTCTTGTTCAACTGACGGTAATTTTGGTAATTCTGAAGTAAATTGCGGTAATTTTGGTAATTGTGGTGTAAATTATGGTAATTTCGGTAATTCTGGCGTAAATTATGGTAATTTCGGTAATTCTGGCGTAAATTACGATTATTTAGTAATTCTTGTTCAACTGACGGTAATTTTGGTAATTCTGAAGTAAATTTCGATAATTTTGGTAATTGTGGTGTAAATTATGGTAATTTCGGTAATTCTGGCGTAAACTACGATTATTTAGTAATTCTTGTTCAACTGACGGTAATTTTGGTAATTCTGAAGTAAATTGCGGTAATTTTGGTAATTGTGGTGTGAATAATGGTAATTTCGGTAATTCTGGCGTAAATTATGGTAATTTCGGTAATTCTGGCATAAATTACGATTATTTAGTAATTCTTGTTCAACTGACGGTAATTTTGGTAATTCTGAAGTAAATTGAGATAATTTTGGTAATTGTGGTGTAAATTATGGTAATTTCGGTAATTCTGGCGTAAATTGTGGTAATTTTGGTAATTCTTGAGCAAAGTGCAGTATTTTTCCAATCATTGGGTATAAGTGACGTTCATCTTCAGGGTCTGACGGATGTTTCAGATTTCATATTTTCACCTTGTACCGTAATGGTTGTTCTTGTACTGTTTTCGTTTCCACGCATTTCCGTAAATTACCGTATTTCCTTGGAAAATAATTCGTATTTCTGGTAATTACGGGTAATTTTTGTAACCCACGAATGGAACTACCTTCTGAGGAATTATGGCCGATGCAAAATACTCATAAGAATCCGCACATCTGGGAAGAAATTCATCGTTGGAAATGCGTTGGCTCGTGCAAAGGCGTAAGGTAATACCAACAAACGTTACTTTCGATACTGTGCAGGTCAACGTTCATCGAACCGTCGGCCATACGTTGTAGTTCGCGTCGAGTTTCGAAAGGGAAGCGAAAAGGTACTTCTAGATGTTGTTATTCGTGGCAGAAACGCGTCGTAAGAGAGAGAAACGCTTATGAGAAGGTAAAATACGATGCAGCGAAGAAGAAAACAAGTCAAAGGCGCACGTCGCGTCGTCATCATCGGTGCGAAGAAAAATTACCTCGTCTCGCGAAGCTATAACGCCAACCTATAAAATATATACTCTGCAGAACCGTTCGTACTTTTTTTTTCGGCGGTAGCACAGTGCGGTGCGGCGAAGTGTAAAAGAGTTGGAAACGGGGCGGAAGGCTGCGACGTTGGTAAAAATCAACACAAAACGCTTCGTTGGCTCGAAGAATGATTAGGAAGCGTGCCCTGGCCCTCTGCCGTCGTCACGTCCGGGGGATCTGTGAGAAAAACACCGATACAGCGGGTGAGGTGGAGGGATGTCCGAAAGGAGGTCGAAGGGAGCAGCGCGGCGAGAAAATAAACGAAAACTTCTTAAGCGTATCTAACTTGGGTTATAACGAAGTCGCGTTTTTATTAGACGTCTTCGGTATTTGGCGGAGGTATTTCTTACTTTTATTCTTTTCTATCTTTTTTTTTGACATCCAAGATCAAAATGAAGACTTTTGCGAAAGAAATTGAAATTGGAGACTTTGTTGTCTTAAATATCGATGGATATTGGTTGCGAATCCCATGATCATTGGGAGGTGAATGGAGCATGAAATTGTGATGGATATCCAATGATTATACGTGGCATTTGTAATTTCAATTGGGAAGATGAACATTAAGGTGGGGTGAAAAAAAAACACATCTTGGATTTTGAAAATTTGGTGGAGTGGTTTACTTTGAGTGGGAGACCTCCCAAAAAAACTTGAGCCCCCTAGGGGCAAGGGGAGGGGAGCAGGAGGTGTTCAAAGTGCACCTCCTTTCGAAAAAATGCTTCGCAACTGGCTGCACTGATACAAAATTTTAAATTTTTTATTTCTGATGATTGAAAACAAAATTATTGTAAATTTTTCAAACGATAAAAAAATTAATTCGAGGTCAACGTAAATTCGATAGTGTAGCATGTCACGATTTGTAACTGGCTGCACTGACATACAAAATTTTCTAAAAAAAATTCCGAAGTATACTAATTCTAGTGATTGAAAAAAATACATAATATTTTCAGGCGAAAAAATAATCAATTCAAAGTCGATATAAATTTCGTATTTTGGAATTTTATGATTTGCTGTTGGCTACACTGGTGTATAAAATTTTCAATCTTTTTCAAAATTCACTTTCAGTAGTTGAAAAATTTTTTTGTTCAATTACTCTATGAAAAAAAAATCATTCCAGCTCAGTGAAAATTTCATATAATCGGAATATTGCAATCTGCAACTTTTCAACCCCCTGGTAGCAATCGGAGTTTTGATCGGAGAAAGATGACGATGGTTTAGGGAGATGTAGAAACTCAAATCGCATCTTTCATGTGCTACGAAGGCTTCTCACACAATTTTGATCGACTAAAAAACACAAAAAACAGTGTTTTTTTCAAAAGGATGTGCACTTTGAGCACCTTCTGCTCCCCTCCCCTTGCCCCAAGGGGGATAATATTTTTTTGCGGAGGTGTCCCACTGAAAGTAAACCACTCCACCAAATTTGGTCAAAATCCAGGATTTTTTTTTACTCCATCCTAATGAGCATACTCAAAAATTTCGCATGATTTTCAGAGTTAAAAGGGAAAAATTTTTTCATTTTTTTGAGTGCGTTGGAAAATTGTTGGATTTGGCTAATTCGAGAATAAAAAACAAACAATTATAACTCTGCTGACCCATTTGAACTGTGAAAACCATGGTCGGCGTTACTGGAGGTGCTGGTGTGCTCGAGCACCTACAGGGATTTTTCCGATTTTTCAGCAGTTGCTGTTGGAAAATCCCAAAATCCACAAAAATTTTGAAACTCAATCACAACGGTACTAAATTTTCTAAAAAAAAAAAATGAAAAATTTCACACCAAACCGAAATTTAGGAATGAAAAGCCGTAAAATAAAACTTGGCTTTCGGCTGAATCATCGTTCATGTCTGTACTATTTTCTCAAAATTTTAATTTTTTCAGGTTTCAAAATTTTTTCTCCAAATTTCAATTTATTCAACTCCAAAAAAATTCTCTCACTCTTGAAATTTCTTCCTCAAAATTTTTTTTAGCTCCAAGATTTTTTTCAATCTTCATTCACCAACATTTTTTCATTTTCTGATATTTATATCAACTATCAAGTGTATAAAATTCCATTCTTTGATTTGAAAATTTTTAAAAACTTGACATTCTCTCGAATTTTTTTACTTTAATTTTCTTTAAAATTTTTCCTATTCAAATTTTTTCTAAAATTTTCTATTCTAAATATTTTAGAGCAGGAAAATCTGAGCTGAAAAAATTGGAATTTTGAAAAAAATTCAATAGCTGAAAAAATTATAATTTTGAGAAAAAATTTCAGAAGCTGCAAAAATTAAAATTGTGAGAAAAAAATTCGAGAGCTGAACAAGTTTGAGAAAATATTCAACTTTGAAAAAAATACCAGAGTTGAAAAATTTTTTGACCTGAGAAAAGAATTGGAGGGAGAAAAATGTCAAGGTTGATGAAAAATTTTGATGAAAAAATTTTAGAGTTGGAAAATATTTTTTGGGAAAATTTCTAGAGTTGAAAAATATCCTCGCCCCCTCCCTGGGCTCCTCCCACCAGTGTGATGAGCACCTACGAAAAAAAATGATCCGCCGGCTCTGGTGAAAACCACAAAAAACTCAATATCGATGAAAAAACTAAACATTTTGACGATTTTTACAACAATACTTGGCAACGACGCGGAGGTCTTCGCTGTATGGGGTCGATTTATTCCGCTGTAATGGCGTAGACTTATTACGACGTATGCGAAGTCCGGGAGAGCTTTCTTCATTTAATCAGAAGACCGTGGCGTATTCTTATTGTGATCAAAACGAGCTCAAGGCGTTGATAGTTTAGCTACAGCCATCGTATCCAAGGTCTGACCCATGCAGACGAGTATTTGACCAATTTGAAATTAGATTTTGTCGAAAATTAGGGAAAGGGGAAGGAAACTGAAGAAAAAACGATAGATTTTGAGTGTAAAAACGTTTATTTCACAAGTTGTCGTTTTATTCGGTATTACGTTGCGAATATGTGTACTTTTCTTTCTATGTGGATCTGCCTGCGTCTCGGTCGCACCACCGCCACTCTCCGGCCCATATCACGTGTCTGTCTTGCGCTTGGTTAATCGATAATGCGCGTTCTCGAACGAAATAAAAAATTATTTTAGTTCAGTTGCTGGCTGGCAGTAAAAAGTGAAAATAAAACTTTGTAGTTAATGGCTTTTCACGCGTCATTAAACATTAATATCAGCGACGGCCAATGTTCAGCGTGTTTCACCGGCCTCTTCTGCCGTTCCTTTGGCTCGTCGGCGGCCTCAATCTATCCCCCCCCCCCCCCGGGCAACATTTCCTCTTCAAAGACGCGTTTATTCGCGAAAATATTACCGATGATGGGCTGCGAAAAGAATGCGAATCGTGTGTATCGACGACACAGATCGGGTGTCTCTTTCGCAAGGTATAGAGTTTGAAATCGAGACGATTTTATACGAATATCGAATATTTTGAGGTGTTTTTTACGCTCCAGCGATGAAGACGATGCTAAATGCGGCTAAAATGTGTTAAAGGACGAATACGAGAATGATTTGTGTCTCTCGGCGGAGTGCAAGACGCTCGTGCCTTTGTCAAATCGTCAAAAAGTGCGATAATCGTACCGAATGGAGGTGCGATAAAAATCCTACATCGAGGACGGCGTTTCGACAAATTGCCGGCACATTTGTGACCCGTGAACGAACGGGGAGGTGGCGGGGAAGGGGAAAGCTGAGCGACGATGGCTGTGCTCGTAAAATACTAGGCGAGCTTTTAAATTGGCGTAATATCGAGGTGTTTTCGCGAGTCGAGTGTTCTTCGGAGAAATATCTGCGGTGGCTTCACCCTCCCCTCTTTGCTCTCCCCGATTCCTAAAACAAACACGTATTATGACTTTTTATTGTATGTAATTTTATCGAATTGAAATAACGAAGGAAAAAAGTATTGTGGAATAGGTCTCCATGCAGAAAGAGATGAAAATATTCGTAGGTTGAATTTTATCGATGGCGAGATAAATTTCCCCCGCCACGTGAAATGGGAACCAATAAATAATAATTAAAAAAAAAAAGGTCGATTACATACTTCCTCCTCTTCGAAGGTTTCCAAAAATAAGGTAATGATGTGTGGAGATCGATGATAAAATTTCTCTGTATGCTGAATTATTCCTACTTTGGTGTTGAAACTTCCTATAGGTACGTAATTTTGTTCAGATTTCTCCTCTTTTCAGTATTTTAAGACGTTATTTCACGCATTTATTTGATAACCCTTCAAAAAATTATCAAAATTGGGCCAAAATTTCGTGCAATATTTTCTTCTAATGGCCTACGAGAGAAATATTTTTTTCAAATATTGTTTCAAAATTCATTATCATTTTATAGTTATCAGAATTTTTCATAACTAAAAAGTTTTAAATGATTGCGATGATACGTATTTCGGTATCATTATCTCTAATACCCAATTACCTACATAAATATCGCCTTTCGTACCGTCCAAGTGACCGGTGCAGCGTTTACACGGGTACGTTCGCCTGTTGATACGATGGTGGCCAGAGCTTACATCGGTTATCGTTGAAAAAACGACGATAAAAGGCTTTAGCGACGCCAACGCTTTAATCGAGCGTGATAAATTCGAATTCGAGTTAATTTTTTTCTCATTTCGAACCAAAGGTTAAGAATGCGTTGATAAAATCGTCGAAATGTTACATGCGGTGCATGTTTCATGTTTTTCTACTCGATGCACTGCTCGTGTGGAAGGGCGAAAGATGAGAGATTTGTGGGTTTGAAATCGTCATGGCTTTGGCACTGGCGAATGTTTTCTTCGAAATTCACTATTGTTGTGGATTTTGGTTGAATTTTTTCTTTGAGAATTTTTTTCAATTTTTTCAATGATTTTATGTTCTTATAACTTTCTGATACAAGTTTATGTTTCAGCCCCCTCCCCCCCACCCACTCCCTCTCATATTAAATTTTCCCTCGAGTCAATTTCTATTTTTATGAACGATCTCTAGAAATTGGGAAAATTTTCGAATATGTATTTTTAGCATTTAAAATCACCCCACAAGAAATATGCACTTTTCAAGCCCCAAATAATTATGAAAAAAATGTTCTAAATAGATGGAAAAAATTTATAGCGAATCTTTGGAAAATACTTTTTGTCTGAAATTTTATGTCTACACTGAGGATGGAATGCATTTTTTTGTATTTTACAAATCTTCAGAAATTTTAAAAAAAATTGATGAGAAATCGTCTATATAATTAATTAATTAATTCTTTCGAAACAGAAAATTTCAAAAAAAATCAACAGAAATGCTTGAAAATTTTTCAAAACATTTTTATGGTGTGGCAATTTCTGTAAAAAAAATTGAATTTGAGCTTTTTCCAAAACGTCCACTTTTCAAGTTTGAGGTCGTAACTTTTTCAAAAATTCCATATTTTTGGTGTGAATGTGAATCATCGATGATTAATTGAATATCAAAGATCTCGATTGATAATTCACTGATAAAATTATAGGTGAATCGTTTGCGAACGCGTGTTCTGTAATCATATCAAAATGATGGCGAAATTTGCAATTATTTGATACTGTCGAACGTGAATGATTCTTTAATTGTTGCTAAATTGTTCGCGAACGACTAATCAATTTCCACTGTGAGGTGATTTGATTAATTGTGAGTCATTCGCGGGTGGTTTGATTAAAAAATCATCGTTGATCATGGATCAACATGTTCGCAGAAGATATATTTGATATAAGCTGATAATTGATAATTGACGAACGATTCGATCGTTCATAAATCTTTTAGGAATGATTCGATTGAACATAATTCCTTTGCAAATGATTTGATCATTTTGATGAAATCGTTCCCGAACGAAAGGATTATGATTCATTTGAATTTGTTCGAGTCATTTAAAATTGATTCTATTGAGCAAGATTTGCGAACGATTGATTCATCTCCCCGATCGACTCGTTAACGAAAGATATTATTCACATATTTGTTCGAGAATGATTCGCTCGTTTGGATGAAAACGTTCGCGAATGATTCATCCGATGTAACTGGTAAATTATTCGATCAATTGTGATTTGTTCGAAAACAATTCAACTGAAGGTGCGAGAATCGTTCTTTGAAATTTATTTGAACGAATGAGTACGAATCGTTCGGGAACGAAACTGAATCATTTTATCGTGTTTTTCTCGTAATTGAAAAGCATTTCTAACAAAAAAAAAAAAAAAAACTCTTGAAAGAAAATTCGATTTTTTGGGTTCTTATTCTCATTAAATTGGATTATTTTTGATTTTTTTTAAAAGAACAAATAGTGGGAGGGAGAGAGGAGGTGGAATGGTCAGGAAGTTATGAAGTTGTATCTATACCTCGAAATTCCCAGTGAAAATGTTGGCTCCCTGACTTGACTCGTATGCTCAATTGCCCTTAAATTTTGACTCCGTTTGTTCAAAACTTTTTGTCAAAAGTGGTATTAATGAGGGATGTTTTTATTTTACCTTTTGTACCTTTTTCTCATTCTTTGGGATACTTAAAAAAAATTGAGGGAAAATTAAGGAAAAAGGTTTTTAATGTCAATACTTTTTCTTCAAAAAACAATTGACTGCGATTTTCCACCTTCACCCCCTCCCCTCTTCTTCCTTTTTTTGGGTATTTTTTTCAACCGTGAAGAAAAAGTCGTCATTTTATTCTTTTTTTTTTCGAGGAAGATTCGTGTAATGGTGAAAAATTGTTGGTAGTGAATTTTTTGCATAACCATTTTTAGATTTTTTTTAAAAACAAGGTTTGCACTTTTTTCCAGAAATTAATGTTAAAAAATAATGGAATTTAAAAAATGAGCAAATGCTCCTAATGACATTTCAAGGCATAATTTTTTGGAAAAAAATGAAAAAAAAACCTCAATTTTTTATGTACCTAGACCTACCTATATAGTCAAATCTTGAGGACAAATGGCTAGTAAAGCAAAGTTTATAGTGTCTACTGGTCATAAAAGTAACCTTTAAATTTTTTAGAGAAATTCTCAGGATTTTAGATGTTTTTTTTCCTTTATTTGAGCATTGCAGAGAATAGTTCGTTATTCAATTTCATTTTCTACTCTTGAAATATTTTCAATCGTTAAAAATAATTTTTTGTTTGGTCTTGTTGTGATCACTAAAGAACAAATAAAGGTCATGTAAAATGCTATGATAACATTACCCTTCCCTCACTCTCGGTTCAATCTTTTGCCTTTGAAATTTCACTTCATTCGAAACATTCTGAAGAATTGAAAAAAAATTGAATTTGTAGTCCAAAATGATTCACTCCCCCCCCCCACTTCAACTCTTATTCCTACAGGGCGTCTACTGGATTAGTCTTTCAAATTTTTATGACGTTCCAGGGTGTCTAACAAAATTTGTTGAGCAAAAAGCTTTACTTAGATTGACCTTTTGGAATGATTTTTTGCATGATTTTTCCGAACACCCCCCCCCCCAAAAAAAACGATACTTTTGTGTGCTTGTAGCTATTTATAGTTAATTAAACTTATTTTTTTAAATGGGTAAATTGGTCAAAGTTTGACTTTTTGGGACCAGCATGACCTTTTTGAAAAAAAGAAGTCAAGTCAAGCTGGTCAAGATAAGTCAATCTTTTGACCAAGAGGTCAAGTTAATCATTGAAAGTCAAGCTTTTTGACTCAAAGGTCAAGTTTTTTTTCAAAAATTGAAAAAATTTCTATTCACCCTTAAATGCTTAATTTTAATTTTTAAAGAAGCTCATTAAAATCATATTTGTTTAAATATGTTCATAAAATTTTTAATTCAGGAGCTCATTGTGATGTTTTTAAAATCATATTTTTGTTTGAAATTTTTTGTAAAAATTATTTTCTTGAGGGTGGCGAGAGGGGGGGGGGAGAGGTACGTAGCACTTAAAGAAGTCGAAAAAGTCATGCAAAAAGGTCAAGCTAAGTCAAGCTGTTTGCTCAATAAATTTTGTTAGACATCCTGGTAAATTTTTTAGCAGTTTTTTCTTAGATCTAGAATTATATGACTTCTTTTTTTTACTCCTTCCCTCAATTTTTGAAAAAAGTGGCCAAACGATTTGCCCTGGTGTCATTCTGGTACTCGAGTCGTTAATAGGTAAATATTATAGCACTTGAAAGAACTAACATGATGGGGGGGGGGGGAATGAAGGATAAAAGTGAAAAAAAACCTGTACAAAGATTAATTGCCAAGTCACATGGATTTTTTTCGCTCTCTCAGCAAGAAAAAAATTCTGACGAAAGAAGAGGTGCATGGCTACGAACAGAAGGAGTATCTAATTTGCAACCTGTAAATGATATTTAGCTGCAGTATTTATCATTGTAATGCTATAGCTGTTATGGTTGTTGCTGCTGTTTTTTTTTTCTCTCTCTCATTCGATGGGTTTCTTTTATGGAATAATTATGTACAAATAAGTGTAACAAGAACGTATCGAGGATGAAGGCGACGCGACGACGATAATGATATAACAAGTTGCCACTGTCGACGCTGTTGCTGGGACAACAAGTGCACCAAAGTGCACTGTGTATTTGAACTGGTTGTACGTACGGTACGATGATGCACGGCGCAGCGGTGGTGGTTTTTTTTTGTGTAAAAACGTCGTCGTCGTGGTCGGCTCGGTGCGGTAATATGTAATAATAATTGTTAATTGTGCTTAGGTATTATTTACGTAATACGGTATAATTTAACGTTTTTTTTTCTTCTTCTTTTCTAACGTCGCTCCATTTGTTTGTGTATGTTTTGCAGGAGACGAAAGATGCTTGCGTCGGGACTAGTATCAGTACAATGACAGAACCAGATTGCCTAGGGCCTTGCGAACCGGGTACCAGCGTTACCTTAGAAGGCATCGTATGGCATGAAACGGAAGGTGAGCCATTTTAATTACTTCACGCTGATGCCCGCTGAGCGTTCTTCGACCGGCTCGACGCGGTCTTTGTTTTAGTCGCGGAGGTTCTCAGACTGGGTGGTGCTGCGGGTCGGGAAAATGGTCTAGATGAGGAGGGCTTTGGAAAATTTCGAAACTTGGAAAAAGGCCCGACCGAAGGTGTTTTTTGGGCATGATTTATTATCTGAAAAGCACGTACGAAATTTCACGGTCGTTAAGCTCGGCCGCAGCAGTCCGAATGGGTCGCTTTTTATGCCAGAATACGCTGCGTGCATTGTAAACTGGTTTAAGTACGGCGCCGCGCTGCGTACCTGCGTCGGTTTTTTGTCCTTATGCTAGAGTCTCCTTCTAGATGCAGTAGTGGTTGGCAAAGTATGTTCGTATGGGAAAAATTCCGCTGATAAAGGGCAACTTCGTTTGACGGAGAATTGCAATTTTTCTCGTTTAGTCGAATGCATTTTGGTGAATGTTGGGTAATTTATGATGTACTTATACGAATTATGGTTTGTTTCAGGTGTTCTTGTGGTAAATGTTACGTGGAGAGGGAAAACATACGTCGGTACGCTTTTAGATTGTACAAGGCACGATTGGGCGCCTCCAAGGTGAGCAACGAAGTTGAGATTTTTTTGAAAAATGTTCTCGATGGGAACTAAATCATATTGAATTGATAATACGACGACGACGGTGATGGAGGGAGCTTCCCTGAAGTATGATTTTCGAAACGGTTTCGCGTTAGTGGAACCAAAAATAATTCAAGGGAGGGGCTGAAATGGTGAGAAAATCGGGAGGAGGGAGGGCGTCAAAATTGATAGAAAAAATTGAATAATCTGTTATTCGGTGGCATAGTCAGTGGATTTTCAATTGGCGAATAATTCCATCTTGAAATACTTATGTACTTTTTTGGTGCTCTTTGCATCTGAATCTCTGACTCTGAATCAGTCAAATTTGGTAAAATTCTGACTTCTTGAATCAGAAAAAAATCAATGATTTTTCACTGATCTGTCAGTCAAAAATTATTTATTTTTTCAGACCGATTATAGTACGGTCATTTTAGGTTTTGACCCAAAAAAAATTCCCGGAAACGGGAAAGTTCGTATATAAGCTTTGTAGAGGGTGTATTTCAACATACCCGGCTTTCCCTAAAATCTGTCAATATTTTGACCCCCTTTTGGGGGGTGAGGGGGTTCAAATTTTCGTTTTTCGGCTATAACTTTCAAAATTACGTATTTACGAAAAAATACTTGAAACAAAAATTGCAGAGAATAAAAAAACAAACAATTTTGTTATTTACAATTTTTTCCTAAGACGTCATGGAAGGGATGTAGGGGCTTCAGAAAAAAATCAATTTTGAAAATTTCTTATTATCAGAAAAAATTACCAAAAATCGGGTTTATCGACTTTTAGGAGCGACTCTTTTGCATAGTACATCCTATTACTATGTAGAATAAGAAAAATGAACAACCGACCCCTCATCTCAAAGTAGGGGGGTGGACCCCCTGTAGAAAAAGTTGCATTTTCCCCCTGAAATATCTCAGCTTCAGTGAAAAATTCGAAAAATTGGTTCAAACAAACGTTGTAGAGCGTTAAAAGACGAACATTTTCCTTTTTTTACATTTTTTCTACGTGGTCTTGGGGCCGAGCTAATGCAAAAAGAAAAAAGATTGACGCGGGGTTTGAAAATTTTTCATAAACTCAATAAATTACACGTGTGTAGGCCTGGTATAAAATCTAACGAACCAATAGCCCAACAAGTGGGTTTCTGGGGTTTTCGTGGTCGCTAAAGTCGATTTTTATAATCATCTAACCCCTGAACCCAAATTGGACCCCAAAAGAGGGGGTTTAAAAATTTGTGAAAAATTTTCGAATGCTGCGTCGATCTTTTTTCTTTTGGCATTAGCTTGGCCCCAAGACCACGTAGAAAAAATATAAAAAAAGGAAAATGTTCGTCTTTTAACGATCTACAACGTTTGTTTGAACCAATTTTTCGAATTTTTCACTGTAGCTGAGATATTTCAGGGGGAAAAAGCAACTTTTTCTACAGGGGGTCCACCCCCCTACTTTGAGTTGAGGGGTCGGTTGTTGATTTTTCTTATTCTACATAGTAATAGGATGTACTATGCAAAAGAGCCGATCCTAAAAGTCGATTAACCCGATTTTTGGTGATTTTTTCTGATAATGGAAAATTTTCAAAATTGATTTTTTTCTGAAGCCCCTACCTCTCTCCCATGACGTCTTAGGAAAAAATTGTAAACAACAAAATTGTTTGTTTTTTTATTCTCTACAATTTTTGTTTCAAGTATTTTTTCGTAAATACGTAATTTTGAATGTTACAGCCGAAAAACGAAAATTTGAACCCCCTCACCCCCCAAAAGGGGGTCAAAATATTCACCGATTTTAGGGAAAGTCGGTTATGTTGAAATACACCCTCTACAAAGCTTATATACGAACTTTCCCGTTTCCGGGAATTTTTTTTGGCTTTTGGCTTTTTTTAAGGTAAATCGTCCGTACTATTAGGAATTGACTGAAAAATGAATGATTTTTGACTGGAATATCAATGAAAAATCTCTGAATTTCAGTAAAGGTTATTTTAAGGAAAAGTTATTTTACTGATTCAAAAAAGGCACGAATTTTACCATATTTGACTGATTCAGATTTGAAGAGTACATCATACTCTCTCAATTATTAAATCAGTTAAAATTATCGAAAATCACTGGGAAACAGGCAGAATTGCAGCACAGGAGAAAATCAGTGAACATTCTTTTACTGAAAACAAGACAGTGAGAAAAATCACTGGAAAATCAGTGAATATTCACTAAAAGGTTAGTAAAATTTATGAAATTTGTTGAAAAATCAGTGAAAATCTTTGAAAAATTAGCGAAAATTCTCTGAAAATCAGTGAATTTTGCTGATTTTTCCTGTGCTGCAATTCTGAGTATTTATCAGTGACTTTTCACTGATTCAGAATGAGAGAGTATGTTCATTCGAAAAATTTATAGATCGAGTAAAACTCGAGCGAAGCGAGAATGAAAATTGCTGAGCTTGAAGGGGATGCTCGAGTCCCCTGAGCCCTCCCCTTGGGTGCACTTATGGTTGAGCTTCATTGATCTTTGAAAACATTCAAAAAAAATTGTGGAAGGGCTTTCCTTGATTGCGCCTCTGATGTTCTGTAAATATTTGTTGAATCAGTTGAAAAAATCCAAATGAAAAATTGGACGATTACCAGTTTTAAAAGAGAAGAAGGGGGGGGGGGGGGGGTCGTACCAAAAATTGAGTCTGAATTTGAACTCTGCGTCCTAAAAAAAAAAAACATTATAGACGATATGCCACATGCTATTTTCGTGTGAAAAATTTAAATTTCGGAGGGGGGGAGGTGAAAGCCTGGAAGAAATCTGGTTTGAACCTTTGGTTTTCCGCTTTCGTTTGGAAATTTTTTACAGACTTTGGATACTTTGCTAGATGCAAAACCATAATTTCTTTCTCTTTAGATTCTACAAAGGAGGGAATATTTTTTCATTTTTTTCCACTTTTGCGATTCTGTATGAAGATACGAAAATTTGGAGTCCTCGTATCTCGTATCTGATGGTACTTCAAGTCAATCTTTTTACGCCGTTAGAAAGTTCGTGCAAAGTAAATTTTTCTAAGCTTAGTTGAGCTTTTCCATGAAAATCTTAATTTCTGAATGATGTGACCGGGGGGGGGGGGGGGTGTCTTGAAATTTGGGTTAAAATTTTAAATAACGAGTTCGATCAATTTTCAAAATTTACACCATTCCAGAATATCAAAATGTATCATTGGCAAGGTCGCACTTTTTATAAATCAAATTCTATTATTGGCAACGCCGCACTCTTTCAAAAATCTAAATTTATTTTGGGAGGGGCACCCTCATTGAAATTTTCTGTAAAAGTTGAAAAATTTTCTGTATCAATTTAAAGTTTGTTTTTTTGGGAAAAATTCAAATGTATTGGGTAGAGGAATGAAAGGTGGAGGGGGTAAGACCAAAAAATGACTCGATTTTTAAACTCAGCACAATCGAAAACATAAAAAATGATATTTTAAGGTTTTTTATTTTCACTTCTTTTTTTAGACCAAATTCACCCCCCCCCCCCCCCAATAAAGATTGAAGGGGAGGAATATATTCGTTCATTCTGTCAGAATTGTCTGCGTAAAAATTCTAAATTTTCGACTAGTTTTGTATAAATTGTTCGCGAATGAATTTGCAATTTTATACGATTATAAAACTTTATTTTGGAAACCCCTGGAGTTGAAATATTGCATCTTACGAAATTATTGGCACATTTCATAATTCATGCTGTACCTGCGGTGAAATTACTGGCCATTTTTACAATTTTTAACATATTTTGTACCCCTCGTAAAACCACGTTTTGTCTCGTTCAATCGCAGAGTTCTCTGATTATTTCAAATGTAATGGCAAAAATAATTAAATTTTTGAAACCTTCATGAAAAGAACTTCCTTTTTTATATAAACTATTTTTGAAATTAATCAAAAATTAACGCCACAAAACCACTTTGAAATTGAAACATCTACTTTAAAAAAATTTGAAGTTTTCATTTTGGGAACACCTGATTCGAGGGAAACCACAGATAAGGGAATGCAGTATTGAATCACCAATTTATTTAGACCATTTTATGTCCATAACGGGCCCTCCACCTTTATTTGTTAAAAACTTTAAAAAGCTCAGGTATATGGGTCAACATTTCACAATTTTAAGAATTTCTGTAATGAGTTTGCTATTCGATCTCAAAAATCAGAGGGCAGTTTTCGAGTCGGGGAAAGATCCTATTTTGATCGTATATCTCAGAATTTTTATAAATATATTTTTTGTGTGGAGGGAGGGAGGGGGGTGAATATTTTTCGATTTTGACATGGTAGAAACCTGGGACCTGTTCTCTCTATAAAAATTTTGCAAAATTTCAAATTTGTCAAACGATTTTTTCGGATTTTTTTTTATTTTTCAACATTGCGTGAAATTTACCAAAACAGTTTAATTTTTATCTAAAAATCTCTTTTTTTTTTTAGAACATGTGCCTAATTTTTGAAAATTTGTCGCCAATTTTTGTTTGAAAATTTATTGGTAATTCTTTTTCTAAAATTTGTCCAATTTTGGTAAGTTCATATTTTGACGTTGATTGGGGAATATTTGGAATTTTATAAGTTATTGCTGTGTCTCCAGTATTTTGACCCGTTTCGCTGCGAATGAACATTTCGTACCTTCTCCTCCTTTCCAGAGCCTTGTTCTGAATCAAGTATTCGCAAATGAATCGATCATTTGCGATCAAAAACGCTCAACAACGACTAAAACCGATCTCGCAAATGATTCGCAACGTAAAAATTTCCATTAGAAAAACCCAAAAATGTTGAAATAAAAATAACATCGTTATTTTTGTTTTTCCGATGACAACCGCTTGGGAAACTATACCTAATCCGGAAAGGGCCAGGGAGGATATTTAATAACGCGATAAAAATTCGAGCGAATTCTCATCGTCGAGAATAATTACGAAAGAAAGAAAAACTTCTCGTTAATTTAATTTCGCAGACGTAGAAAGGGAGAAAAAATAAGAGAAATTTATCCAAAGAGAGAAAAAAACTACTTTTCAACTTCTCGGCAAAAGTCTTTATAATACTAATCGACAATTCGGAGACGCGACGCGACCGAACCCTTCATCAGGGGGAGCAGAAGAGAAGGCTGCGAAAGTTTAACGTCGGAATGGCGATGAGACAGGAGGGGTGAAAATTTAATTCGTTTCGAGAAGCGAGAGCGAGACCGCAATAGGTGAAATTTCGGCCCAAGAAAGCTAATTACAAAACACCCTTCGGGCGTATTAAAAGTCATTTATTCAACGTTGCGATAAGTTTCTTTTTAGTTGCGTGTGGCTTTGGGGCCGGCAAGGCGAAAGCTGCAGAGGGATGGACTTGGTAGGTAGTCGAGTTGTTGTACGAGTTGAAAAGGTGAATTCGCGCGGAGTATATTAAAAGAGTTAATTGGAAGTTGTTCGTAGGTATACAAGGAGAGCTACCCTAGTTATTAATGTATACAGTTTGGTCTAACTACAAAGTGGAAGAGTGGAGGAGATATTCTTCTATTAGTACCCATAACAGGGTGACCACTTTCTAAAAAATCTGAAAAAGTTGGCGAATTTTGACATTTTTGCTGGAATTTTGTTGAAATTCAGCAGGATAAATTATTTGGAAAGTGTTTTTCTACTTATTTCATCAGAAATTTTTCAAAAAAAATAACTTGCTCCGCTCAGGTCAAATTCTTTCATTCCTAAATAGATGAGAGGATGAGACTTCTATTATACAAAATCAATTGATACCTATTTGAATGGATGATTTTGGCCATTGAATTGTAATTTTTTTTTTAAAAAAACTTAATTTTTGGCCAAAAATTGGCAACATTTCCATTTTCCTCCCGTTTAGGTACTCTCTCATTTTTGAATCAGTGAAATTTATCAAAAAACACTGAAAAACAGTCAGAATTGCAGCACAGTAATAAATAAGCGAAAATTCACTAAAAACTCAGTGAAATTTATGAAATTTGCTAAAAAATCTGCGAAATTCTTTGAATAATCAGTGAAAAAATCTCTAAAAATCAGCGAATTTCACTGATTTTTTTCTGTGCTGCAATTTTGACGATTTGTCAGTGACTTTTCACTGATTCGGAATGAGAGAGTACTAAACGCTCAAAGTGACCTTTAAATTTTTTAAATGCCCATTTTTTGGTATCAAACAGTACTTTTTTGGGACAATTTTGCCCTTTGTTCGAGCTGGAAAAATTTTAGTTTTTCAAAAACAATTGAACAGAAAGTCTTCTGGTATATTTATTTAAAATTGGAATGAAGAATAAGAAAAAAAAATCAGTATATTTTATCTCAAAAAATCGCACTTTCTCAAATATTAGACTTCGTTTCACTTGAAGGTATGAAGCTATTGCAGTATAGCATTCTCAAAACTGATAAAAAGCGCCTTTTTCTGATTTTCACCCTTATTTTTCGAAAAAATCAGGGTGAAAATTTACTCAGACAATGTCATTTTATTCACTACCTGAGAGGTTTATTTACTTGAAAGGTCTAGAAAATTTGAATAAAATTGGTCCGAAAAATTTATAAAACACATACCTAAAAATTAATTTTTCAACGAGTTTGTATTCCTGGTCTGATTTTAGAAAAAAAAATTTAAAAAAAACTCATTTTTTGATCCTTAAACCACTGAGAGAATCTAAAAAAATTGTCATGAATAATTTCCCCATAATTTAAACTACTTTTTTTCAAAAAAATTCGAGTTTTAGTCTGAAAAAGGAAAGGATGATCAAAGTTGTGGCGAAAGTCATATTTTTAAAAATTAGCCTCACATGACGATGCATTTTTTTTTTGTGAGAAATAACTGACGGAATTTTCCGTATAAAATATATTAATCTTCATTAGAAGAAAAATTGAGAAAGTACATAATTATTAAAAAATGTCGAAGACATGAAACAAAATGAAAAAAAAATTATTAAAAAAAATTTAGAGTATGTTTCAAAAAAAAAATTAAAAATTGAAAAAACATATGGTATGTTTAAAAAAAATGAATAAGTTCGTCTAAAAAAAGGAAAATAATGGAAAAAATCGTAAAATGGAAAAAAATAAACAAAATGAAAAAATATTATTCAAAAAAGAGGGATTGTTTTTGAAAACAATTGAATAAGTATTTAAGAATGTTGAAGAGAAGGAAAAAATAAAAACAATATATTATCAAAGAAAAATTGGTACGTTCTGGAAAAGAAAAAAAAATTTTAAAACATGGGAAAAAATCCGAGAAAGTAATGAAAAATTCTAAAAAAAATAAATCTAGAGAAAGATTAGAGAAAATATTTTAAAATGTTGAAAGAAATAGAAAAATTGAAGAAACGATATTAAAGAAAAATTAGGGTATGTTTTGAAAAAAAGTAAAGTATTAGACAAAAATTGGAAAGTATTTGAAAATGTTGGTCATACAAAAAAAAAATTGAATAAAATATGAGATATTTATGCTTTTTCTCTTCTTCAATATTCAAAATTGCTGAAAAATAAGTACGACAAAATGTTTGAAAGTTATGGAAATGCCAATTTTTTTTTGATAATTCTAACAAAATGTTATTATTAGGATGCCCACTTCCTAAAAAACCTGGAAAAGGCGGGGTTTCCGCTGACATTTTTGTAAAAATCCAGAAGAAAGATGAATCATCTTGTGAAATATTTTTTTGCTCATTTTAACATAAATTTTTTTGCCCTCGCTTCGCTTGGGCCAAATTCTACAGTTTTTTATTGAGTGTAACTTTTTTTATTTGACATTTTGGTAACCATATTGAACAAAAAATTGATATTTGAATGCATGTTTTCGTCATTGGCGTGACTGAACCTTCTGAGTAGGGTGTTCCAAAACTTTTCAAATTAAAGAATATTGGACCAGTTTTTCTAAAACTGAAACTTTTTTCAAAATTTGAACAATTTTCTGAAAATTAGATGAATTTGGGGTGAAAATTTGTCCCAACTTCATCTCAACCTCAGAAATAAATCGAATGAAAATTCATCTCAGCCCAAGAAGGTGAAAAAAATGTGGGATGAATTTAGGATACTAATTCATTACGAATTCATCCCTACAGTAGTTGTCTAAAACTGGGATGATTTTCTCACATTTTCTTAAAATCAAACAGTTTTCCAGAAATTTAAACAATTTTCCAAATATGTACTGACTGATTTTTCAAAAATTGAAAAATTTTATAGAAATAATTTGGAATTAAATATGATACGTACCTACATCTTGTATTTTGTTCGTCCGTTTGTTCATTCCTTCAATTTCTCTAAAATTTACAATTTTCTCAAAATTTTGATGTTTTCCAAAAATATTGTGATCATTTTTCATAAAACTGAGAACCTTTCCAAAACTTTCTCTAGTTTTTCAAAAAATTGAGAATTTTCTAAAATTTGAATAAATTTTTTACAATTGCACGATTGTCCGAAATTGGGACCATTTTTCCATGATTTTGACGATTTTCTAAAAATTGAAAAATTTTACGAAAAAATTTTTAAATCAAATATTTTTTCCAGTGGTGGGTAAAATGCGATCTTGAAAACTTAAAAAATTAACCCCCAGACCTGAGACGTATCCTTGTCAAAATCTTTTTTGAAGACTCAGATATGCCTTGACTATGATCGCGTAACAGATTTGAAAATCCCCTCCCATTATGTTTCATAAATATAATTTATGGAAAAGGTCTGGGAAACTTGGAAAAACTAGTCTGGAAAACTTGGAAAAGCTAGGGGAAATAATTTCTGAAATGTTATGGACACACTGTATAATTTTTCCATCATTTTCGTCGTCGAATTCGTCACGAATTTTGTCTTCGTCAACACTGCGATTAATTTTTTGGCAAAATGTATTTCTAACCTAAATTCGTCGTATTTGCAGATTTTGCGACTCGCCGACCAGCGACTTGGACGCGCGACTACCGAAAGGACGAGCGAAACGAGGCCGAGCCGCCACCAACGACCTGAGTAACTTCACCGAAACGCGTTCATCCGTCCATAGTAAACTAAGAAGCAGCAGCAACGGCTCGAACAAGAGCACCCGCAAAGGGCTGTCGAATTCGCCGACGCCGTTCGCACCACCTCGTCCGGACTCCGGCGGCAGCAAACGTAAAAGTCGACCCTCGGAAGAAGAATCGTCGGCGTCGCCTCAAGCCAACGGCAGCTCCGGCAACGGCACCGGGGCCTCCGGCTCCTCAGGCAGCAAGAAAACGAAAACTACCTCGCAGCAGGCGACGCTGAGTCCGCCTTCGTCGCCGGTCATGTTCGAATGTCCGGAGGCGAACTGCTGCAAGAAATTCCGCCAGATGAACGGCCTCAAGTACCACCAGTCACACGCGCACGGCGGCTCGAGCGCCGTCGACGACGACGACGCCACCAAAGAATCGGGCAGCATGTCCGAGACGGAAGAAATGCCTAGTCCTACCGACCAACAGTCCGTGAAATCGGAACGTACGAAAGACGAGACCGAAAGCGAGCCGGCGACGCCGATCAGCGAAACAGTTCCTGCCTCATCAACGTCGTGCTCGGCGCCGGTACCGAGCTCGATGACGCATCCGGCGTCGCCCCATCAAACCCACGGCGCCGAGGAGCCGGTGTCGGTGGAACCGTCGCCTCCGCAAGTCGACAATAAAACGGTCGTTAAACCGGGCGTGCTCAGGTTCGGCGTACCGAGCGGTATTGCCGAAGAAATGGGCGCCAAATCCACGTCCGCCTCTTCCTCGTTAACCACCACCGTGTCCGGCATCAGCAGGCCGATCAGCACGGCCATCAGTACGTTATCGGGCACCGGTATGCCGCTGACGTCGGTCGCCTCGGTCGGCCCGTCGACGGCGATCCCATCGCATCAGCCGCCCTGCCTGACGTCTCCGTCGCCTCCGTCGATCCCGCCTCAAATACCGTTATCGCCTTCGCCGGCGGCCGCCGTGCCCGGACTAGGGTTCGCCTCGGCCCAGCAACAAACCCAATCGGTGCCGGGAGCACCGAAGCTACCTCAGTTCAAAGTGAAACCCGTCTCGGCGCTGATACAGCAAGACGACAAATCCACCAAAGATAAATCGACGGCCGTCGTGGCAGCCGCCAAACTACAAGCGACCTCCGGCAGCTCGCAACCGCCGCGTAAAAAGAGCCGAAAGTCGCCGGCCGGAAGCCCCCATTCGCATCCGTCGCACGAGCAGCAAACCCAAGCCCAGCAGCATCCGTACAAAGTCGATAATTCGGCTTCGGCTCGTGAAGAAGTCCACAGTCCGGCGTATTCGGATATCTCGGACGATGGCGCACCGGTCCTCGAGGCCGAGGTCGCCACCACCGTCGATTCGAAAAACAAACCGATACCGATGGATAAAAAATCGCTGGAGGCGGTCGGAGGGGCACATTCGCCCCATGCGATGCAGCATTTCAACATGTACCCGTTCTACGGTCAGCCTCCGTATTTGGTGCCGTCGGTCCAACCGGAGGCCGCCAAGAAAGAGGATAAATCCGGCGATCCGAAGATCAACTTGGAGAAGGACAAGAAAGAGGTGGAAATGGCGCCTCAGAAGCTACTGCCGCAGCATTTCTACCCCTACGACTTTACCTATCCTTATAATCTCGGCCCAAACTACCCGATCCCGATGGTATCGTCGAATAACCCCGACAAAGAGATCAAAGAAGAAAGCAAAAGCCCCGGACCGACGGATTTAGTCAAACAGACGTCCTCCGGCGTCGGTGGCCACGCAGCTGCCGGCGGAATCGCCCCGTATTCGGCAGCCGCTCTCGCCAAAGGCAATAAACTGGACGTGGTCGGCCCCAAAGCCACCATCGAGTCTCCCTACTCGACCGCCGTCAAAGACGCCGCCGCCGCCGAAGCTCGAAGCCCCCTCGGCGCCTCATCCTACCTGCAGCACGCTCGCCAACACCAGCACCAGCAGCTCCAACTGCAGCAGCTGCAACACCAGCAGCTCCAGCAGAGTCATCAACAGCCTCAGCCACCCAGCGGCCTTCACCATCCGGGTTCGCAGCCTCAGCAGCCTTCTTCGCTGCAGCACCAACAACAGCACTTGTTACTGCAGCAACAACAACAACAATCGCCTCATACGTTACAGCAGCAATCGCATCAGCAGCAGCAGCAGGCTCAACAGCAGCACGACGATCTGCGTCGATATTACGTCTACGCCGCCGATCAGCAACACCAGCAGCAGCAGCAACAGCAGCAACAGCAGCAACAGCAACAGCAGCAGCAGCAACAGCAACAACAGCAGCAGCAGCAACAACAACAACAGCAGCAGCAGCAGCAGCAAAGACGTAAAGAACATTCGAGTCATTCGACGGAGGCTCCGTTGAAAGCGACGCCGCCGCCGAACTCGGTGAATTCGAAATCGAGCCTCATGTCGAGCAGCGGCAAGCACAAAGACAAGCAACTGTCCGAGGATAAAAAAGACTCTGAGAAAGTGAAACAGGAAGGAGTGAAGCCGACGATGGAAACGCAAGGTCCGCCGCCGCCGCCGACCTCATCGTACGCATACTTCCACTCGAGCTATCTGCAGTCGCCGCATTACGGCACAATACCGTTCGATCCGGCCCACCCGATGTATCGAGCTATGGGTAGCCCGATGATCGTGCCGACCGGTCCGTACGGTAATTCGCCCTATATGCATCATCCGGCCCAGATACATCCGCAGATTCCGAGGTTCCACGCGCCCGAGGATCTATCAAGGCCGCCCGGCGGTCCCACTCCCAAAGCGTTGGATTTGTTGAATCACCATGCTAGTCAGTATTATAATCCGTCTTCGCATAAGATACACGAGTTGCAAGAGCGAGCCATTAAATCTCCAACGCCCAAGGTGTCGACGACGAACCCGTCCCCGTCGGCGGCCGCCAACGGCCAGCAGTCGGCGATGAATGCTCCGCAGCTGACCCCGACGTCGACGTCGGATCGGTTATCGGGTACGGCCACTTCGCAAGGGGCTAAGATGGCGTCGGTGGATGGGAAAGATTCGAGATCGCCGCCGCCTCAGAGGCATGTCCATACACATCATCATACCCATGTCGGATTAGGGTATCCTTTGTTGCCGGGCCAGTATCCGGCTCCGTACGGAGGTAAATTATGATGGATTTTTTGTCTTGGTTTGTGATTTTCGGCGGTGTAGATGAGTTGAGACTAATTTTGGTCGTTTTGTTTCAGCTGCAGTATTAGCCAGCGAACAAGCGGCAGCCGTGGCTTCGGCGGGAAGTAATCCGTATTCGCCGAAATGAAACGATGATGGCGCCTTGTTTTAAATTCGTATTTTCCTTTCGCTATTGTATAGTGTCGACTAATTCTCACTGTGAGTATTGCAGCAGAGTCATTTTATTGAGGGGAAGGGGAGGAGAAGGATTTTCAGGGTGTCCATTTTCTGAAAATCCTGGATAACCGGGAAAAGTCCGGGAATTTTGGTAGTCTGGAAAAATCAGGGAATTTTGGAATTCTGAAATTTTTTGAGAATCCAAAAAAATGATACTTGGGTAAATTATGAATTATTTAAAAAAAATTTCCTCTTGCTACGCTTGGGGTAATTTACACTCTGTCTGCAGAATTTATTTAAAATCCAAGTTTTTTGGAAACTTACTTTCTAATTACCTGTGAGGTGCCTTTGACCAAATTGTTGAAAAAAAAGTAGGGAATTGAACAAAATTCAAAATTATTGACCATGCATTGGAAAACCCGAAAGAGGGAAAAGTGGTAAATTTTCATATTTTTAAGATATTTTTTCACAAAAATGTTTACCTTTGCTTCACTCGGGCTCAACACGTTTGTATGCAGATAGATTTATAAATTTGAGGCATGTGTTTTTCATCTTTGGGAGGGGGGAAGGAGAAGAAATTTTTGAATTTTCAGCCCGGAGAAATCCAAATTTTCAATCGTTTAATTTGGTGGACACCCTGACATAATTTGTTTCATTTTTCAAAATTATTTAATTTTGCTTTGAATGCTTAGTTTTTCCTATTTATTTGAAATTTTTTCTGCGATAAATTCAAATTTTCAAATTTTTGTGTTGTGTGGAAAGTTGGCTAGTGGGTTGAAAAATTTTAAAATTGAATTAGAATATTTTTTCGACCCGAAGAGGAACATTTAAAAATCTCGTAAAAAGGACGTAGTGATTTTGAAAAAAAAAATTGTAAGACCCCATGCATTTTATATCATTTTTATGCCAAATTTCGGGATGTAAGTACATCACGCCCCCTCCCCCTGTTTAAGAATATCATATTTAAAAGATCTGGAAAAATTCGAGAAATTGGTCTGGAAAACCAGGGAAAATCATTTCTGAATTATAGTGGACACCCTGATTTTATCCGCTGGTAGAGAAGAATGTTTCGTATTTTCGTCCAATTGGAATATTGACAGAGCATATTTTGAATTTTTTTCGAGAGGAGGCTATAACATGTCTTCTGGCAAGAAAAGGCCCAGATGATAAACTACATAGCAAAGATTTCACTGTATTATGGCGAGAAAACAAGAAAATAGCCAGAATTTTGATAATTTTGCTACGAAAAACAAAATTTTTAAACATTTTTCGCTTGAATTTTTCTATCAAAGGATTGCGTTTAAATGTTTTTTCAAATTTAATGTCTCATTAAAATTTCCATCCTTGTTTCGCTGGGACAGGACTTCTGTCTTTTTTTTTTTGAACTATCATTCGACTTTTTTTTGTGAAAATCTCATAATTTTGATGTTTCTGTCTGGAATTACCGTACTGTAGTTACCTTCATGCTTCGTGTTTGGCTCCTTTTTTTTTTAAATATAAAATCTTAAATACCTACCTTTTGCTAGCAGACTTCACTTATAGATGCATTCTAAAAATGTCTCGATTTTGTGAAGTAACATTTTTCAATTTTGTGAAAAATTGAAGAATTTCTGAAACTTTTTCAGATTATTTTTTGGGTACTAGAATATTCTTGCTCGGCTCTTTTTTGTGTGTATTTGATATTTCGATTTTTAAACATTTTTGCTTTAGCTTCGCTCAAGCCAAATTATTTTTCTTTCTAACATTTGGAATTTTGATGAATTTATAGGGATCAAAATGTCATGAAATTTGTCCTAAATGTCTGTATATTTTGTGTTTAAAATTTCTATCCTTTGAAAATTTCACTTTCTCTTCATTCGTGTTGAATATTTTTTCCTCTGAAATTTAATATTAGTAAAAATTCATAAAATTCGTTCCGGAAGTATTTTATGGTATTTGAAATTTTTATTTTCTGAATTGTTTGTCCTGTTATGTATTGTTGGGGAAAAATTCATACACAAATTGAAGTAGAATTTTTTGAGGAAGACATGAAGAAAAGAAAGATATAATTTGAAAACAATTTGAAATTCATCAATTGAAAAAATTTTGGGGAGTAGAAAGGAGGATGTGTTTTCCAAAGTCCTGGGGAAAAGTTGTGCAAAATTCGTTTGAAAGGTTCTGCTGAAATTTTGACTACTGATTTCGAGAATACACCTTGAATTTTTTTTTATTTTGCTCGTCAATCTGTATTATTTTTTACCTAATAAGTAATATTTCATCTGAATGAAATTGCCAAAAAAAGTGCTTGAGATTTTTTTTAAAGCAAGTAAGTAAGCATATACGAGGGAGAAGAGTTTTTTTGGGCAAATTTGGAGCAAGAGAAATGGTTTAAAATTGCCAAGAAACCCCAGAAATTAGCTAGAATTTTTATTTTTCAGGTCTAAGAACTCAAATTGTCAGTTTCTTTCAAAAGTCACCATTTTTTCAAATTTTCCGCTGGGAATTTTAAGTTCTTTAGTCTGCTAAAATTCAAATAAATTATGATGACTGGATAAAACTTCTTTCCTGCACTCTGATGCTCTCTATTTGGTCGATTTTGAAAATTACGAGAAAAAAAAACAAATAACCTAAACTTGGAAAAAAATCAGTAATGTCTAGATATTCTAATCTTGTGATAGAGGAGATTTGGGTTGACGAGAGAGATGAATATGGTGCATTTTTACCCAACTTGTATTTTTTCGAAGAATCGTCTGAGCTCGAACAACATAAACATCCCTAGTGAAAAATTCAGAAAATTCCCAAATAAAGTATAAATTTCCCCGCCCCTTTCCAAAAAATATGAAAAATTGATTTAAAAACTTGTAAACGTATTGTCTAATAATCAATATTTTGGTTAATTCCTTAAAAAACTGAATATTTTTTTCTATCAGATTTCCAAAATTTGAAAAAATGTCTAACTGGTTAAAAATATCAATCTTAATTAAATTTATTCCAAGCTTGAAATCAGTATTTTCATTGGGGGAAATATGTAAAAAATGTTGAAAAGTCGCATTCTTTGTTAAAACTACATTTTTTAAAATAAGTTTACTCTCATAAATCATTTTTATCAGTACAATAAAATTAGAAGCAATTTTTGATGTTTTCAATATAATGGGAGAGAGGGCTTTAAACATTTTATCTCGAATTTTTCCAAAAAAAAGCTGTAATTTTTTTTTCCTCAAATTTTCCATCTGAAATCGTAATATTTTCAACCAAAATTTTAATTTGGCAACTACTGTGAGAAAATGAAAAGGATATTTGACAGGTTTAAAAGAAAAAAAAATTGAATAAAGCGTGATTTTTGAAAGAATATTTCAAATGTGAGCCTGGATATAGAAACCACCCTTAGGTGTAAAAAATTGATTTTTGAGTTGACACTGATTTTGGGCGTTTCAGAAGGTATAGAATCAAAGGAGAACCTCCACTCAAAAACCAATTTTTTACACCTAAGGGTAGTTTCTATATCCAGGCTCACAAATACAGAATCATTTTAATACAAAATTTAGATATAAGTTTTAATGTTTGTGTGTCTGAGCGAAGTAAGGGAAATTTTTTCTGAAAATTGATTCTAAAAAATCGAAAAGACCTTTTTTCAACATTTCCGGCATTACGAGAAGGGTGAACCCCCACCCCCAACCCTTGGTTCCTTCCCTGACTCACGGTACTGATTTCAATTGACTTTTAAATCGTTGAGTACGAAAAAAAGAATATTTTTTAAAATCGTTAAAATTACGTGAAAAAGCACAAAAATCAATGAAATCCTTCAAATTATTTAGGTGAGGTTGGAATGCATTTGAAATATAGTTGTAATCGTGACAAATATCAGGAGTAGTTTTTAAATTCGTAAAAAGTACGAAAATTACGAAATGACCATACAATTTTAAGAAAGGAAATTATTGGCCAAAATTGAAGTTTTTTCCAGTCAGAATTGCTATTTTTTCACAAAAATTCCCTTGTCTGAAAACCGATCAAGAAGTCTATACTTACTCCGGACGACAGAAATTTTGGAAAAAAATTTCTGAATTTTAGGTTTTGAAATTCTTTGTTATCTTCGCTTCGTTCGGGCTCCAAACCCCCTTCTTTTTATAAAAAAATAGGTACCTTTCAAAAAATTTCATAACCTTCAATTTCCTTCCAAACCTCATGAGTTCAATCTCCAAAAAGCAAAGGATTTCTGGCACTATGAAAAGCATTTACTCGCGAACTAGGAGAAACTGTGATACAAGTTGAAGAGAACGAAAGGGCATTTTTTTTTTTTTTGAAATTACTGGCCTTTATTGAGTGATTGGGTAAGTGGTTTCTGTGATTTTCTCGCCCAAGCTCTTTCAAATGTGGGGGGGGAGGAGGAGTTGTGGTTTAAATTTACGTAGTAAGAAATTTTTCTCTCAAAGTACGAAAAAAATGCGAATTTTACCTTTTGGATTTCAGTAGACACCCTGCATAGTGTCACAAAAAAATTTTCAACTTGAACATAGTATCCCAAAGAATTGGACGTGATGTGATGCAAAAAAAACAATTTGATGTAGTGTCCTAAAAAACCCCTCAATTTGGACAGAATGTCCTAAAAACCTCCAAGTTTGACATAAAGTCTCCAAAAAAAAGTTTCAACGTATTTAATGTCAGGAAACCCCTCAATTTGGACATTGTGTCCCAAAAATCGTCAATTTTTCATGTCACCTATGTTGAATGGCTCCAAGAAAAAGGAAACCCTAGAAAACTTGCTTAACCGAAGTATTGTCGAGTATTCTACGACCCAAAATTACAAAATATTGCTCTTTCAATGCACCAATTAGATAAAAATTTACATATAACCAGATTTATTTGTATAAATTTAGAAATAAAATCGACTTATGTAATCAATATCATCATCGACTGATAAAAAATTTATGTTTTTGTTCCACCGACAGTAAATCTCGAATACCTACCAAAACCTACCTTTCGATGGGACATCTCACGCATTCAATTCATCAACGTATCAAATACAAGATATTACGACGAAGCAGAATGTGTAAAGTGGGCTATAGCGAACGATCATGCCATACGAATCATCAAATGAATCGCCACGTCTGCGTAATCAGTCGTATGTCGTACTATTTAATTATCTACTAAAATAATCATTCGTACCTCGGTTTTGATAACTGATAAGGGTAATTATGTTTCGATATGTACTTTTTTTTTTGAATTTTTGTGTTCGTTTCCTATGTATTCCTACAAATTAACAAAAAGGAGAGAGAAAGAAATAGAAATGTTATCGCATCACGTCGTGTTGTTAGAAAGAAACCAACGACGAAATCTGCTCGTATTGGAATGGTTGTTGTTGAGTGTACGGTTGTTTTGAAATCGCCCATCACCGAGCTTAATTCTGGGTCAACGATGGTATTAAAATTTATCTATTCGAAGAGCTTAGCTTCCGAAATTATGCGAGAAAATTAATATTTTTGGTCGTATTCGTTGCCTGTTTATTTATCGCGAATATGGCACCGGATTTGAATGTGATCGTGAGTTTTTTCATCTCGTCGTCAAGGTTTCTCCTCCGAAATTCGAATTCGAATGTCTTTCATTTGTAGGTTTTAATAATAAGAATATTAGATCTCGTTTAATATATTTTACTTTTTAGTTAAGCTTATGTAACGTGAAACATGTTGAAAAAAAGGCAAAAGAGTCCGAGTGTTGATAAAATACTGAAAGCGTGTTAAGTGAGAATTTTTCCATTGTAATTATCGTGTTTGTAATAATTGTATATAAGTGCTCCCCCTCCCATGCCCTGTGGCCCCATTCTCTCCTAAAGCTCTAGCTGACTAGATTGTTCTTTTAAACGTTGAATTTCGTTTTGTAGCATTTTTCCTTTTTTTTTGATATAATAAGTTAAGTTTTATCATGTGGTACGTGATTTTTAAGTAGTGTACATATATAAAGAATTGGATTTTGTTGAGTGTGAGAGTATTTTACAGAGGCTTTTCAAGTTGACTACTACCCCTCACCATTGTAATTTGTTTTTCTTCTCTTCTGTTTCTTTTATTTGTGTTTTTTTCCCCTATCAGGTTGTTCTAGTTCGAAGTGTTGGTAATGAAATGTTCACCAATATAGATTATCGAGACGATAATTTTCATCATTTTAATTTTTTGTATCTGTACAAAGGTCAGATTTGTAGATTGTTTTTTTTTTGATATTTTCCCCTCTTCCTTCACGTTTTTTGTTTAAATGTTTTTCAAGCTGATGAGGTTTGAAAATGCAAAAAAAATACGAATGAGGCATTTAAAAAAAAGATTCGTATCAAGTTTATAATCATCAACGACGTGTTTGAAAAAAAAAACTGAATCGCAAATAGAATGCACCGAGTTGAAATTGAGAAAAAAAATTGAATTTAGAGAAAACTGTGTTCATGGACGCCTTGTGTTAATTGTGTTAATAATTGTTCGACGTCGTATATAAATATACATATTTCTTATAAATATTTTTAGATATTGTTTGTGTGTGTAATAATGTACGTGCGTGTGTAAGTAATTTTTCTCATATTTTTTTTTGCAGTAGTGTCGTGTATAAAATTTTTATTTATTATCGGTTTAAATGATAGGAGGGTGTGACGTTTTCAGTCGTGTTTATTTCCTTTTTAGGTGCGTGGATGTTTATTTACGGAAAAATTTTTAGCATTTCAGTTGTACAAATTATTTTATCACACTATGCTACTTATCGGTAGAATAAATTTTTTGTAATTTTATAGAAAATTTAGCATTTACGTTTTATTATACGGTCTATATATAACAGGAGTAATTTTTTTATTGTTTATATTTTTTCGCTTATATTCATGTAATATTATATTTCTTTTTAATTTTTAAGTAATGTTGATATTACTTTTCGATATGAATATTTTCAGCAATAACACGCTTTACCTGTATTCGGAAATAAAATTATTTTTAAAAGAATACCAATTTTTTTGGACGAGAAATTTAAAAAAATTAAGAAAAAAAATTTCCAAGTTCAAATTTTTTCGGTTCTAAATTTTTTCGATTTCTTCGATTCCAATTTTTTTCGAAATTGTGTTTTGGAATTTTTTCAACAGTAACATTTTTTTCAACTTCGTCAATTTTCTCAAAATTTTTCCTATTTTGTATTTTTCAAATTTTTTTCCAATATTGAGTTAAAAAAAATGTTGAGAAACATGAGGTTGAAATTTTTTTGAAAAAATTCAAAGTTGAAACGAATGAAAAAAAAATCAGAGATGAAAAAATTTTGAAAAAAGGATCTAGCTGGATGAAAGGTGAATTTGGCCTCCGCTTTCGCTGTGATTTTCGATCTAACCCCTTCAGATGGTGGTCCCCTGATGTAGAAAAATTTCGGAAAATTTTTTGACCCCCACCCCCTCCCATTTGGAGTCATGGCCATTTGATTGCATTATTTTCAAGAATTTTTAATTTCGACAGAAGTGATGGAAATTTTCTGTTCTTTGGCATGAAGTTATATCTGCCAAAGGTGTATGTACGAGGCGACGTGTTGTAATTTTTTCATCAATTTTGGTGCACTCCTTCGTCCTTCCATCAGATTTTAGCCATTTGAAATTTTCAACTGTAAAAAGAGCTTTGTTAGCGAAGTTCGGCCTCTTTGTGAAAATATTCCAAAAACGTGTTTTTAGTGTAGGTTTGCCTCACGTATTCTGTATTCAGTTTTATTTTGGCAATTTCGACGTCGCAATGGTCGAAAATCGCGAAAAACCGTGCAGATTATCAGCTAAAATGTTAAAAATTTAAATTAGCTTGATTTTATAAAAAAATAAAAAATAATAAAATTATTTTGGCATATGATTAGGCAACACTGATAGATCTCATCGCTGATTGGTTTTCTTCACCTACCCAAAGTACCTACTTTTTGGAATTGTGTTGTTTAAAATTTAACTTCCCAAAGCCAAAAATAAAATTTCTCGCTTTTTCTGTGATTTTATTCTCAGCGCTCAGCGCCATTCTAACGTTTTTTTTGAAATAAGTAGACGTTATTCGGTTGATTTGAAATAATATTGGAATTTTTCAGTTAATTAATAGATAATTATTACTTTTATTTGAAAAAAGGTAACACAGTGAGCACTGAAATACTCGAAAACGTTTTGCTTCTGTTGTGTTTATTCAATCCCGAGAAGAAAGTACGTCCTAACGCTAACACCGAATTATTTATTGTGCATTATTTTACCTGAAAAATTCCAGGTAATGATTAATATTCGACTTCTTTATGCCATTCGTGTTTCATCAAACAAATAATTCACACGACGATTCATTTTCCAGTATGTTCGTCCTGTAAACAACATGCCGCGTGAAGATGACCAGCGTATATAGTCCACAAATGTTCTCCAAACTTTCCAGCGAGTGGTATCTAGCGACGGCGTTATATGACGCGATCGACGATGGCAATTTGAGGTATTTCGTTATAATCTATGTACTTTTTACTACGTAAATGTTTTGCTAACTTCCATAACACGATCGTGCTACAGAGAAGTTTCCATATTACTTCGAGAGAAACACGCCGATCCAAATGTGGTGATACCAGATTACGATATTACTCCGTTTCATTTAGCTGTCGGACACGAGAACGAATTATTCGCCAAAGAAGTTACTAAATTATTGCTTAAGAATGGAGCTGATCCAAATGTCAAGTGAGTAGACCAAATTGCGGTTACTTTTTTCTTGGGAACTTTTTAAAAAAATTATTACTTATTTAGAGACAACGAAGGTGTTACACCTCTTCACGTAGCAGCGGTATGGAATCGTTCGATGATAGTGAGAATATTGTTGAATTATGGAGGCGATCCTTCGATTACCGACGATACGGAGAAAAATGCTTTCCATTATGCGTACGAAGAACACGCTTGGGAGACGTTGAAAACGTTGGAAATACATCGGCGAGCTGAGTTGAAAAAATCAGAGCTTACGGATAAAACTTACAATATTGAGTTGGGTAAGAAACTGTTGCGCTAGGATTGAAATTATGACTTATTTCGGATCTAATTCGAGCATACGTACAGAAAGAGTGATCGTCCAAGGAGAAGGTGTTCAAGCGGAATATCGACCTTTATGCGAAGGATGCGGAAAAGACGTGGCTGTAGAAAAGCAAAGCGTTGCTACTCAAACGTCTCCACCCAGCGTCAACCTAAAGGTAATCATACGTTGATTTTAAATTTATAAACAGAGATATTGGGGATGATCGACGGATTTCGTGTTTATTTTAGGACAACGATCTCGATTCGGATACCCTGGATCCTGAGAACATCTCATCGATTAAAATCCGGCCCAAATGTTACGACTGGTGCGAGCAAGCCTGCGGTATAATGCTGACCGAGCAATGCAAACGGAAGATTACTTCCCATCGTGCCCAAGGCCGCGTCTACGAATACAATCCGATTTTTGAGAACCGACGTGAACGCCAAACCGTTGTCGATGAAAAAATCACTAAATTATCGTTGTGCTGTTCTACGTTACCGAAGGAGCCCGCCACCAGCGCCGAGACATCACCCACGAAACCGATCTCCGTCGAAATGAAAAAGTTGCCCGGTGTTTCGAACGATTTCACCAAAGGTCAAATTGGAAACGGTGATTTTTCCGAAGATTCGTTAAACAGTTCCGAACGTAAAGCCAAAGAGTCATTTTTCGATACGCTCAGTGTACCGTATATCGACGAATCGGGCACCGAATCTAGTCAAAAAAGCAATACCAAAGCTACCAACGAACCTGCCGGAAATATTCAACCAACCGCCGTTCCCGATTCTTCGGTACCCGATCAGCAGCTAAAAGAGAAACACGTGTCGTGGTCTGGGTGTTTGAAAACTTGCGCTTGTATTCCGAAACGGTTGAACGATTCTGATTCGTCGGTTTATTTCACTAATGCCGAATCGGACGCCGAAGATAAATCTAGAACCGATCCTAGTCTGGGAATCAGCGGTATTGGGAAACTTTCGCTGCAAAATGAACGAAAATCCGAATCTAATGGGAAGTCCGGTGATACCAGAGAATTTTCGTTACAGAATGGAAAAGCCAGCGGCGATATAACGACGAATAGATCTTTAATTAGTAACGATGAAACTGCTCCTTCGCCGTATGACGAGAATTCTTTGATTAGTAACGACGGAGTGCCGTTGAAAAAGTACAGCAGTACCCAAATACCGCTGAAATTTGCTGTCGAGTATAAATATACCGATGACGAGGATGGAATCGAATTCGTCGAAGCGAGATTACCATTGTGTATTAGGTAATTTTTTGAATTTTCTTGAATTTAATTTTTGAGATTTATTTGATAATTTTTGGTTTTCGTAGCAGTTCTTCCAATTCCAACTCGAGCACTCCTTTGAAAGAACGAAATAGTCAGAATGAGCAGAAAGGTCGTAACGGTCGTCGTATTGAAGAACTTGGTGAGAATCAGATTCAAAGAAGCTCTAGCTCGTTCATTCTGTTCAATAGTTTTTCGAAATAATGCCATTTATTTACAGAAACATCTGACAGTGCTGCTTACGATACTGATTACATTAGATCGGAATTGAAAAAACTAGGCTTCGTTTCCGGTCCGATTGCTGGCACTACGAAAAAGCTGTATTTAAAAAAACTGCGCCGAATTCGTAAAGCTCCGGAGTTCGAAGAACCAATCATGAAACCAAGTAACTAGCTATGTACTTTGCTTTTAGAGAAGCAATTGAAGGAATTATCGAATGTGCTATTAATCTTTTTTCAATTTTCAGTTTTTAGTCCGGAGCTAGAACACGTTTTACGCGAAGATAACGATGACTGGGAGAAAACCATCACAAAATGGTCCACTTTAGAAGCAGATATCCTGAATCATTTCTCAGATAATTCTCTATCGTCGTCTTGGCGCAGTGGCACCGCCAAAACTTCATTTACCTATTTACTCCTCGATCCTCGCGTCTCCGATAACCTACCAGCCCGTTGCGAACGTATGGATTTGGGCGACGTTTGGCGCGATTTCATTCACGCCATATTTTACGTCGGTAAAGGTACTCGAGCTAGACCGTACGAGCATCTACACGAAGCATTCTTAGTTTGGAAGGAGACCAAAGCGTACCCCAGAAAGCGGTGTAATTTAAAGGTAATATTTTATTATTCCTTCCCAAAAACGAGCTTATGATCTACATTTACAAATCTTCAAATCGTTTTCGTAGGTACGTCACATTTTAGAAATCTGGAACGAAGGTCTAGGCGTAGTCTGTTTACAAGCGTTCCATAACATAATACCAGCCGACGCTTATACCAGAGAGGCCGCCATGATAGACGCCGTTGGTCTATCTCGACTGAAAAATGAAAAGGCTGGTATGTACTATGGCGTAGCCGCCTCCTGGAACACCAAACTCAAACAAAGACTCGGCACGTACTTGTTGTATCGCGCCATGAGGATGTTCATTGCTGATAATGAAGTTCAACTTAAACCGACTGATGTTCGATGAATAGCTTTAAATCGTTTATCGACGAATTTTTTTTAGTCAAATGATCTTTTATTTTTTTTCTCATTTTTTTCATGTTTTATTAATTTTTTAAAAAGCATTATCGTCGTGAGATTATCTTGCGGCGAGTAAGATGTCGAAATGTGATAGATTTTTTACGTTAAGCGATTTTCGATTACAGTTCTATCAACGAGTGGTCCGTTCGAAGGTACCGGAGTGATGTTGATTACTATAGTGAACATTTTGTAAGCTTTAAAAGTCCGTGAATAAAAATCGATCATTTTGTTCCAGGAGTAATAGAATCATGTGTGTGAAATCGACTGTGTACTTAGTTTTGTTGTCGATCATTCGTGGCGTAGACATGATTGCTCCAATGACCGGTTCTGCGGATAATTATCGTCGAGTCAATTGCAGCGAGAAATTATAATGAATATTGCTGTGAATTAGTCACGAATGTAGCAGAAATCGAGCATTATTCGAATTGTTGAATTTTTTCTTGTTCTTACATTTTTTTTGAAGAAATTTTCGAACGCAAAAACATTTTTTCGATCCAACATTTTCTCTCAAATTTTTTAACCCTAGAGTTTGTATTGTTGCATTGAAATTTGAAAATTTGAAGTCTGTAAAAATTTTCAAAAATTCCGGTGAATTGGAAAAAAATTGATTTCAAAAGAATATATAGTTGGAAAAATTTAATAGAAAAAAATTTGGGGCGAAGAAAAATTTTAGTTGAAATTTGAGTTGAAGTTGCAAAAAATTTTAAGAAAAAATTTCAGGTTGAAAAATTTTTGAGGAAAAATTTCAGGGTTTTGGTGAAAAAATTTTAGTTGGAAAAAATTTTAAAAAAGTTGTATATACGGTTGAAAGAAAAGTTGGGAAAAATTTAAGAAATTTGAACTAGGAAAAGATTTCGGAAATTTGAGCTTTGAAAAAAAAAATCAAATGTCGCATTAAAAATTTTACGACCTTTTATTAGATAAACATCTGCTTTGAATTTTGAACCTCCTTGTATAGTGGGAATTTTCCAACCCTCATCTTTTTAATTCACAATTGAATACGAATCCAATATTGCAGGTGTTTTCTTTACTGATGAAAAAGTCTTATCAGGTTGAAGAATTAATGGCAGATTCAAGCGCAAACATATTTTTTGTGTGGAAATTCTCCAACCCCTAATTAAATTCTAGTCACGTTCATGATTTTACGACCTTGTTTTGATAAAAACATCTGCTTCATGATGGAATTTTTACGACCCTAGTCGCCTTTTATAAGAGCATAGAATATGATGAATACAAAAGACTTAGAGTCGGAATTTTTTTTGTTGATGAAAAGGTCTGAAACATCTGCTTCCTACCTGATGGAATTTTTACAACCCTCACCTTGTATGGGCCGTGCTCAGAATAGAATAAATGAATACAATAGGCTCGAAGTTGGAATTTTAATCTTAATGACGCACTCAGGGGTAAACATCTTTTGTGGAGAAATTCCCCGACATCACAAATTCTAGTCACGTTCACAGTTTTACGACCTTGTTATGATGAAAACATCTGCCTCCTGCGTCCTACATAATAGAATTTTTACTACCCTTATCTTATATGGGTCATGCTCAGAATAGAATAGATGAATACAATAGGCGAAATTCCCCGACATCATAAAATTCTAGTCACGTTCACAGTTTTACGACCTTATTATGGTGAAAACATCTGCCTCCTTAGAAGGTTAGAAAACAACAAAGAGGGGCAATAAAATTTTATTGTATCGGAAATTTTGAAAAGTCTCAAAGAAACGGACAGCAGGTGGTCAGATAAGATCAGTATGATTCAAAATAGTTGGTGGGGGTAGTGACTCAATGGAAAAGATGTACCCTTACAAATGCGGCAGTCTGAGTTTAGAGGTTGAAGTGTGAACAAGTGGGTTTGTGTCTGCTGGGTTTTCTTTTTAAATCTAGCGCTTTTTTTCATTAATGCGAAGGTGATTAGTAATTGCGTTTAACTATTTGAGCTTACATATTGTGCAATGCTGCTAATAAACATGGAGAACGGAGAAGAAAGAAGCAACGTGAGTAACGATGTTTAATAAGTGGTTCCTGAGTTTTATTGTTTTGTATTACGCATTGCCAGATAAGTACTTTCAATCATACAAATGCATTAAAGATTGGATTCTTTTGAAATTTATTTAGGCACTGAAGAATATTTCAATGCATATCGTGCCACAGCTTGAAGGATAAGGAAGCATTAAGAGTGAGTAAACAGTTCTTAATTATTATCTACCTAATTCGATTGTGATTATTCCTCTACTTGACAATAATTAATCATGCAGTTCGGTGGTGGAATTTTTTTTCGAAATTTAGGTAAGTACATATTTAAAGTTCAGCATCAGTTTTCAATTACTGTGTATGTATAGTAGATACCTGATGGATTTTAAAAGAAGTAATATATTAGAATAAGTACCCACCGAAGTGTATTGTTTTATCTGCAGAAACTTACAATCTGTGTTGTTTTTATAGGGTTTTATAGTTATATATGTTATTTGGTAATTGTTTTATGCACTTACCTACCCTTTTCTGTCACTTTTACTTAGTTTACTTCTAAATCGTATCTATAATATATTTTTAACACTCAATTCGATTCGATAATTGAAAGTGTACATTACACAGATAATCTTTGATTTTTTTTGTTTCAGATGAATCAGTTCCTGGTTCCATTGAATTTTTTCGCAGGTTCCAGTTCTTTACTGTATGTGTATTCATCTAGTGACCAGTGGATCTTGAAATGAGTGAAAAGTAATGAGTAAGATACCTAAATGTTTTGTTGAAATGAAATGAGTAAAAAGTAATGAGTAAGTACCTAAATGTTTTGTTTTACATGCAGATACTCGTAATCTGATCTATGTTTATTTTCAGATCTACCGGGTGCTCGATTAATTCTGGCTCCCCCCGATACTTTTTAGGTCAAAAATCGTAAGTTGGCTACACTTCATTCGATTTGTTTAATTGAAAGAAGTATTGCCAACTTACGATTTTTGGCATAAAAAGTATCGGGGGGAGCCATAATTAATCGAGCACCCGGTATTACAGCAATACAGCTCCATGCAATTGAAGATCAGGTATTTCATGTACTATTTTCATTTGTTTTTAGTTTGCTTACTTCCCTACTGCTAAATCGTACCTACAATATTTTTTAAATATTTTTCGATCGTAAAGTATAATAGGTTGTTAATCTTCGCTAATCACTAATCTTCGTTTTTTTGTAAATCAGTGAATGGCTTCGTTAAATTTTTTTTTTGAAATTCATTCGCAGTTTCCAGTTATCTTCTGTGAGCTTATTTACTTACCTAGAAATCTGACCAGTGGATCTTGTAAAAAGCAATACGAGTAAGCACCTAACAGTGTTCATTTCTACTTGAAATGATTATGCTTACTTTTAGACGTTTCATAGCTTCTGTGTGGAAATGCTAATTGTTCCATATCCCAAAATCGTGCATGATTTTAGTATTTCTAGTAGCAAGTGTATAGCTAATGTTTTTTTTTTCTTTTATAGTGAATCAGTCCATGGCTTTATTGACCTTTTTTGAAGCATATTCGTTGGTACCAGTTCTCTGCTGTATGCTTGCTTATACCTAGTGATAGATGATGGATCTTGAAAAATGCGATAGGAGTAAGTTAGTGTTCATTTCTACTTGAAATAATTATTTTTAATTTCCTGTTCGATTTTTCGCAGCTTCGGTTACTTAGTGCATGGTTGTTGATTGTTCTGTATGCGCTATTTTCATTTGTTTTCAGTTTGTTTACTTCCAAATCGTACATATTTCTAGTACTTCGATAGTAATAGGCAATTTCAGCTAATCTTGTTTTTTATTTTCATTTCAGGCGAATCAGTTCATAGCTACGGTAACGTTTTTCGAAATTTATTCTCATCCGATATCAGTTCTTTGTACAGACTATTTACTCATTTACCTATAGCAACAGAAGATGGATCTTGAAAGAAGCAATACAATTACAATACGAGTAAGTATAAGTGTAATTTCTACTTGAAGTTGAAACGCTGCTGTTTACCTACTTTCAAGTTTTTCACAGCTTCGGTTATTTGGTAATTATTTATTGTCTATTGTTCTATGTTTCATGTTTCTAGTTTAAATGTACTTACCTAGAAATCAATTTTTGATTTTTGTTTCAGCTTCTTTGACAAAAAAGCTGCCAATGAAGGAAATGATCCAACGTTCGAGTTCAAAAATAATTGAAATTGGTTCGCTGATAATATTCGTCTGGACGTACGTACTTTAGTATTTAAAAATTTCGCGGTTCGTTTCAACGAACAGATGCAGTACTTTTGATGTGGATTTGGATCGTGTTATGATGAGTTGCAAAAATGATACAACGGTAAGCTTGCATTTCTATTAATTACTTTGCATCTGTTTGGATGTTTTACAGCTTCAGCAATTAATAATTAATTACCTTTATAAATCGCATGCTCTACAGTACAAGGCACCTTTATTACAAACATCAATATCACGTGTACCTAACTATTTTAAATTTTTGTTTCAGGTTGATCTGTTCGTGACTATTCGTGACCTACCTTTGATAGGGACTTGATTTTGTTTTATGGAAAGTTGGAAGTTGGAATTTGATGGTAAGTGTGTTTAATTATTCTGTATCAATTTTAATCTTGTGCGATGGTACCACCTACAATGAATTGTTTATTTTTAGGGGTTTTGCGGCTTCAGTCGTATTATCCTACTTCTTAGTTTTATTTTTGCTTTCGTCTGCTAACTTCTAAATCGTACATGGTTTATGATTTCGATACTTCGATGTAAATGTACTTACCTAGTTATTTTTTAATTTTTGTTGCAGGCGAATCACTTCAGAATCGAATATAATTGATACATTCTTTGGCAGTGCAGATTTTGTATTGACAAGCAATTAACTACTTATGAGTTGTGGCGTGGATTCGGATTGTGGGATAAAGATTCAATAGTACCTACATTTGAATACTGCATGCAGTAAGTTTTTTCGATTGTTTCGTATATCAAATTCATTTACCTATACCTATTTATTTTTTTGCTGTTTGAAATACTTACCTAACTATTTTTCTGATGAAATCTCTTGTTTTCTTTTTTTCAAAGGTGATTATGATCGAATCGAGTTCAGGTGATTTCCAGTCTTGAATTTTGGTGTACCTACTTTGTCACGATATTGATTCGTGAAAGACCGGAATTGTGAATACGGATATACATAGTGAACCACCTGTAATATTCAATGTAATCGTGTTTTTGAATGCTAATTATTTTAATTTCGTTTTTAAAAGGTATAGATTCGTGCCCTGTTTCGGTGATATAACATCCATTTGGCTCCTGTTGATCAATGCTGTCATCTGTAAGTTTGTTCCCTGTTTCAGTGATGAAATATACATTTGGCTCCTGTTTTATCAATGCTGTCATCAGTAAGTAAGTTATATGCTTGAATCGCAGATTATTTCATTTTCGCGAGGAATGAAAATTGAATTTGTTGGTGTTGGAATATCGAAAGTATGAATGCAAAGGCGAGTTCATTGACGTTTTGTAATGTAGTTCAAAGTTTTTGGATTGTTTGAAAACTAATTCATTTTATTTTCTGTTTCCAAGGTGCTAGATCTGTATTTAGTTTTGATAGTAGAAGATAACAGCTGTTATTCTATTCCTGACGATACCAGTAAGTGCAGTGTTATTTTAACTACCTACCTACCTACATCAAATTTTTTATTTTCTGTATTTACGATTTTTTTAAATTTCATTTTTTTTGTAAGAGATTTGTGTTCTGTTTTGATTTTTTTGATTTTAATTTTTTCTATATTTTTCTTTGCAGATTTTATTCATAGTTTTCGAGTCGCATTATAATATACTTGGAAGGACGTTGTGAGAAGCTAAATTTAAACTCTACAATAATTTATTAGAAAACAAAATTATTGTAGAGTTGAAATTTAGCTTTTCACAAGTCACAACGTCTTTCCATTTTATTTCTTCTTGTCGAAGTTCGATTTAAAATTTTGAAAAAAGCTTTAATCGATAATAATCGAAAAATGTTAAATTCATGGTTTTTTCGTTTCAAGTATTCAGTGTATTTTTCAATGTTTTTTTTTTCGTTTGAAACGTCTTTTTTCCTTTTATTTCTTTCTGTAATCGAAATTTGATTCAAAATTTTGAAAAAAACTTGAATTAATAGGTAGTAATCGAAAAATGTTAAATTCGTGGTTTTTTCGTTTAAAACATCCAATGGATTTCTTGAAATCTAATGTTTATTTCCCTTTTTTTTTTTTTTCAGATAATTCCCAATCCTGTTTCGAGAGTCGAGTAACCATTTTGCTATTTTTTAAAGCCAGCGATCACGTCGAGCTTATTCAATTTACTAAGTAAGAATCGCATTTAAATTTGTTGGTTTGGTAGGTACGGGAAGTGATACCTATTTTAAGTACCAAATTAAATAAGTACATATCTTGTTTACGATCAATCATTTAAAAACTAATGTTTTGATATTTTTGATTTTTAATTTTTTTTCAATGTATAATTTTTTTCAGATAATTCCTGACCCGGTTTTGATGTTTTTTCGAGTGTTGGAAGGACGTAGATCACTAATCTGGATCATTTTTGAGCGATTTGAAAAATTCTAATATGATGGCGAGTACAATCACAATTAAATCCGTCGTATTTTCAAATAGGTACGTACCTACAGTTTTTATTGACATTTTCCCTATCATTTTAATGTTGCTGATTTTTCAGTGCTTCATTTTTGGTACAATTTACGACGAGTGAAAATTGAATTCGTTGTATTCGTTTCTTTCTTTTACTGACGTATTTGAAATGTGTTGCGGTGTATTTTTCAAATTATTTTTTTTTGTACTACAATTTTACGTTTTAATTTTTTTTAAATTTTTTTCAGACCAATTCCTGGCTAGTTTTGATGTTTTTTAAAATTAATTGAACGTTGATAAATCTCTCATTTGGATACTTTGAAATAGGTAAGTACAGTTTTTATTGAAATTTTGTCTCCTATTTTAGTTTTGTTTAGTGAAAATTTTAGTAATTTCCTCTTTCTCGATTTTTTTTAGTGCTTTGTTAATATTTTTGCATTGATTTTTTTAGAGTACCTATGTTTTCACATATTCGGCGAATAATTTTGGTATTTTTTTACAGTGGCAAGCTAACAATTTTTTGTAATGGTTTCGCTGCTTCGTTGTTAATATTTTTGCATTGATTTTTTAGAGTATGTTTTTACAAATTAGGCGAATAATTTTGGTCTCTATTTTTTACAGTGGCAAGCTGAAAATTTTTCGTAATGGTTTCGCAGTTGTTAGACTAGCAGATGAAGTCAAGACTCCAACACTGATGGTATGTAAAATAAAGTTGTCAAGTAATTTGTATTTTTTTTTAGTGTTGCGTGTGCACATTTTGCAATGATGTAATTTTCATCAAGTTTTTTGCAGCATGTTTTCAAGATTTTAACGGTCAATTTTTTTTTTTTTGCAGATATCCAGCTAGAAATTTTTTGGGGTTTGTGACGTGTTGGCGAATGAAGTCATAAAATAGTGTGCGATTCTGATGGTTAGTTTTTTTTTCTCGACAAGTTTTTCCAGAAAAAAATCGTTCCAATATTTTCTGTGGTACCTGTGTTAATTTTTGATCAATTTTGGCGTTTCTTTTTTTGCTGAAATTAGTTTGAAAATATTTTCAAAATGGATCTGTGGAACGAATTTAATTCTAATTCAAGCTAGTACCTTGGGCATGGAATGAAGTAGGTGAGTACTTTATTCTTAACGAACTATTCCATTTTTTAACGTTAATTACCAATACTTACAGTTTGATGTTGAATTTTGGTGGCATTTGTTCTTTTAAATGTGGTTTTTTTGTTCACAGGCGTATCGCAGATTTCCTTCGCTCTTAGATGAGTAACCAAGACAGAACATAGGAATTGATCGTTTACGAGTAAGTTGTGATTCGAACGATCTATGTCAGTTTAGGAAATAATTTTTTTAAATGAACAGTTTTATTTTTTATTCGCAGATAGGTACATGGATTGGTTTTCGTACACGACGGAGGATGAATAAGGCGATGAAGGTGGGAATACGATTAAATTTGACGTCATTTTTGGGTATAAACAAAAGACAGCCAATTTTTTTGTTCCTGACAGATTTCACCCTTTTCAAATTATATGGCTTTTTCATGATAAATCAAGGGTTACAAAAATTTGCTAATTAGCAGTTTTTTTAATTTAAATGAACGATTTTGCACATCGTTTGTTTACATACAGTTTACCTAAAAATGACCTCAAATTCGGGTATACTTAACTCGAGCTGAATGCACTCCAGATCATTAGCAGTTTTGTCTCTTGATTTTTTGATTTTACGTTTTATTTTTAAAAAATTGAAACGTAGATTTTTCAGATCTTGTGTAAATGTGTACCTACTTGATTACGTGTGATCTGATGTTCTACTTCCGTTTTAATTTCATTTGCATGATCCTAGTCGTGAACTAGCTAATGGAATAGATCATTAGCAAGTAGGTTGATCTAAATAAACGACTCAGTTGTTGATTTAATTTGTATAGAAATCGAAGTAAAACTTTTTATTTTTATTTCACTCGAGTTGGTTCATCATTTTTAATTCACTTGGGTTGTTTCAGTATTTTTTTTTACCAATTTCTTTTTTCAACGAATTTTTTTTCAGGTACCTACCTTCCGGCTTTTACCAAGCCTGCGATTTTGGCCTGCTATCAAATTGTAACGACGAATCAAGAACTGAAGAGAGGACAATGATTTAAATAAAACCGAAGACATGTTAATAGTTTAAAATAGTTCCATTAGCGAGTAAGTTGATTTATTTACGATTATTTTTTGGTCTTCATTCACGTTTTTTGTTTTATTTTTCAGGTTATAATTTTGTATACGAATTCTGCTTCATCAGTAGAGCGAAATGAAAACCTGAAAATTGGATCAATGCGTAATGGGTAAGTAGATTAAAATTTTTAGTAGTAATTTTGCATATGAGGACCTCTAAAAATTTTTTATTTACTAAAATTAAAATTATTTTGACAGTTTTTTTAAAGAAATTTTCCAGTTTCACACTTACCTTTCACAATCTATCGGTATCAAACCGTTTTCCTATAAAAATCGTTTAGTTGGCCAGTTTTTTCCCCAAGTTCCTCATTTTTACCTTTCACAGTCTATCGGTATCATCTATAAAAATTGTTTAGTTGGCCAGTTTTTTTCCCAAGCTCCTCATTTTTTTTGCAATAAAGTGAAAATTTCTCATTCTTTTGACATCAGTAATCATTTATTTTATAATTTTTTGTTTCATATTTTTATTTTTATTTGTTTTGCAGATATGTGGAAAATTTTTTCAGTCCTAATACTTCAGTGTTCTCTTCATTTTGAAATTTTTAATAACAATCTTGCATAAAAATGAGGAGCTCTACAAATTTTTTAAGAGCATATTAATTTTTTTTGCAATAAAACGAAAATTTTTCATTATTTTGACATCGATAATCAATTTTACTTTATAATTTTCTGTCTCATATTTTTATATATTTTTTATTTGCAGGCATTTGGAAAATTTTTCACTGATGGTCCAGCGTTCTCTTCATTTTTTTGGCAGAGGAATATTGAAGGCAAAAAATGAAACCGTTTGGAGTGAAATTCACTAGTAAAATAATAAATAGGTACACGGAATTTTTAATTTGTAAGTTTATTTTGCGCAAATTCGTGCTTCACAATCGAAATATTAATTAGTAAATTATTCAACGTTATTTTGAGAATCTTACCTAATTTAAATTTTTAATTCGTAATCATTGTGGTTCCAGGATGGTTTTGGATGGAAAACGCTGAAATAATATAATCCATAACGAGTTCCAAAAAATTCTTTGGATTTCCTATTTACGTGCTGTGTAGTTCCAACACCACGAAGAAGAAGAAAGTAATACAAGTGTACATCTAATATTCTAAAAGGCCCCTAAATGGGAGTAGGATCTCATCCTGCTTCAACTCCTCGTCGCACGTCCACGTCGTGGGGGCTGGGACCTCACCGTAGTCCGGTGTGCTAACGCGACAGGGGGGCGTGCCGGAGAATCTCTCTGGCACGCTGCTTAAAATTTTTTATAAAAATGAACAATTTCGGCTTCGGTGGTGCAAAATTTGAATTTTTGACTTGGGGTTGGTTTTTTGTAGGGTGCACAGGTAGTAGGTGTCGTCTCATGCAGGGTCATCCTAATACACTTTGGTATCGGATTACCCTGCACGAATCGGTCCGGTGAGCGAATTATGTAACGTCACTGGTTTCCACCGCGGATTCGACGTAGCTCGCCGATGTGGGGCCATTGCCGGTACATTTTTCTCTTACCGGATCAGGGCTCTGTCTAAATGGTAGTGGTAGGACTTTCTTATGACCTGCGTAATGCGCGAAATCTTGTGGCTTTGCTGAGGATCATTGATCTCCATATCTACCTTTGCAAATCCGGGGTGGAGGGCATTACGTGGCTCGTTGCGCAATCAGGTGTCTGGTCTTTTTTTCAGCGTTGAGCAAAACCTGAAGATGGCTGGACCCGGACGCTCTTTTTAGTATCATAAGAAAATCACTTTTCACCGAAAAACTGAAGAAAATGAAAGAAAGTGAAAGTTATCATTTTAGTGGAAATAGTTAATTTTTTAAGATACTAAAAAGAGCGTCCGGGTCCGGCCATCTTCAGGTTTTGCTCAACGCTGAAAAAAAGACGAGACACCTGATTGCGCAACGAGCCACGTAATGCCCTCCATCCCGGATTTGCAAAGGTAGATATGGAGATCAATGATCCTCAGCAAAGCCACAAGATTTCGCGCATTACGCAGGTCATAAGAAAGTCCTATCACTACCATTAAGACAGAGCCCTGATCCGGTACCGGACCGATTCTTGCAGGATAATCCGATACCAAAGTGTATTAGGATGACCCTGCATGAGACGACACCTAACCACAACTTACCCGTACACCCTAAAAAAAATACCCCAGTCAAAAATTCAAATTTTGCACCACCGAAGCCGAAATTGTTCATTTTAAAAAAAATTTAAGCAGCGGGCCAGAGAGATTCTCCGGCACGCCCCCCTGTCACGTTAGCACACCGGACTACGGTGAGGTCCCGGCCCCTACGACGTGGACGTGTGACTAGGAGTTGAAACAAAATCTACAGGATTTCGCTTCCGTTAAGGGGCCTTTAAATAAATATATTTGGACACTTACTTCTTACTTCATCAAGAAATCAAGCAAATAATATTCCCGATTCAGCATCTGGGTTGTTCACTTTTTCCCACAGAAATTAATGGCCTCCAGCTGCAGCAGAGGCGATTTTCCCAGGGAAGTCAAGGAAGTCAGACTTCCATTGTTTTTTTCAAAGCTTGAGATTTTTATCAAATACGTACCAATTTTTTTGTAAAATGTGTCTAGAAAAACATTAAATATTGAATTAAATTCCACCCTAAAACAAGGATTTTTTCCAGCACCATTCTTTAGACTTTGAACTTCAAAATTTTTCATTTTTCAGTAGGTAACACCTGAATTTATGCTTATTTCTGAGTTCCAATTTTTTCAACTGTAAATTTCTTCAATTACTTTGATTATGATTATTTTTCAAAATTGTATCCCATTTCCAATTTGAAAATTTTTCCAACAGTAAGTAAAATTATTTCAAGCTTGAATTTTCTCAAAATTTTTCCATTCTTTAATGTTCTTTAAAAAAATCTTTCCAAATAGGTAAAAAAAATTGAGGAAAGTTTTAAAGTCATTGGAAAAATTCTAAAAAATATAAATTTGAAAAAAATTGAAAATCCAAATTGAAAAAAAAATTTAAAATTTTAATTAAAAACATTTTACAGTGGGAAAACATTTTTGTATCTATTGAAATTTTTCCAACTTTGACTTCTTCGAAATTTCTTCCCAAAAATGCAAGAGGCGAGAACCTATTCTTATTTAGTGTGATTTTTCGATAAATTTGTATTAGAAATATTTTTTTAAATATCAAGTGTCTTCAAACTTTCCGACTTCCTCAGATTTTTCCTTCCAAAATCGCCGCTGAGCTGCAGACGAATACTTATTTATAATTTAAATAAAGATTGTGCTAAAATTAAAATACAATTGACTCGTAATATTAAAAATTTTCTGAAACTACATTCAACTTCGAGCCTGTGAATTGCTACAAAATTTTTCCTAATTTAGTAAGTATGAAATAAAAAAAAATTGTGCACTCGAAAACTCACAGCTTTACAGTTTAGGTATTGGTAGTAAAAATTCTACGTTGGAAATTTAAAAATTTCAGCTATGGAATAATAAACTGGCCATAAAAAGACTTCTGGACACTTTTGGCACTGCATCTGATATATCATATACATAAAAAAAAAAATAGAAAATTTAGATTACTTTACATGAAATTAAAATGAAAAAAGTTCACGTACAACCGATAAACAAAAATTTTGAAATGGGCAGGCCTCGATATAAATAGAAAAAATACATACGTAAATATCGGAAAAACTCGCTTGCTCATCAATATTGAATCAATACTTTTTGTGGACAGCTATTAGATGAAACTGGACAGCGAACGAGCAAAAACAATAAATCCAACTGAAACCAGTTTTTAAAAACGAGGTAAGTGAGCTATAAAATATGAAAATCGAGTAAGTATTCGAAAAAGTTCTCACCACGGCCTTCAAGCAAATTGGGTCCATATTGTTTAATTTCTTTTAAAGCGAGTCAACGAACTTCAGCTGTAGCTGAAAACAAAAAATACAATTACTCTAAATATGTTATGATTTTCTGCTAAGAAATCTCTCCTAATAAGGTATCGATAAATTGAAAAAAAGTACAAAATTCCAAATTTGAAAACGTTCAACAATAAAAAAGTAAAAATAAAACCAATAAAATTACAATTTAACGAAAACTAAGAAAGCAATAAATTAAAAGTCATAAAAATTGCCAAGTAATTAACATTTTTTCAAAAATGAAATGGTGAAGAATGAAAAAAAGTTCGGGAAAAAATCCTGAGACCCTGTTAAAAAACTTGTAAATGATTTTGCTCAGAAAATCTCCTAAAAAATCGCGAAAATTCAAATAATCAACCGAGAAAAAAGGTACAAAATTTTAAATTTTAAAACGTTCAACAATAAAAAAGTAAAAATAAAACCAAAAAAATTACGAAAATTCAATTAACGAAAACTAAGAAAGCAATAAACTAAAAAAGCCAAAAGGCATAAAAATTGCTAAGTAATGAACATTTTTTCAAAAATGAAAAGGTTAAGAATGAAAAAAATCGTTAGACCCTATTAAAAAAAACTTTCAAATAATTTTGCAATGAAAATCTCATGAAAAATCGCGACACAAAATTTCAAATTTGAAAACGTTCAACAATAAAAAAGTAAGAATAAAACCAGAAAAAATCACGAAAATTCAATTAACGGAAACTAAGAAAGCGATAAATTAAAAAAGGCATAAAATTGATAATTATTATTTTTTCATAAATGAAAAGGTTAAGAATGAAAAAAGTTCGGGAAAAATCGTGTTGAAGAAATCTTTCAGCCAAGTCTAAAAAAAAATCATGAAAATGCAATCACTCAACATAAATTATAATAGGAAACGAGGGTTAAAGAAACTTAGCACTCGTAAATTCGATATAACAAAACATCAAGTTTAAATTAAACCAAAAACTATTAAATTTTAAATCGAACGGTAATCATTTATCAAAAAAATTAAAAAACCAACATTATTAAGACAGAAACAGGTTCTAAAAATTAGGTCATAAAACGATTTAAAAAAATGAAAATCGAGTATTCGAAAAAAGTATTTACCAAGGATTCCGTCCATATTGTCCCATTGTTTTTTTTATGGGTGTCAATGAACCTCAGCTGCACAGAGAAAAATGGTTTAAAAATTAGGTCAAGGAACTATTAATAAAAAATGAAAATCGAGTATTCGAAAAAAGTAATACTTACCAAAGATTCCTGTAAAACAAATTGGGTCCATATTGTCAGATTGTTTTCTTACGCGAGTCGATGAACCTCAGATGCACCAGTGAACAAATAAAATAATTTAAAATAGGTAAGTATGTGGTATGTTAAGAACAAAAAAAGTCAAAAAAGCAATCTGAAAAATAGGCATAAAATTACAAATTCGTGTTTTTAAAAACGATCCATAACATGTAAAAATTGAGTAAGTATCTACCTATTCGAAACTTCGAAAGAAATATTCACCAAGGCTATTTTCAAGTTTCCTGCTTACAAAAAAAAATCACAAAAATTTAATTAACAAAAACGAAGAACAAGCAAAGCAATAAATTTAAAAAAAAAACGCAAAAAGTACAAAAAATTATCGAAAAAAATACTGTTTCAAAAAACTTTTAACTAGGTCTAGCATAAAAAAAGCACAAAAATTCAACTACTCCACATGAACGAAAAGAGGTTTTATAAACCAAAAACGAATAAATTTTTAATCGAAGTTTTATAAACCAAAAACGAATAAATTTTTAATCGAATTAATGACTAATAAGTATTTGATGTAGAAAAAAGTTGAGACAGGAGTAAGTAGTGTAGGCAAATTAGCCTCATTTTGAAAAAAAAAACACATTGCTGCCCAGGAGATCTTTTATGGTGAAAAGCTGTCTTTAGTGGTCCCTTGAGTAACCCATAAGAGTTTTTAAAAAAATCCAATATTTATCGTTCCGTTTAAAAACCTTCCAAAATTAAAACAAGAAATAGAAGATTGGAATTAAAAACCACGCGAACTACAAACATGAAAATTAAATAGGTAGGTATTCAATAAAATACTTCCTCACCTAACGAACGAGTAGGAAACAAAGACGTCTGCATCTCTGCGCAGTTTCAATATTTCAAAACAACCGATAGTTGAAAATCATTTCTCAACCAACTAAAAAATATTATAGCCAAAATAAAAATCTGATTCATTAACTTTCGAAAAAACACCTTTGCTTTCAAAATGAACTGAAAAAAAAACCACAAAAAATTTCATAAGTTACATTCACTTAAAATGCTTCGAAAAAATTCAAGTGCTCTTAAAAATATTTCACGAAAATTATAATAAACTAGTAGGTAGGTAAGCAGGTACTTACTTATAAAATATAAAACAAGAAACCTTTCTCGGAACCATTGCCATAGAACGATAATTTGCTTCAAATTCATTGACCTGTGAAAAAAAAGCAAAAATTAAATTAGTAGGTACCAAATAAATGCACAAATAGTATCTCATGCAACTAGGGAGATAAAGTGATTTTCGACGACTTTTGAGTTATTCACAAAATTTGTCGAAAATCATTTATCTGTAGAGTTGTATATGATATTTTTCGTTATAGAGGGAGTGAAAGGCGAGTTTGTGCACTCGAGCGATTCGCGAGAGGAGACTTCTACTCCCTCTATAATGAAAAAATACATAATTTCAAAAAAAAAATTACCGTAATTATCTCGAGAAAATTAAAAAAAAATTCTTCAAGTAAGTACATGGAGCTATTAGAAAAATTCTAGAGGGAGTAAAAGGCCCACTCCCTCTATAATGAGAAAGTACATAACACAAGATAATAGAAAAATAGATACTTACCTACAAAAAAACAAACACTTTTTTGGAAACATTGCTGTAGAACGATACTCGTTTCAAATCCACTGACCTGTGAAAAAAGGCAAAAATTAAATTAGTACCTAACTCGTAAATGTACAATAGATAATTTAAAAAAAAATATCAAGACAGCATCTCGAGGAAAATTTGTTTAAAAATTGCTTCGAATACATTCGAGTTATCTATTGGAAGAATTCAAAAAACACCCACCCCCCAAAAAAAAAACATCAAGTAAAATTTGAAAAACTGCTTCCAATTAATTCAAGCTATTAAAAAAAATTGTAAATTAAATTCACCGGAATTGAGATGTATCTACAAAAAATAACTCCCCTCCCCCCCTCCCCTCCCCTCCCCTTTCCCCCAAGCATATCGCGGAAAATTTGAAAAAAAAACTGCCTCAAATAAATTCAAGCTATAAAAAAATTCGTAACTCAATCACCGAAATTTAGAAAAGATGTTCCTAGTTCCTACAAACCATTCACATACAATAGAAAAAAAGTACTTACGATAAAATGTACAATTCTTTGATCATCTCTACATTTCAGAAACAACTGCATCTTCCAAGTCTATCGATCAGAAATCGAAAAAAAAACAAGAGAAATTGAGAAAGCACTGAAAAAAAAATGAAAACTAATACATATATTACTCACAGGTACTCACAGTACCAAGGTACCAAGGTGTACTCCACAATATTAGTCAGGATCTGGAACAACAAAAGAATAACAAAAAATTTGCAAGTTGAATTAAACATAATAAAATCTCGAGAATTTGAGGAAGCACTGAAAAAAAATACCCACTCACCGTATCTACCTACGTATAATTTCACAATATGTATTCTTCAAAATCTGGAGCAACAGGACACGAATATGTATTCTCCGAACGAATTACATTCACAGGGGCGACCAGCTTCAAGCCCAAAATACACGGGGTGCCTTCAAAAAAAAGAGAAAATCCTTCCATGATGATCTTTCTAAGGTTACTAAATGACTGGACACGGAAATTTAGGAAAAAATTTCGTAGGTACAACTAAACTGCTTCAAATCCACTGAAACTGGAACAAAACTCGCGAAAATCAAGAGATATCGTTAAATTATTCGTTAGTGAAAAAATTCTAAATTTTCAAGAGTTTTGCAACAAGGGGTCTACCTATATAATTGCACGCGACCGTAGGTTGTCAGCCAAATTCTATATATGTATATTCAAAAAATTTCAAAAATTTTCAAAATTTTATCTCTTTTCTCATTCCTTTTCTAATTGACTTATTAAAATTCTAATTGCAGATTCGTGCCTAACTACACAAAATCCACCTTAGCAAAAAAAATGAGCCACCTACAACAAAATTTTTGAAAAAAAATTGCAAAATTTTCTAAACCATTACAAATTTTGGAAAAGTTTTTCTATTACAAAAAAGCCTGACTAAAATAAAAATTTTTAGTGTCAAAATTTTTTGTTCAAGTTGATAAAATGACAAAAAAATGATGGCCTAAATTTAACACTGTGCATAACCAAATTTGGTACAGGTAAAAAAATTCCGACCTGTATACCTCATTCTACTCATCACCAATTAAAAAATGAGCCTGGGTTCATCCTCACGACTCAATTTCTAAGTGGTGCGCACTCTGGTGGAAGTTTTGGAAATAGGTGGCTCACTTTGTATGTAGAATTAACCCACAAGTTGGCTGATATGTACGGATATTACTTAGTGCTGCACAACTATTCGGATTATCCGAATAATTCGAATAATCGTAATCGTATTCGGATAGTATCCGATTAATCGATAGAACCGATTTTGGTTCTTCCCAGATCGTAGACAGAATGAAAAAACAAGTTTTTTCATTGTAATAATGTTTGTAATGTTACACAGTTGTTTTTTTTCCTACACAATAGCATTATGTATCGAAATAAAGCAAATGCACTGAATTATAAACATTAATACAATTAAAAAAATTGGTTTTTTTCATTTTGTCTATAATCTGGTGGGAGGCCGAAATAAAATGGACACCAGACCTTGTAAAAGTTGATTATGAAATTTACTGATAATTAATCGGTTAGAATCGATTAATCGGTTAAAAACGATTCCGATTATCCGATTATCCGATCATCCGATTTCCTCGACTAATCGGTAGTTGTGCAACACTGATATTACTACCTATATGTAGGTAGATGAAAAAAAATTGAAAGTCGAATTTTTAAACGAATCATAAAAATCTAACGTTCGATTTTTTTTACCTATAGGTTCTTCAGCCAAAACTTATCACAAATTAATGTTTCCGAAAGAAAAATAATTGAAAATTCATTATGAAAAATTCAAAAATGAACGTAGTTTCCAAAAAAAATTAGATCATTAAAACATACCAAAAATTACGAGTGAAACACTACGAAAACACGTAAACGAAACGAAAAAATTCATATTTAAGTAGACCATAAGTGCACCCAGAAATTAGGTAAGAGAGGGGGCTCAAATTTTGAGAAAATGGGGGGGGGGGTAAAAATTCAATGAAAAAAAAAGAAGTAACCTATTATTTCAGTGGGACTGGAGTAATTAGGGTATTTTCAGTAGGTAGATAATACATACCTACGATTTGAACGAATAAAAATTGAAAAATGACAAGATTTTCTGATTTTTTCAGTCAAAATTGCTGATTTTTCTGATAAATGGAGCATTGACTGAGAAATTAGTAATTTTTGACCGAAAAATCAGTGAAAATCAATTTTGAATGAAAATTATTTTACTGATTAAAAAAGACAGAATTTCTGCAAATTCAACTGATTCAAATTTTGAGAGTGGTATGTTTATTCAAGAAATAGTTATTAAAACACTGCCCGACCGAAGCAAGGGCGAAATTTTTTTTAAACATCATAGGTACTCTTTTTTGATATTTTTACAATGAATAAATCACCTTGCCGAGCTTAAGGGGGAGGGGGGCTCGAGATATCTATCTGAATCTGTTTTTTGATGAAATTCTGCCTTATTGATTTTCATCAAAAATTAATAATTTTGCACTCATCTTACAATTATTATAATTTTTTGACATTTTTACGATGAAAAAATCACCTTGCCGAGCTTAAGGGGGGGGGGGGTTCGAAATATCTATCTGAATCTGTCTTTTAATGAAATTCTGCCTTATTGATTTTCATCAAAAATGAATGATTTTGCACTGATCTTACAATTAAAAATTACCTACCGATTTATTTCGAATCAATTTCCAATTTGGCCAAAAAATCAATAATTTTGACTAAAAGATCAGTGAAAAATCATTCAGTTTCAGTTAAAATCATTTCACTGATTTAAAAAAGTAAATTTTACTAATTCAAATTTAGGGGAGTATATCATTTGTTCCGAAAAATTTCGCAATTTTCCTATTTTTTTTACTTAAATTTGTTCACGAATTATCAGCTCACTGAAAATACCCTGACTACGCCTGTGCCACTGAAATTAAAAGTTACTCAATTTTTTCATTGAAATTTGACCCCCCCATCTTTTCTCGAATTCTCAGGCTCTTCCTTAAATAGTTTCTCTGTCCGTTTATGGCTTTTACAACAAACACGAGAATTCAAAATTTCCGAAAATAATGCACCATTAAACCATTCGATATTGAAAAAACATTCAAAAACGAAAATATAATTTCCGAAAGGAAAAAAATTGAATCCTTATAACGCACCAACCTAAAAATACAAATGAAAACCACAAAAAAATTCAAATAGCTTTCACAGCGCGGAAAAAAATGAACATTAAGTCTTCACAACGAACGCGAGAATTCAAAATTTCCGAAAAAAATTCACCATTAACTCGATATTGAAAAAAGCAATTCAAAAACAAAAATGTTTCCGAAAGAAAAAAAATCAGATCATAAAAACGCACTTATCCAAAATTACGAGTGAAACACTACGAAAATTTTTTAAATCTGCCTTTACAACGCGAGAAATTCAGAATTCTAACTTTAGAAAATTAATTTATTGTTAAAATAATTATACTCAACGAAAAAGATCAAAATTTTAAAATGTTTCCGAAAGATAAAAATTAGATTAGTAAATCAAGTCTTTACAACGAACGCGAGAATATAAAATTTCAGATCATAATTTTTTTTATCAAAATATTCGCCAGTGAAACGGGGAAAAAATCAAAATCACGAAATAAATTCAAACCAGCCTGAAACGCGAGAAAATTTGAATAAAAAATTTCAGAAAATCATTCACCGTTGATGAAACACAAATTCAAAAAATTTAAAATGTTTCCGAAATTGGATACTCGAATCAAAATTTTATAACGAACGCGAGAAAACACGAATTTAAAATTTCAGAAAATAAATCACCAATAAAAAAAATTTCAGGAAATTATTCACCATTGAATTATTGCTCATAAAAAAATCCAAAATGAAAGTAATTCCGCAAGAAAAAAAATTAAACCATAAAAAACAAAGAAAACACCGCGAAAAAATTTCAAAATCAAAATTTCCAAACTGATTGATCAAATTTAAATATCTAAAATACATAATGTACCGAATAATGCATTGAAAATTCACTCACGTATCCTTGAAATCCATTTAACAATATGCTTATAATTACCGGCTTCATCCATACTTCCATCAATAATTGACCCGTTGTAATTAAAATAGGTAATTAAAAGAAAACACTATTTGAATATTTTGAACGTAAAAATAAATAATACTCGCGATTCGAAATGGCACCACATCATACATCCTTCCATCACCGCTATCAAAACAGTACTGAAGATGAAGAGAAGAATATCTATCACGATGAATTTGGGAGGAGCCCAGTCCACAACAGCTGTCTCTTTCATTGATGACTGATGACTCAATCCACTGAAATGAAGAACAATGAAAAAATCTCATCCATATAAGGGCAATAAAAGGATCCTTTGTCCTACTCCGAAATGTCGGGGGGCCATAAATCTTGTACGTGACTAAATTCACTGACGGGCGAAAAATAAAATAACAATAAAATGCCATCTTAGGGCAATAAAATCAGCCTTTGTTGTATTCCGAATTTCGCAATTCCGACTCAGCAGGTGGTACTTAATGTAATCTCAGACAATGCACAGCAGGGGTTATAAAATAACTAGGCTACCTTTTGTATTGTTCAGAAATGCCGACGTAGCAGGTGGTACTTGAAAAGAAACTCAGACATAATTTACGACGGGAGCCATAAAAGAAATTTTCCAAAAAGGAGAACAGACTCAGTTGAGGCGGCCTTCTTTTGGTAGGTATTTCTATTGTTGAAATTTCAACGCTCCTTTGAAATTTTTATAACCCCAATAAAGATAAGCATGGTAGAATTCTAGGCTATGACCGCTGTGAATTAAACAGGGGTTCTCAAACTGAGCCAAATTTTACAACCACTTTTTTATAAGGTTGACAAATTTTGATGCCACAACAGGTATTTGTAAAGGGGATAAAAGTTCAAAAATGCATCAAACTCGACAGTTTTTTGAAATTTGAATAAAAATTATTAAATTTAGAAAAAAAGTTCCCAATTATTTTTTTCTAATTCACATATTAATTTTATTAAAAAAAGGTATTTTGACCATTTAACCCCAGACCCAAACCCACCCCATAGGGTCGAGGGAGGGGAGTCGAAATGAAAAAAGTTCCAGCAATATCGAGTGTGATTATGGTGACAAAATGTGTGTTTTCAATCCCGGAAAAATTATTTCTAAAGTCATTTTGACCCCAAACTAAAAACCGAGATTTCTGGGATCCCTAGGATGAAGAGAGGGAGGGGGAGGGAATTTCCGGAATAATCGTGCAAAACATCACCACGCGTGTTTTTTGAACTTCCGAGTTCATTTCCGAGGCATTTTTTCTAAAAAACCCAACGGGTGGAGTCATGAAGGGAGGGGAAAGGGGCCAAAATTTAGGAATTTTCGAGTGAGGCATCAAAAATTTCAAGTTTTCAACTCCAGAAATCATTTCTATGGTTATTTCGATCTCTTATCTAAACCCGAGATCACTGGAGCCTTTACGATCAAGGGGGAGGGGGGAGGGATTAAAAATTTTCAGACACCATACAGCGAAATATCAATACACATGGTTTTTGATCTCTCGAATTCATTTCCAAGGTTATTTTTCCAAAAAAAAAAAACACGAAGGAGTAATGGGTGTAAGTAGTCAAAATTGAAATATTTTCGAGTGAGTATCAAAATTCGCGTTTTTGAACCCAGAAATCATTTCCAAGGTTATTTTGATTCCTATTTCAAAATTGAGATCTCCGAGCCCCTAGGATGACGGGGAAGGGGATTAAAATCAAAATTTACGAATATAATCGTGCGAAATATCACACATTGAGTTCATTTTTCCAAAAAAAAAACAACAAAGGAATCGCAAGGAATGGAGTAAGGGGTCAAAACTGAAATATATTCGAGTGAGGTAGTTATTAAAACGCATGTTCTCGGATTTAGGGGGATGAATCAGGGGGGGGGGGCTAAGCCTCCAGTCCACTTCAGATGTTAATAAGGAACAAAAAAAACGCTTTTATTAAGAACGAAACAGTAAAATAAAAGCACAAACAGAATGAAAAAAGACTACGAAATTTTATATGCCAATTTCAAGTCAATGGAAAAGCAAAGTTGAAAAATTGCTTAAAATTTAAACTGAAACAGATTTTTAAATGAAAAAATGAAATGTGATCCAGGCTTTTTTGAGTAAAAACAAACAAAACATTTTTGCATTTTTCATTAACTTTTAAATTCTTATCAATAACTTATCGCTTTTTTCGAAAATAATTGAGAGGGGAAGGGGGAGCTAATTTTACTTTTGGGAGGGCTAAGTCTTCTCGGGATCCACCCTAAATCCGCCTATGTTTTCTGACCTCCCCCTCCTCAAATCATTACTCTGATTTCTGTAATGTTATTAGGGCTTCTAGCCTAAAGTTGAGATCTCTAGGACCTTCGGGATGGAGAGAAGGGGCCAAAATAAAAAAAATGTCATTCAAATATTTTTCAATTTTGTTCCTTTGCCTTTATTCTGTGTAGCCACTTGTATTTTTTTCTCGAAAAAATGACCACAGAAATAAACTCGAGAGTTCAAAAAACATGAATTTTGACACCACACTCGATACTGCCGGAACTTTTTCACCTCGTCCCTCTCCCCACCAACCCTAACCCCAAACGTAAGAAAAATGAACTAAAAAATCGCATTTTGCGTATAAAATGATTCAAATTTCGCCTTCTATGGAAAGTAATCCATTCGCGAAAAAGTTTGAAAAAAAATTGGTACTTACCTTCCATCTTGGGAGAATGGTACTCGGGGAAATGGATTCGGGGAGTTTTCTTTCAAGAAAACTACATCGGAGGGGAAAATTCTGGAAATTTGACCTTCAAAAAATTGTTCAAACAATTTCTAACCGCGAAAAAAATTCAACTTTAATTATTGAATTTTTTTTTTTGAAAATATCAAACATATTAATAAAAAAAATTCAACGCATCCAAACAGAAGCAGCTCACAAAATCGAACCCACCACCAAGCATCAAGTACCACCACCTTGAACAAATACCAAACCCATCGACCTAAACCTAAGGTCGATGAGCAAAGCATATAAATTAACACATTCACCACAATTAATACTTTATTTCGACACCGACGATAATCTTAATTCATAAACCATCATAAATGGCCATAAAGGAAACATCAATATTCCATTTAACAACATTGAAAAAATTCACATCCGCAATTCCACAAGTATACCACACTTATCAAAATACCCAACCGAACAAAAAACAGAGAAAAATTTCAGATTAATAATACACAAACATCAAAGATATCGTATACGTAGGGATACTTTTAAAAATTCTTCTATGTAATTACAAATAAATACTTCACTTTTGTCCATATTTAAAATTTTCTAAAAATAATTAACGAAATGAATTTCATAAAAATTGAATAATGCAAGACATACTTATTATCAAATAATTAATACACTTTCTACTTCTACACAATACTTCCAACCAAAAAAAAAAATCTCGGCAATCATTTAACCATTAACCATCTTTCCTTTTTTTTTCTCTCTTTTCAGGGAGATACGAAAGAACCGAATAATGTCAAAATTCATAATCGCCTATCGAATATGAATAATAAGAAAAAAAAGCCACGTTCTTATAGTAAAGAAATTGGTCGAAATCTTAGATTATTTGCATTGGTAAACTTCGAAGAATTAAAATGGTAACTTCTCTAGTACCTATTCCTTTTTTTAAAAAAATCTCTCTACTCTAATAATTTCGAAAAAGATATGTATCGACATGACGCAGATATACAGTATGACACAAAAGTCTTGTCCACGTGAAATATTTCTCAATATCTCAGAACTGAAAAGAGATGAAGACGGTTCAAACACCAATGAACTGTTCCTGGCGAAGAGGACATTGAAGATCGATAATCATAATCAAATTTTCAGTTTAACCTACCTATAGGGTGTCCATAAATTGAGAAACCGGTTTGGGTCAAAAAATTGGGGTCCTGGTTTTTTATTGAAATAGAGTCCACGCACTGACGCGATTAAAATGTAGGTAGTATGTTTTTTTTGAAACTGTTTCAGCAGTTTCGAACCAGTTGTCAATAATATCCGAAAAAGTGCAGATATTGAAAAAAGTTTGAAACAAAAGTTGTAGAAAATTAAAAAACAATAATTTTTTGTTCTATAATTTTTTTTTCATTTAGCAATGGAAAGAAGTTATGAAACCGGTTTGGGTCAAAAAATTGGGGTTTCAGTTTTTTATTGAAATAGAGTCCACGCACTGACGCGATTAAAATGTGGTATGTTTTTTGAAACCGGTTTAGCAGTTTCGAACCAGTTACCAATAATATCCGAAAAAGTGCAGATATTGAAACAAGTTCGAAACAAAAGTTGTAGAAAATGAAACCGGTTTGGGTCAAAAAATTGGGGTCCTGGTTTTTTTTATTGAAATAGAGTCCATGCACTGACGCGATTAAAATGTAGTATGTTTTTTTGAAACTGGTTCAGCAGTTTCGAACCAGTTGCCAATAATATTCGAAAAAGTGCAGATATTGAAACAAGTTCGAAACAAAAGTTGTAGAAAATGAAACTGGTTTGGGTCAAAAAATTGAGGTAAAATGTAGTACCTATGTTTTTTTGAAACCGGTTCAGCAGTTTCGAACCAGTTGCCAATAATATCCGAAAAAGTGCAGATATTGAAACAAGTTCGAAACAAAAGTTGTAGAGTATTGAAAAAAATCATTTTTTGTTCTATAACTTGTTTTCCATTTTGTAATAGAAAGAAGTTATGAAACCGGTTTGGGTCAAAAAATTGAGGTCCGGGTTTTTTATTGAAACAGAGTCCACGCACTGACGACGCCATTAAAATGTTGAAACCGGTTCAGCAGTTTCGAACCAGTTGCCATAAATTATGTTTTTTGATGAATTCACTTTTTTGAACCTGGTGCAAGATGAAATAAATTTTATGAAGTTTCTTGGACCTTTTTTTTTCAAGCCGATAAACAGGTATCAAAAAGTGGAGATATAAAAAAAAGTGTGAAATAAAAGTTGTAGAGAATTAAAAGCTGAACATTTTACGTTCTGGAATTTTTTTTCCATCTAACAATGGAGAAGAGTTATGGCTCAAAAAAAAAGAAAATTATACTTGAACTTTTTCTACCATAACTTCTTTCCATTTCAAAATGGGGAAAAATTTATGGAACAAAAATTATTGTTTTTTAATTTTCTACAACTTTTGTTTCAAACTTTTTTTCATATCTCCACTTTTTCGGATATTATTGACAACTGGTTCGAAACTACTGAACCGGTTTCAAAAAAACATACCACATTTTAATCGCGCCAGTGCGTAGACTTCATTTCAATAAAAAAATTCGGATTCCAATTTTTTGACCCAAACCGGTTTCTCAATTTGTGGGCACCTTGTAGGACTGAAAGTTTGATTATCGATCTTCAACATCCTCGTCGCCAGAAACACATTGCTGTTCGAACCATCTTGGCATCTCTTTTCAGTTCTGAGATATCGAGAAGTGTTTCATTGGACACGACTTCAGTGTCATACTGTATAAATAACCCAATAACGAACAATACGATATTGCACCAATTATAAAATTACCTACACGTAAATAATTAGTACCTACGTAGCGACAGAAAAATCCTACACTTGTAAATTTTTCATCGTCGACACTAAGTCGACACGAAGAAAAAAAATGTCACATTCGAGAACATCTTCTGGAGAGGTTTTGAATTTTTGATCGTATGTACTTGTAACGTTCAATTTCGATAACAAAGACTCTCAATCGATACCTCCATAATAAAATATTTATAAATAGATTAAGTAGGTATACCAACGAAGTGATCCTCTACGTAATACACTATTAAAACTTATACAAGGATACGACACATCGACAAAATAAAATTAAAAAAAAATTCAAGTACGAAAAACGATAATAATAATGATAACAACAACAAAAATAACAACAACGAATAAACTTAACACAAATAGATAGAATTAGACTACACGTTTCAAATTATTAGAATTTTTTAGGGGATACCAACCCTTCTACGGTCTCTACCATTTAATTACGAATTTCGAACTCGAGATGAGTAAATATCAACTTGGGGCAAGAATAGAAGTAAGATCGAGGGCTGAGGAAGGACAGGGGTATTCACAAGTTAGTTAGAATAATCACCATAAAATGAAACGCCACTCAAGGCGTCGTCTATCGAATATATTGTCATAAAAATTCATACGTCAACGTAACAGGTCCTAATTATAGATATGTGTAATGAATAATACATTGAAATAACCATCACCACCACCACCACCACCAATGCACCGAACAATTCGAAAGTACTCACCAATTGATCGGGGTCTTTGTGGCTGCGTTTCTCGAAAAATAATACGATGTCTTCCAAATAAAATACATGGATTTATCTTACGAAAAGTTCACGATAACTCGACGATGAAATATTTCACTACAATATTGAAAAAAAGTCAATTTGCGGCATTTGGTCCCCAGCTCAATGTACCTAAGTATGTTTTTATACAGGGTGGGTCATTTATACGCGAATTTTAAAGTTGCAAAGATGTTGCTTTTGGGTTTAAGGCATTCGATTTTTTTTAAAAAAATTTGAGTCGGAAATGAATTTTTCAAAATTTTTCCACCTTCAGAAAGATGAGCTAAATGAAATTGTAAAATGCAATTTAAAAATCTCAAAAAATACTCGCACGAAACGAATTTAGAAAATAGCTCTAGAAGAGCAGTCAACACTGATCGCCTTGGGGTTTTTCAAAAAATAACATAAAAAATGGATTCAGATGGCACCAAAAATACGTATTTTAGCATTTTATGAAATAAAACCGAAAATTCTTCAATTTTGACCCCACCTTCTTTTCCTACCATTCAGGTACCTTTCTCAGGGATTTTTTCAATATTACCTACTTGAGAAATGGATTCAACAGATCAAAAAACCTACATTTTGAAATTTCTCAAATTTCTGGATCTAGACTTTATCTCCATGGGAGGTTTTTTTTTTGGTTTTTCATATTGTGAAATCAAAAACGGACCGGGAAGACTAAAATTACGAATTTTGAATAAAACATATTCAATTTTACATCTACATTTTCATTCTAGAGAACCGATTTTTGGGGTTGGGGTCAGAATAACCTTAAAAATGAAATGGGGAGAAGGGAGGGGTCAAAAAACATGAATTTCGATATCTAGTAAAAAAATCCTCAAGGGTTGATTTTAAGGTTTGGGGTCAAAATTATCTCAAAAAAGGATTCAAAGGGCCAAAAAACCATATATATAGTCCTCCCTTCTAAAGGTCAACTTTTAGGTTTGGGTAGTGTTCAACAAATATCCGGATATTTGGATAGCTATCCAAATAGGTACTCGGATTTTGGCAAATATCCGGATAATCGAAATGAAGAATTTCAACGGAAAAAAATTGAATTTTCGATTTCGATAATCGATTCTTTGATTTCGATTTCGATAATCGATTCTGCAATTTCGATTTTTCGATTTCGATAATCGATTCTGCAATTTCGATTTTTCGATTTCGATAATCGACCTTTAAATTTTGTGAGGGTTCGTAAAAGAATTCGGGAACTCTCGGAACGATTCAACCGTTTTCGGGATGTTTTCGGAGCTGTTCGGCAATTTCCGTGTGATATCCGGATATTATCCGGATATTTGGATATTTATCCAAATGTGACCCGTGCAGGGAAAAGGTACCTAAAGTCGGATTTTTCAAAAATGAGTTTTTTGGCTTAAATGATAGGGGAGACTATGCGGAACATTTTAAGACCTGGATGAGCATCCTAAGTCAATTTTTCGGTGAGATTGAGACATTTGAAAATTAGAAAAAATCATGACTTTCAAAAAAAAAAAAATCGAAAAAACACGTTTAAAGCTGCGTAGAGGTCTGAACTACCTAAAAAAGCGAAAAAAAAATTTTTTGAAAAAAATTGACCATTTTTCATATTTTTGTCTCTGAATTAAAATTATGTTTTCCGACTTTAGGTACCCTGTCCCTGCACGGGTCACAAATAGTATTTGGTATTTGGATATCCGGATATTTGTTGAACACTCGGTTTGGGGTCAAAATAACACCAAAAATGGATCAAGGGGTCGAAAAACATGGGTATTGATACCTTACTCGATAAATTGTAGTCCCCTAAGAGGTCAATTCTTGAGATTGGGTCGAAATAACCCATAAAATGAATAACTGTGAAAATGGAAGCAGGGGGTCAAAAATGATAGATTTTGATTTTCACCGTGAAGATTTTTTACTCTTGATCTCCCCACCTCGACCTCAAAAGTCAACCTTGAATGTAAAATTTTTTCAATTTTCATCCCCTCGCCTTATTTTCAAAGGTCAACATTTGTTGGCTTGGTCAAAATAATTCTAAAAATGGATCAAGTGGTCGAAAAACATTGGTTTTGATACCTTACTCGATAAATTGTAGTCCCCCCGGAGGTAAATTTTGAGACATTGGGGCCGAAATACTTAATCTAGAGAAATAATTTAAGGGGGTCGAAAGATAGATTTTTGACACTTCACTTTCAACTCATTTTACCTTCAAAGGTCAATTTTTGAGGTTGGGCCAAAACAACTCTGAAAATGGATTCAAGGGTAAAAAATTATAGATTTTGATTTCACCTTGAAGATTTTTCACTTTTGACCCCCTCACCTCACCTCCAAAGGTCAACCTTAATCGTGAAAATTTTCAATTTTCGTCTTCTCGCCTCATTTTCAAAAGTCAACATTTGTTAGTTTGGTCAAAATAATCTCAAAAATGGATTCAAGTAGTCATAAAATAGGGATTACAATACCTCGCTCATGAAAATGTTTTCATTTTGGTCCCCTTCACCTCACCTTTGGGGGCCAAATTCAAAGTTTGGAATTAAATATTCCAAAAAAATGGATTCAGAGGGTCAAAAAAATTCGATGGGTACCTCGATCAATGAAGTTGGAAAATTTTTAATTTTTTTCTCCTCCTTGTTCTCGACAGTCGACTTTTGAGTTTGGGGTCAAAATGATCCGAAAAATGGATTCAAAATCTTTGAAGTACCTACCTTCCCTTGTAATCATCTATTTTTTGAACTTATTCCCTAATTTTTCTGTTATGCTTTATAATTTTTAATTTAGCTCAATTTTCTAAGCGGAGAAATTTTGAAAAAATTCAACTCAAAAAACTTCAAAAAATTGAATGCTAGAAAACGCAAAGCTCCATCTACCTTCTTTTGTGACCTTTGGCACGACTTAAAAGATCGGGTAAGACTATTGGACCACCCTGTAGAACCTATCTACTTAATCTGCGACGAATTCAAGTAGAAAAGGGGCCAAGTACTCTCCTCATCTGACGTGAGATGAAATGCTATAACCTCTACACTTACAAACTTTTCTCAAAAAATAAATACAATTTTTTACACGTAACATCAATTAACATAAAGGTTTGAACGAAAAATTTTAAATAACGTAATCGAGAAAACGATATGCTCAAATCCAAGAAATCGAAACAAAGACAATAAAGAAATAAGAGTTTAAAACTCGTCATTTCACCGAAAAAATTTTCCAAGATATGATAATTTCCAAGAAATAAAAATAAACACAATTCAAAATTGAGTTCAGATGAGTTAGCAGCACATAACGAGAGAGTGAGGGGAGGGAGATAATTCAAACATGCACACCGAGCACAAGATCAAAAAATCTTCAGAACGAATCCAGCACTAAATACAAGAAGCACGATAGCTCCTTCGAAATGAAAAACACCTCTGTTGAAAAAAAGCCCAACCATACAAAGATGGAACTTCGATCGTCGAAAAAAAAATTTACAAAAGGGAAACGAGATCGAGAAATTATACAAATAAGATAACGGAAAGAAAATAGAACCGGTGATATTATTTCGACCATTGAAATCACATGGAACCCTCAAAATGATTTAAAAAAAGGGAAAAAATTCCTAGTGGGATTATTTCACTAAACGGCGGCGGCGTGAGTAAGAGTAAAATACAAACAACGAAAAAATTCTTCTACATAGAAAGCATCTTCCATTTGAGCATAAATTGATCAAAAACTGATCAGGATCAAATTACTAATTGGGCGATGGAAAAATCTCCCAATATTTCCCATCTTTTTGACTCCTCACCTTGAAAAATCCAAACTACGAAAATACACCGAAACGAAAAAAAACAGAGCAATATCGAAGGTACAAGGGAGAGGGAGACATAAAATAAGGTAAATCTTGCGAAACACCAACACCAGCTTCATCCAACCATCTCAGCTCGTCTTTTGTTTCAAACCGGGCAATGGACGACGTGATACTCGAACAACAACGAAACCAGCAAGAATACCAAATACAAGGCGAACATGGTGTATCCCAGACCGTGATTCATTCTCCAATTAAAACAAGCTATAGAGGCGACGACGAATAACAGCATGAGGAACAGGGTTGCGATCGAGCACACCATACCGACACTGTTCACCTTCACCGGACACCGGTACACCGCATTGTACAACATCCAAGGAAAAGGTAACCTGGAAAACATTTCGAAATTTAACCAAGTTTAGATTCGCAGTTACAAAAAACAGAATTCCCTTCAATATAGGTAAAAAATAAGCATACCATTAGCCATTATCTACGATAGAGATTATAAAAGAGAAAATTTGTATAGTGAAAGAAAACACCACTGCAGTCAATAAAAACGAATAATGAAGTGAGAAAACTAAACAGGTTGAGATGACAAGTGACAACTACATAAGTTCGTTGATGCCTACGTCAACAATGACGAAAATAATACCCTATCAAACCCAGTCCATGGTTCTTCAACTCTAATAATTTTTCAAAAGAAAAAAATTTACAAATTTTTTTAAAAATTTTTTGTTTATTTAACATGTGTCCAAGATGATTTTTCCCTGCTCCTCTCCCCTTGCCACTATAGAGGGCTCAACATTATCTTTTCAAATCATTACATAAATAACTTCAATTTAATAAAACTGTGTAGATCAAAATGCAGTTGGCAGCACTGCCATGAAATATTTCAGAAAAATTTCAACAAAAACTATTCCAGGCGACCAAAAAATTGTTGGCTCAATTTTTAGGCACAGCAAGAGAAAATTTTCGATGGCAAAAAATATGGATTAGAACCAGCTGTTATGATTTTTGGGATATTGTGCTTTAATCGATTTCAAATGCAGTCAGGTCTCAATTTCATATCCGCTCGACTGAGCTGTAAAAAGCAATTTTATGATTGATTCGTGGTCTAGACATTACAACAAACAAATTTAGCCCAGATGCCTTTTTTTACCCCTCCCCCTTTTCCGAAGGTCCACCCCTTTCTTAAAAACGCCTGTAGCGCTCCTCCTATGGGTTCTAGTGAAAAAAATTTCCCACAAAAGTTGTCTTTCAACATCTCAGCTACAAATTACTTTCTATAGAAAATTCAATTTAGGGCCAGGTGCCCCTCAAATTTGAAAAAAGTCTTTTAAAAAATCATAAAAATCCCGTTTTTTTCATTTTTATCGAAAAGTTTCTAAGATGAGTAAAATTTGTAAATAACCAAAAGTATTCAGAATTAAATTTCCTACTCGGTAAGTTATATCGCGACTATTTTCGTCCCGCTCCCCGTTACATACAGGCCCACCCCCTCCCACACATCAAAAATTTCGGTCTTCTAGAAAAATTTTCCAGCAAAAATATATTTGTTACCACTTAATCTACAATTTCGGTGATTATAAAAATTATTTTTTGAGCAATCCCTACCCCTTCGAAAAAAATCCCTCAAAAATCCATAAAAATATGCTTTTTTACACTACCAATGCAAACCTTTAAAGATAATTAGGTATGTAGACAGAAATTAGGCATACCTATTCATTAGTTGCTTCTTCATACAAAGCTGGAAATTAAAATTACGATTTCTAGACACTTTCCCCTCAATTTCTGTCTACATAATTATCTTTAAAGCTTTGCATTGGAAGCGTAAAAATAAACGTATTATTTTTATGTATTTTTGAGGGATATTTTTCGAATTTAAGGGGTAGGGATTGCTCAAAAAATAATTTTTATAATAACCGAAATTGTAGATTAGGTAGTGAAAAATAATTTTTGCTGGAAAATTTTTCTAGAAGACCGAAATTTTCGATGTGTGGGAGGGGGTGAGCCTGTATGTAACGGGGAGTGGGATGAAAATAGTCGTGATATAACTTACCGAATAGGAAATTTAATTCTGAATACTTTTGGTTATTTACAAATTTTACTCATCTTAGATACTTTTCGGTAAAAATGAAAAAAACGTGATTTTTATGATTTTTTGAAAGGCTTTTTTCAAATTTGAGGGGCACCGGTGGCCCCAAATTGGATTTTCTATAGAAAGTAATTTGTAGCTGAGATGTTGAGGGACAACTTTTGTGAGAAGTTTTTTTCACTAGACCCCATAGGAGGAGCGCTACAGGCGTTTTTAAGAAAGGGGGGTGGACCCTCGGAAAAGGGGGAGGGGTAAAAAAAGGCATCTCGGCTAAATTTGTTTGTTGTAATGTCTAGAACACGAATCAATCATAAAATTGCTTTTTACAGCTCAGTCGAGCGGATGTGTTTTTTCATGAAATTGAGACCCTATACTAATTGGCCATTTTCACGCACTTTTTTTTCAAGGCTGAAAAATTACAAAATTTTCGGGACACTCCAGAACGTTTCAAAACTGCTTCCAATCTATTCAGTAGGTCCAAAGTAAGATCAAGGTATACCAAGTATCGGTATTCTACCTTGATCAGATTAATTTTTCATATTTGCAAATCTGCAGGGCCGGAAAAGTAATTTTATTCCTTAAAAATTTGTCAAAATTCTAAAATACGACTTTAGAACTTGAAATTTTGGATAGGGATCCTTTTAGAATGTACTTTCGTGGCACTATTGTTTCCACCCAAAACATTACCACTTTAGATACTTTCTCTGTCAGCAATTTTGAAAATTTGAAAATCTGAAAAAAATTAAAAATAAGTTGAAATTCCTGACAGTTTTATAAAAAGTTGAGAAAAAACTTTTGTTTTGTTTTTCAACATTTGATGCACTAAAGGAAAGTTGAGAAATCATCGAAATATATCCTTGATTTAAAAGTTTTTGCTCCAAGTATACCAAAACTTGGGCAATTTTTTGGAGGTATCGAGTCCGAATTCTGACTCAAATTTTTGACTGAATTTCTTAGCCCCTCGCCACTCGAATTTGGATCAAAATTTCAAAACATTTCAACAATCCAGTGGCTTCGCACAGCGAACCTGGAAGAAATTGAGTTTATAGATCTGCTCTTGAAACAGATTTTGACCTCTCTCACTCCAAAAGGTTACCACGATAAGAAAACATTTCGACAAAAAGTTTAGACCCCTATGGAGCCTCCGACGTTTTATTTTGAGGTAGAATAGAAATCATGTAATTTTTTGAAATATTGAATTCCGTGTTGATCACTTAAGAAGGGGGGGGGGGGGGGGTCGGATCAAAAAGTAAGTCGATATTCAAATTCTACGTCCTCAAATTAGTGACAATCGATATGCCACACGCTATTTTCATTTTTTAACATTCTTTTCCCCAAAATTTGGGGAGCTTGGGGAGGGGGGTCTGAAGGGTCAAATTCAAAAAATAAACAAATATTCGAACTCAGTGTCCTCAAAAACCTAACAAACGATAGGTCACACGCTATTTTTCATTTTTTTGAATTTTGACTTTATCTAAGGGGCTAATGGAGGGGGAGGGGGGCAGAGAGGTCCAGATAAAAAACTGAGTACATATATTCGAACTCTGCCTTCGAATTAGTAAAGATCGATGAGTTACTTTTCTTTTTAGATTTTTTTGAATTTTGGTCAAAATTGTGGGCCCCTGTACACCCTCCCCCCGGGTAGAGATCTCATCTTGAAAATTTGTTGGTAGAAAAAAGGGTAAAAATAGTTACCTATTGAAATTTTTTCCGATTTTTAAATGAAAGCTTTCATCTTTCGTACTTATCATGAAAGTTGAACTTTCTCCATCAAAATTCCTCTTTGAGCTTTTAAAAATGTGATTATCGTTTTTTAATCTCCTATTAATTCTTTTTCAAACCCCGCAAAAAGTTTTTCCCCAAGTGCAACCGATATTGAGATATGAGCCTTCAAAGTTTGGTACTTTGGCAAAAAATCGCAATTTCATAAAAATTACGAGGCCTACTCCCCCCCCCAGCTCCCTTGAGCGTTAGAATGGAAATTATCGTTCGTAAAAAAATTGAGCGAAATCGAAAGACTCGATTTTATTTTTAGTTCGAATTGGTATGGAATAGCCTTGTATTCAGCGAAAAATGAGAAAATTATGAAAAGAAATATTTATTTTGCCCCTCTCCCCCCCAAAAAAACAAACTTGAGCTAGGGGGTCCAAAAGATTCAATGGAACTGAATTCATTTTTCCCATTATTTCGATTCAATGTTCAAAAGAAGCTTTAGGTACAAAGCACAAAATTCCCTCGAAACCTCCAAAATTCATTCATGACTTTTGATCCAAAACTCGAATGTGGCTTCAAGGAGAGGTTCCCAGGACGGCAAGTACGAAAATGATTCAATTTTTTCTATCAAGCGTAAATCAAGGGTTCCAGAACTCCTCCTAATGAAGAAAATACTTTTTTCTTAATTCTAACTGTAAGATTTTGAGAGGAGGAGCCCCTCTCCCTTTTTGAAAATTGGATATTTCGAAATTACATCAAAAACTACTTCAATGATAGTTTACGAAATTTTTGAGGTAGTTTCAGTTTACAGTGCTATTTTGAAAGTTGAACGTCTATCAGGAAGTTCATCCTTCAATTTTTTTAAAAAAAATGTTGAGAAATTTTTAAAAGTCAATTTCAAGGCCTTTTTGAAATTTTGAATAATGAAACCAATTTCGATCTAAATTAAACGAAGTTTCTGACCCCCCCCCATTCCACCCGCCTAAAGGTCTAAGATCGAAATTCCGATTGAACTGAGATGAAATAACCCACTGGAAAGTACCTACATAGAATCTTTCGTCAACGAACCAAATTAATTCTACGACATTTTTCAAATCATTCCATCGAATTTGTTGGTGAATGATTCATTTCTAAAATCTGGTATAAAATAATCAACTCTCTCCCCTCCCTCCTCAAAAAAACTGATCCAAGGAGCTCGTTTGATTTAGAAATAAAATAATATCGCCAACTGCTAACTTACCCGACGGTAATATCGAAAATATTGCTACCGACTGACGACGAAACAGCCATATCTCCACATCCTTTTTTGGCAACAATTACACTAGTGATCAAATCCGGCACTGAAGTCCCAGCAGCCAGGAAAGTCAACCCCATCACCTGCAAGCCACATCGTAATATTAATGTTAGGTATTAGGTACATCAAAACATAAACGATATTAGCCATAAAACGATACATGATCGAAAGATGTTTTATTTACTCACCTCGGGAGGCACGTATAAAGTAAGCCCCACAATATTCGCCCACCACACCATTAAATACGAAAACGCTGCTATCCATGCGATGCTTCCGATAAACGTGAACACGAAATACTTCCTTCCTGTAATCACAGCAAAGAAAAAAACCGTTAATCTCGGTCTCGGTTTCACTGTCAGTGTACATACAATACAAAGTACCTAAGCTTAATTTTATACCGCGCGTACTCCCTCACCGTCGACAGAATTGAAATTGATGGCGTTTCTTTGTCGTATCGCATTGTCGCGGGGTATCGTTTCACCTGCCATAATTAACCGCAAAAGCCAGCAGCGATATGGCGACGTCACACATATTATATCATTTTATTGCATTACCTTTGCATATTCTCTTCTCTCATCTTTCGCGTCGTCGCATCGAAAGTTTTAATTTCCGAATATTTCAGGCGCTTTTCTACAATCCAAGTTCAAATTTATTCCAAGTTCAACTTTTTCAACTTAATTCCTTTCAATTTTTTCAATTATATTTTTATTTCAAAGCTGTATCCAATTTAAAAATTTTTTCATCTGTAATTCAAATTTTATAAAAACTTTTCCAACTTTGCTTTTTAAAATTATTTTCAATTCAATTAAGTATTAAAAATTTTTCCGACTCTTCTGAAATGTTTCCCGAAAAATGTTTTATTTCCCCCGATTTTTATCAATTTTGAATTTAAAAAAATTCAGCTTCATGTTTATCAACATTTTTTTCAACTTAATAATTGGATTGGAAGAAATGTTAAAAAATGTGAAACTGGTGTGGTATGGTAAAAATATACCGGGTCTAAGTAAATTCTTGCGTGTAATTGTAACGAGTTTAATTGTTCAATTATTTCCCCTTCTCCTATTTTTTTTGCGAAAAGGGGACTTAGGCCGAAAAACAAAATTTTGCAGGAAAGCTAAATAATCAAAAACAAATGATGAAATCGATTTTTTTTTCATTGTTTTTTGCTGGGTGGAACCTTCCTCTCTAAGATAAATGAGTGGTATTTTTGGTGGAAAAAATATTTTTTATGGGAAATTAATTAGTTTAGTTTTGAACTTATTAACATAAAATTCATTTTTGTAATAGAGGGAGTAAAAGTCTATTGAGAATGTTGAGATCGACTGTAGGTATCAGATTCCAAAAATTCTCTATCGGTAAAACTTTTTTAATTTAAATTTTCTCTTTCGATAAAAACAAGAATATATTCAAAAAATTTTAACATTCCTCTCTAATACAAATCTAAAATCCCTACTGACATAACCCCCTTTCCCACACGCCTCTAGCCTTAGTTGCTGTATATGGCGTTATAAGAAAAAAAAAAAACAAACAAAAAAAAAACAAGAATTGACTAAATTACATATCTCAAGATGAAAATTCTTTAATACAGTGAAAATTTTTGTCTTGACTGAGAATATAATTTTAGTCAATAGGTCAGTTCTCTCGTTTTTATTGAATGTACTTTTTTTTAACATTCACAATTAATCACTGATACAATCATTAAAAGAGCTCGGTGGTGTAGTGGGCTGCAGGCGCGCCCGCAGGATTTTCCGATGAGGTAGCAAGAGGAAGTTCCCCAGATTGTGCCCCTTGATCTGAAAAAATGCTGTAAAAAATTTTGAATCCACCCCCAGCCCCCTCCTTTTCGGAGCTATAGCCATTTTATTGCATAATTTTCAAGAATTTTTAATTCCAAGGGAAGTGAATGAAATTTTTTGTTCTTTGGCACAAAGTTACATCTCGTAGAGGTGTATTTGCGATAATTTTTTCATCAATTTTGATGCACTCTTTCATGAGGTTTTGGCCATTTGAAATTTTCAACTGTAAAAAAGACCTTAACAACAAAGTTTTGACTAATTTTTGAAAATATCCTCAAAACGTGTTTTCCAACGTAGATTCACATCACGTATTCAGTTTTGGCGATTTTGTTGGCGCAAGGGCCGAAAATCGCGAAAAATCGCAAAGAAATGTTGCTATTTTGGCAGATTTTTCAAAATTGAGCATTTTATACAGAAAGAAATAACCAAATGAAAAAACTAGCGTCGTATCGTGTTAAACAGGTCAAAATACCCCGATAAACACCCTTTTCGCCATCATTTTACTCTAAATGTCAAAATTCACTTTTCTCACTGATTTTTCATGACAATAAAACTGAATTTTTAGGATTTAATCCTAAATAGTAACTATCCTAACATACATCCCTAATAATGCATCAATTTAAAAAAAATTCGAAAAGTTTATGAGGTAGCGACCGCTACCTCGGCTACCCGCTGCGGGCGCACCTGGTGGGCTGGGCTGCGGTCTCCTGAACAGAGTCGTAGGTTTGAGTAGAAAAAATTAATTCAAATTATCCGCCCTTTTATTACTGAAACACAAGACAGGTGTTAGCGACAAGGGAAGATAGTCATGGTGAGAGGGGAGGAGTGAACCAATTGAGCTGAAATTTTTTGTAGATGATTTTTTCATGGAATATAAATGTAGGGAGGGGTCCCATAAAAACTTTGACTATAGAGTACATGGACTGAGCTAGCTGTGTAAATGTCATCGTCAGACATCCTACGGAGAAAGAACATTTCTGATTGGTTGTTTTATTATCATGCAAAATGTGAAAAATCAGATCTTAGTGAGTTTTTATCGTAGAAAATTCATTCGTAGCTCAGATTAAAGTACTTCAAAAATAAACAACTTTTCAATTCTTGCGCTTTTTCATTTAAACGAGTAATTTTCAAGCAATTTGCATCAGCGGCATACGCTACTACAATTAACAAACGTGTGAGTGAGTCTAACGTTTGTCTCGTCGTTGTGATTTATGTGCGATCAGGTTGAGGGGAAGAGGACGGTATGATTACCCAATCAGAAGCGTTTTTGCTCTGCAGGATGTCTGACGACACCGTCCATATGGCTTGCAGGGTTTTGATAACGGATCGCGTTACGTTCTGTTATCGTTCCGTTCCATTCTAAAAAATAATTTTTCCGTTTTGTTACTGTTTTGTTCTGTTCTAAAAAAAATTTTCCGTTCCGTTACCATTCTGTTCCGTTCCAAAAAAATTGATCCGTTCCGTTCCGTTCTAAAAATAGCAATTTTATTCGTTGCCGTTCCGTTATTCCGTTCCATTCTGTTCCCGTTAGATTTTTGATTGTGAGATAACCTAAATTTTACTACACAAATTCAAATTTTGGCTAATCCAAGTCGCTAATCATGAATTTTTTTCTAATTTTCAGCCATCAGTATCGTTTTACCGAAAAAGGAATTTCTGTTAAGTAGGTAAATGCACATTAGGTATATCGAAATTTGACGGCGAGCTCATCAAAAGATAATTTATTAATAAAGAAGTTTAAAATCATAAAATTTTGAAAAAATCAAAATGAATAATTTCAATTTTAAATTAGTATTAAAAATTAATCCGTTTCGTTCCGTTCCGTTCCGTTCTGAAAAATATTTAACCCATTCTGTTCTGTTCTAAAAAATATGCCATTCCATTATTCCGTTCAGTTCCATTCCCGTTATCACAACCCTGATGGCTTGTATACAACTAGCTCGGTCCATATCGCACTTCCAGTGTAATAACAACACATCTCAAAAAAATTTGACCTTCGTATTTTTTCCTGAAACGTGCTCATCTTTGATCAGTTTTCAATTTACATCAAAAATAAAGAAGTTCATTTTTTTTGAGATGTGTTGTTATTGCACTGGAGGTGCGATATACTCCATAGTCAAAGCATAAAATTTTCGAATTTTTTTTTCACCAAGTATAAATGAAGACCACCCTACTGTGGATGCTAGCTTCTATATGCATTCAAAAAATAATGAAAGTCGAATGCATACTAAATACCGAGCGCAGCCAGTCAACAGCAGAGGTGAATAGACAAGCACACTATCTATCATCGGAATCAAAAATCTGTAAATGGTTGAGCGACTATTGATAGCGCTCTTCTGAATTCAGGGTCATAAAGATCTGGTTAGTGAGGAAGGTGTTACCTGTAGATAGCGTAGAAAGTAATGGGAAACTACTACACAAATGCTCAAAAATAAGCCAAAATTCCCAAGGATAGTCACAAAGGCATTATATAACACTATGTGTTGGCCTAACCCAAGAAAATGGGTATGTGACTGCCAACGACCTGTATAGGATATTTCACTTCGACGACGACAACAACAATCATTAAAATTAAAAAGAAACTATGACTCAAAACGAAGCGAGTCTCCAAGAAGAAAGACTTGGACTGCGTTATGTGATAGATCTAGGTAGATATTAAATAGGTAGTAGATAGCAGTTCTAGGCTGTAGAGATATATCTAAGTAAGTAGATAGGTTTTAAAGCGATTGCCTACATTTTGTAGTAATGACTTTACCTAGATATTTCCAGATTAGTAAAAATTCTGTTTTGATTTTCTCTTTATTTATCTACTTTTATTGAGTTTATTTCTACCCTATTCAACGTACAAGGAGCTGTACAAGAGTTGATACATATATGTGGAAACCTTTTTGTGTGCCCTTTTAACGAATCCTATAACCTCTGAGATAGGAACTGAAATTCATCTTCTACCCTCCCGGTGGAGAGCAAATTGGTATTGTCATTGCGAAATGTGACAGTATTGATTTCCTTTTCAAATTACTCCTATTTGGTAAACCACATATCAGACTGGGAAAAAAATGAAAAAAAGCAAACTTGAAAAAATTCTGACAAAATTGGAGTTGAAAAAATTTTACTATCAAAAAAATCTCAAAAAAATAGAACTGAAGAAATTTGAAAAAATTCGAACTTAGAAACCAGAACAACAAACAATGATGGAAAATTCTTTAAATTGGATACATCTTTGAAAAAAATTAAAATTAGAGAAATTGAAAAAAATTAATGTTGAAAAAAGTCGAATTCGGAATAAATTTAGACATGGATCGTAGAAATCCCATTTTTCTCAGAACAACAAAAGTTGTAACGAACTTTGAGATGAGTATTTGAACAGTTGACAAAAATTTTCAACCAACTATTTCAAATTCAATTACAGCAAATGTTTGATACCCTCTTAGGTTGGCAATTACAACTTGGTAAAAGTAGGAGTATCTCGCGATAAAGTACTTGAAAAAAATATTTTCCATTTTTGTTACTTTGGATGTCCGTACTTCGTCGTCGTTTTTTGGCTTGAAAGTGATACTTTTCATTGCAATTTTAAATGAACTGCTCTTTACGGTTTTATGCGTTATTTTTCTAGTCCTAGGCTTGAAAAGTACTTTCCAGAACTAGGGACGTTTTTACGGGAGCCCGGAATGCCCGGAAAAAACAGATTCATGAATATTTTGCTATAGATACATCAACTCAGAACGGTTCACTGATTTCAAATATTAATAATTTGTTCTCAACTTGAAAAATATGTTTCAAAACAATTTTTTACTTCTGTTGTAAAATTTAATCAAATTGATCCAGTACATTTTAGAGAAACGGTCCTCAATTCTCAGCCCACTTCAATTACCATCCAAGGACAAATGTAATCAACACTCGTCGAACACGACTCTTTTATTACGAAAAATTAATTAAAACGCTTGTTTAATATTTATAATGATCTTTTACCTAACAAATATGAATTAGAAATTATTAAAATAAAATCCCACCAAAAACCTTGACCATCCGAGTTAATGAAACAATGATGAAAATATATTACTCAAATTTCAATTAACAGCAAACAAAATGGATGAAAATGGAAGGAAAAAAGGAAATTAATTCGACGACAAATATTGCCATTTTTTACTTCGGTGACCTAAGCCCACTCATTCATATTAATTTTCAGATACAGACGCTGAAAAAAACCTCGCCAAAAATCCAAGGCGTTGAATCTTACAGCTCGAAAAATTCTAAAAAGAATAAAATTTCACACCACTCACCTCGCTTACTCCTCGGATCCGGCAAAGTCAGCCATAACGGGAATATAATCGGAAACGTGAACACGTATAAAATTCGTCTTTTCGTCGTCTCGGGCCAACTAATGTCGAGCGGTTCGTCGCTGCCTTCTTCTTCGCCATCCTGGGTACCCTGAAAAAGAAGAAAAAAAGGCTACATTGAAATATAACTCTACACAGTGCCAGCCATAGCCATAGTCATAATCGGTGCACAATATCGACACGTACCAAGATACAATTCCTTCCACCCTATCAACCTTGGTAAATCGCTCGGATGGTAGATTATCGAGATACGCCAAGGTCGACACCGTAATATCCTCCATAATATCTTACCACGTATAAAAATCATGGCACCTTATTAGACCCCCGGTTCGTCGCAGGTGCCAAGAAAATCGCCCGAATACGACGCGACGCTATATCACCCCAGCACACGTCTCCTAATATTTGGCAAAGTTTACTCCGCTCGAGATATTTTGATTATCTGCCAAATTTTACTCGTTTTCGTTCCTCCGCCAACATTTATAATCACCCATTACCACCCCTGTTTTTGTTTCGCCATGGTAATTACAGCGTGCTCGTTATAAGCGCGAATATCCAGTCTCCTTTTATATTTCAATTTACGCCATCGCCTATTCGGGCATAATCGATTCGACAAAATTTTACGATCGAATTAATCGTTTGCTCGTACGTTGCGAAAGAAAATCACCGAACAAGCGATTAATTCCGTAGTCGTAAAATGCAACGAGATACCATTTAAAAATTTTCATTATTGTGCGAGCAAATCCCAAATCGTAAGCGTTCATATTCTCGCGAATAGAACGTGTCGAATAAATTGCATACTCGGTTTGCCGTAAATACGAACTGATAATTTCCAAAGTTTAACGAGTATGCAACCTCATTGACGTCCGAAATCGCGTGGATTGCATAACTGAGACTTTTGCGGTGTAACTGCATCGAACCAATGTGAAGTTAAATAAATTGCATACTCAGTTTGCCGTAAATATGCTTCGTATTGATCTTGGCTCAATCCACGTCAAATCGCCTAGATTTTGACCTTAGGTCTTCCGATTTGGCTCAATTTTTTTTTATCAGGTTCCCCTCGATGGTCTAATGAAGGAATCACTGTGATTTCAATCCTAATTCTTCAGGAGGGGGATGAGGGGTGGTCGCCATGTACAATTGGTTTTTTTGCGAAACGTCTGAACTTTGAATGCTCATATTTTGAGATCGGTCAAGTTCAAGGTGAATAATGTTTAAAATTTTAAGAATGAACAACAAAATGACCGAACTATGCGCGATCTCGTTCATTTTTTTCGTCTTCTTCACCGCTACATTGATCATCTCAGCTGTTAACTGTACCTTTTCTCAAAATTTTAATTTTTTTCAGCTTTCAAAATTTTTTCTCGTATCAATTTTTTCAACTCCGATAAATTTTTTCCCCCCCACTAAACTTTCTTTCTCAACATTTTTTTAGCTCCAAGATTTTTTTCAATTTCTTCGATTTTCATTTTTGCTAAAATTTCCTCATTTTACTAATATTTATCTAAATTATCAAGAGTAAAATCTTAAAATTTTTAAAAACTTGACATTCTCTCGATTTTTTTCTCACATTCTTAACATGTTTTTCAACCCTTTATCAAAATTTTTTATTCTAAAAATTTCAGAGCTGGAAAATAATTTGAGAAAAACATTTGAGCTATAAAAATAGAATTTTGAGAAAAAAATTTCAAAATCTGTAAAAATTAAACTTGGAGAAAAAATTTCTAGGGAAAAATTTCAATTTCTAGAGTTGAAAAATAAAAACTATGTAGGTGTTTTTGGAAAAAATGTCAAAGTTGAAAAATTTTTATACCTACCTGAAAAAAAAATCGGAGGAAAAAATTTTAGAGTTGAAAAATATCTGGAGACAAGAAAATTAAGAATTGAAACTATTTTGAGAATCGAAACAAAAATTTTGGGTTGAAAAATTGTTGATTTTGGTTTCAAATTTTCAAATCAAAAGCTCAAAATTTGATCGACTTTTTAGCAAGCTTTTCATTCCTGCTATCTTACGAGACAGGTTGCGAAGTTGCAATTCGAGCGAACGATTTACATTTTGTTGTTCATTCGGTGTGAGAATAGACAGCCCCGGGACGAAATCGGAACGACCAATGATATTTATTCTGTAAAGGGTAATATGGCCCTTTTCTCCCTTACGCTGCTAGGTGGTAACAGTGCTGCTGCGGCTAGCTATCTAGTTTCTCTTACGTTCGCGAGATCGTAAGGGAAACCAGTCTTCTAATAACCGCGAGCTAGGCGCGACCTTTAGATTTCTCACCCTCTATATGTGGAGTATTGGTACGCGACGCGATGCAGGCATCAGCTCGTCTTGATAGTCTGCCCGATACTCCTAAAAGTTCGATTGTTTGTATAATGTACGATTGTCTGTTTAACGTAAGATTGTCTGTATAAAGTTCGATACGAATGCCATTGATTTATTGACGAATAAATCTATGGTGATTCTCCGAGTGTACCGTGTATTATTTCAAATAGTAATTGGGGTAAATATCACGTCTACATCTCATCCCCCCGTGGAGATAGGAGATCCCAGGAGAAGAAGAAGTACATTGGCCAGTGTCATTTCTTTCCAATCCCGGAACCCTCTATCTCTCACATTGGCGCCCAACGTGGGGCTAGAAGTACCGAAAGAAGAAGAAGTGCACCGGCCAATGCTCTTCTCTCCGACATCGGTCCATTTCTATCTCTCACATTGGCGAGAAAGCAACAGATAACCGATGAAGCGACTAAGTACCTGAAAAAACGTGGTAACAAGACAACACCCCAAACTGGAGAGACAAGGACAGACAATAACAATAGAATAGAGACGCCACTCCGAAAATCTAATAGAAAGAAGTCAAAACCGTTGGCTGTGGCAATGCTACAATTTCTAAGAAATGAAGAAAAGGAATATATTGCCAGAGCCTACGAGGATTGACACATCCATTAATAAGGCAATAAACGCAATAGTAAACAATACAGCAAAAAAATCGCAGATAGCAAATCCAGACCTATCCTAAAAATCTTTTCGTCACATCTCCTCATTCTGTTCGAATTCGTGTTAACCATATACATGTCCTGTGAAGTGCTCTAAACATCTAGTAATATCTAAAATCGCGAAGTATAAGTATCCAGTCGAATATAAATATCCAGATAACCGTGAGTAAAATTTTCTGTAATATCGATTAAGAATGCATGTGATAGGGACCCAAGTGGGTGGAAAATATACACACCAAGGTATGATTTCACAAAATTAAATTCGGACAAGGCAAATGCCAACAAAAAAGCAATCAAAATGAAACTTTTCGATCACATCGAACCATACCGGCGTGCGTATATTATGTAACCATATTCAGTAATTAAATAAACGCGATACCACGACAGTGAGTAAACGTTGCAATAAAAATAACATTTCGGATAAAGTGCTTCAAAACATAAATTAACTTCAAAACTAAAATGCAACACCACGACAGTGCGTAATTATCGCAAAAATTATAGGTACATTTTATTCAATGACCAAAGGGCACGACTGAGTCGGACCATTTGAGTCTGAGGCAATTACTTGTGAGCATTTGCTTTAGAAACTGGTGATCCCACCCGGTGTGCTAAATGGCGTGAATAAAATCAATAATAAACAGACCAAGTCACCCACTAATAAAAACTATAAACCAAAATCGAGAAATAATTCTCACACCTAAATTACGCATCTCATCGTACTTGAGTATTCCACCTTTTGGTGTAAATGAACTGTGATAATCGGATATGCATCGGTATACAGATCGGCGCAGTGATCTAAATAAAACACATACGTTACTGTACTCGCGAAATGCAAATGCAAGCAACAGGTACCATAACGTACACGTGTGAAATGCAGCTAGATCACCTGTGGCGGGTTGATACCGCAGTACGAACCGACGTCGCAGACTACCTGCTCAAGTGCGAGAGAGAGACAAAATCAGATAAAGATCAATAGGTGAAATTGCACTGCACTCAGTCGACGACAGACGCATTACCCAACAATAGAATAAAACGGATTTCAAAACGACAAAATTCAAAACGCGGAAACTCGAATCGCATTTTTTCTCTTTCCATATGCTCCATAAAAATCATCTTCATGAATACACGCCTAAAATGAAATAAAAATCCCACAAAAAACCTCACGTATTTATAATTCGATTCCGAACCCAACACGAATTTAAAATCGTCCAAAATTAAATCACACAATCAAAATTTCAAAATATATGTCAAAAATTGCCACCACCCTCATAATCAAAAAATACCATATGCCCCAATAAATTCATGAACGCAAATTTAAATGTAAAAATCACACACCTCGACTGGGGCAAAATATATACCCAAAACCAAAATTAATATTTCGATCATGCCAGACAAAATACATATGTCCCAAAAAACTCTCGCAAAATGACAAAAAACACGCGAATATAAATTTCATACACCTCAACTGGGGCAAAAAATCCATTTCTAACCCGCACCCAATTTTCGATCTAAATAAAATAAAAATAAACATATGCCCTGTATAGACATAAAATTAATATTTCGATTACACCACAAGGCGAAAACACATGAAATTTTTTGATCAGACACAATTAAAATCACTCAACACGTGTGAAACAAACCAGACCGCGAAATATAGCCCCGCCCTCCAACATCCAACGTGAATGTGAACGCACAGCTACGCGGACGAGATACCGCGACCCTCGCCTAATCCTAAAAACGTACAGTGCAGTACAATGAAACCTAAAGATCGAACCTATACTTCCGACAACACTTCGATACAATCGTGCAAATAATGAAATTAAACCAAAAAATTCGCCGAAACACCAAAGTATACCTCACACAGCTAATATTTTCTTTCTTCCACCTTTTTCTTTCCTATGCTATCCTGCAGATGCAGCAAGAAAAAATCGTGGTGTGCGTGTTATGCCACCAGAACATTACTCAGGGACCAGCGGTAACCATTATTCCATGTCACCATCTAGCGCACGACACATGCTACTTGAAAATTAAAAATCAGATTAAAAAATGCACAGCCCATAAATGTAAAGCAGACGCTGAAAATATGACTTCTTTCCACACAACTTTTGAAACCAAAACGATAGCAAACAACAACGAAATCAAAAAACTCAAAGAAGAAAACGAAAAACTCCAACTGGAAAACTATAACCTCACCGAAAAACTAAACGAAGCAAAAACGGAAACTACAGCAGCGCGTGTATTAACGGCAAATGCAATGCACAGAATAGCGGTGCATAATCAGAAAACTACAGCGTACAAACGAAAAATAGAACAGCTAAGCAAGATAGTAGGAAGGGTAAACCCCGAATTTAAAACGGAAAATATAAAAGTAGAAAACGAATACGAGCCACAAGAAAATAACCGGAAAAAATTAAAATTATCACCCCGCCCAGAGTCACCGCCGACAGTACACCAAAACACTAACAGCGAAACAGAACTCCAAATGGTAGATCCACCTGCGATAACCCAGACAAGCCCCAGCCAACAGAAAATGAAGGAAATAATCCCAGGAGCGATAGCAACGAATCACCATCCGAAAGGACTAACTCTAAACTGGATCGGAGACCAACCGCTAATATCCGCTAAAAACACCATAATAGTAGGAGATGGGTACATAAGCACCATCGCAAACACCATATTCGACAAAAAATACAAAGAAAAAATCAGAAGCTCAAAACTTTACAAAAATAAACAAACTATTTTGGAAACTACGAAGAATATAAAAGAATTCGAAACGATCACACCGACAATAATAATATCAACGGGACTCCAAAATGGAGAAGAGAAGATATCCGAGTTCCGAATCACCGAAGATATCAGAAATATGATAAAAGCAATAGCAAACAAAGGGGGAAAAAAGATAGTGATAATAGCCAACCCCGAAAACAGCACCAATTCACCAACAGTAAACAAAATCATCAAAAAGACAATAGAGCAAGCAAACGCAACGTATGACGAATCGATAACGAAAAACCCAGAATTAAAAAAACCCGCAGGAAAACCTTACCTGGCGTGGCAAATCCGAAATATATGCAATGCCATCTCAAAACACGCTAACTAAATAATAATCGCTCCAATTGGATATATGCATGTCTATATTATTCCGTATACTTTTATATATATATATTTTTTTTTTTTTAATATTGGTTATGATCTACTCATATCTTCCATTTTGTATTATTTTTTATTTTTATTTTTTCTCTATTATTCATTTTACCCCTTTCCTCTCTTGTTTCTCTCCAGTTCCCTTTATTTTTTATTTTTTAGTTATTTGTGATATATATGTAATTTTTTCTTATATTACTACGAATTACTCATTAATATGTGATATCCATTTTACCCAAGTGCCATATTCAATAATCTATAGATACTCATCCTATTTTTAATCATATGCCTCAAAAATATTTTTTTTTTTTTTCTTCTCTTTTTCTCTTCTCTTCCCCTTTCTTCTTTTTTCTATTTGTTAAAAATATTCGTCCTTTTTAATCAAATTTTTAAATATCATAAAATACATATTTTTTTTTTCTTTTCGCTATTATGACGGAATAAAATTATTCATGGTAACACAAAGCAAACCGTAAAATTTGACACCTACCCAATATAGGGTGTCGTAGAAAAGGACAAACTTGACTTATTCGAATTAACATTACTCGAAAAACACATTCTTCGATAATAATACGACAGAGTCGTAAAAAAGACTTTAATTTTCAGCATATCGAATAACGAAAAATGACGAAAATAGAACATACCGAAAAGGTAAAAATATAGACTGCTCAAAATTAATATCAAAATTTCAATATTACAAAAAAAAAAAAAAAAAAAGTTCCTGTAAAAAAGTAAAACCGCGTCTATATTAAAAGAGTTCCAGAAAAGAGTTCCAGAAGAGTTCCGGACACGTTATTCGAAAAATTTTATAAATTCTTGGCAAAATACAAAATTTTCCCCTCTCAATAGCACTGAAACTTCCCGACCTGGACAAGACCGTCCAAATGGACAGAAAACTGACGTAAGTAGAAAAACATCAAGAAAAACGTCCAGTTGGACGGAAAATGAGCGTAAGTAAAAAATTACAAAAACAAAGACAAGGTAAGTATAACCTCGACAACCAACAAAAGAAAACTAGATTTTGACCTAGTTGCATGCGACAGTAAAAATGTACATAAAATCGCACAAAAATTATAAACATTAAGACAGGAGATCGAGCAGTACTTATCATATATAGATATAATTAGTAGTTATAGTCAGATTTATGTAAATATGTATATATCAAAGAAGCAAAGCAACCGATCACTCAGAAATCCGACCCACTGAGCAGCCAAAATTCCAACCAATGGGAGGCGACGACAAAAATCAATACAATAGCCACAACAAAGTAGCAAAGACAAATCACACCAAACGGAGAGCCCTTTGCGACCTTATAACGTAAATGAAACCGCGCGACAAGCCGGCACGCTCCACACGCCAAACAGCACGCGTCCGACGAGTAGCAAAACCTTGTCAATACCCAACTCGCAACAGCGACCTACTCAAACAAATGTACATAAAACCACAACCACGGCGAACAATTCAACAGAAATCGTTCCATTCAACGAAATTTATAAAATTCCTACACAATTCCGCACACGCAAACGAAACCAAACAATAATGCAAAGTAAAAATGCATAATTCAATCAAGAACCACGATTCCAATTAGCCGATTTGTCAAGTACTCTCACAGCCAAACGAAATGATTGACTAATTAATACAAAACTACATTCATGAAACAATAGTACAAACAACATCCATATGAACGATGACATAGACACTCATGTGAGTGGAAACGCACAATAACACAGAGCCGAGCAAATGTCCGCTACGCATCAAGATAACACACTGTAATTGTCTAGATATTTTTTTTTTTTCTTCTTCATTATTATTTATTTATTCTTTTCATTTTCATTTTTTTTTTTACTTTTTATTTCTGTCTAAATAACAAATTATCAATCTGAATGTATTACTACTTTTTATGCAGTTATTTTATCTCTGCCTCAGTACGATACTCTATTGACTTCTACCTTAGTTTTAATTATTTACGTATTCTATATTTTCTTTTCATTATTATTTTTATTCTATTCTTTTACGCCCGCCACATTTGTTGATTTTTCTTCACTTTATGATAATTATTTTAAAATTTTTTTTTATTTTTATTTTTCTTTTTCTTTTTTCATATTTTTTTTTTCAATTTTTTTCTTATCTTCTATTTTATGATTTAACGATTACGATTAATTTTAACATCCACGTATGTGGAAATAAGACAAGCTGATACACGCTTCGCAAGTATGCCAATACTTTTTAAAACCCTCAAACAAAATTCCAATACTCTTAAAATTTCAATTTTGGACCAGAACAGAGCTCCGACCGGAGACGTTAACACCCAAAATTACATCTTTTTCAAAAGACGTCTAGTTCCAAAAACACGATGGCTTCGCCACCCCCCACATGGAGTAACGAAAGTAAAATTTTGAACTCCAAATGGAAATTGGCAGCCTGTCACCACCTTATGCAGCTAAGCCTGAATGGGGCAAGGGACATATGGTACATGTTATTCTTTACAGATCCAAGCTTACCTTCATACGGTGCCTTGATAAGCCTGAATGGGGCATATGTAAAGGGTAATATGGCCCTTTTCTCCCTTACGCTGCTAGGTGGTAACAGTGCTGCTGCGGCTAGCTATCTAGTTTCTCTTACGTTCGCGAGATCGTAAGGGAAACCAGTCTTCTAATAACCGCGAGCTAGGCGCGACCTTTAGATTTCTCACCCTCTATATGTGGAGTATTGGTACGCGACGCGATGCAGGCATCAGCTCGTCTTGATAGTCTGCCCGATACTCCTAAAAGTTCGATTGTTTGTATAATGTACGATTGTCTGTTTAACGTAAGATTGTCTGTATAAAGTTCGATACGAACGCCATTGATTTATTGACGAATAAATCTATGGTGATTCTCCGAGTGTACCGTGTATTATTTCAAATAGTAATTGGGGTAAATATTACGTCTACATCTCATCCCCCCGTGGAGCTAGAAATACCGAGGAGAAGAAGAAGTTCATCCGGCCGGTGTTCTTTCTTTCCTATCCGCGGTCCCTTCTATCTCTCACAATTCGGTGTTGACGCTGGTCTAAAGTTACTCTTTCAATTATAAATCAGTGAAAATTATCAAAAATCACTGAAAAACTGTCAGAATTGCAGCACAGGAGAAAATCAGTGAAGATTTCTTTACTGGAAACAAATCAATGAGAAACATCACTGGAAAAACAGTGAAATTTATGAAATTTGCTGAAAAATCAATGAAAATTGTTGAGAAATCAGCGAAAATTCGTTGAAAATTAGTGAATTTCGTTGATTTTTCTTGTGCTGCAATTTTGACTATTTATCAGTGACTTTTCACTGATTCTGAATAAGAGAGTACTCACGGGAAGGGCGATTTCTGTTCGTGTAATGCATTTTATTTAGGTTTTTTTTTTCAAGTATGTATATTTTCGGTATTATTTTAAATCGTACACACTTTTCTCAATTTTTCTTTTCAACTACAATTTTTTTTCTCCAAATTTTTTCAAATCTTTTAATTTTTTTCAAAATTTTTCAAATGAAATTTTTCTCCTAAAATATTTTTAAGCCTAAACAAAATTGTTCCTAAAACCTTTTCAAACTCGATTTCTTTTCTTAAAAATTTTTCAACTCACATTTTCTACATTTTTTTCAACATTGTATTTTCAAACCAAATTTTTTTTCAATATTTTTTTAAACTTCAAAGCTTCAAACTTTTTCTCAACAGTCTTTCAACTCAATTTTTGTCGAGAGTGATCCCCTGAGTAACTTCTAAGAGTTACCACCACCAAGACCCCTCGCTAATTTTTTTATGGGAGTTCCACTCCTCAAACAATGGTTTTTGCTTCTATCTCCTTTGGATTCGATTTTTCGGTGAAAATAGCTCAGTACTGTTTTATTCTACAGTTAATTTCCAACATTTTTTGTGGAAAACTTTTTTTAATACAACCATTAGCAGAGGAGATAGAGAGTCCTGAAGGAAGGGGGTATGGGAAAAATACTGTTATTTGAAAACGTGATAATAGTGGATGAAGAGGGTCATATGCATTTTTTTATTTTCTTCCCCCCTCCTACGTGACCACCCCTTCAATGATATTGTAAATAAAAACAAATGTTTAAGGTGTGGGTGGGCTCATTTGAGCGGGGGGCGGGGTAAGTGGTATTAACACAGCCAATTTACCTAATACTACTATTTTCATGCCCAAAACATTCAGTTTCGTACGATTTTATACCTATATTATCATGTTTTCAAATAATAGTATTTTTCTCATAACCCCTTTCCTTCAGGACTCTCTTTCTCCTCTGTTGATGGCAGTACAAAAAAAATTTCAAAAAAATATTGGAAATTGACTGTAGAATAAAAAAATTACTGAGCTATTTTTACTGAAAAATCAAAATCCAAAGGAGATAGAATCGAAACCCCATTGTTTGGGGAATGGAACCCACATAAAAAAAATTAGCAAGGGGTCTTGGGGGTGGTAATTCTTAGGGGTTACTCAGGAGATTACTCTCGACAGTTTTTCGCCATAAAAGCTTTACTCGCCAGAAATGTTTTTATTTCTCCAAAATGAAGCTATTTGGCCTACACTATTATGTCACACGCTGCTTTAATTTTTTTTACTTTTTTTTGATTTTTCAGAATTTCGACAATTTTTTCAACATTGTACGAAAAATTCCTCAAAATTGGGCTATAAAACTTCAAGCGATATTTTTCAATTTTTAGACAAAATTTTTCATTTTAGCCCCCTCAGTGGACCTTTGAAAGGGACAGAGAAGAGAACCATTTTTAGCAGATTTTTCACCCTTAAGGTGAGAATGCTTCTTAAAAAATTTCATATTGAATTGGAATGCAATACGCTAACAGCTGGTTTTTAATCAAATTTTGCATAATCTGAAAGATCATACTCCAAAAATTATCCCAAAAGGGGGAAAGGACGTTTTGGATCGAGGTGAAATTTTCGTAATATATATTTAATTATTTAGTAGGTTACAATAAATTATGGCGTTCTTGGTGAAAAAACTTTTTTGAATAAAAAAACCCTCGTAAAATCAAACTAATGTATTTTTTTTGAGACCCCTTCACCCCCCCCCCCTCAATTTGGGTCGATCGATTTCGATTCCGAAAGAATTCCATTTCATAGGAAAAGATGGAATTTTGAGGATTCGGCATCCTTCTGACAGCTGTTTCGAAACGACTTAGGTAATAGGTACGTATACGTCATTAGTCATTACACCGTTACACGTTTCGCGGATCACAAACCAACAGTCATGCTATACTTTACTTCTCTTAGGTAAAGTGTGTAGCGACTATTATATAAACCGAATCAATCCGATGAAATAATCGTGCCTTAAACTAATGAGTAAGGAAAATATCGAACCTTGGTAACGCTTGGTTCTACTCAATTTAACATTAGTTAATTTTTGAAAGGGTACAGGTTGTCCCATGGGAGGCATGCCTACTTTTGCAAGCCTCTCGGGTGTCAGCAATCTGCCCTCAATAGCTCATAAAATTTTGTTTAAGAAGCATCACACTTCACAGTGGTTATTAGATCTGAAATACTAAAATTCGTGCTATATTCATATTTCATGGATTTTCCTTCTCATTTTCAATTTTCATGCAGGTTACAGTTTTTCTTCCTTCAAAGGGTATAGCCGAGTTTTAAGTGAATTTGGCCCCCGCTCCGATTTTAATTCAACCCCCTCAGATGGTGGTCCTTGATGTAAAAAAATTTGGAAAAATTTTTGACTCCCCAACCCCCTCCCTTTTGGAGTTATGGCCATTTTATTGCATTATTTTCAAGAATTTTTAATTTCAGTGGAAGTGAAGGAAATTTTCTGTTCTTTGGCACAAAGTTACATCTCGTAGAGGTGTATTTACAATAATTTTTTCAACAATTTTCGTGCACTTCTTCATGTTTTTTCGGCTATTTGAAGTTTTCAATCGTAAAAAACACCATATAAGCGAAGGGCGAACACTTTTTAGAAATATCCCAAAAACGTGTTTTTAAATCAAGATTCACGTAATGTATTCACTTTTGGCGATGTCGATGCACCAGGGGCCGAAAATCGTGACAACCCGTACAAAAATGTTGTTTTTTATATCAAATTTTCAAAATTTTGAGCGTTTTGTATGGAAAGAAATGACTAAACGAAGAAACTAGCGTCGGATTCGTATTTAGCGAGTCAAAATACCCCGATAAACACCCTTTTCGCGTTCGTTTTGCTTACAGTCTCAAAATGCGCCTTTTTCACCGAATTTTCATGACAAAAATAGCGAATTTCGAGTCTTCAAATAAAACGACCGCGAAAATGTTTTTAATCTACTTTTTAGTACAGAGTTCGAATATGATTTCAATTTCACCCCATCGCTTCAGGATTTTTACCGACTTATCCAATTTTTATAATTGGAATTTTTTGTTGAAAAGGGTATAGCAGGTTAAGTACGGTGTTTTGGCCCTGGAAAGGGATTTTGATGAAACCTACCCCAAAAGTTGAGTCATGATGAGAAAAAATTCTGACAAAAATTTTGGACCCGCAGAGCAAGTATTTTCGGGGGGAGGGGCCAAAATGTGTTTTTTAAACTTCATTTTTTCGTTTTTCGCCAAGTGTACATGAAAATTTCGTGTTTTTTAAAATTGAATCTAGAGGGCCAAAGGAACCCTAAAATTTTTTTTTCAAAATTCTTGGCCCATTTTTCATCGGGTTATGACGTTTTAAAAACTTTGAGCGGCCATTTTGGAAAGAAGTTTCAGAGGTACAGTCGCCATTTTTTTTCAGAAAATGTGTTATTTAGCGTTGATTATACCACATAAGTTTCAACGAGTTTGAGCTGGTGCAACATTGTCAAAAAAAATAAAAGCAATCACCGGTCATGCGGAGCCCGAACGTTCATGTCAATTTCCCACGGCGCTCTGGTGGAAAGTACAGCGCTCTCTCTGGATCTTCCCACTTCCCCTCCACAGAGATTTGGCGATGACTCTCCAGGCTCAAAATTTTTTTATGGTGTCCTTCACTATGTCAAATTTTATACCTCTCACCATTTGCGTTCATATTTGAAAAAATGTAATCCACCTCTGAATTAGAATGGCATTTGTCAAACATGGCGCGCGCGAGCACTGTACTTTCCACCAAAGCGCCGCGGGAAATTGACATGAACGTTCGGACTCCGTATGACTGGGGGTCAGTTTTTATTTTTTTTGACAATGTTGCACCAACTCAAACTCATTGAAATTTATGTGGTATAATCAACTCTAAATAACACGTTTCCTAAAAAAAATGGCGACTGTACCTCTGAAACTTCTTTCCAAAATGGCCGCTCAAAGTTTTTAAAATGCCATAATTCGACGAAAAATGGGTCAAAAATTTTGAAAAAAATAATTTTAGGGTTCCTTTGGCCCTCTAAATTCAATTTTAAAAAACACGTAATTTTCATTTACACTTGGCGAAAAACGAAAAAATGAAGTTTAAAAAATACATTTTGGCCCCCCCCCTCCGAAAATACTTGCTCTGCGGGTCCAAAATTTTTGTCAGAATTTTTTCTCACCATGACTCAACTTTTGCGGTAGGTTTCATCAAAATCCTTTTCCAGGGCCAAAACACCGTACTTAACCTGCTACACCCTTTGTTTTACACTTTTTTAATGTAACTTTTGATCATTGAAGTAGATTTTCTGGCGAAAGAAAGGGTCATACGAAAAAAATGAATGGAACATAAATTGTAGAGCATAAAATTTCCTTTCAGTAAAGTTTAATTAGTTTTTTCTGAGGTGGCTTAGTTTTTGAGATATTTTCAATTCAAAAAAATTTGAACTTTGAACTTTCAACTAAAATATCTTGAAAGCTAAGCTTTCTAAGAAAAAACTAATCGAACTTTACAGAAAAGCAATTTTACGCTCTACAATTTATGTTCTATTCATTTTTTTTGTAGAACCTTTTCTTTTTTCAGAAAATCGACTTCAAGTGTTAAAAGTTACCAAAAAAAGTAAAAAAACTGTTCAACAAAAAATTTAAATTGGGGAAAATCCTTGAGTGATGGATTTTTTTTCACTATTTTTTTCGTGATCAGCGCGAAAAATGCTATAAAAATCACCCAGTAAACATCAAACAGCATTTTCTATGTCGACCTGTGTAATTAATGTTGATTTGTTCATTAATAAAATTATGCTAGTTTATGAGACTAAGTATAGGTTGAAACTTGAAAAGTCGGTTACCTTACGCAGGATGCGTAAGGTTTTTTTGAAATTGTGTTTTTATAAAGGGGGCCAATAGGGGATTCAGAGGGGTCGGATGAAAAAACTGAGTACATATTCGAATAAGATCTCTACAGGAGAAGCTCAAAATCACAAAAATATGAGGTAGGAAAGTTGTTCACACTAAACTATTCTTTATGCTTATCTTTTTCAATAATTCTCCACTTATTTTTGATGTTTCAAGTGTTTTTTTTCAGTTCCTTGAAATCAAAATACTTGATAGATACATTTCAACTTTTCAAAAACTTCATTTTGGTTCCAATCGTTAATTTTATTTTTTTTTTTTAAATAAAGAAAATACGGAAAAATAGAAATGTCTGAGTAACTTCAGAGCTTATTTCTAGGTAGGTAAAAAAAACGAAAAAGTAGAAAAGATTAAGGCCCGAATTTTAAATCATTCCTTAAAAATTAAGGCAACCTTAATGGTTTTAAGGAACCGTTTCGTGCTTTCTGATTGGTTGAAAACGCGATAAGGAATTTTTAAGGCTACCTTAACTTTTAAGGTATGATTTAAAATTCGGGCCTAAGTCTTCTGCTTATTTCTAGGAATCTAGGTAAAAAAAAATGAATGAAAAAAATAGCAATTCAGCTTATTTTCAGGTAAAAAAAAACGAAAAAAATGCCCATGTTATCTTCACATCTCATTTCTTGGTTAAAAAAATCATTTTTTTACAGTGGACTCATTCCATTAATTTTATATTTTACAAAATCTGAAGATGTAAACAGGAAAACAGAATCGTTCAGTGCGAACGACTTCGCTACCTCATATTTTTTGATTTTGAGCTTCTTCTATCTCAACATCCCTGAGGGGTACAGGAGTCGACAATTTTGATCAAAATTCCAAAAAATCGAAAATGTGAAGTAACACATCGATTTATACAAATTCGAGGCGCTGAGTTCGAATATCTGCTCAGTTTTTTCATCAGACCCCTTTGAACCTCTCTATTAGCCCCCTTGATAAGATCAAAATACAAAAAAATGAAAAATTTTCTAAATGATTTACCCTCCCCTTCTTTCGAATTTTTAAAAAATTCCAGGAAAACTTTCAAAATCCCCAGACTTTTCCCAGACTTTTCCAGATATCCCAGTGTTCCCAAAAAACACCCACTTAGTAAACCAACAATCCACCCAAAACTCACCGTATTCTCAGCTCTGGCAGCGGAACCCATCGGAATACCATTCATCTCAATATCTGCAGCACTGGAAGACGATGGGCCAGCACCGGTCACCCTCCTGGCAGCCGAGACCGACGCAGCACCTTGATTCGGATTCGTCGCATCCAATAAAGCCCTCAACGAAGCGATCGCGTGTAATTGAGTAGCTTTCTCGTCAACTTGACCTGCAACAAAAGCAACACCGCGAATTACAAATCACCGTATTACAGCAATAACCCAAGCAGGCGGTCTGAAATAATGCGAAACCACCGTCGCGACCGCAAATCGCGCCGCAGCACCGAATACCAAATTTGATTTGTCGGCTTTACCCGCCGATAAAACCCTTTTTGCACGAATATCCTACAATTCTCCTTCTCCTTCTCTCTCTCTCTTCCTGTGTAATCGAAACGCGAATTCCTATACTCGGTATTTCGAATATTTCGAATATACCGCGATTGTTTTCGCCAAGGTTTCGTTTTATCGCGACCCAAACAGGACGAGGGGTACGGCGGAAGTAGAAACTCTGCCACAGCCACGATTCATTTTATGGGCTGGTGCCGCAACCTCGCCAAACCGTATCGTAATAGAACCATATAAAGTTAATGGGTACAGCGTACGTCGCGTCCGTCCGCTTATTCACACGCGATGAAATATGACGCTAATTTCGCCCTTTTTCTCTCCTCTCGACGTAGCTTCGTTGACTGCAGAAAAGAATCCACAAAGGCGATGCCGAAACGCACCCAAACCAAAAAAAAGAGAGGAAAACACACGTAAAAATACCACTTTTCGGGTACACAACCACCTGGATTTTGACCAAACTTGGTAGGATTGTTGGGTCACTATCGGAAAATACCCCAAAAAATTTCGAGCCCCCCAGGTGGAAGTGGGCCGGAGCTAGGGGTCCCCCAAAGGGCACCTACTTTTGAAAAAAAAACGCGTTTTTCGTGATTCTAGGCAAGTAAAAATGGTGTGAGATTCATGAAAAAGCACAGAAAAGGTGCGATTTGAGTTTCTACATCTCCCTGAACCGTTGCTACCCTTCTCGGATCAAAGCTCTTTTTGCTACCAGGGGGTCGAAAAGTTGCAGATCGCGAAATTCAAATATTGTGAAATTTTCGCTGGCTCCGAGTTATTTATTTTTGCACCGGGTAATTTTACCTTCTTTTTCAAAATAATTTTTGAAGATAATTTTCGAAATTTTCTCGATCAGTGTAGCCAATTGCAAATTGTGAAAGTCAAATTATTGGAATTCGCGTTGATCTGATCATGTTGTATCTTACTATATCTTATCCCTGGAAAAATTCACAATTTTTTTTGTTTTTTCATTAATCAGAAACAGAGGAGAAAATTTCTCGTACCAGTGCAGTCACTTGTAAACCATAAAACTTCCCTGATTTTTAATTATGAAAAAATGAATTTCAAGACTTGAAGCAAAATTGTCGCGAAAAGGTTGTTAATCGGGGTATTTTGACCTGCTGAACACGAATATGAGATTGGTTTTTTCATTTGGCAATTTCTTCTCTGAAAATTAGTCATTTTCAAGTTAAAATTTCGCATCTCGAGCAAAAAATTACGAATTTTCAGGGAAGAAATGTCCAAATGAAAAAAACAATCCCATATTTGTGTTCAGCAGGTCATAATTCCCTGATAAACACCCTTTTTGCCATAATTTTGCTTTCAAGTCTCAAAATTCATTTTTTCAATGAAAAATTAGAACAAAAATTGAATTTGATAATGTCCATTGCATAGTGGTATCACAGTAGTTTTTTTTCATCCTCCAGAGGTTTTCGGTAGTATGGTTTTTCAGGAGGTAAAACCACTCAAAAATGGCATAAAATTTCGTAAATCAAACTTTTTTTTCAAAAAGTTGGTCAAAATTGATAACACTTTGAAGAAAACTGATTTTTTAAATGTGTTTTCTTTTATTTGAACTTGATTTTCATCGATTTTTTTTACAAATTGCCACCTTTTTTACTATTTTTTTTGAATTAGGTATTGCAACAAAATAAAACTACCGGTAGTTTTTGGAAAAAACCGGTAGTTTTCGACTACTGAAGGCCAAAAAAACTATCGACGATTTCGGTAGTTTTTAGCAAAAATAAAATGAACTTTATTTAATAGTACATTGATTTTTTTAATCCGGGAAACAAAGGATTCGGGATTTCGGTATTCGGGAAAAAGGATTCGTGAAAATTTTTTTCGTGAAAAATCTTATTCGGGAAAATGTCCGTTCGGGATTTCGGTTTCGGGAAAACGGTCCATAACCCTTTACGGATCCCTCGTGGCTCATTCCATGTCAATTCGAGCAGGTTTTGAGCTTGGGCCTTCCGAGGGCGCTCAAATTTTTTTTACGGGTTCCTTCGATGGTCTAATGAAGGAATCACCGTCATTTTGATCTTAATCCTTGGAGAGGGGGGGGGGGCGTAATTTTAGCACAATTGGGATTTTTTGTAAAACGGCTCAACTTTGAAGGCTCTTATCTCCAGATTGGTTCAGTCAAAAATTAATCTATTGGCAGTTTTGTAGAAAATTGAAAGGAGATTCAAAATTGGTAATCACATTTTGAAAATTTCAAGACTGAGCTTTTGCGATGAAAGCTCAATTTTCATGATAATTACAAAAGTTAAGGGCTACCATTTAAAAATCTGAAAAAATTACCGTGAGGAAAACTTTTTATGCATTTTTCAACTAATTACTTTTCAAGGTGAGATCTCAACACCCCTAGGGGGCACAGGGGTCCTCAATTTTGGTCAAAATTCAAAAAAATTGCAAAAATAATGTAGCACATCGATTTCTACTAATTCGAAGGCGCTGAGTTCGAATATGTGCTCAGTTTTTTCATCCGGCCCTACTGAACCCCCCTATCAACCCCCTTGATAAAGTCAACATTCAAAAAAATGAAAAATAACGTGTGACATATCGTTTGTTAGGTTTTTGAGAGCACTAAGTACGAATATTTGCTCATTTTTTGGATTCAAATCCCTTAGCGTTCCCCTAACCCTCCCAATTTTGAGAAACACTTGCAAAAAAATGAAAATATCGAGCGGCATATCTATTTCTACTAATTTGAGGGTGCTGAGCTCGATTATCAACTTACTTTTCTGATCTGCCTCCCCCATACTTTACAATGACCCCTTAAACAACAAAAAGTATGATGAATTGGGGGTTATTGTAAGGCATGGGGGAAGTAGATCGGGAAAATAAGTTGATAATCGAGCTCAGCACGCTCAAATTAGTAGAAATCGATATGCCGCACGATATTTTCATTTTTTTTGCAAGTGTTTCTCAAAATTGGGAGGGTTAGGGGGGCGCTAAGGGGTCGAATCCAAAAAATGAGCAAATATTCAAACTCAGTGCTCTCAAAAACCTAACAAACGATATGTCACACGTTATTTTTCATTTTTTTGAATTTTGACCTTATCAAGGGGGTTGATAGGGGGGTTCAGTAGGGTCGGATGAAAAAACTGAGCACATATTCGAACTCAGCGCCTTCGAATTAGTAGAAATCGATGTGCTACTTTATTTTTGCAATTTTTTTGAATTTTGACCAAAATTGAGGACCTCTGTACCCCTAGGGGTGTTGAGCTTGAGATCCCATCTTGAAACGTAATTAGTTGAAAAATACATAAAAAGTTTTCCTTATAGTCATTTTTTCAGATTTTTAAATGGTAGCCCTTAGCTTTTGTAATTATCATGAAAGTTGAGCTTTCATCACAAAAGCTCAGTCTTGAAATTTTCAAGATATGATTACCAATTTTGAATCTCCTTCCAATTCTCTACAAAACTTCACCAACAGATTCATTTTTGACTGAACCAATCTGGAGATATGAGCCTTCAAAGTTGAGCCGTTTTACAAAAAATCTCAATTGTGCGAAAATTACGGTCCACCCCCCCCCTGAAGGATTAGGATAACAACGATGGTGATTCCTTCATTAGACCATCGAGGGGAACCCGTAAAAAATTTTGAGCGCATTCGGAAAACCCAAGCTAAAAATCTGCTCGAATTGACATGGAATGAGCCTCGTTAGTTAGGTGCTAAAAAAACGTCATTTCTGTATCGTTTTTTGAAATTTTCAGCACTGAAATTTTTGCTGACCCTGAATTAATTTTTTTTGCACCAGGTAATTACTTTACCTTTTTTTATTTTAATTTTTGAAGAAAATTTTTGAGAATTTCCTCGAACTGGTGAATTGCGAATTGTGATATTCAAATTTATATTTGACTACTCGAAAATGACTAATTTTTAGAGAACAAATTACCAAATGAAAAAACCAATCTCATAGTCGTGTTCAGCAGGTCAAAATACCCCAATTAACAACCTTTTCGCGATAATTTTGCTTCAAATTTCGAACTTCATTTTTTCATAATTAAAAATCAGGAGGTTTGCGGTTCACAAGTGGCTGCACTGGTACGAAAAATTTTCTCCTCAGTTTGTTTCTGATTAATGAAAAAACAAAAAAAAATTGTGAATTTTTCCAGAGATAAGATATAGTAATATACAACGTGATCAGATCAACGCGAATTCCAATAATTTGACTTTCACAATTTGCAATTGGCTACACTGATCGAGAAAATTTCGAAAATTATCTTCAAAAATATATTTTGAAAAAGAAGGTAAAATTACCCGGAGCAAAAATAAATATCTCGGAGCCAGCGAAAATTTCACAATATTTGAATTTCGCGATTTGCAACTTTTCGACCTCCTGGTAGCAGTAAGAGCTTTGATCCGAGAAGGGTGGCAACGGTTCACAACGGTTCAGGGAGATGTATAAACTCAAATCGTACCTTTTTAGTGCTGTTTTATGAATCTCACACCATTTTTACTTGCCTAGAATCACGAAAAATCCGTGTTTTTTTCAAAAGTAGATGCCCTTTGGGGATCTCTAATTCCGCCCCACTTCCACCTGGAGGGCTCGATTTTTTTGAGGTAATCTCCGATACTTAGTAACCCAACAACCCTACCAAGTTTGGTCAAAATCCGAGGCATGTTTTTTTTCGCGCTACACCCTAACAACCATGTCTCTCGTTTAAATATATTTCATTACGAAACGCGTTAACAAAACAAAGAGAGGGAAATGTGAAACTTGCCAAGCCCAAGTACACCGGAGCCGAGTCGCGAGTTCCTTATTAGGTTCGACAAGGGAGGGAGATCGAGGGCGAGAAAGGATGAAAAAAAAGAGCGAGCACGAGCCGAAGAAATATGGTAGCTGGGACGACTTCAAGGATACACCTGAAGTAACTTTGATTACATACCATTAAAAGCTCACTTTTTGCTGCCTCTCTTCGTCTCGCCAGCGGTTCTCGTAGTGTATAGAAGATACGAGGTATTCGAGGAGAGAATCGTTGTTAGCCTTTTTAGCTCTTCTTTTCTTTTTTCTTGCCAGGAATGTTATATCTTGAGACGAGACTCGGGCAAAAAACGAATATAATTTTCGTTTAGAATTTTTCCCATATATATTCTTCGGGTGTTTAAAGCTCAATTTGAACTTTTCGAGTTTTACGAAAACGGGTTATCTTTTTCGCGCTTCTTTTAGTATATTTTCCATACCTCGAATGAAATTCGAACGAACAAGCGAGAGCAACCGTGCTTATGAATTTCCCACCGTTCCTTTGGTAATAGTTTCTTCAATTTTGAATTTAGACAAAACGCCAACGTGGAACGAAAAACTAAAGAAAAAAAGGTTTCGTCGAATTCCTCGAATATATTTTCATATTTGTACGAAGGTATTTTTGATAAACGGTGGAAATTGAACGAGCTACGAGGTTTCGTGAAATTTTCGACGATTGCTGCGTAGATTCGTTGATCTAGTATCAGAACAGATTCGATTTTTTATCGGATGATTATTTTTTATATTTTCAATAAAGAAACTGATAGTTGAAAAAAGTCGTATCAAATTTTTGCGATTTTTTGAAATAAGTATTATAGTGTTCAACAAAGAAAATGCTGTCTGGAATTTAATCGGTGGTTTTGATAGGATTTTTTGCGCTGATCGCGGAAAAACGGCGAAAAATTTCCAGAACGTCAGGATTTTTCACAATTAAATTTTTTTTTGAAAAATTTTGTTTTACACTTTTTGATAACATTTGGCTCTGGAAAAAGGAAGAGTTCATATTCTATTAATTTTTTTCGTAGGACCCTTTCTTCATCCAAGAAATTAACTTGAAGTTTCAAAATTCATCAAAAATCAAATAATGAAAATTCCCAACGTGATGGAGAAAAACTGAAATCATTTTCGAACTCAGTACTAAAGAGTTGATTAGAGTCACCTTCCAGGGTGCATAAAGCAGAAAAAAGTTGAAAAAAATATAGGCTTGTGTTATTCATTGGTTTAAGATTTTTTTGAAACAGTCTCCCCTTTTTAAAGAAATTCTTGATTTTTCAGCTACTTTTTCTAGCATTAGAACATGATTTTTCCATTCTTGAAATTTTTCATCAGTCGATAAAAAATTACATAGGTCGACATGAGCATTTTTCGCGCTGATCACGAGAAAAATAGTGAAAAAATTCCATCACCCAAAGATTTCTCACAATTTGAATTTCTTGTTGAACAGTTTTTCTGCTTCTTTTGATAACTTTTGACACTTGAAGTCGATTTTCTCAAAAAAGAAAAGGTTTTACGAAAAAAATGAATAGAACATAAATTGTAGAGCGTAAAATTTCCTTTCTGTAGAGTCCGAATAGTTTTTCCTTAAAGGACTTAGCTTTCGAGAAATTTTAGTTGGAAGTTAAAAGTTCAACTTTTTTTTGAATTGAAAATATCTCAAAAATTTGGCCACCTAAGAAAAAACTAATTAGGCTCTACTGAAAGGAAATTTTGCGCTCTACAATTTATGTTCCATTCATTTTTTTCGTAGGACCCTTTCTTTTGCCAGAAAACTGACTTTAAATGTAAAACAAATTTTCTACAAAAATTTCCAATTATAAAAAATCCTGATGCGATGGGGTAAAACTGAAATCATATTCGAACTCTGTACTAAAAAGTAGGTCAGAAACACCAATCAGAATCAATTACGTAGAAAGAAAATTGTCGATTTGCCGCCCTTTGATATTCCCATTGTTGCAAATGGAAAATGTTGAAAATGCTGTTCATTACAAAAAATCTATTTTCTGGCGAAAGAAAGGGTCTTACGAAAAAAATTGATAGAACATAAATTGTAGAACGTAAAATTTCCTTTCAGTAAAGTCTAATTAGTTTTTTCTTAGGTGGCTTAGTTTTTGAGATATTTTCAATTCAAAAAGAAGTTAAACTTTCAACTTTCAACTAGAATATCTCGAGAGCTAAGCCTTCTAAGAAAAAACTAATCGAACTTTAAAGAAAGGAAATTTTACGCTCTACAATTTATGTTCCATTCATTTTTTTCGTAGAACCTTTTCTTTTTTCAGAAAATCGACTTTAAGTGTCAAAAGTTATCAAAAAAAGTAGAAAAACTGTTCAACAAAAAATTCAAATTGTGAAAAATCCTTGGGTGATAGAATTTTTTCACTGCTTTTTTCGTGATCAGCGTGAAAAATACTATATAAAAATCACCCATTGAACTTCAAACAGCATTTCAAAGTTCAAAAATGTCGACTTGTATTATTAAATTATTATTCAACAGTTTAATTTTGAAAACCTGATTTCAAAAGTATCAATAAAAATTTCAATTTTCAAAATTCAATTCTATTTGCTTATTAATTTTTTAATTGAATCATCTAATATTTGGACAACCATCAAAGTTTTGGAAAAAATCGTCCATGTTTCGAAAAACGAACTCATTTTCTGGAAAATTCTTCAATTTTCAAAAAATTATCCTAATTGTGGAGGATTGCCTAGGTTTTGAAAATATCGTTCAAAACTTGAACAATTGTCCAATTCTTAGAAAATTATCCCATTTATAAAAAATTCTTTAATTTTTGAAAAATATTAGGATTTAAAAAAAACTGACCAATTTTCGAAAAACTGTCCAATTTTTGAAAAATTTTCCAAAATTTGTAAAAAAATCCTCTCAAGTTTTGGAAATAATCGTCAAATTTAAAAAAAACTATTCAACTTTGAAAAATTTCAATCCAATTTTTAGAAAATTATCCAAGTAGGGAAACCCCATCATACCTATTTTAGAAAACTGCTAAAGTTTCGAAAATTCTCCAATTTTATTATTGTAAAATCACCAGAGAGTTTTGAATATATCGTTCAAATTTTGGATAATTGTCCAATTTTCAGAAAGTTTTTCACGTTTTGAATACAATCTTTCTAGAATTTGGAGGAAACACCCCACCCCTAAAAAAAATCAACACAGGCTGTTCGCATCATCTATGACCATTGATGCGAAATGGTCAATGTTGAAAACCATTTTTATTATTTAATTCGCGTGTATTCGGGATTAAATACAATATTTTCCTGTTTTTTGAACAAATGTACACGAATATGCGTTGTCTATTTCTTCATTCCGAATACTAATTATGAAGTTTAGTCAACAACCAACAGGTCCATTTTACCTCAAATATCTATCTCCTTAAGTGCACGACGGTATTCGAATGCTAAGTAGCGTATTAATGAAAGTTTGATCAGAGGAAGAAAATAGGGTTACATTTGTTTCCACTGTGCATCGTCGATCAACCAATGACCTAAATGCAGAGCGTTGGGGCACGTTGTTTTAATCTATACTCCACGTTTTAATAATTTATTCGCAAAGACTCGACAATTACGAAAAGGGGAACCTCCCTCCCGAGTCTTTTTTTCTGTCTTTTGATGTTGAAGGGTGATGGCATCGACCGATGGTATCATCGCATGTGTGATTTCTCAGCCATGTTTCTTCTGCCTTCGTTCCCATTTTTTCCCCTTCAATACTGGTAGGTCTAGGTACACATAATATTAAATGTATTTAGGTTTTCTGAAATAATTTTTTCATACCTATGACACAATTTCAAGATAGAGAAAATGGGTTAAAAATTCAGAAAAATCAATTTATGTCCACAGGTGTCTTAAAAACCGTCATAAATTTCAAAAATTTGAAAATACTGAATCCAAGTTCTGTATTTGAAATATCTAATTGGTACATTTTTTGACATCCGGAATCGGGGAATCGGTTGCTCGGCACGTGATTTCACAAAAAAAATAGTAACTGGACTAGAGTGGGGGGGGAGGGGGATTTTAATCAAAATTTCGAAACATTTTCAATTGGATATCACATCGCGTGTTCTTTGAAATCTGAAATCCATTTATGAAGTGGTCTATAACTCGGTTAAAAACGGACCAAAATTCAAAAACGCGCGGTACCCCAACAATCTTTTTTAAACCACCGAATCAGGTTTCGTTTTCTTTTCAGTAATCAAATTCTTTCTTTTTGAAGTCAAAAAGGGTACTCCTGGTTAAGATAGGTGAATTCGCCCAGGTACGGATTTTGAAAATTTGGCTGTGGTATGTTTGCGGAGACCAAAAAAAATTTACAGCCAAACATTTTTCTCTACCCAGTCTTTTCTCCCCTTGCGCCGAAAAAACATTATTTTCACTTTTCAAAATTCCTTGTAATCACCAAATGCAGCAAAAATTTTGAAATTTCTGCAGTGTATAGGGAAAATAGAGACCAATTTATGAACATTTTTTTATTTTTTTACAATAGCTAAAAACTTTAATAGAAAATTTCAAAATGCTGTAGCTCTGAACTTTGAAATTACCTATACATTTTTTTTTTTGCTGAAATGCATGTCTTGGGGCATCTACATATTTCATAATATGTTTGAAAAAAAAATTAAGTGGTGAGCCGAGGTCAAAAATTGAAAAAACTAGTAATGGGCGATTATTGAAATAATCGATTAATAATCGACGTGAAAAATAATCGAAGTGCGATTATTTTTCAGGAGCATCGAATAATCGATTATTCAGCACAAAATAATCGCACAATCAATTGTTTTTTCAACTTTCCGTTTTTTGGACCAAAATTTTACACAAATTTGAAAAAATAAGACGCAGTGCGAAAGTTTTGATGAAAATTTAGAAAAAACATGAGCTTTGAAGTTTGAACTGAAAAATACGTTTTTCTTGCTATAGGTATTATTTTCTGAAATTTCTTCAAAATTCCTCAGTAAATTCCTTACAATTTTTCACAAACCTCTAAATTAAAGTACTCAACTTCAAGGAATTTTCTTCAATTTCAAGAAATTTGTTAAAGAGTTTTTAATTTTTAGGAATTTTGAAAATATATGAAAATTCAGCGAAAACACATTTTTTGAGACAAACCCTCTTTTTTTATATTTTCGCACTGTGTCCTGTTTTTTCAAATTTTTGGCCAATTTTGGTCTAAAAAAACGTAAAAATTCTCAGAAAATTTCCATTTTCAAACTTTTGGTTGTCAACGCACCAGCTCTGTCGCTAAAACAAAGAAAAAATCGTTCGAATTTTCTACTGCGATTATAATCGATTAATCGATTATTTTTTCATCGATTAATTGAAGAATTGATTTTTTTTCATCGATTAATCGACTGTCAATTATTTTCAAATAATCGATTTTGCCCAGCACTAAAAAAAAACAAAAATCTGAGTTTAAAAAATGGCAATTACGTGAAAAATAAACAGAAGTCGTTTGGCGCAACATTTTAGTCTACGATACCTGATAAAAATTCAACTATGAGGCATTACCACGGAACCAGACACGAGCAAAAATTAAAGTTCATGAAGATAACGAAATTTTTACAAAAGGTCAAAGCCGAAAATAAACACCGGATTTGAGTTCAGCGTGTCCAGATTAGCGGAAAAATCCTGCTACACCAAATTTCCATCTTTTTAGAAAATTGAAAAAAATCCAAAAATTTTTCATCGCGTACTTCGACTAAAAGGCATTTCGAAGCAAAAATGGCAAAATTCGCTGTACTCAGATTTTTTAAATCTTTTTCAGGAGTTGTTGGGTTAATACCATGAAAAAAATTTTGGACCGAAAAATATTCCTCGGGGTTTCGAAAGAGAAATTATTTTCTGACACGTAGGTATTAACGAAAAATTTTTATTGCAAAATAAATGTTTAAAAAATTTTGGCTAATTTTTTTTTTTGGAGTTTCTTAAACATACCACAGCAGCTTTTTCCAAGATCCGTGCCTAAGAGCAGACCCAACTATCTTAACAGGAGATACATTTCTCACCATTTCTTCGATTTAACCTACATCATTAGCTTTTTTCTAGAGATTAACAGGGTAGGAATAGGCATTTTAAAAAACCCAGGGAAAACAGAGACCCAAACCAACAAAAAAGAACGCTTTTTTGATATAATGACGTTATTACTCCGATTCCATATGTAGAGCAGACCACACGCAGAAATTCGAATAATAAAATAGTCAAATCCGCAGAGACCAAAACACACACACGATTCCAAACCACACCATACCGATGAATAACTCGACCAGCTCGAAAAATAACCTCGTTGCCTTTTTTTTGTCCATTTTTATTTATACACATCTCTAAACGAAAGCGTTACACCCCCTCTCCCTCATTCCATTTTCCTATTTGTCGAATAAAACAATAAATTCTATAAATATCGTCCCAACAACGTGTGATCGTAGAAAACCAGGCGAACGAGGAGAGGGGAATTATAAAATTGGTGGTTTATCGTACGTACGTACTCGAAATAATACCATTTAACGTCGTTTTTATATTGTTTTTTTTTTTCATTTATATTTTTCCAATACGCGATGGTGTAGCGGATGTGTATAGTTACCCAGGTAAATATACGATTTTCGTAAATATATAGGTATATCGATTTATATGACTGGACTCAACCTTTCCGCTATTCCACAGATGGTCAACTTTAGAGGGAATTATCTAACTCGAAAATTCGAAAAAATCGAACGAGGGGACTCGATTGTCAACATGGTCATGTTCTTTTCCTCTCCTCGTATAAAAGTTATTAAAACTTTTTGTTTTCTTTTTCAACTTCTTCCATTTCCAGTTCGTAGTCGATTACCTACTTACAGCTACACAGTCACCCCTCATTCCCTGTGTATACTTTTAAAAAATCAATAAAAATATGCAAGTATTTCCTAATCGGATACCAAAATCTAAAATAAACACCGGTGCATCCAGCTTCTAAAAATATTTGTCAAACAATATCTCAAAGATAACCCAATAACCTCATACCAAGGTAAATCCATTTTTTCACCTTCACTACAGTATGACACAGAAGTCTTGTCCACTTGAAATACTTCTCAATATCTCAGAACTGAAAAGAGATACCAATACGGTTCAAACGATAATCTGTTTCTGGCGAAGAAGGCATTGAAGATGGATAATCAAACTTTCAGCCCTGCCTATAGGGTGTTCGCAAATTGAGAAACCGATTTGGGTTAAAAAAAATTGGGGTCCGGATTTCTTTTATTGAAATAGAGTCTACACACTGTGACGCGATTAAAATTTGGAATTTTTTTTGAAACCGGTTCAGCAGTTTCAAACCAGTTGTCAATAATATCCGAAAAAGTGGAAATATGAAAAAAAGTTTGAAACAAAAGTTGTAGGGAATTAAAAAACAATCATTTTTTGTTCTATAACATTTTTTCCATCTTGCACTGGAAAGAAGTTATATGGCACAAAGAACTCGAGTATAACTTTTTCTTTTTCAAGCCACAACTCTTCTCCATTGCTGAATGAAAAAAAAATTATGGAACGTAAAATGGCCAGTTTTCAATTCTCTACAACTTTTATTTCACACTTTTTTTGATATATCCACTTTTTTGAAACCGGCGCAAGATTGCCATATTTTTCCCAAGTCGATAACCAGTTATCAAAAAGTGGAGGTATCAAAAAAAGTGTGAAATAAAAGTTGTAGAGAATTAAAAACTGAATATTTTACGTTCTGTAATTTTTTTTCCATATCACAATGGAGAAGAGTTATAGCTTGAAAAAGAGTAAATTATACTCTAGTTCTTTGTACCATAAATTATTTCCATTGCAAGATGGAAAAAAAGTTATGAGACAAAAAATGACTGTTTTTTAATTCCCTACAACTTTTGTTTCAAACTTTTTTTCATATTTCCACTTCTTCGGATATTATTGACAACTGGTTCGAAACTGTTGAACCGGTTTCAAAAAAACATGCCACATTTTAATCGCATCGGTGCGTTAACTCTATTTCAGTAAAAAACTCGGACCTCCATTTTTTGACCCGAACCGGTTTCTCAATTTGCGAACACTCTTCATTTCTGGATATAACCGGGTACCACTAAAAATAAGTTAGGTGAACAAGTTGTATATCTTGAAAATTGAAGGGGCAAATTCTGTTTTTAAAAAAATCAAGTAAATGTTTTTTTCAACCTTGGGGATGGATAGTATTTTGAAAAATGAATAAATTTTCATTATATGACTTTTTGTATAACTTAAAAATTGAAGGGGCTACAAAAAATTTTGTTCAAAAAAAATTCTAAAAAAATAAACTAACCAAGGGAATGGATAGTATGTTGAAAAATGGACAAATTTTGTACTACAGACTTTTTGCCTAACATCGAAGATGAAGGGGCTACGGGTCATTCAAAATTGAGAAAAAATTTTTAACTTCTTTGAAGCCCACTTATTTTAAATGACCCATAGCCCCTTCATCTTCGATGTTGGGCAAAAAGTTTATAGAACAAAATTTGTTCATTTTTCAACATACTATCCATTCCCTTGATTATTTTATTTTTTTATAATTTTTTTTGAACAAATTTTTTTGTAGCCCCTTCAATTTTTAAGTTATACAAAAAGTCATATAATGAAAATTTATTCATTTTTCAAAATACTATCCATCCCCAAGGTTGAAAAAAACATTTACTTGATTTTTTTAAAAACAGAATTTGCCCCTTCAATTTTCAAGATATACAACTTGTTCACCTAACTTTTTTTTAGTGGTACCCGGTTATATCCAAAAATGAAGTATGACAGATCATTCACCGGACACCCTGTAGGCAGGACTGAAAGTTTGATTATCGATCTTCAATGTCTTCGTTGCCAGGATCACATTGCCGTTTGAACCGTCTTGGTACCTCTTTTCAGTTCTGAGATATTGAAAAATGTTTCAAATGGACAAAACTTCTGTGTCATCCTGTATATTCATCGAGTTCGTACTCGAATCTATCCACAGGAAAAAAAGAGGAAAATCGAAACCGAAAAGTCTAATGAAATTAAACGAAAGAAAGATAAATCGGCTGCCACGCCACGTATACTTAACACCGGCGTTGCCGAGATGTAAAATTTTTATTTAAATTCCCCCTTTTTTTCCTTATTCATGCAACGAAAAATTCGCGGTTTATTTTGTAACCGAATGTCGTTTAATCCGGCACATTTATCTCGGTCTAGTCCCGAATAAAAGGTAAGAAAAACTGTCACGCCGACTTGGGAAACACTCTGACAAAAAAGAGGATAGGTATCTGTACGATGAGTAATTTCACTACTTAAAGTCGACGAGCCGAAATAAGGAGGGGAAAACGCGCAGACGATACCGCTTTGACTTCGTTTCAAATGCGAGCTTTTTCTCTTCCTCAAATCACGTTAAGACTTTGAATCTGCGGTAATTTTTATTTCTCGACCGCATCCATCTTGATTGCGAAAAAGTAATCCATCTAGTTCACGCGGCTATTTCCTGAATATTTCCAATCTGATTCCGAAAAAAAGCAGATTGGAAATGCCTTCGACGAATAGAATGTCGAATCGCTGTGTGATGAAAAAGGCACCAAGCGAGATTATTGAAAAGGTAATGGAAAAATTTATATAGGACGAGGATTCCCGAAGGGCTTATGTTAGGTTGAGTATTGGGCCGAGCTTGAATTTTAATCTAAGTTTTGTCTTTCCCTCACGTGTCGCTCAAAATTTCACTTTATTCGGTTACTGTTATGTTGAGAAATCTGTTGGAAAATCCAAGAAATAATTCGAGGTTCAACAGTTCGTTATTTTTACAACCCGTATGATGAAATGATCTCTTTCTTAAAAATAGGAAAATAAATATTTAGCGAGTCGGTTGAACAAAAGAGATCTTGGAGATGAGGAAATCATAAAAAATCATCAAAACTCAACATGAAAAACCATCAAAAATCAATTTAAAAACATCAGAAATCGATTAAGGCTCCTTTAGTTGACAATTAGAAAAAAAAAACCGAAAAATTATTTTAATTATCTAACGTATTAATAAAAAGTCATCTCTAACAAAATTTGTGCCATTTTTAGACAATTTTTCAATTATGGAAAAATCAGTAACTTTTGTAAAACAGCCTAATTTTTGGAAAAATTTATAATTTCTAGAAAATTTCCAGATTTGGATCATCAATTTTTTTCACGTTTTGGTAAATTCTTCAATTTGAACGAAAATTGTCCCGGTTTTGAGAGAAAAATTTTCCAGCTTTGGGAGATCAATTCGATTTCTGACAAATTGGGACGATTTTTAAAAAATGATGCAATTTTCAAAAAAAAAATATCCAAGTTTTATATTGTCCCAATTTTCAAAACACTCACTCATTTTTGTTAAATTGTCCATGTTTTTGAAAATTTTCTAATCATTGGAAAGTTATTCAACTTTTTAAAAATAGTGTAATTTTTTGAAAATTTTGAAATTTTCCAGAAAGCGTTCAAATACCTATTAGAAAATTCTTTAATTTTTGGAAAATCTTGCAAGTTGGAAAGAAAATCGTTCCAGTTTTTGAAAATTCGCTCAATTTTTAGATAACCGTATATTTTATGGGTGCGGGAATATTTTTAATTTTTGGAAAGCTATCCAATTTTGATTGAAAAATTTTCCAACTATGACAAATCGTGCAATTTTTAAAACGTATTCCATCTTGAGAAAATTGATTTTGGTATTGGCAAAACTTAATTTTTGTATACATATATAAATTTCTAAATTGTTCAGTACAGAAAAATAATTCCGGATTTGGAGAGGTGTCGTCAAATTCTGTAATCGCCTGTTTCCTACACTATTTTCATTTTGGAAACCTCTGTTTTAATGCCCAGAGGTTTTCATTAGCTATTTTTCTCCCCGGGTGGAAACTAGCTATTTTCTACCCGCGTATTTGTCTGAAAGCATTACTTACAATATCAGAATTTTTTGACATCGATTTTCTTGTTACCAGAATTTTTTGAGTGGTCACCCATCCAAGTACCAACACGACCCGATGTTGCTACAACCACTGACAATTGAAATAGCCACTTATAAACATTAAGTACATATAGTATGTTCTTAACATATTGTTTTAAACTCAAAAAAAAATTGAAAATTTGGGTTGAAAAACATTTTAAGAAAAGTAATGTGAGAAAAATTTGAGAAAATGTCAAGTTTTTAAAAATTTTAAGATCAAAGAATAGGATTTTACAGTTAATAATTTAGATAAGAATAGGTAAATGAATTTTTTTTAGCAAAAATGAAAATCGAAGAAATTGAAAAAATCTTGAAGGAAAAAAAAATTTGAGGAAGAAAGTTTGGTGGTGGTGGTGGGGGGGGGGGGGAATTATTGAGGTTAAAGAAATTGATATGAGAAAAAATTTTGAAAGCTAAAAAAAATAAAATTTTGAGAAATAAAAGAATGACAAAAAAATTGAACGAGCCCAAGTTCAATCATTTTGTTGTTCATTCCATGTGAGAATAGCCAGACCCCATAATGCATGTACTCTTTTCTAAATTCTTATCATACTTTTTTTTAAAGATTTTAAAAATTTTGTGAAATTTTATGATTTTATTTTCCTCTCACATAAAATTAAAATAGCATACGTAACAGGATTGGTAAGTAACAAGATTAACTCGTACAATTTAAGTCACTCAGCTTTGCCTTAGAGATGGATGCTATCAATAGAACTATCAAAACTAATAGTGCATTTTCCTACTATCGATATTTTTGAAAACTATCAATAGTTTTCGATAGTTTCAAAATTCTGAAATGCTTCCATTTTTAGCCAATTTTGAACTCAAGATTCAATTTTTTCTTGTTTTCTCAACTTTTAACATATATTTTCCAAAAAAAGGGTCACCAATTTAACAAATTTCTCAACTGAGTACACAATTTTGTTTATGAAAGGGAAGGGGGATCGCTTTCCTGCTTTGAATGATTAGCTCTACCACTAGTGTTCTTTTTTTCAATTTTTCAAGTAGAAACTTTGTGTAGAAGATTTTTTGCACCAATTCGATCAAGTAAATCCAAAAATAGTACGTCTTACGTTCATAACCGCCTCGAAAAAACAACAAAAAAAACTATCGAAAACTATTGATAGTTTTCGATAGTTTTTGACTATCAATGGTTGGAAACTATCGATAGCGTGACTATCGATAATCAAAGTCTATCGATATTGCCCATCTCTACTTTGCCTTGCTTCTTAAACTTTCACACTAGTTTATTAGTTACCTTCTGCTCCTGTTACATAACATAGGTACTATTAATTGAACCGTGTTAAATCAAAAGAGACCAAGCGACAAATTTGAGAGTGCTGAGATTTCAACGTATTCTCACTGGGAACACAAAATAAGCTTCTAAACACATAAATTACTGATAGATTAATGTTACCAGAGTTCATATTTCTCATACTTATTATCCCTTCTTCAACTTTTTCAGAAGTTATTGTATATTCAAGTTTGTTTTTTGGCGAAATTTTTGATGTCACATGAGGGGAAGTGTACATTCAAAAAGAAGGTGGTAGGGAGTTTCATTCTCAGTTTGGCATCTGTATAAAGGTGATTTGAATTTATTGATTGTGAATAAATTTTTTTTAAAATTACTGTGTCCAGAAAGTAAACATTTGGGATGTATATAAGTAGAGTAAGTATTTATATGAAAATGCTTATTTGAATGTGTAGTAGCAGATACCACTTATGATAGTTTCTTTTGCAATTCATGCATTTTTAAGCCATATTCCAAAAATGTTTACCGCTTATATTCACTTGTTTTGATTATAAACGCTTATATGTAGTAAAAGATGGTCTATAATCGCTTATTTTAGCTCTCATTTTGGTTATGGTGACCAACTTGACTACCTGGAATTTTTGAATTTTTTATCACAATTTTAACAGAATTTATCATTTTTTACAATTTTTCATCAATTTGGAGTGGTCCGAGTCACTCCGAGTGCAAAATTTTAGGTAGTCAAGTTCGTTCGATTTTGCATACTGGTTCCCATACTGGAGTTAAGACGAACTTGACTACCTAAAATTTTTCACTCAAACAGCTCAAAAATGATAAACATAAGCTTTATTAGTTAGGTAAGTAGTGAATTTTTTTTTTAATAATATAATTCTGCATTATCAAGGTTGATTCATTTCTTTAAAAAAAAAATCACTACTTACCTAACTTAACTTGAACAATTCCAAAAACATTAATACCTATAAAGGATACAACTATAATTTAATTTTAGCTTATATTTTATCGATCTTGAGTGGTCGGAGTGCTAAATTTTAGGTAGTCAAGTTCGTCTGATTTTGCATACTGGTTCCCATACTGGAGTTGAGACGAACTTGACTACCTAAAATTTTTCACTCAAACAGCTCAAAAATGATAAACATAAGCTTTAATTGTATTTGTATCAATAAGAGTTAGTTATTAGTTAGGTAAGTAGTGAATTTTTTTTTTAATAATATAATTCTGCATTATCAAGGTTGATTCTTTTCTTAAAAAAAAAAAAATCACTACTTACCTAACTTAACTTGAACAATTCCAAAAACATTAATACCTATAAAGGATACAACTATAATTTAATTTTAGCTTATATTTATCATTTTTGAGCGATTTGAGTGTAAAATTTTAGGTAGTCAAGTTCGTCTTAACACCAGTATGGGAACCAATAATTATGCAAAATCAGACGAACTTGACTACCTACCTGAAATTTAACTGAAATTACGTATTTACCCGGTAACCTCTTATCACTATTTTCGCGATCATCTAATAATTTTGATTAGTGTTTTTTTTCGAATATAATCAATTATTCCTGAATTAATTACTAAATTCCATGAAATTAAGGTAAAAGGAATGTAATTCAAGCTTATATTCATCATTTTTGAGCTGTTTGAGTGCAAAATTTTAGGTAGTCAAGTACGTTTTGAAACCAGTATGGGAATCAGTACATAAAATCGAACGAACTTGACTACCTAAAATTTTGCACTCGGAGTGACTCGGACCACTCCAAATTGATGAAAAATTGTAAAAAATGATAAATTCTGTTAAAATTGTGATAAAAAATTCAAAAATTCCAGGTAGTCAAGTTGGTCACCATAACCCTTATTTTAGTCGTTTGCGCTTATCCGAAGAAAAATAACAAAAAATTGACCTAAAATTCAAAATTTTCATAGTCTGGTTCAAAAACAATAAAAAATTTGAGAAAAATTTGAAAAAAATCCAAACATTTTAATCTGTGACTTGGTGAACAAATTTTACTATTAACATTATCGATTGACGATTATCAAAATAAATGCCTTTTGATCTCATTTAATCGATTTAGTTCCAGCTTTACAGGTGATTTTATAGGATTTTTATATTCAGGTTGAAAATACCTGTATTTTGATATACAACATGGATTATTTTTAGGGTGCCATTTAACTGCACGACAGAAATAATGGTTTGCACAACAGAAAAAATGGAAATAACGACGACATTATATAACAAGCGACGAAACAAATTAATCCACGGGAAAAAAAAGGGAATAAACAACAGTAAATAAAACGCACGTCAAAAAAATGTATTTGGGCGATGAAACAAAATAATCACTGGGAAAATAAAAAGAAATCTCTCCTGAACATAATAATAAAAAAAAACAGATAGAAAATTGGTCGAATAGTTTTGAAGAAAATGGGACAAAAACATGAAAAACCAACTTAACGAGAAAGAGCTTTTAAAAGAAAAAATTTCAATTTCCAAAAAAAGTTGAACTTTTTAAGCCTGAAAAACACCTTTTCATAATTTTTTCCAAATTTTTCATAAGTTCATAGATTTAGAAAATATGGAAACTTCATTTTTGGGCAATCTCCAATTTTTCTGCACTGAAGTGAGTGAAAATTTGAAATTTAAATATCGTTACTAAAAATAAAAAAATGAATGCTCAGAGTTGTATAGAATTGTGGGCCAAAATTAAGGCAGTATTTAATAAAATTCAATTTCATACTGTCGTTCAATGATTTATTTCTTATCTTAAAAATTGTCGTTCATTTATATTATTTCGTCGTTCATACTTTGTCGTGCAAGCTTACTTTTTGTGTCGTGCATTCCCATTACTCTGTCGTGATTTGATTTTCCCATTTTCGTCGTGCAACCCCTTTCTTTTGTCGTGCAGTTTTATATTCCCCTTATTTTTATAGCACTTCTATCAATTTTCTTAATTATCCCTCCTTTCCCTTCCCCTCAAGCCTATCAGTGAGGAGAATTCGAACGGTAAGTTGTATGTGTACTAATAGTGAGTCCTATTGAGGTATTCCATTCTTTTCCTTACTTCCTCTATCACTATGTTTTGTTTCTCAATCGTTATTATACTTTCTTTTGTTGTTTAACATTCTTATAAACAATTTTTTAAGTTTTGTGATTACTAATATGTCTTTATATATGTTGTTTTATACAATATAGTTGTAATGAATGTAAATGTTAGTCTCCCCCCACATTCTCTCTCCGCCAATAAACCTTTAGGTGCGAGGAGGGAGAACTGGGTATATTGTATTTAGGATAAAATAATAATAATAATAATAATAATAATAATAATAGGGTATTTCTTGTTTTTTGTTTTTTAGTCTCCCTCACGTTCTCTCTCCGCCGATAAACCTTTGGATGCGAGGAGGGAGAACTGGGTATATTGTATTTAGGATAAAATAATAATAATAATAATAATAAAAGGTATATTAGCTTTTTTTTGTTTTTTAGCGCTTATAATCGCTTATTTTGGACAATTTTAAGCGCTTATGTCTAGTTTTTTACCGCTTATAAATACTTGCCCTAATGATGTCATTTGAAATGGAGAGGAATAATATGGTTCTAATTTAGGAATTAAAATATGAGTAATTTCGGCTTTTTTTAGAAAAATTCCATCTCAGTTGCCACCTGTCAAGTGCCCATGAGAAAGGATATTTTTCAATAGACCCAAATAAATTCACCCCAATTCTCCTCGTCCTTTAAAATTCTATACATATCGAACAATTCAAAAAAAAAGTCGAACCACTCACCATCGTGCATCGGATCAATCGTATGGATCATCAACTGCAACAATCCGTGCTTGAACTTGGTGCTGGTGTTGGATTCACGTCGATCACCTTTTCGCGCCGGACTAGCTGGTATTTCGTCGTTGAGCGTAGCAGTACCATGCTGTAACACAGAACACAAGCAACCCGAAATTACACACGGTGCGTTGCATACAACCTTAATTACTCGAAAAACGCGATCGTACAGTGGGCTCCATGTGCCATTAAGTGTCGTTTTCGCTCGCTCAACACCTCCCATATTTCCTACACCAACCATACCGCACCATCTAGCCATTTGACACATGTTACCCGAGTCACAGGTCGCATCGACCGAGCTTTCGGGATGGAAATCCGCCATTTGTTAAATTCCTGAACCCTTTGACGTCGAGGGGCTGGGAGAGGAGCGCCCAAAGCCAAACCGACGACTCGGCGTCGAAAAAAAACTACCGCGTAACATTTATTAATAGTACTAGGTACAAAAAAAAGCTACGCGCACGAGACAATTATCCGTTAATTGTTTCAAAGCAATTACTTTTTCTATATACCTTTGTGTACGAGCTCTTTAATCATACTAAACAATTTTGAAACGGAACTGGCGGCGGTCGCAGCAGCCCCAGCAACGATGACGAAGTACAACAAAAAAGCTATCTTTAATTTTATATTATATTAAGGTACCTTGTGTGCGTATTACTCTACTCGTAATAGCATCTCCCTACGTACCAATACAACCGAGTTTACTATTACTCGCCTATTTATACTACGACATCGTTACAACACTCGACGCTGCAAATTAAAACTTTTAACTGCTCTTACAAAACCTGGCAATCTCTTCAAGTACCCAGCAACATTTACATTTTCCGAGCTATTTACCATATACTTCGGAGAATCGTTTATCTCTACCCTCTTCCAGCTCGTTCAACTTCCTTAGACATCCTACCATCCCAGACCCAATTTGTTGGAACATCTTCGCAGGTTCTGTAATCGGAAAAAAGAGTCGAGTATCTCTCAGTAGGTACTGATCTTCTGCTGTACACAGATTACAAAAAAAAGGGCTCATTCCACATCAAATCGCCCAGGTTTCGATCTTAGGCAGTGGCGTCGACAGAATCGAAAATTGGGGGGCACAAAAGGGGCCGTGTGTTGGACAACTTTTTTTTCTTTTTCGTAGTGGAAAAGGGGGACTGACTTTTTTCACCTGCTAAAAATGGGAAGAGGGTAAAAAGGGAGCCTTTTTCCGCACTTTCGTTTCAAATAGATTATAGAAGTGTAATTTTGTTTATGCCCAAGCTTTGAAAAAATTGGATTTTTAATGCCCTCAAAAGACGTTTTTTCATGTTTTAATGCTTTGAAAATCCCTATCTGATGTAAGTGTAATGTAAATTTATAAATACAACATGAATTTTTTTTGGGGGGGAACAACTTTTTTCGGAGGGGGGAGCTGGCCCCCGGGCCCCCCTTGACGACGCCTCTGATCTTAAATCGTCCAATTTCACTTAAAAATTTTTTACAGGCTCCTTTCAAATTTAGTGTTCAACAAATATCCGGATATCCAAATATCAAATACTATTTGGATAAATATCCAAATATCCGGACATCACACGGAAATTGCCGAACAGCTCCGAAAACATCCCGAAAACGGTTGAACTTTTCCGAGAGTTCCCGAATTCTTTTACGAACCCTCACAAAATTTAAAGGTCGATTATCGAAATCGAAAAATCGAAATTGAAGAATCGATTATCGAAATCGAAAAATCGAAATTGAAGAATCGATTATCGAAATCGAAAAATCAAAATTGAAGAATCGATTATCGAAATCGAAAAATCGAAATTGAAGAATCGATTATCGAAATCGAAAAATCGAAATTGAAGAATCGATTATCGAAATCGAAAAATCGAAATTGAAGAATCGATTATCGAAATCGAAAATTCAATTTTTTCCCATTGAAACTCTTCATTTCGATTATCCGGATATTTGCCAAGTATCCGAGTATTTGGATTGGATAGCTATCCAAATATCCGGATATTCAAATGCCAAATACTATTTGGATAAATATCCAAATATCCGGATAATATCCGGATATCACACGGAAATTGCCGAACAGCTCCGAAAACATCCCTATATATATATATATATACACATATGCAATACCTTGTGGTGCCCAGGTCTTTAAGAGTCATAGTGGTGCCCACCTTATATACAGCATTATTATATAAACATAGTATACTAATGCATCCAGACTGGGCACCACAAGGGCTATATACCATAAGCTCTTGTGTATATAAAAATTTGACTATAGGTATATAAGGAGAGTCATTGTGGTGCCCACCCTAAAAACGTGGCAGGGGACTCAGGGGGGTGTGGCCATCTATATACAATGGTTTTTAACGTAGGGACGTTGTGGTGCCCGATTTGGGCACCACAACGTTTTTTTCGGGCACCACAATGACTATTCACAATTAAAATGGGCACCACAATGACTCAGATTAAATCTATATACAGGCATATTGCAGCGTTGCGAGACCCGTTTTGGATATCTCGCTATCCTTATTAGGCCCGTTTTTACCTTGCGAGGCCCGAAATCGGGTCTCGCAACGTCATGCCATATAAAGTGGTTTTTCATGATGTATGCATACTCAGGAGTCCGTAGGCAGAGGGTCTCGCAAGGTCGTTTGTATATCTTTATATACAAATTACCTCGCCTCTCTGCACACAGCAACATTTGAAAACTTTAACCATGCGCCATTCATAAGCAAAAGGAGATACAGGTATGGCGCTTGCGCAGTGAGATTCGTCTTATTTTTTACCATTTTTTCCGCTCCACACATCGGCGGTATTACCTGACCCTTCATTTATGCCGATTTTTAAAGTTTTGGGCCTCACAGTGTCTGTATGATCTCTTTTTGCAAAGCGGGTCTCGCAAGGTTAGTATGATCCATATATATATATATATATATAATTGAGCCCCCCCCCCCCGAGAAGAAAGGGGAGCTCAAAATTTTGAAAAATTCAGTATGGGTATCGAAATATAGGTTTTCGAGGTCGCTGAATCTCATTCCGGTACGCATTTAACCCAAATACCAAAATTAAGCCCCCTAGGGAGGAGGGGGTCTCAAAATTTTGAAATATACGATATGGGTATCAAAATGTAGGTTTTCGAGGGCGCTGAATCTCATTCCGGCACTCATTTAATCCTGAATCCAATACTAAGCTCCCTAGAGGTGGGGGAAAGAGGGGCCCAAAATTTAAAAAAATCGATTATACGATATTGGTGTCCAAACGCATGGTTTTAGGGGTGTTGACCCAAATATCAAAATTGAGTTTCCTAGGGTGAGAGAGGGGCCTAAAATTTTGAAAAATACGATATGGGTATCAAAATGAAGGTTTTTGGGAGTTCGGATTATCATTCTAATAACTGTTAAATGAAAGAAAGGTTTAACCCTCTATAATGGGAGAGGGGTCAAAAATTCTGAATACCTATTAAAAGATGGTGGTCAAACAGAAGCGAAGACGATACTGAAGCTGAAGAGCCAAACGACAAATTTTTCAACTTTGAAATTAATGAAGTTTTCATGTAATTTAAATTTTCAAATTGTAGGTAGCTTTAAACTTTTGTGCTTATCACGAAAAGTTTAGCTTTTATCTCAAAATTTCAACTTTGAAATTTTAAAATTTTAAATACTGATTTCGAATCTTTCAATTCTCTACAAAACCGCGCAAACAAATTCATCTTAGACCTAACCAATCTCAAGATATGACCCTTTAAATTTGAGACGTTTCGCAAAAAAACCCAGTTGTACGAAAATTACGATCACCGCCCCCCATCCCTCTGAAGAATTAGGATCGAAATGACGGCCATTCCTACATCACACCATCGAGGAGACCCCTTAAAAAAAATTTTGAACAAAATCGAAAGACCTAAGGTCAAAACCAGGGCGATTTGTCGTGAAATGAGCCAGCACCACGACATCGAAAAACAACTCCTACACTTCGGATCTGCTCGTACGAGAGTAAAAATCGATCAGACGCTTTGCACATCGAACGATATACAAAAAATACTTTTACACAAAGAAAAAGAAAACGTCTTCCAGAACAACTTACAGTTAGTAACCTAATTCTTCTCATTTTTTCCCATCTCGACGATAGATGAAGTACTGCAGAAAGACGAGAAGAGGTGTAAAAATTCCTATCTTGTATTGTTTTCATCTCTCGAGTATTTCATTATACATAGTTCATTTTTCATATTTCTTTACGTTGTTTTCCATCTCTCCTCCGGTCTTCGTCGTCGTGTCGCCAGACACTCGAAATCAACGTGACGTATACGACCGTACATCGTGTTCGTATTCGTGTAAGTATTATACTCCTTCCTTGGATTTTTTTTCTACCTCCCTTGCCTCCCCTCGTACAACCAACCCTTTCGAAATGTACGTACGTAAGAAGGAAACAACGAATAACGAATAATACCTCTCGACGTGTACGTCGTCGCGTAAACTTATTCGTTTCGCGGATTTTCAATCATTATTAAAAAAAAGAAAAGAAAGAAGAAATACCAGAAGATAAAAAGTCACGTGAAAAATTGCGAAATAGGTCACGAATCATAATAAACCCATTTTAAAAACCTTGAAGCGTTTTTTTTTCTCCTTTCTATTTTTTTTCTTCTCTCTTTTGTTCGTCAAAAAACCGGAACGAATTAGGGTTACACTTTTTGAACTATTTTTAATGATCCGATTACACGACAAAAGGGGAAAAAATACGAGAATGATGAAGACGACGAGAGTAAAGTTTTTCACAAAAATGTATGCGAAATATATGATAAGAAAACTGGCTGCATTGATATTGTTGTAGTGAATGCTGAATTATGACAATGTGAAGTTTGGAGGGGGGGGACAGGAGAAATTTTGAAATTACAAAATTCAGCTCTAAAGAGAAATACAGGTAAATTTTTAATTACTTACCTATATAATTCAGCTGTGCGGGGGAAGGCAGAAATTTTGAAAAAAAAATTTAGCAGAGGCTTGGTTGTACATTCAAATTATAGTTATTGCACCATAACACTAAAATTTAGTCGGGCACAGGAGAATTTATAAATATTTAAAATTCAGCTCTGGAGAGAAACGATTTACAGAAGGTAATTTAAGTTACCAAAATTTATCTCTTCAGGGGATACACGAGAAATTATGAAATTATAAAATTCAGCTTCGGTGGAGGGAGAGAAGGGGGGTTATGGAAAATTTATACAATAAATTACAAAATTCAAGCTATAGAGAGGGATCAAAGAGAATTTTTTATGTTAAAAATTCAACCCTTAAGGGGATACAAAAGAAATTTTAAAACTACAAAAGTCACCTCTACTCTGTTACTCTGCATCAGTGAAAAGTGACTGATAAACAGTCAGAATTGTAGCACTGGAAAAAAGCAGCGAAATTCACTGATTTTCGGCGAATTTTCAGTGAATTTTCAAAGATTTTCACCGATTTTTTTGCTAATTTCATAAATTTCACTGACTTTTCAGTGATTTTTCTGCTAATTTCAGAAATTTCACTGACTTTTCAGTGAATTTTTACTAATTTTCCAGTGAATTTTTACTGATTTTCCAGTGATTTTTCTCACTGATTTGTTTTCATTAAAAACATTTTCACTGATTTTCTCCTGTGCTGCAATTCTGACTGTTTCTCAGTGATTTTCGATTATTTTCACTGATTTATAAATCAGAGAGTAGAAAGGATGCAGGAGAAGTTTTGAGCGATCCCCTCCTAATAAATCTCCAAAACTAGGGATATTCATTATGGGGGAAAAAATTCCAGAATCAGTGGTCATACAAATCTAATAAATCCCCCGAGCTTCTCACCCAATGAATACACAAAATTAGGAGTAGAACAAAAAAAATAAACATATTTTGGATTTTAACAAAAATTGGTGAAGTAGTTTCCTTTGGGTAGGAGACCTCCCAAAAAAATTTTTGAGTCCCCCAACTCAAATGAGGACGGAGCTGAGGGCCTCAAAAAGGGTCATTTTCGAAAAAAACGCATTTTAATTTTTGTTGGTCACCTACTAATAAAATTTTTCAAAAAATTTTCATAGCGACGCTGCCAACTACATTTTAATTAGGTACGCATTTTTGAGAAAATTTCAGTCGGTAGCACTGCTACAAAAGTATCAAAAAATTAACAATTTTTTTTAGCACTGTGATGAAATTTTTTTTGAAAAATTTCATCAAAAATTATTGTAGGTGGCCAAAAAAATGGCTCGAGTTTGAGGTGTTTGAGTGAACGATTTGAATTTGGTAAAAATCAAAAATTCCTCAAATTCACTTTTCATCAGATATGTTTTTTTTTTTTTTTTTCATTCCACCCTAATGTTGATTTTGGGTAAAAAATGTGACAAAAAATTTCAAAATTTCTAGTCATAAAAATTTGTAAAAATATTGTCGTTTAATATCTTACTTCATCGCTTACACACATTTCTGTCGGAAGGACTTATCCTGATTCATAAACAATAATAGACGTAATGATGGTGACGACCTATTTTTCCATTCAAAACGTGGATGTTCTAACAACTTAATTTGTCGCTTGTACACCTCTTGTTGTCGTTATAACTGGCTGTAATTCTAATCTTTTTTTTGTCGTTAATTTTGAGCCCCAAATATGGTCAATTTTTGAGTATTTTCAAAAAACCAACACGTAACCTATAAAAGAGGGATAGAATTTCACCAAAAATTAAAAAACGTCCTCCAAAACTTTTTTGTGCAACGTTCGAAAATTTTGAGCCTTTGATTTAGTAAATTTTTGGGCAGATTTGAAAAACCATCAAGCAAAAACAGTTTTTTGGATGACATTTTTGAATATTTGACGAAATGCTACCCAATTTTCATAAATTACATGCAAATTTTTTAAAACTACTAAAAAATTTGCTCAATTTGAGGCTCAAAATTTTTTAAAGTTGCTCAAAAATGGTGTTAGGTGACATTTCTGATTTTTTTGGTGTAATTTTATCCCACTTTCATAGGTCACATGTCAATTTTTTGAAGAAACTAAAAAATTGACCCTATTTGAAGCTCAAAGTTCTCAAAAATGGCTCAAAAATTTATTGGTTTTGCATGACATTTTTGAATTTTTGAAGAAAATCTATCCCACTTTCACAGGTTACATGCCAATTTTTGGAAAATACTCAAAAATTGACCCCATTTGAGACTCAAAGTTCTCAAAAATGGTTTTGGAAGACATTTTTAAATTTGTGGTAAAATTCTATCCCACTTTCATAGGTCACATGTCAATTTTTTGAAAATACTCAAAAATTGACCTTATTTGAGGCTCAAAGTTCTCAAAAATGGTTTTGTATGACATTTTTGAATTTTTGACGAAATTCTACTCCACTATCACAGGTCACATGCCAATTTTTGGAAAATACTCAAAAATTGACCCTATTTGAGGCTCAAAGTTCTCAAAAAGGCTCAAAAATGGGGCTCAATTTGATGCTCGAAATTTTTGAATGTTGCTCAAAAATCGTTTTTCATGACATTTTTGAAATTTTGACAAAATTCTATCTCACTTTCACAGGTCACAAGCCAATTTATGGAAAAGATTCAAAAAAGGGGCTCAATTTGAGGTTCAAAAAGGGTCAAAATTGCTTAAATTCAATTTTCATCAATAATTGCGTTCTGCTTGTAAAATGTTAACCCATTTTGATAGGTCGCAACCCAAGTTTCAGAATTTTTTTTTGATAACTTATTTTACGATGAAAGGGGGTGAAAATCACGCATTTTATCAAATTTGAAATTCCCCCACAGCGTATTGTGCAAACCGTTTTCCTTATACTTTGGCTCATTGGATGGAGAATAAATCTGGGTATACACTGCGTTTGATTTTTTTTGCGCCTCGGACCACATGTCGCATACAGGGGCATTATTGTGCCAAAAATGGTCAAATTTGGCGAAAAATCGCACTTTGGGCCTAGTGCTCTATTGTGCAAGTGGCCCAAGGGTTGTGACATACATATATGAAGAGTCGTTTTCCAAAACGCATTAACGAGAAAAAAGTGTTTTCGAGTTAAACGAAAAAAACTTTTCCATTCAACAAATCATGCGCATTCGGTTTGAAACCTTTTTAACATAGTAGTTGGGACGACCCTCGATACACCAGGTTACATTGCGAAGTTTCAAACATTGTTACCTATCCACAATGGACTGAGAAAAAACAGCACTAATGCGTTTTGGAAAACAGATTGGGATTCTGATGCGTTTTGGAAAACAAATTCGGACTTAATGCATTTTGGAAAACTCATTATTGAGATGAAAATGCATCATTACCCAAAAAAAACAGAAAATAAGATTTTATAACTTCGTAACTAATCATTTATTATTAAAATCACAATCTTTGATGGGATCCCTTCACCCCTGGGGGGGATACAGGGGTCCACAATTTTGCCACTAATTGAAAAAAAAATGATGAAACGTATCGATTTCTACTGATTCGAAGGCACTGAGTTCGAATATGTAATCGGTTTTTTCAATCAACCCCTCTAAATCCTCTTATTGGCCCCCTTGATGAGGTCAAAATTCAAAAAAATGAAAAATAACGTGTGACCTGTCGTTCATGAGGTTTTTGAGGGCGCTGAGTTCGAGTATTTGCTTATTTTTTGAATTTGACCCTTCGGTGCCCTTCTAGCTCCCCAATTTTGGGAACGGGGGCTGAGAAATGAAAATCAGTGAAAATCAATATGCCACACGCAATTTTCATTTTTCAGTCCCCTTTTTCCCAAAATTGGGGAGCTAGAAGGGCATCGAAGGGTCAAATTCAAAAAATAAGCAAATATTCGAACTTAGCACCCTCAAAAACCTCATAAACGACACGTCATATGACATTTTTCGAAGATATAAAGCTGCGCCGTGCCGATAATGCGTTTTGGAAAACAGATGTTGAATTTAGGGTTTCGCTTTATGCTGGATAACACAAAGTTCAAGTAGGTATTCAGGTAGGTAAGTGCTACATGTTGTGTAGTATGTTCTCCTGAACAATTTGGCTCAAAAAAACGATTTTCGAAAAAATGGTCGATAATGCGTTTTGGAAAACGACACTTCATATGTATTTGAAGTCGAAGGAATGTCTGCTATCACACTGAAAAAATTTTTCGCACCTGGTCAAGTTGAAAAAATGGGGGAAAATGGGGTTTTCAGGTCCCCGCTCCGTATTGTGCAAGGGCAAAAATCCAAAATGCACTTTTTTCATACTATACGACCCATACCCACAATAAGTTGACTGATTTTTTTACGCCCCAAAAAAGCACGCTCAATGAACACTTTTTGCCAGTTGAACTGTAGAATAGGTGTGAATAAAATGTTTATAAATCTCATTAAAAATACTTTTTTGATACGTAATAGATTTCAATTTTCTGAAATGTTCACCCTCGCTGCGCTCCGGTTAATTTTTTTATTCCACTTATTCACTAAAGTACTTCCAAAAATACTGCATTTGTCGACTTCTAATCTAGACGTATGGTACGTAGAAGAAACTAGGGCATTCGTCGGAATAGTTTCGGAGAAGAAGGCACAGACTCCACCGATGTTTGATTTTGCTCGAGAGCAAACATTCGAAGTAGGTGTTGGTGGCATCTCTTGGTTGTTTTTTTAATATACACCTCGCATAATGCATAATCTTTTCCACGACGAACACGTGAAATCGGTCGTTAACCGTTGATAAGTTATCGCGTATCTGGCACGTTATGCTTCGATGCTCCTTAGACTGAAGTTTATTGGACAGGGAGGGTGAAAATATCTACGACACAGCCTGCAACCTTCCACGGTCGTGTATACTTTTAAAATATTCGCTCGCGTCTTAGGTAACTTCTACCCGTACACTTCACAGCTTCGGCACTCGTTTTCGAACCGTTCTCGTATATTTTTTACAAACGAACGAGAAACGAGGAAAAGAGCATAGATTTTAAACGAAAATGGAGAACCACTCGATAAATACCACGTCCGGTCTTTGATAAATTACAAACCCCTCGAGGATATAAGAATACCGTACGTGGTATGCAGTGAACCTCGAAGCTCGAACACGTTTTTCTTATATTTTTTTTTCGCGTCTACTCGCGTACTTCGACGAAGGGAAAAGAAACGTTGGAAAAAAAAGCGCAAGCAGCACATCAATTTCCTTAACCTTTAGCCGAGTACCTACGTGTACACGATAAGCGGATACGGTCGTATCGTAAAACGGTTTTTGACATCTTTCGCACCCTCCCGCTGCTCCGGCCTCTTTGCAAACTAATCTATCTTCCGAAATCATGCGATGACAAATTTTCCAAACGCTGCTACCAACCTGACAACCCCTTCTCCCCGACGTGGAATACACAATGTAGCTAGGTACGTTCTACAAAAGTACGTCGTAGTTTCAAAAAAAACACAAAAAAACAGAGGTAATTTAGTCTGGCAGTCTGGCTCGTTAGAATCACAACGTCGTTGTCGTCGTTATCGTGGGATATCACGTTTCGTGTGTCACTTAAAGTTTTATTTTACCCTTTCTCTTACGATGATGGTGGGATGTCTCTGTAGTGACGATGCAACGACGGTGCCAATTTTTTAATCACGACAAGTTTACATTGCCGTACCTCTTTTTGTTGACAGTAACAGGGCTAATGATTTTCAACGAGAATGTAATTTTTTGAGACCGAATTGTCGCAGAGATAATAAACACTTCTTCAGTTACATTTTTTTTTCAACCCCGGATTCTTGACCAAAATGAAAGCTATTTCAGCAAATATTTGGTCAAATATTTTTGAAAAAGTGTGTCTTAAATCCTATTTTTGAATTTTGGAGGTCCTACCTCCAGAGTGGTTGATTTTTCTCTAGAAGTGAGATTTCCAAAATTTTAGCTTGTCCTTTTACATCAGTTAGGGTCCGCGGCCGTGCGCTGGGTTTTCGTTTTTCTTGTAGGATTCAACATAAATAACAAGATAGAAACGAAAAAAATGGGGGAGGAACGAGAAAATGATTCAAAATTTCCAAATATTACTTTAAAATCTGAAAACAAATTTAAATGATGTACAGTTCAACTACCTACGCAAAATAGATTCTTGAAAAATTGGGGTATCCATTCTCATTTCCAACGCGATAATAATTGAACGCGTCACAGCAAAAAGGACATAAAAAAATTGCGTTTTAGGGAAATCGCGATTGAAGTTTGAGTATACTTTTTTTAATACTAAATCAAGGAATTGAGCTGGGGAAAAAAATTTACCTTAAAATTTCATCTTTTTGCAGCAAAAAAACAGCTCGCCCATCACTTGATATCTTTTCTATTTTTTTCTATATTGAAAACAAAAGGTTGAGTTATATGTCCTTTTTGTTGTGACAAAATTTCATATCGACCCTTCTACGTTTCATGACGTATAATTTTTCCGGTAGTGAAAATTGAAAAAAAGTCTTCATACAAAAGTTAAACAGAATGAAAAAAGGAACATTCTCGCGAAAAAATTTCAAATTATCTCTCCAGGCTGGTGGCCTTAAAATGTTTTTGGTAGGTCTTTCGCTCAAAGTAAACCTCATCAACAGTTTTCGTCAAATTCCAAGAATATTTTTTTCAATCCAACTAATGTTGATTCCTGGCGCAGAACCCCACACTGAACCAGATTGATAATTTGAATGAAAAAAAGGTGTTTTTCAAAGTCGACGAGCCTCGTTGGGTCATTATTTCAAAACCACCAGCCTGGAGGAAGGCAGAACTAGAAGGCCTCAAAAATTAGCCATTTTCGAAAAAAAATCGAGTTTTTCCCACTTTTAAGTACTAAAAATGACCAAAAGTAACCAAAAATTCGATTTTTTCGGGGGGATTTTTTTGCAGTTAAAAGAGGGCTGAGAATTCCAGAAAAAATGAGGGGAGGGGGTCAAAATTCAATGAAAAAATTCGATAATCTAAAAATCTATTTTTTTTAGTGGCACTTTAGGAAGCAGATATACAAAATTAATTTAATTATACAAATTTGAGCAAAGAAAAATTTTAAAATGACGAGATTTTTGGAACAAACAATTTATATATGACCTATATCTAGTCTCTAAATCTAAATCAGTCAATTTTCGTAAAGCTGTGCCTTTTTGAATCAGTGAAATGAATTTATTTGAAAATCTGTGATATTTCAATTGTTTGATTGATTTATTTTAGTTAAAATTATTGATCTATTCTGTCAAACGGGGAATTAATTAAAAAATCAATTCCTTTACTGATTTAAAAAACGATTTTTTTTTCAAATTTAGAAATAGAATTATTAAAATACTGCTCGAGCGAAGCGAGGGCAATTTTTTTTTGAAAAATCATAATCAACTTATAATTTTTTTTCTTGAAGAATTTTGAAAAATAGCAATTTTACGTGAAAATGCGAAAAAAGTGACTTTTAGAGACCATTGGATGAAAAAAGTGACTTTTAGTGACCTTTGGATAAAAAAAGTGACTTTTAGTGACATTTGGATGAAAAAAGTGACTTTTAGTGACCTTTGGATGAAAAAAGTGACTTTTAGTGACCTTTGGATGAAAAAAGTGACTTTTAGTGACCTTTGGATGAAAAAAGTGACTTTTAGTGACCTTTGGATGAAAAAAGTGACTTTTAGTGACCTTTGGATCAAAAAAGTGACTTTTAGTGACCTTTGGATGAAAAAAGTGACTTTTAGTGACCTTTGGATGAAAAAAGTGACTTTTAGTGACCTTTGGATGAAAAAAGTGACTTCTAGTGACCAAAGTCGAAAAAAGTGATAAACACCCTAAAAAAGTGACCTCCTATGATTCCTGAAGTGGTAATTTTTGTAATAGGATCTTCATTCTTTATCGGGAAAGAGGGCACAAGCCTCAAAATTTTGAGAAAAATTCAAAAAAATTCGAAATTACAAGTGGCATATTGTTCGTTATGTTTTTTTATGCGTTTAGTTCAAATATCAACTTGGTTTTGGATTTCAACCCCCCTCCGTTTCCCCAATCCTCTCCACAGTGTCTGAATTTGATCTGAAAAATAAAATAAATAAATAAAACCGAGAGGCACGTTCTTTGATGTCCTTTATTACGTTTTCAATGCTGCTCGGTTCAAAAATTGAACTATATTCAATTTCCGACCCTCCACCACCCTCTCACCCACTCCCCACAGAATTTGAATCGGATCACGTTCACAATTCGTTTTGTTATATATTATATATATATATTTTTAGGTTATTAAGTTCGATTATGAGCTCTCTTTTTGGCACGATTTAGAGAACTCAAAATTGCTTCACATTTATCATTGCAGTCACAAGTAAAAAGGGAAGGGGAAGAATCGAGAACTCAAAATGAGCGAATTTCGAGACAGGAAATTTTTTCAGAGGAACCCAATAATGGTTTAGAAAAATTGAAAAAATCATGAACATTCCCTAAAATATATTTGCCATTACCAGTCGACAAAAATGTGTCGTAATGTGTTTCCAAAAAAAAAGGGGGGAAATTCGAAATCTGTGTACATTTTCAAACGATAATAAATTGTATTCCAAATGGGTTGAAAATAAATAATCGAAACCAAAATAGCGCAGCTTGCGGATCGCGTTTATAGATAGATGCGGGGTATAATTGTATATTATTTAATTACATACCCGTCATTTCCCCCCCTAGTTCGCTTTTCCCACGATTTAAACACTACACTACACAACGTATCCAATCCATCTATCTGTACGTATTTCGACGACACATTTCCCCCGCCCGCCTTATCATCGTCGCAGGACGAATATCGGAAATCCGACTCGAACAGTCGAGTATAAAAAACCTCTGCGATATCATGGAAGGGCACCCCGCACCCGGGGTAAAAATATTAATAAAATTTATAGTACCTATTCGCTCTACGCCATGCCCATTGTTGCGAAGAATACACCGAGTAATGAGAGGAGGAGAGGGAGTGTAACGTCGACGATCGCGAGAACAGCAGAGTGGAAGGAAACGACGCGAAAACGCGAGATTTTTATTTTTTTGTTGTTTCGAAAAATTCCGTTTAGCCGGAACTGAGGCGAAGTGGAAGGCTGCCAAACCAACGAAAAAAAGGGCGAAGAGAAGGTAGACCTTTTAAAACGTCGCAAATTGATGGAAATAGTTATCCCGCGGTCGACGCGAGTTTTGTTTTTTGTTTTTCAATACTTCCACATGCAGGAATATTCTCTCTCAATTCTCTGGCCTGTCCTTCCTTTCGTCTGTACAGTTTTGTACGAGGGTATTCCCTCGGGTTAGTCGACTTCGGCCTTTTTTTTGTAAACATCGAAAGAGAGGGACCGAGAATGAGGAAGGAGAAAAGTTTTAAAATAGCGTCCAGAAAACAAGATGAGAATTTTAGGCCTTTAAATGGGCCACTTGTCGTTTAAATGAGGTTTAAAATGTTGAAATTTTCTAAAAATTCATAAAATGCCAAATTTTTCAAAACGTGAGAGACGGCTCTGGTGGAACTTGATTAAAATTTCTATGCCATTCGATTTGTCTTGGTAGAAGTAGATTTTAAAGCGCACGAGCGAATTTTCATCTCACCTCCGGAAGGGGCGGAGCTGGGGTCTCAAAATAGAGAAATTTTTTCAGATTTTTCCGGCCACTTTAATGACCTTGAATTTGATTTTGAAAATTTCAAATCGTCCTGGGGGACACAATTTTGAGATGGACAAAAAATATTCTCTTCCTCAATATTTTTCAATGTATTTTACACCTCTCAGAATTTTTCAGATTTTTCCGAGTGGTGGAGTTGGTCAAATGTTCAAAAAACTGGTAATTCGTCATTTAGCTCAAGAGAAATAGCATCAAAAATGTTCTTTAAAAAGACATACACGTTGATCGCAATTTTATCGCTTAAAAAGCTTCTATGTGATGTCCTGAGTCTATGATAAAGTCACACCGGTTGAGTTCTTATCGCTTTTTGCGCGGGGGGGGGAGAGGGCTCTTAATGGGGGAGAAAATTGTGTTATTTAAATGTAAAATTACACCCAATTTTTTTTTAGCCCTCTCGACCTCAGGAGCTGAACAATCACCTCCCAAAGTTGAACATTTTTGACTAAAATGACAAAAAAACGAATTATTCGATTAAAATTTTAATTTTGAAAAATTTTTGAATTTTTTATACACATTTTGAGTTGACTGCTTCAAAAAATGATTTTCTGCATCGATTTCGCTGAACTTCACAAGAAGGGTTATTTGGATGTAGAAGTATCTCCCGAAAATTTCAGTCTCGGCGCGGAGATATCAAGGAGAGTTTGAGCAGGTTTTTTTTGAAAAATAATGACAAATTTTGTGAGAAAGTGAAGGGTGGTGGGGGAAGGGAAAACTACAAAAATTATTTTCAGCTTTTTCTGGAAATGTTGATTTTTTTAAAAGGGCCACATCATATTTTCAAGAGCTCCAAACAGGGTTCTAATCTTGAAAATTTTGAAATTACTACATTTGAGGTTGGGCGCCTGTTTTAAAGCAATTGGAGGCATGATATGGTCCTAAAGCTAAACTATTTCAAATTTCTGGTAAACTTTTCTCTCAGAATGAGAGAAATATTTCTCTGAAGTTTAAATTTTTTTTTTGAACCAATTTTATGGAAAATTTTACGCTGAATCGAACTCCGCAAACCGCAGACCTCTCTCTCTATCAGAAAAAAAGTTACAGCTAAAACTTTCCTAAATTATGAGGAAAAATCGCATTTTTTCACATAATTTAGGAAAGTTTTAGCTGTAACTTTTTTTCTGAAAGAGATAGTGGTCGGCGGTTTGCGGCGTTCGATTCAGCGTAAAATTTTTTATGAAATTGGTTCAAAAAAAAATTTTTTTTTCAATTTTTTTCAAATTTTTCTCAAATTTGTGTGTATTGTTTTTGAAAAATCACATTTTTGGCTCCCTCACCCCCCCCCCAGGAAACTTTGGACAAAAAATCATTTTTTCCTTCATTAGATACATAAAAGCAACCCAAATGTCGCAATCGGAACCCAAACACAAAAATCGTGTTGACTTGTGCTATCGATTTATCATTAACATTTTTGATGAATTTGAAGAATTTATGGCTGTTTCTGGAATTTTTACGACGTTTCGAAATATTTTCTCAGTTTTTGATTCCTTTTAAATCATTTTTTCAAATAATCGTAAATCCTGTTTGATTTTTACACTCTTACCAGTCTTTTTCTAAACGCTCTAAATCATTTCGATACAACTTTGATAATTTTAATGACATTTCAAGTAATTTTCATTATGTTTCCAATCAATTCGACGACGTTTTCAGCAATTTTTATAATTAGAAGCAATTTTTCGCGCCATTCAGAATAATTTTTTCAGCTTTTAAAATTATTTTAAGGTCATTTCAATAATTTTTATGACATTTACAAAAACTGTCGTGCTATTTTGAACGAATTTATAATTTTCAATTCTTCAACAGATCTTACGCCAATTTGAACTTTTTTGTAACATTTTAAATAAATGGACTCCAATTTATCAAAATTTTTGTCATCTGAGAAAAATTTTCATCTGACGAAACGAGGAACCTTTCCATGCAACTTTAACTAATTCATCGCGAAATGAACTAGCGATGGCATCAAAGGTGCAGAGATAAAAAACACCACATCAGGACTAAAATTTTGTGGCGTGATCTAATAACATATTAATGAACAACGAAAGAAAGGTGCAAAATTGAAAGAATTAACATTCGACGAACCGCCAGAGCAATTTTATAACTCGCAACACTGCACTTTTAGGAACGGGGTACGTATCTGCAGAGAATGCGAATAAGGACGAGAAGGGTGGATGACAATTTGGTATACGAAGACGCGCACGAAGGGTATATTGCACAGTTCGCGATAATTTTGTCGACGATGTTGAACACGAAATGATATTTGTAAATGAAAGGTGAAGCAGGGAAAAAAGAAAGGGCGGATTTTGCGGCGCGACCAGCAAACATACGGTTAATTTTCGTAGAAAATTTGTCGAAATAAAAGGTCGTGATATTACTATCGCGTTACCCTTGAGAATTTAATACGAAATGGGGTAATTTTTCGAACGTTGTGATTACAAAATATGATTTTGTTACGGTAGAATTTTTTAATGGGTCAAGGGTCAGTGGTAATAATCATGCGAGCTAGTTTATTTGCGAGTTTAGAAAATCCCTCGCGACAGAAGTGAAAATTGCGATGTGAATTAAAACTTCTACAACGTTCAACTCCTTCATTTTGAAGTGAAGTTGTCCGAATTTCATATTTCGAGGTCCGAAACAAGAATGGTTGGAGTTCACTATGATACACCCAGGGAAGAGAGGTTAAAAATTTGAAGAAGCTTGAATCAAAAGAGATATTAAGGAGGAAAACAGCTATGCTAATTTTTTTTTCAAGTTAGCTTGGCAGGATGACGTTTCCTCAAGTTTCCCTTACGTCTTACTTCACTCAACTTTACTTTCAGAACTGAAAACTTTTTAGAAAAAACTGGAAAACTTTTTGACTAACTCAATTTTTTTTGAACGAAAAAGCTTTTAGTCCAGACAACGAATTCAATTTCAAAAATAAAGAATGATTGGAAGATGTTTAAAAAATGATCAAAAAATGAGTTAAGTAACCTAATTTTGTACCAATTGAATAAATTACTAAAAAAAAAAAAATCAAGAAACTGACACGTAATTTTCTGAAATCTGGAAATACCAAAGTATCAATTTAGGAACCTGAAAATACCAAAGTTTGAAATTAAAAATCTGAAAACATCATTTTCGGATCAAAATTCTATCAAAAAATTTCCAAAAATTGAACGAATCTCCCTTAATTGGAGAATTCTCAAAGAATTAGATGGTCAGATGGTTATTCAAAGCTTGAACGATATTTTTCAAAATCTTGATAAGTTAGTTTTAGACCCTAAACAATTTTCCAAAACGTGAACAGTTTTACAAAAATTGGGTAATTTTTCAAAACTTGGTCAGTTTTTTGAAAATTAAATGATTTTCTAACTATCGAAAAATTATTGGAGACTTGAACGATATCTTCCAAATCTTGGACAGTTTTCTTCAAAACCTGGACGATTCCTAGGGTACCTCCCTACGGGATTAGTCTTTCGAATTTTTACGAAATTTGCATTAAGTTTTTCATTAATTTTTCGACGACTTTTTTCGTGATCTTTTTTTTTTTGTTCTTTCCGTGAAAATAAAGAGTAATTCTCTGTGGCATTTCAATAAAAGAAAAAATTATGGAAAATAATTTGAAGTTTTCACAAAAATTCATCACTTTTTCATAACTTTTAATGATTTTTTCATACTTCATTACTAGGGTGCGGATTTTTATGATTTGTCATATTTTGCTACGGTAAAGATGATTGCGCATATCACTAAGATCTTTGCGATTCATAAAATTTAGAGTAAAGTGAGCCCTATTTATTATTGCATATTTTGCATATTTTGGCCATAAATGCATAATTTATCATATTTCTGACAATTTAAGCGCATATTTCGGCATATTTCGCAGAGTTAGAGCATATTTCAACGATTTTGACCAATTTTTCCTTTTTTTCGACCAAAAAAATGACATTTCTAAAAAATCGTCCAAAAATATGGTTAAAAAAAAAATTTTAAATCACATTTTTCTCTCCATGTCGAGGCATTTTTTTAAATGAGAATGGATCTTTGCTCTCTCTTCACTAACTAATTTAGTCGTAAAATGTGTGTAATTTATCAAAAAATTGTGTTCATGATATTCTAATCAAAAAATCCTTTCTTTAGACAGCCATATCGATTTTGCATATTTTTGCATATTTCGCTCAATAAACGCATATTTTCGTCATATTTCAGGTACTGAAAACGCATATTTTATGCGCATATTTTGACTTTTTTAGAGCATAAAAATCCGCACTCTATTCATTACTTTCATGACTTTCATGACCAGCAAACACTTTGATTTACCAAAAATCTGGACGATTTTCTCAAACTTGGACTGTTCCTTAAAACTTGGGAAAAGTTCTTCAAAAATTGGACAATTCCTCAAAACTTGATGAATTTTCTGAAAATTCAATGATAATCAGGCATCATAGCGAAATTTCGAAGAAAAAAAGTGACTTTTAGTGACTTTTTTGAGCAAAAAGTGACCAAAAAGTGATCAAAAAGTAGCCAAAAAATGACCAAAAAGTAACCAAAAGTAACCAAAAATTTCGATTTTTTTACAGTTTTTTGGGGAAATTTTTTTTTGTAGTGGTATCATAGCGAAATTCTATCAAAATTGAGTAACTTTTAGTAACTTTTTTCTAACAAGAAGTAACCAAAAAGTAATCAAAAAATGAGCAAAATGTAACCAAAAATTCAATTTTTTACATTTTTTGAAGTGTCTTAAAGATAAACTGAAATGACGTGAATAATTTGGGATAGTCAGTTGATTCCCAGCTTTGAAAAAGGTTCTAATTGATTCCCATTTTTTTTTTGAAATGTTCGAATTGATTCCCACTTTTTTCAGTGGTATGTACGAATTGATTCCCCCTTTTTTTCAGGGGTACATACAAATTGATTCCCAAGCTCTTTCAACAAAGGAATTTTTCAGGAGAGCAAATTAATATTCACAAAACGTTTCTACGACTTAAAATTAGGTTCAGCAAATGTTAGTTTGTTTCAAAATGTGGATTTGGGGCCTACAAAGCAGGTTTCACTCCAGTTCTCAAGAATTGAAATGAAAAATTTTCCCATCTGGATGCGCTTATGCTTGGGAATTTTTTAATTGCAGTTTCGGAAATAAAATTTTACAAAAAAAAACAATGGTGTTATTTATTTTGGATTTAAAAAATTATTTCAACACCTTTTTTGTTCGTTGAAAATGAAAAAAAAAACGTGATTTTGAAGTTTTCTCAAAACATGGTTTATTTCCAAACTTGAGGGGGGGGGGGTGTGGGGGGAAGGCAGGAGTTGCTCCAAAATGGATTTCGATAAGAAATGAAAATGTACATTAGGTGCTGAGGAACAACTTTTGTTTGAAAATTTTTTCATTACGACTCATAGATAACGCGATACACTCGTTTGAAATTGGGGGGGAGAGGGTGGACCTTGCGGAAAGAAGGAGGAGGAAAAATGGTCATACCTACGATCTTAATTTCTTTGTTTCAGTGTCCAGAACATGAATAACTCATAAAATCAATTTTAACAGGAATATCGCGCGGAAGCCTTTTTTTGTACGATTAAGACCTGACTAAAACTCGCAGGATAATAATTTACAACTTGAGGGATTTTTTTTTCAAAACTCGGGCGGTTTTCCAAAAAATACTTACGTAGGTATTAAAAAATTGAAACGAGTTGATAAAAAAAAGCAGAGAAATCCAAAGAAATTGAATTTTCATAAAATAGATATTCTGAATAAACTTTTAATCAATTTCTCAAAACTTGGAAATTCTTAACAAATTTTATTGGTCTAATAAAAGAAAATCGGACAGTAAAAAAAATTGAATATTGGAAAATATATTCACCAATACTTGAAAAATTACCCCCAAAAATTGAAAAAAAATTTGTAAGGAGTTTTAAAAATAATTTTTGACGAAAGAGTGAAATTGAGGTAGGGAGGGGGTAGGGGTAGATCTACGATGAAAATTTCAACTCATAGGTATTTGACAATGTTACATGAAAAAGTTTAGAGATCGCGGACATGGACATCTTTTTTTATTTGAAAAATATTCTCCACCGAGCGACGATTGAAATTAATGGTTCTCATGCCAAAAAAAAACACCTTCTCTTCAAATTTCGAGAGCATACCAAAAAAAGATAAGGAAAAAATTCTGAATAAAAATCTCGTAGCCCTGTATCAAGAGTCAAATGCAGCGAATGTTAAAGGAATTGAATGGATATCGAGACATGTATTCTGCATTAGCACATACTCGTACGACAACGAATTCTCCACGACGACCACAGCATCGCGTAGGTTCTCAAAACCGCCATAATACGCTAATCAGAACCGCAGTGATGAGAATGGGGAAAACTATCTGAAGAACAAACACCTACGCCATGATCAACGTACGAGTGAGTAAATTGAGTTACCATACGAGAGACTTTAGTCACAGATGAACCTACATGCATCCGCATTGAATGCTGCAAACATCAATTTATACCCTTCATTTGGGATATGTTTCGATTAATTGTAAAACGAGCGACCGATGCGACAAATGGGACAGTCGTACAGTATAATATGGGACAACTACCCCTTCCTACGTCGATTTTTCTGGTCACAAATGAATAATAATGCGTTTTACTGTACGTAGAACTACTACCTAGCTACCAACGTCAAATGCATCGAATTCACCTAGAGTCTGCGTTGCATTAACGAACGAACGAGATAAATAGCCAACGAGAGATGACAAAAGGATACTGGAATCAGCATCAGTATTTTTTTTCAGCACAAACGAACTGACGACGAGGCTCATGTGTAGTATACACATTACGTATCTTCGTATTCGTAGACTGTAGGTATTCATGTTTGACAGGATTAATGAGACGGAGCAGCCTTACAGTCGAAGGATTATCCGAGCCAAGTAAACGCAACCGCGTCATATACTCGTACTTCTGTTCGGTAAAAATAAATTATTCGAATGAGCGAACGAAGGTAAATAGTAAATAATAAATGAGTTTTTATTCGCGTCGCGACGCTTCCCGTATGTTTAACTTTCATTAACGTAGGTATGAGAATCTGAAACGTATGATACGCTAAGTTCGGTTCGTCGCGAAATAGAAAACGACTTTTTCTCCAGTTCGAGCCAAACGATTTTACCCAACTTGCTGTCTCCCATTACACCTCTCTTCTTTCGTCTTCCTTCGTATACCTGGCTGAATAAAGGACGCGAGTAGACCAAATATGGCAGCACTTTGTCCGACCAACGAAGCGAAATTTCAGGAAAGAAAGGTATTTTAGTTGGGTATCACAATGAAGCTCGACACACGGATTTAATTACTCGCCCGAAAGGTATAAATATAATGTACAGGGTGTTCGTTAAGTCCCGCGGTGTTCGCAATTCCGAGAAATTGCAGGATTTCTCAAGATAGACGCTTTTGATTATGATGATGAAAAAAAATTATCTCAATCTGCAGCATGTTCAAAAAATCATTCGAACATGGAGTTTCTTCCGAAATTCGGGTATAAATGAGGCATAACATTGACCAATCTATAATTTACATTTTTAAAGGCTTATTTTGTGTTAAGGTATTGTCCGTCCAACATAGCTCGAGCCAAATTGTGTCAGTTTCCTTATCAAAAAGCAAACAAAATTTTGATTTTTTCCCATTTAACTACAGCAATTTCATTTTTGGCTTTCGGATAACAAAACTGACACAATTTGGCTCAAGCTATTTTGGACGGACAATACTCAACACCTCCTATAATAAAAGGCCTGGGCGCTGGTTTCGTGACGTCATAGGTGGAGGTAGACGGTAGATTACGCGCGTTTGGTTGATCGCTGATTTTTATTTTTTTTTTTAATTCTCGACACTCGCTGTACACGGATTTTTTTTTTAATTAATAAATAAACAACCAAAAATATTTTATGTTCACAACAGTGATGTTCATACAAAAAAATTGAATAATATAAAAGGATGAATCTTCAATTCTTCAATCTTCAATTACCACTTTCACTACATCGATCATTATTATTCCGGATTTTCTTTTCTGAAATACAGTAATTGTGGTCTGCAAAATGTATCTGTACAAACATAACAAACAAACAAAATGAAAATTTAGAACCATCCATTTAAAAAAAAGGTCGTTTCAATTCTTGCGATTATAAAACCTTTGCCTTACTAAAATTATAATGGTAATTCGAAGACCAAAGCTAATCCATAAGCATGCAGCCAGTGCAAATAATGAAATGAAATTGGAATGAAAAATGAAGTGCATTTAATTAAATGAAATGAAATGACAAGGTTAAAGGAGAATGAGAAATATTAAAAAGTGAGACTGAATTAAAAATTCATAAAACAGATTATGATTAGGAGGTACCAATAATATATCATGCCAATATTTTACGTGAAAAAATAAACGACAGGAAATTAATTAATTAATGAAATGGTTAAAAAAATGAGCACGTACATGCATTAATAATTATTATAACATTCCAGTTTCCTTATTTTATAAAATCTTCACATGCAGGTGCAAATAGCTGAGAATTGACAATGAGAAAAAAGGATAGCTCACAGCTAATTAAAAATTAAAGAAACGATGGTAAAAAGAAAAAAAATTTAAAAACGAATGAGAAATAATTCAAGCACCTGAGTATATCAAATTTCAAGCAACAAAATAAAAAAAATAAGCGAAAATAAAAACGCAATAATAGGATGCTAATTAATCAAATCAATAAACACCAATGGTAACTATTAAAAAAAGTTGAGCTAGTGCTTAAAAGTTTCCAATTTTCTTTTTTTAGGATCTGGGGCATTAAATGCTTTCTCATTCATCTTTTTAACATAGTTATTCAAGAAAATATTGGTAGCTATTTTCGCGACACAAACGAGAATTTTATCGAAATGTTTTTTTCTATTTTTATCTTTACATGCACAAGACTTTAAGAAGTCGATTTCGGAACTTACAGCGGATATTATAAGTTTGGTAACTAATTCTTTCTGATTTTTCAGGGCTAAAAACTTCGTTTCGTTTTCTTCCGAAATTAGTTGCTGAACTAAATAATATGCAATCAACACAGTAATTACAATATCGGAATTCGGGTATATCAGTTGTCCTCTCGTCATATTATCAATCAATATATTTTGACGATCTGTGTGATCATCAGTATCTTTACGGACAGTTAAAAAATTGATACAAACATCACAAGAAATTTTTTTCAGAGTTCCTCTGACACAAACGCCACCAATGTATACGATAACGGGCATTAAGTCGTCTGTATCACCAAGAAAATCTTCAAAATTGAAATCGATATCAAATTTTTCCATACTTTCTTTCAAAAAATCTCCGGTATTGAAGTTGGCGAACTCTTCAGAAATGATGACATTTTCAATCTGCGATTCATCAACGAAAATATTGAATTTATCGAATTTTTTCGAAATCATCTGACGATGAGCAGGTAAGAGATTTTGAAGCCGGATCTTATTTTCAGTTTCATACAACTGACGAACAGAGATCAAATAATGGCTACCAGCCATCGTACGATAATTGCCAAAATGAGCTTCCAGGGCATCAGTTTGTACTTTTCCAGGTAGAAAGTAATCATAGTTCAAATTTTTGATGCAAAAATCGGTCATTTCTAATAATCCTCGAGAGCTTTGGAGAAGTGCGACTTCCGTTTCGTTGGTGAGGCGATTTTTTCGATCTACTGAGGATGATTGCCATTCTGTTAGCCACTTGCAAAACTTTTTTAAATAGGCGTAATTTTCACCGTCCAAAGTCAACGGGCATTGTAAGGGATTATTGAAACGTACGCCTTTCATGACAGTTTTTACATTTACAACCGCCCACCAATCAACAATAATTCCGATGAAATCAGCAGTTGTGTAAAAGTTCAAATCATTTTGATAACTAATTACGTTTAACGCATTATACACAAAGTCGTTGAAAACATTAAGAACCAATTTCACGTTTTGACGCTCTCTATTCGACGGATATAACGATTTCTTTGTTAAACGGTAGGAATATTTCACTAAAGGATTCCCTTCTTCGATTTCATATAACTCCTTCAAATCATCAAAATTGGCAGCACACAGCTCCTCTTCCCCTTCAGCAAGGCCGATATCTTCGAAAATTGGATAGAAAAACATAGTCGAATTTAACCAATTATTCCTGATGCATTTTAAAACGTGAACTGTGTCAGGAATATAAAACAATGGAACACGCGAATTTTTTACTGGATGTGTGTAACAGGTCTGTAGATTTGGCGGCGTAGAGAAAAAAGACATGGCTTTTCGATTAATTGCATTATTATCCGTCGTTACGCAAATCACTTCAAAACCAATGTCATGTAATCCAACGATAACTTGTTTAATATAATTGAAAAAGATTTCACCTTGCAAAGTGCATGCTGGCAAGATATGTACGACATCCTTGAACGATGATCTCAAGCTTTGAATCATAAAAACATACGCTGATTTAGCCAAATTTGTGCTATCGAACGCGGTTCCTACTATATTGCCACCTTTATAATCTGCGAACTGTTTTAAATGAATCTCATCTATCATTAAACTAACGACTTTATCGTTCTCATTCAAAAATTTCATCCTTTCTTTAATATACATAAGAAACGTCGAATTTGGATCCGTATCGAAGTAGTGGCAAACTTTTGCAATCGTTCTTGGATGAGGTAAAATAGAAGCATTCTTCCGGTTAAATTTATAAGCATGCGGTGAAATAGTATAAGCAATGCAAGCCAAAATCATAAAATCAGAGTTATAACGAAATCGATAAGGATTCGTATTCAGCAATTTACATTGTTCAATAACAAAATCAATTTTTGAGCAATCCTTTCCTGAACTATGGAAAATTTCACTTACTCGTTTCAAACTGTTCAAGACAACATCCAGGTATAAATCAGTTTCACTTTTTTGAGTCGAGTTTTTGGTACAAACCGCGAGCAGTTCCTTCAGAATGAAATCCAAACGAAGAATATCTTGTAAGTTGGCTGGAAAATTGATGGACCCAACTTTCTTTAATTCAGCAACGTCATTGAAAACTCGAATTGAGCAATCTTCACTAACAATCGCCGAACACCGAATTTTGGGAACTGGGTGAAGTTCAAAATTCATGATTACAATTTCTTTCTCACAATACTGAAGATTCCAGCTTCCATCTTCGTTGAACATACTTCCATTTTTGGTAGCACAGTCGCGAAATTCTTCAAAATTTGAAAATGAAATATTTTTTTCATAATCAGCTTTGGTATTCAAACTCTCGGCACAAACAGCTTCCAACAATTCATCTTCCTTTTCGAAAGATTTTCAAAAAACATTTCTTCGCCTCTTACTGGGATTGCTCAAATAATTTGGACAGTTTGGCAGAATTGATGGAATTGCTCCTTCTTTTAATTGTGGACGCGATAATTTATTCACGTACGAGATATTTCTTGTCGTGTCCTTAACCAACTCCTCTCTAATAATATCGTTTTCTTGGAAATGAAGTTCACATACCTAGAAATGGACACGGGTAAGCCAAAACTATACAAATTTGATGAATACATCAAAAGGAATACATAATACTTACTCTATGATAATTCGTTGGTTCAAACGTCTTCTCCCGTTTAATAAAATTCACCCATTTCTGTTTTAATTCAACGTCTTTTGGAAACCGGAATAACGAAACTTTTGGCCCATTAATATAATTCCCCCTGCACTTGGGAGCACAACAGGTATTCACCATTTTGTAAATGTTTAAAATTAATGAAAAATTTGATTTATTAATTAATTTTATTCGAATTTAACGAAATTTTTAGAGAAAATCAAATGCGAATTCATATAAAACATATACAAACGTGATAAGAAGTCTACCTCCATGTCACGTTGCCAAGTCGAACAAATCAGTCAGCGCCCAGGCCTTTTATTATAGGAGGTGTTGCAATACTAGAGTAAAATATGTTAAAATCTCAGCACTTTCAATTTTTGTCTCAATTTTTGTTTCTAAGTCCCTTTCTATTTAATATGATTCAAACCCAGGATCAAAATGGATCTAGCATAGGATTGATACAACAAATCACAACATTTGTGAAGATTGAACCAACATGGATATAATTATAGTGTAATGAGTAGCAATAAGATAAAAAAAGACCCAATGTTACATAGAAAGGTAAATTTTTGGTAGAGATGAGCACGATGCCGCTTATAGTCAATAAAACGCACGTAGCAGTAGCAGCAGCGATCAATAAATAACCGGATAGCCAATTTCTAAATATGTTTGGGTTATAGATAGTACCTACTGCGCTGTCTATAATTTGGATAAACATCCAAATATCCGGATACCACGGAAATTGCCGAAGAGTTCCAGAACATGTCCTGAAAATGGTTGAACTTTTCCGATAGCTCCCGAAGTCTTTCACAAATCTTTTACAAATTTTGAACTTTTGCCCACGTTTTGCAGAGGGCGTTGCCTAATTTATATTTTTTGTAATTTCATTTAGCACTCCTGGCAGAATTTCCACTGAAACTGCTTATTTTCGATTATCCAGATATTTGCCAAATATGGGAGTATTTGGATAGCTATCCAAATATCCGGATATTTGTTGAACACTAGGTAGCAGGTATCGTGATTACAACTACATTTTAGTAACCATGAATACCTACTAAGCGATGCCCCTACTATGATGATTTTATCAGTGATGCCTACGATGTCTACCAATGCCGATACTTGCGATACTAACGATGACACATCACAGATAGTCAATTATTTGCATGAGTCATTGTAGATGAAGTCAATTCCAATACCTTTATCCCCAATACTTTTCTCATTATGGTAGTTCTTGTGATGCCAATGATGCTTCAAATCGGCATCGTACAATGCTAGCTAAATTAAAACTGGTATCGTCGCTACTGTGCCAAGTACAAAAGTGGCATCGTGCTAATCTCCAGTTTATAGCTACATAAGATGTTACTTCTATAGAAAAAACTTTAGAAATAAGATGTTATTCCAATGGGTGTAACTCAAGTAATGCTTCAACCAATGATTATCTTCTACCTAATAAGTCAGAAAGGTTGATGGAAGCTATGTAGGTGCTTAAGAGAGGTGAGTAGGTAATGCTCACAGAGTTTAGAAAATACTTAACGGTGGAAAATCCCCTGCATGTGACAAAGTAGTATTCCCTCGAGCCCAAACATCTTGTACAGTGTGATGTAAAAGATACTGGCTGGGTAAGTAGTGGAGATAAATATGATGCCACTATTGATCAATGAAAAGTGAGCAGCGATAGGCGGTATTGTGAATACACTACATTTCATAAGTTATGAATACCTTCTAAGTGATGTCACTGCTATGATACTTTTACTTACATATCGTAGATATAGATATCGTCAATTCATGGGTATGATACATTGTAAGTAAACTCAACTTGTTTGTAATTTTGTAGGGTACAATTCCCTTATCGCTAAACTTTGTGATTTAAAATCAAAATAAAGGGATTTTTTTCATTACAACACCGGTGTGGCATTTCACATTAATTCAATACTTTTCTTATCTCTGTGATGTTTGGGATCTCCATATGTTAACACAACCTATTATAACTAGAGGTGTGGATACTTTGACTATAGAGTATATGGACCGAGCTAGCTGAGTAAATAGCGTCGTCAGACATCCTACCGAGAAAGAACGCTTCTGATTGGTTGTTTTCTTATCATGTGAAATGTGAAAAATCAGATCTCAGCGAGTTTTTATCGTAGAAAGTTCGTTCATAGCTCATATTGAAGTACTTCAAAAATAAACAACTTTTCAATTCTTGTGCATTTTCATTTAAACGAGTTATTTTCAAGCAATTTGCATCAGCGGCATACACTACTACAACGAACGAGTGAGTGAGTCTAACGTTCGTCTCGTCGTTGTGGTTTATGCGCGTGGTGGTTGAGGGGAACAGGACGGTATGATTACCCAATCAGAAGCGTTCTTTCTCCGTAGGATGTCTGACGACGCTTCTCGTACCGTTTGTACACAAGTAGCTCGGTCCATATACTCTATAGTCAAAGTGTGGATACCCGGTAGTTTTGACTACCGGAGGAAAAAAATAACTGTGAAAAAATGTTTAGTAGCTTATTCTGTGTTACCAGCGAAAAAAAAGGTTAAAACCTCAGCACTTCCAATTTTGTCCCTTGGTTCGTTTTGACTTGACACAGTTCAATTATAACTCATAACCGAAATAAAAATTGAAATAGAATACCCTTAACCCATAATTGAAATAGAATTGAACAGAAATAACCCATAAGCTATAACCTCTTAAATTTATTTAGGTTGCAGTTACAGTTTTTCCGGTGTTTCCCGCCTTTCCCCATAACTTTCCTATTTTTTTTTTCAGTGTTTTCCCTTGTTTTTCAGTGCTTTTTCTAGGTTTTAATTTTTAAATGAAAAATACAATAAATTACTCAATCCCCCAGAACTTTGGCTTGAAATTCTAATGGCATAGTCAAGTAACATACGATTCATGTATCATGTACCAAAAAAAAATACAAGGTGAGGCATTAACAACGCAACTGTGTTCTGACAAAATTCAAACCATGAATAAAATTTGGAATTTTTTTCAAAAAATATCAGAATATAGGTTGGAAAGTAAAAAAAAAGTCACAATATGCGTTGAAACTGGCATCTATGAGCATTAATACAATAATCATGTCACAAATAACGAAAAACGTATCTTGAAGTTATTACACTAATATTGTTAATTTTTTCCGGAATTCTAGCACGCAATTCATCTAAATTTTATGGAACAGTTGAAAAAAAAAACATCTTTTAGGCAGCTCCATCAAAAAGAAGTGCGACAGAGTCGGAATAAGTGTTTGAAATTGAATTTCTTTGCTTTTTTGATAAGACATGAAATGTTTATGTTCAAATGTAGAACACTTTCTCTTCCTACTCTTTTGGCTCTTATGACAAAAATTCTCTTCAGATTTCCATGGCAAAGGTTTTATATGTTTTTGGAAAGACCAAAGTTACCATTTTTGGTAGAATCAAATGTTTTGGGTCATTTGGGTTGCGTTGGTAACAATTTAAATTTGCGGTTGTGTTGTTGATGCCCCACCCTGTACATTACAAAAATGTAGTTTTTCTGATGGTAAAATCCTGTCCTGATAACGGTAACCCATAACCCAAATCTTTCAGGCAACCCATAATCAATAACCTGTAACCTTTGTTTTTAGATTTGAGAAACCGAAATAACCCTAACCTTCATTTTTACCAAAAAAAGTAACGTGAACCATTAACCCAAATTAAAAAATGAAGGTTTCTCACCCCTGTGTATGTAAGCAGCATCGGTATTTTGTATCAGAATACTAACAGATAAAAAAAAGGATTATATTGCATTGTATTGTATTTAATGATACAATAAGATGTGATATTGTATCATCTGCTTGATGAGTTGCTGGTTGGGTTACAACTTACAAGGGATGAGTGTGTGTGTAATGTTGGCATGTTATGCAGTTGGACGGTGTCAACATCTATCAACATGATTACAGTTACAAAAGGAAAAAATAGCGGACCAGCATACACCATTTTAGTATCCTAGTGACACAAAGTGTGAACATGCTCAATAGGAATAATCCCAACCAGTTCAAAAGTGCATTCCATCTCCATGGCAAATCTTTTGATATGGTTGGTCATCATTAAAGGTCAACTGGGGATGTGTGGGGACATTCAGCTGTGAAAATAATCAAAAAATCGTTCAACCAAGCGCACAACTTATCCTAATTCCACTTTTTTCAATACCTTAACCACTTCTTAATAACAAAAGCTGCCAGATTTTCACGCCTAGTGAAGTGCTCTAGGTTGACAAACTTGATGAACTAAGCTACCCCCAGATACCAAATACCTTCTAATCTAACTAATAAACCATAACTCTTACCTCAGATGAACACAGGCGGGCGAATATTTTTGATTCACTCCAGCAAAAGAGTGCACAAATTACAGACTATTTCACTTCAAAAATCACACGAACCAACGTCACTCGAGATAACAACTTTTCTAGATTAATACACTACGTAGTTAATACCGACATTAATCACGACTTGAAATTTTTGAAATTGAAATAGATCGCAAACCGAACATGCAGTGGAAATCGTTTATACCGAGATTAGATACACTCAAGAGTTTTACATGCTCAAGCTAATGAATATCTACTAGTACATATCACGTTTACTCTTACCGGATGCAGCGAGATTCTAGTTGGAACCAATTACTATTTACATGATTTCTATGCTTCCAAAGAAATATAAATGTTATGAATGAATATAGTAAAAAATTTCCGAACTTAAAAAATATGCAAATGTGCAAAATTCATTCAAAAATATAAATTTTCTCACAATAGTACGATATATAGACCAAATTTTTTAAAATTTAAGCTCGTTCAAACCAAATTTCTAGCATTAATCAAACTTGTTATACTTAGTAGTACATATTTTGTACAAATTTAAATGGAGTTTGTTCAAAATACCAATATTTAGATCACAATAACTAATTTCTTGTACTAATAAATCTCGTTATAAACGATTTCCACTGTAAGTACACATTACGGTAAGTGATTGAAAATAAACTGCACCTGATTGATTTTTACAACCGAAAATATGTACTGTTATTAAAATCTTCATCAATTACTTCGAAACGATCTCGCGAAAATAATTTAAAATTCATAAAAGCCAAAAGCCGATAAAAAAATAGATGGAAAATAAATCTGGCTACAGAAACGCGCAGCAATGAAATGCAATTTTAGAAACTCGAAGTTGTGCACACAAATGAAGAAAAACGGTAACAGGTCACTATCGCGGTTGTAAGAACAACAAAGAACGAAGATTGTTAAATTCACATGGAAGTGGACAACCTTTCGGTCACTTACTGCGCATTGTCGTTCCTTTTTTGCGTAGTGCAGGAGTTACCACTTTATTCTGATTTCTAACGCACAAAAGAAACTTCAAGTTTGTAGCTTGAGTAAAAAATTTAATTTCTCGAAACGAAAACACCTTTGAATGAGTAGGTGGAAATACAGAGAACATTTGAATGTTTTCTTGAAGTGCCCGTACAATATTATTGAGAATAAAAAATAAGAAAAGTATTCTTCGCAAGAAATTCATCGAAGCACAACATGGATATTTTCAATGTTTTATAGGAGCACTTTTTTTTTTTCAAATTGTGTTTTTTCCAACAACCATAATTTTTTTGAAACATCTTGGTGAAAAAAATTATTTAAAAATTGGCAATACTGAAAAATTCAAACAGAAAAAGCAAAACACTGAAAATTCATAATTTTATGTGCTTTAATTTTCTCTACCTGCAATTTTTGGGGAATTCTTGATAATTTCCGGAACAATTACAATTATTTCTGAGAACTTCCCAATTTTTGGAAAAACTGGAACATTCCCACAACTTCTGGAGAATTCACAATTTTTGGGAAGTTCCAGACTTGGAAAAATTCCCAACAGTTGGACTTAGACTCGCAAAAACGAATCCAACCGTATAGTTAACTTTCGAATTTCAGACCATTTTTGCAAAAATTGTCTGGAAAATTTCCAATAATTTCTGGGTAATTACCATTTTCTAGGAAATTAACCAATTTCTGGGTAGTCACCAATTTCTGGGGAATTCATAACAATTTTTGAAAAATTCCTAGTTTCTGGAGATTCCCGATTTCTGGAGATTCCCAATTTCTGGTGATTCCTAATTTCTGAAAATTCTCAATTTCTGGAGATTCCCAATTTTTGAAAATTCCCAACAATTTCTTTAAACTTTTCAATTCCTGGGAACTTTTCAATCCCTAGAAACTTCTCAATTTCTGGGGAATTCTAAATTTTTGGGAAATTCCCAATTTTTGAAAAGGGGAGGGGCTATTCTGAAGATTATTAGCAACCAGTTAGAAAACACTAAACCTAGGTATTTCAAAAATGTAAAATTCATGAAAACCGCCTCATTTTGTACGATTTATAGGTCAAATTTAAAATACATTTTTTCTCATAAATTCCTTCAATTTAACGCGGTTTCAAAATTCTATTTTTAATCGAATTTATTCGAATTTATAGCTGAAAAGGTGCCATTTTTCAATGAAATAAATACTTACTCAATTTCAAAAACACAAGAAACAAAACTGAATAAAATTGGTCAAAATGAAAAAACAAAAATAGAATCCAATTTTTATACAATAAAATTTGCGTTTTTTTGATTTCTCCTCAAAACTCGACCAGTAAAAAATTACAGAACCCGGTCACGACTTGATAAACACACTGTATGGCAAACTTTTTTAACCAAAGACAAGGTTCAATTCAAGCTGTCATGTCGGCGCGAGAGAAAAAAGCTTAGGTGAATACGCTCTTCTGCCTGTCTTTCTTTCTCATTCCCTTTGAACGTTGATAATTTTTTTTTACTTTTCCAACCCCGAAAAGTCGTACTACGTATTTGTCATTTCGTATCGTTTATGGAAGAATTCTCTCATTCTATCCCTCTCGTTATTTTTCTACTATTTCTCTTCCATATTCATTCGTTTTCCCACAGTGAGTTAGCAAAAGGGCGATTTTTTAATTAATATTTTCCCTCGTCGTTGGTCTGTTATTATAACGCGACGATGATTATTACGACGAGAACGTGGTGAATAAAAACGCTCGGTCTGGTGCTGTACGATAAACCACGCGGACGATGCCGCCGCACCGACGTTTTCATTCCGTAATCGCTCGACAACCATAAAGGTGCTATAGCGAAGAGATGAATTGAAACGAGAGAGAGGAGAAAAATACGTTTCAGTGCAATACATTCGTACGTAATGTAGAATGGAAAAGAATTGCCCTGGGTAAGAATCTGAAATTGCCCTGGTTCTCGGTTTTTGGAAAATTATCATGATTGGTAGCTTTGAGAAAATTTCATCTAATTCCACTCTATACTTGGTCACGATGACAAAAAAAACACATTTTTTTATGAGATGCAAAATTTTATAGAAGAAAAGGTTGACACATTTGAATTTTCTATTTTTAATTACTGATTTTTCAAACGAAGAGTGGATATGTTCTAGGGTTAAGAGGGGAGGAGAGAGTTTGCCATTTTAGAAGGCGCTCCTTTCTCCTTTAGTCTGTCTCCAAAAAGGTATTTTGATGGATCATGAAAATCTTTAGTAAAAAGTCAATCAAGAAATTTCAATAATCAGTAAAAATAGGTAGTAAAGAGGATTTCAAAATTCATTTTCGAAAAATATCTTTCCTCCTTCTTTCTCCTTATCATCTGAACATAATTCGGAATTTCCTCATCACCAAGTCACAACCCTAAAAATGTATTTTACTACGTAATTTTCCATACAAATATGAACTCAATCAGATTCGCTACCAGACTGGCATTGAAACTACATAAAAATTTTAACACTCAATAGCAGTTCTATAAAGTAATATTCATTTTGTTAATACTATTAGACTAGACATCAGAGAAGTTTTTGAAGGTTTCATGGCATTCGAATAAATGGCCGAGAAAAATATTAGAAAGTGATAAAATTTACTTACGAATTAAAAACAGGAAAAATTTCAAGGAAAAATCATTTCTGCATCAACTTACCTGCAATCAGAAAAAAAAATTAATTGAAATGTGATCAACTAGTAAAATACAAATTTCTATTAAATACATACATAATTATATTTATTTATGTTCTTGTTCAAAGTCATCGATTAGGAGAGTAATTACATTGCATTAATCGTTGCTATTCGTAAACTTTTTGTCCAACAAGTCCACTATGATTTCGCATGTATTATGTTCTATCTGTATTTAAATTTTTTCCAAGTTTTTTAGCATTTCTGATGCTAGTTCAACGTAACATATCAATAGGTAAGTACATATCGAATTTTCCATTCAATAGATAGTGTTGCATGTTACTCTCAAAACATTCTTTTCAAAAACACCCTACTGATTTTATACAAAATTATGAATATTAGCAAATTTTAGAAAATTTTGAAAAAATAACGCTATGAAAATTTATTTTAATCGTAAACAGATTTTTCAAACTAATCAAAAATGTGAATTTACTGGAGAAAAATCAGAAAATTTTCAAGTTTTTCATGGAACTATTATAGCTTTAGATTGGATCGAAAAAATTCTCGATTTTGATAAAAAAATTGAGAGAAAGTTTACTCTGAATGGAGAATACTTTCATGAGCCCAAAAGAAGTCGGAGTTGAAGAAACTCAAAGTGAATAATTTCCTTGGAAAAAGAACAGAAAAAATTTTGATTTCCGGGAAAATCCTAATAATTTCTAGTATTTTCCTAAATTCTGGTAAATTCTCAATTTCTGGAAAATTTTCAATTTTTGGAAAATCCTCAATTTCTGGAAAATCTTTAATTCATGAAAAATTTCTAATTTCTGGGAAATTTTCAATTCCTGAGAAATTCTCGATTGGTGGAAATTCTCAATTGCTGGAAAATTCTCGATTTCCGGGAAATTCTCAATTTCTGGTCAATTTTTAATTTTTGGGAAGTTTTTAATTTCTGAAAAATTTTCAATTTATAGAAAATTCTCAATTTCTGGAAAATTTTCAATTTCTGGAACATTTTTTAATTTTTGGAAAATCCTCAATATCAGGGAAATTCTTAATTTCTTGGGAACTCTCAATATCTGGGAAAAATTTCTGAGAAATTCTCGATTGGTGGAAATTCTCAATTGCTGGAAAATTCTCGATTTCCGGTCAATTTTTTACTTTAGGGAAGTTTTTAATTTCTGGAAAATTTTCAATTTATGGGAAATTTGCAATTTATAGAAAATTCTCAATTTCTGGAACATTATCAATTTTTGGAAAATCCTCAATATCTGGGAAATTCTTAATTTTTTGGGAACTCTCAATTTCTTGGAAACTCTCAATATCTGGAAAATTCTCAATTTCTGAAATATTTCCAAATTCCGGTAAAATATTAATTTCAGAGAATTTCTCGAATTCTGGGTAATTTTAAATTCCTGGGAAATTCTCAATTTCTAGAAAAACTCATTTTTGAGTAATTTTCAGTTTCTGAAAACTTTTAAATTACTGAGAACTTTTAAATTTCTGGAAAATTCTCAAATTCTAAAAAATTCACAAATACTGAAAAATTCTCAATTTTTGGAAAATTTTTAATTGTTGGAAAATCCTTAATTTCCGGAAAATTCTTAATTCCTGAGAAATTTTTAATTTCTGGGAAATTTTCGATTCCTGAGAAATTCTTAATTGTTAGAAAATTCTCAATTGCTGGAAAATTCTCAATTTCCAAAAAATTTTCAATTTCTGGGAAATTTTCAATTTCTGGGAAATTTTCAATTTTTGGGAAATCTTTGATATCTGTGAAGTTCTTCATTTCTAAAAAATTCTCATTTTCTAAAAAATTCTCAATTCATGGGAAATTCTCAATTTCTAGAAAAACTCATTTTTGAGAAATTTTCAGTTTCTGAAAACTTTTAAATAACTGAGAACTTTTAAATTTCTGGAAAATTCTCAAATTCTAAAAAATTCTCAATTTCTGGGAAATTTTTAATTCCTGGAAAATTCTCAATTCATGGGAAATTCTCAATTTCTAGAAAAACTAATTTTTGAGAAATTTTCAGTTTCTGAAAACTTTTAAATAACCGAGAACTTTTAAATTTCTGGAAAATTTTCAAATTCTAAAAAATTCTCAATTACTGGAAAATTCTCAATTTCTGAAAAATTTTTAATTTTTGAAAAATCCTCAATTTCTAGAAAATTCTCAATTCCTGAGAAATTTTTAATTTCTGATAAATTCTCAATTGTTAGGAATTCTTAATTGCTGAAAAATGCTCAATTTCCAAAAAATTTTCAATTTTTGGGAAATCTTCATTATCTGTGAAATTCTTAATTTCTAAAAAATTCTCATTTTCTAAAAAATTCTCAATTCCTGGGAAATTCTCAATTTCTCAAAAATTTTCAAATTCCGGAAAAATATTAATTTCTGAAAATTTCCCGAATTCTGGGTAATTCTTAATTCCTGGGAAATTCTCAATTTCTAGAAAAACTCATTTTTTGAGAAATTTTTCTCAGTTTCTGAAAACTTTTGAATTACTGAGATTTTTAAATTCCTGGAAAATTCTCACGTTTCTAAAAAATTCTCAATTACTGGAAAATTCTCAATTTCTGAAAAATTTTTAATTTTTGGAAAATCCTCAATTCTTTAGAAATGTTTGATTTCAAGGAAATTCTCAATTCCTGAGAAATTCTCAATTGTTGGGGTATTCTCAATTGCTGAAAAATTCTCATTTTCAAAAAAATCTCAATTTCTGGGAAATTTTTAGTTTTTGGAAAATCCTCAATTTCTGGAGAATCCTTGATTCATGAGAAATTCTCAATTCCTGAGAAATTCTCAATTCAGGGTGGAGAACAAACTTTCTTCAAAGAAATGCATTACTTTTACATTACTTTTTGCATTACCATATCAATATTTCTATTTAACTTACACTCCCCCCCCCCAACAAAAATCTCCCTTCTCCTAACAAAAAAAAACTATATTTTTGAAACAGTTGGAATTTTATAAATTTCAACCAAAAAAATGAAAATTCAACAAAATGAAAAATCTAGATACTCATGTATGTATTCTCAATTGATCCAATTTATTTATATCAAAAATAAAAAAGAGAAAAGAGGCACAAGCAATATGAAATTAGGTATACTGTAGTAAATTGATTAAAATATGAATATAATGTAATATGATTTTGAGAAAAAATACATTACTTTTCAGCAAAAATGCATTACTTTACATTACTTACATTACCAAGAATTTCAATGCATTACTTTTACATTACTTACATTACCTGCATTACCTGTTCTCCACCCTGCAATTTCTGGTTACTTCTCAATTTCTGGGAAATTCTCAATTTTTGGGAAATCTTTAATAGCTGTGAAATTCTTAATTAAAAATTCTCAATTACTAGAAAATTCTCAATTTCTAGAAAATTTTTAATTTTTGGAAAATCCTCAATTCCTGAAAAACTCGATTCCTGAGAAATTCTCAATTGCTGGAAAATTCCTAATTTCTGGAAATTCTTAATTTCTTGTAAATTCTCAACAGGAAATTCTTAATTTCTGGGAAATTCTCAACAGGAAATTCTCATCTCTATTTCTGAGAAATTTTCATCATCTGGAGGTAAATAAACAAGAATTTGGATTCTCGTCCCATAAAGAAATATTTTAATTTTAATCTGGACATCCAATCTCCTCACCCTCTAAAGGGTTAACAGTTAAACGTTGGGATCAAAATAACCCCGTTTAGGATACTTCAACGCTCTCCCTGTCCCTTAATCCGGATCCGTTCAAAATAAAATACAAGCACCGATAAGCATGGTCGATTGATCGACCCCGAACCATGCTAACTATTCGAAGATGAAGGAGACAAATGGAATGAAAACATCTCTATACAGACGTGCCGAGAATATATTCGTAGGTAGACGAACCTCTACCAACTGAAACCCTTTCACAGCACGTGTTTCGACTCGATAATTACTTCCATACTTGGAAAAAACCACGAATATTCGTCAATGAATTTATCACGTAGGTCTGCGTGTTTTGTCCATTGCAATTCCCAAAAAGCCCGTTCTGGAATCGTGTCTCGAAGAATCAACAAGTTGCATTATCGACAAGACAATCATCCAAACGACGATGAGATTCTTTTTGGTCGAAAATGTTCTCAAATGCTAACCCGGAGCGTACAGTCTCGAAATTCTCTCGTCAACTTTCAGGACACGGCTGGCAATACGAACACCTATCGATATCGAAAATCGGTCGATTTCGAGTACGGTCCCGATAACTACTGAGAGAAGCGGAGAGTAAACGTGGAGAGCTGTATTTCCAAAAGAACGATTCGCAGTCGTCGTCTCTGAATGGTGTAAAAATGAGAACCGAGATTGCTAGCGCAGGGTGGGAGCGCGGAGCTGACGCGGATACCTTTAAAAAGAGAAGAGATTTAACACCAGCAGCGCAGCGGTGTAGTAAATTATCTGCGGCGAGAGTAATTTTTGAAAAACTTTCAACACAATTAAAAAGTTGAAGCAATTAACGCGCATTGATTTTTCTTCGGGATGGGGCGAGATGCGACGGTGTGTACTTTTCGTTTTCGCTTTAGTGTTCCGTTCTTTTGGCCTGGGTGAGAGAATGCGAAGGGGGCAGGTCGAGCGTTACTTTAAGTATAATTTTTGCACCGACGACTCGACTGCAGGAGAGGAAAGAAAACTCCCGGGAGCGCTTTTTACGACGTATGGGTAATTAGGTCGCAAAATGGCGATAGCGGGGTACGGGGAGCTGGGCTAAGACATAAACTTAACGTCTTCGGGTAAAGAGTTGGTACGGACCGTAGGACGAGGGATGGTAGCGATGCGCGCTGCGAGTTTGTTACGTGTGTAGACCTACGTAAAAAATTTAACGATGTTCGAGAGTGAACGAAAGAGGAGCCGGCGGAGGGCAACAAGAACGAATTATATAGGCGTAGGGCACAAGTACGTACCTATCCTGGCGTACTTATTGCGTTTATTCCGTATAAATTATAAGCTTTACGTGTAACGGAAATTAAACCTTTTCGTGGGGGTACGATATGTTCGTTAATATCGGCGAAAAGCAAAAGTATAGAATCGATAATGTACCTACAACTTTCGTCTACGAGCACGAGGTGCCCAACCATCGTCGTCTTTTTCCAATCGTACGCATCGACAGAACAGATACTTTTCCACCGAGGCGCCGCGAGGGGAAAATAACTCGCGGAAATTATTATATTTCCGCCATTCGCTTCCCGACTCTTGAAAAATATTATTCGCCGATCTGATACTCGCTTACAATGCGAATCAAACTATCGAAAATGTCGCAGTTGGTCGGTCTGTTTGTGGGACTTCGTCAAAGTGCTGATTCATTTGTTGTATGGTGAAAATTGACAATTCAATGAAGTCGAAGCTGAAAGTTGGTTAGTCTACAGACCAACTGGCAAACAGTGTTCTATAGAAGTTGATTTTATTGTTTTTTTTTGTCAGTCAAAAAATTTGTTAGACATGATGAAGGTATCGATTCAGCATTCCCAAAAAAGGCAAAAAAAATGCTAACTCTGCACATGGGGGGATGGAGGGGGGTGTCAAAAGGGCGTATTTTTTGAGCTACATCCGGGCAAAAAAGTTCAAGAGAGGTTCGATTTTTTCCATTGCACACCTGCACAATTGCAATTTGGAGCACTTTAAAAGCAATTTTTGTTCTTTTTTTTCGCCCAATTGTGGCAAAATGGGTTGAAATTTCGCACTGGATTCGAAAATGACTGAAAATTTTTCGATTTCCCCTCCCTCGCAGAATTAACCTCCTCAGATTAGATTTTCAACATTTCGTTACGTGACCTATCTCAAGAATCGAGAATATCCAAGAAATTGAGAATTTTCCGAAAATTGAGGATTATCCAAAAATTGAAAATTTTTCATTAATTGAGAATTTTTCAGCAATTGAGAATTTTCCAGCAATTGAGAATTTCTCAAAAAAAGAGTATTTCCCAGAAATTGAAGATTTTCCAGAAATTTAAAAGTTTCCTTAAACTGAGAATTTCTCAAAAATTGAGTTTTCTAGAAATTGAAAATTTCCCAGGAATTGAGAATTTTCCAGAAATTGGGAATTTCCCGGGAATCGAGATTTTCTTAGCAATCAAAATTTTCTCAGCAATTAAAAATTTCCCGGAAATCGAGAATTTCTTTCCAATCAAAAATTCCCTGCAAATTGAGAATTTCCCAGCAATTGAGAATTTCTCAAGAATTGAGAATTTCTTACGAATTGAGGATTTTCCAGAAATTGCGATTTTCCCAAAAATTAAAAATTTTCCAGAAATTGAAAATTTTCCAGCAATTGAGAATTTCTCACGAATCGAGAATATCTCAAAACTTGAGAATTTCTCAAAAATAGAGTTTTCTAGAAATTGAGGATTTCCCAGAAATTGAGAATTTCCCAGGAATTGAAAATTTTCCAGAAATTGACAATTTCTCAAAAATTGTGTTTTCTAAAAATTGAGAATTTTTCAGAAATTGCGAATTTCCCGGGAATTGAGAATTTTCTAGAAACTAAAAATTTTCCAGAAATTGAGAATTTTCCGGTAATCGAGAATTTTTCAGCAATTGAGAATTTTCCAGTAATTTAGAATTTCTCAGGAATTAAGGATTTTCCAGAAACTAAAGATTTTCCAAAAATTAATAATTTTTCAGAAATTTAAAAGTTCTCATTGTCAGTAATTTAAAAGTTTCCAGAAACTGAGTCACACGTTATTTTTCATTTTTTCGAATTTTGACCTCATCAAGGGGGCTGAAGAGGAGTTATGAAGGGTCGGATGAAAAAACTGAGCACATATTCGGATTCAGCTCCTTCTAATTAGTAGAAATCGATATATCACTTCACCATTTCCATTTTTTTAAAATTTTGACTAAAATTTAGGACCTCTGTGTTCCCTAGGGGTGTTGGGATCTCATCTTGAAAAGTAATTAGTTGAAAAGTGCATAAAAAGTTCTCTTCACAGTAATTTTTTCAGATTTTTAAATGGGACCCTTCATCTTTTATACAATGAAAGTTGAGCTTTCATCACAAAAGTTCAACTTAAAACTTTTCGAAATGTGATTATCAATTTCAAATCTCCTTTCAATTCTCTACAAAACTGCATGAACACATTCATTTTGAACCTAACCAATCTCGAGATATAGGCCTTCAAAGTTGAGCCATTTCGCAAAAAATCTCAATTGTAAGAAAATTACAAGCCCCCCTCCCCCGAGGGATTAGAATCGAAATGACGGTGATTCCTTCATTGGACCATCGAGGGGAACCCGTAAAAATTTTTTGAGCGAAATCGGAAGACCCAAGGTCAAAACCTGGTCGAGTTGACATAGAATGGACCAATCATAATTTTGAAGAAAAATGTGTAAAATTACTGAGCCCGGGCAAAGTGAGGGGGAAATTTTTTGAAAAAAGCGCACCCAAAATCTGAAATTATTTTATTAAAATTCATGTTTTTTTTTCGTGTTATGTTTTGACGTCCAAAAAAACGATATCTATAAACTCATCTCCAGATCTCCTTCCAACAAAATCGAAACATTTTTGAAAATTCCAATCGAGATCGTTACAGATTCTTTTTATAAACGAGGAAAATTTTTTTCACTTGAAAATATTAATTGTTTGGGCTGGAAAAGAAGAAGGTTCATAAAATTGTGTAAATTCATTGAGCCCAAGCGAAGTGAGGGCGAAAATTTTTGAAGAAAAGGGCATTTAAAAGCTAAAGTTTCTTCATTGTTTCAATCAATGTTTTAGTATCAAAAGGGAGGTGAAATCTTCCACCCTTTTCCCTTATATAAATTTTAGATCTTATGTGCCCGAGTGAAGCGAGGGCTGAGATTAGAAAAACTGGTGATTTAAAAAAAAAAAAAAATAGAGCTCCAAAACGAATATTAGCTGAAAAAATTGAATTTTTTTCACTTTATAAAAAAAATTATTTATTAAGGGTAAATGGAGGTTTTTTTGATTTTTGAAAAAAAGCTCGACTTTTCGAATAAATTAGAGTAAATTCGTCAAAAGGCTTGACTTTTCAGGACCCGCATGACCTTTTTGAAAAAAGCTTGACTTATCAGACCAAGATATCCTGCATTGGTTCGAAAATGACGATGATTTTTTTCAGTTCCCCTCCAACCACAAATTAGTTCTTTTGAATTTGATTTTTTTTCATTTAGTCGTCTGGCCTTTAAAAATTGGTTAAAATTTCACACTGGATTCGAAAATTATGTTAACTTTTCCATCTCCCCTCCCTCACTGGGTCAGCCCTTCTTTTCCATTGATTTTTTCCAATTCCCTTTACAATCAGCATCATATTCGAATCAGGTCACATATCAAATATAGAAAAATGAGTTTCAAGAGCGTTAAATGTAGGAGGGAAAGGAGGTGAAAAATTAGGGGTCATGCCCCAATTTCGCACTGCCATCATCAATTCATAGCCCAATTGCGCGCCAAAATGGAGATACCAACTACCAACCTATTATGTCCCAATTCCGCAGCAATTTTTGCGAAATTATGAAAAAAAATTTAAGAAAACAGTGATTTTCAAAATACGGCGATAAAATTATTGTATCAAGTCGTGAATTAAGTGTACTACCTATTTGAATTGAATACGTCATTGATGATCACGATTTGAATTTAAAATTCTAAACTTTTTTTAAGTACCTACTCATCATTTTTTTCTTCCTCTTCAAAAATGTTTTCTTCATTAAAATTTATACTTTAATTTTTTCTTTATGTATACATAGCAAAATTTTGGCACAAAATATGATTTTTCAAACTTGAGTTTTCTCTCGTTCAAAAATTTTCCTTTGTCTAGATAGAAAAAAATTACGAGTGAAAATTTCGACAGAATACAAAAAAATACAAGTTCGTAAGAAAATGAAAATTTTGGCAAAAAAATTTTCAAATTCGAAATTTGGGAAAAAATTACTAAAAAAAAAAACCGACGAATAACGTATTATGAAATACAAATGAAAAGAGGTCAAAAATCACTTTTAAAGTGCCCCAAATTGCAATTGTGCAGGTGTACAATGGAAAAAATCCATATTTAGCATCAGGGGACACTACTCTATCCAACCTCACTTGATTTTTTTTGCCCGGGCCTAGGTCGAAAAAAAAGCTTTTGACCCTCCCCTCTTTAGGCCCAGATACCGTCACCCATCCCTGCGTCCTCGAATTTGATTTTTTGAAAATAACAAAACGTGATTTGAGTAGGTACTTAAAACCTTTGGAGTCCAACTCCCTAATTTTCTGTAAAAACATCAAAAATTATGAAAATTTCGAATAACGAGTATATTTTATGAAGGGAATAATGTAAACTTTAGGTATTCTTTCGATAAAGCAAAAAGTCGACCTATTCGTTAAAACAATAGCCATAAGGAAATTTTTTGGACTTCATGTTTTTGGCATTCAAAACAGCCAATGCACCTTGAACATGGATGAGGCATCAAAAGTAGGTACCTATAAAAATAATGTTAAATATGTGTCAAAATTACATTTTTATACTTTTAGAGTGATTTTCAACAAATTTTAACGAGGAGGGGGGAGGGGAGGGAGGAATCTGGGAATTTTTTACATTTCCCTCACTGGTTCGTAAATATTGGTCAAATTCGAAAAATCAGACAAAATATTGAGTAGAATATCGTTTGTTCCATTTTCGATTATGTCGCGTCCTAGAATTCGAGTTATTTTGAAATTTCAATTCAATACCACTCCCGCAGCCCTCGCTCCCTTCCGACCACATCAAAATTTTTCATAGGCCAGGAAAACATTTTATCGCAAAATTGAAGAACGTAAAACAAAAAGTAGACCGAACTGAGATGGTAGAACCCTTTGGAAAATAAAGCATCTCAGAATTCTGTCAAACTATACGTCTCAACCTTTCAAAACGAATTCTATATCGAAGTCTCAAAATTATTCTTGAAACATAACTATATATTTCAATTTCCATAAATTTTTCACCGATCAATACACCTCGTCTAATTTAATTTATCGACAAAACCAAACACTTTACGTCTGAACGATTTCGTTTACGTATCGCTATCACATCCGCAATTTTAAACGAATATTTATACACAAAAATATCGTCTACGCGCGTTAAATAAAATACACAGGTACCTGAAAAAAACCCGTCTCGCATAGACGTATCACAATACACCTTACACGCTCTAATTCGTTCAAACGACAAATCGTCAGTAAGTTGAAAATAACGCGGCTTCAAAAAGTGTGTGTTTGCGTGTAAAAGAAAAAAAAAGGAAGGAAAAGAAAAAAAGGAAATTATTTCCGATATTAAACATCGCACAGTATAGATAGTCGGTGAGCCGGGCTGGTATTCATTCGAGCGACGACCGTTTTCGTAGCGTTAACTCAAGCGAGTATCCTGAACTTACGCCCACATATTCGACGAACACTATTTCAGCGTGTTTCTCTTTTACTTTTACCATATTTAGAGATTCGATCGAAACACTGGTAAATCGTATAATTGATGAAATCATCGTCTTTCTGCGATGTCCCGAGAAAAAGAGGCGCCTGGCGCAGAACCGCCTCATCCAGCATTGAAAATGGAGTGAGAAGATTCAAGGAAGGTATTGAAAAAAATGATGCTACGATTCCTAATCCGCTGATTTCAAAGCTTCGGTGGGATCTTCCGATTTCGGTCAATTTTTTTTACGAATTCCCCTTGATAGTCTATTCACGAAACCGCGATCATTTACCTTCTAACCTTCAAGGGTGCTGGAGAGTGGGCCTCGTAATTTTTATTCAATCGCAATTTTTTACCAAATTAACCAACTTTGAAGCCTCATACTCGAGATAGGCTGTACTTGGGGGAAAACTGTTTGCGGAATCTGAAAGAGAATCAATAGGAGATTCAAAAATGAGAATCAAATTTTGAAAAGCTCAAAGTTCAACTTTGATGATGAAAGCTCAACTTTCACGATACGTATAAAAGATGAAAGTTACCATTTGAAAATCTGAAAAATTACAGTAAAAGTATCCCTTCTCACTTTTTTTTCAACCAACGAATTTTCAAGATGAGATCTCCACATCCCTGAGGAGTACGGGGGTCCACAATTTTGACCAAAATTCCAAAAAAAATCGAAAAATTAATATAACACATCGATTTCTACTAATTCAAAGGCGCCGAATTTGAATATGTACTCAGTTTTTTTATCCGACCCCTCTGAACCTCCTTACTGGCCCCCTTTGATGAGATCAAAATTCAAAAAAATTAAAAATAACGTGTGACCTGTCGTTTGTTAACTTTTCGAGGGCACTGAGTTCGAATATTTGTTTTTTTTTTGGATTTGACTCATAGGCGTGACTGGACCTTCTGAGTGGGATGTGCCAAAACTTTTGGACCCTCCAATGAAATTAAAAAAAATGTCTACCTACTCGTATGTCCAAAAAATTTTAATCAAAATAATAAATAATATTGAATCAAAATCGGATTCAAAATTAATTTTTTTTTCCATTGAATGGATCAAATTTTCATCTTTTGATGAGCGATAAGGTAATTTTGAAATTTCAAAAATTATCCAAAATTCGAGAAATGAACTTTGGCTTCAAAAATTTTACATATTCCAACTCAAAGTAAAATTTTGAGCCCAAACAAAAATAAATCGAAAGTCCATCATAAAAGAACCTCATATGCAAAATTTCAGATGCTGAAGTTCATTTTTCAAATTTTGGCGAATTTTTGAAATAAAAATATTAGAAGAATGTAAATTAGTGCATTCAACGTTATCTACAGCCTGAACAATTTTCCAAAAATTGAGGAATCTCCTAAAACTTGGGCAATTTTCTTAAAAAGAAAGATTCTTCACAAATCAAAAAATTTTATGAGATTTCCATAATATCAAAAAAATTGCAAGGTTTCCCCCAAAAATACTAATTTCTCAAGAAATTGGGCTGTACGTAGGTGAGTTTATTCCCGACGAAATACCCATGTGAAAGAATGGGCGAATAGATTACCATTTTTTTCGGAGTAGGTACGAGTTGAATTTCACTTTTTCTCAAAAATTTCTTTCAACTCTGAATTTTTTTCAAATTCCAACTCCCAATTTTTTTTTAAATTATCTATTCTCGACTCTTAATTTTTTTCTCAAGTATTTCCAACACCAGAATTTTTTTAACCTAAAATATTCTCAGATTTTTCCATGTTTAAAAAAATGTACTTTTCTGAAATTTTTCTCAAAATAGTTTTCAGTATTGAACATTTTCTTGAAAAAAGGATATTGCCAGCAGGACACATTAGCAAATTTTACCAAAAAAATTGTCTCTGGAGAAAAAACATTGAATAATCTGGGGAAAGTAGGGTGTGCCGCGGCACACCCGACAATCACGCCTATGATTTGACTCTTCAGTGCCCTCTAGCCCCACAGTTCTGGGAGGAAAAGAGTGTCTAACAAAATTTGTGGAGCAAAAAGCTTGACTTAGCTTGACCTTTTTGGAATCAATTTTTGCATGACTTTCCGATTAACCCGCCACCCCCCTCCCATGACGAGTCGTCACGCCAATATCTATCCCCTTCTCCCATTTTGTTTTTTTTTTGTGTGCTTGTAGCTATTTATAGAGAATTAAAATTTCAACAAACACATTAAATTCAAAAAAACATAATTTTTAATAGCTATATTTAAAAAAAAACCTTGACCTTTTGAGAAAATCAGGGAAAATTGGTCAGAAAGCTTGACTTATCAGGACAGCTTGACTTGTTTGACACCCTGGGAAAGTATGTCAAGAAATGTAAATAGCGCATGACATATCGATTCTTAGTAATTTTAGGGTGTAGAATTCAAATATCGACTTACTTATTGATCCGACCACCTCTCCAGCTCTCCCAGTCTTAACAGATCAACACGGAATTTAATATTTCAAAAAATTACGGGGAATTTTTCAAACCTAAAATGACATTTTTTACTTTTAAATGCCAAAATATTTGAAAAAAGCTTGACCTTTGAGTCAAAAAGCTTGACTTTACATGACTAACTTGACTTCTTGGTCAAAAAACGTGACTTATCTTAACCAGTTTGACTTAGCTAAATCGTTAAACACCCGGAAATTGTTCAAATTCGCAAAAATTTAAAAAATTTTAAATTTTAAACTAGAAAAAATTTGAAAAGGTGGAGATGCACATTACAATGCATGAAAAAAACATTTCAACATGTTTCTGAAACCTTTTACCATAAAAAAATCATAGGGTCTGATCAAAAAATAAGTCGATATTCAAATTCCACGTCCTCCTCAAATTAGTGAAAATCGATATGCCACGCGCTATTTTCATTTCCCAACATACTTTACCCCAAAATTGAGGGGCTAGGGGGCACTGAAGAGCCAAATCCAAAAAAAACAAATATTCGAACTCAGTGCCCTCGGTAGGTCACACGTTATTTTCCATTTTTTTGAATTTTGATCTCATCAAAGAGGGCCAGTAGGGGGGGGGGGTGTCAGAGGGGTCGGATAAAAAAATTGAGTACATATTCAAATTTGGCGCCTTTGAATTAGTAGAAATCGATGTGTTACATTAATTTTTCGATTTTTTTTTGTAATTTTGGTCACAATTGTGGACCCTCGTACTCCTCAGGGATGTGGAGAACTCATCTTGAAAATTCGTTAGTTGAAAAAAAAGTGAAAAGGGATCCTTTTTGTTATAGTCACTATGGCCCTCCCTTTCGTGGTGTTGCGTGGGTCGAGTCTAGCGAGACCACCATGAAGGCCAGGTAAAAGGATTCGCTACCCTACGAGCCTCCGTGCTCAGGTAGCTTGAATCAGTCTTCGTCTGTACAGCACTAGGAAAGGTGGCTGCGTTCGTAGGTTCGCGAGCCTGGTTCTGCCACGCGATGCAACCGTAAGGTTGCCTGGGCTCGGCAAAATTATATGTCTTTGTTAATTATCCGCTAAATTATTCAGTTCTGTAAACCATCCGTATATCTACCGTTCTTGTCATAAATTGTAATTCCGGAAAAATACATAATTGACACGGGGTAGATGGTGATCGCGTCTTTATTTCGTTAATCGTATAATCCACGCTATCACCGTTAGGAGCTATAGATATGTTGCCCGTTTTGGTACCCGCGGCTTCTATCATAGTAACCCTAACATTGGCGCCCATTATGTGTGTTCTTTTTGGACGTCTGGAGGCCTTGCAAACCAACCAGCCAATCCCAAACGGAGCCACCGTGGACCCAGTCCCAAAATGCCGGGGACGAGTGGACCATCCAGGATGTAGCCACGGAGAAGATGGATTGGCGGAAGCTGTATGGAACAACTTCCCTGTCCTGGTGTTACACCTGGTAACGTGAGTAAAAGCAGGCTAAAAACCCTACAATGTAGGAGGAAAGAGATTTTAAATCTCAAAATTTTGGTAAAAATCACAATTTTTTGAGCTAAAAATCGCAAAATTCCCAGTTAAATTCTTTCGGCTAAATCAGTAAAATACATGTAACTGAATTTCTGCACGCATCGCCTCTGTGTTTGTCAACAGGCAGCATAAGATAAGGCATATATGCTGTAGAAAATAAAACGCTCATTTTTTCCCTTCAAAATTTGTTAAATATTGTGATAAAAAATTTAAAAATGCATTTTTGCTAAAATTGCAATCCAAGTGTAAAGTTACGTTTTGAGACGCGTAGCGTAAAGCTTTGATGTGTGATTTTTCTAAAGATCATTTCAAAATTAAATAAGCTAAGTAGATTAACGTAATTATAAGCCAATACCAAGTGTAGGACACGTTTCGGAAAAACTAACATCCAAAAATGAATAAAATAAATTTTTCCTACATCTTGGACCTAAACTTTTTGCAAATCAAATTAATTTAAACGTGAATAAAATGTACCATATGCTTCAATAATAATTAACTTCCACGTAGCTGTAAATTAAAACACCCAAATTTTGACGGCCCCAAACTAGTAAAAATTCAAAATCAGCATATTTCAGATTTCTATGCATTTTTCAAGAACCCTCCCAAACCCTCAAAATCGCTGGTATAAAAAATTCGCAGCTACATATCCCCAAAATAAGCATAAAAATGGTGCATAAATAATAAGTAAAAAACAATGCGACCCAGCCGCGTAAAAATCAGGCGAGAAATAGCCCAAAAATCCTCATGAAAATGAGAGAAAAGAGAAAAATCTCACTTTCTGGAAATTTAAATTCTTCTAATAATTCTGACTTTCACAAATAATGGTAAAATACACGTAGCAGGGCATTTTAGTTCAGAGATAGGATGCGTTGGTATGTAGAAATGCTTGCATGAAATGAAGGTTAGAAAATCAACTTTTGGCTTAATAATAATAAAAATCAAAATTAATTCTAGCAGCCTGAAAATTTCCTTGAATTCGCGAATGTGTGGGCAACTGGTGCATGTCAATACACATATCCGCGTAAATTCCTGGAAATCAATTGAAGTAATTTTCCCACGTATGTACTAAAATGAGTCCCAACTAAGCTGTATATTCCTGGTGAAATTTATTCAACAAAAAAGCCTAGAATAAAACGCCTATTTCTAGTAATTCAAACGGTTTAAAATTTCCTTGAATTCGCGAATGTGTGGGCAACTGGTGCATGTCAATACACATATCCGCGTAAATTCCTGGAAATCAATTGAAGTAATTTCCCATGTATGTACAAAAATGAATCCCAACTAAGCTGTATATTCATGGTGAAATTTATTCAACAAAAAAGACTAGAATAAAACGCCTTAGATAATTTCGACCATCCCTGTGAATTTCCTTTGCACAGATATTTCTAGTAATTCAAACGGTTTAAAATTTCCCAGAATTCGCGAATGCGTGGACAACTGGTGCATGTCAATACACATATCCGCGTAAATTCCTGGAAATCAATTGAAGTAATTTTCCCATGTATGTACAAAAATGAGTCCCAACTAAGCTGTATATTCCTGGTGAAATTTATTCAACAAAAAACCCAGAATACAGGAGTATGTGGCCTGTGTCGAGGAATTTTCGCAGTGAAAATAAAATCACTTTCTCTCATAAAAGATAGAACTGAGGCGTAACCAGGATACAGTGAATAAAAATTCTCACATAAAAATTAACGTAAAACGACACGACCCCAACGTGCATAAATACTTTGAAAATTCGACTTCAAAAATTGAAAATAAATATAAAATGATGCGGGGACGCGTCCAATAATAATTTCATACAAATTTACACACATTTTCGACTCAAAATCAATGCTAACTGGGGCACTGTATCCAAGTAAATTTCAAAAATCTCCCAATTCAACTCATTTTCGAATAATTAAAACACGTTACACCCTTCCGATCCCATAAATAATAAACATAAAATTTAAAAAAAAAAATGCCTAACCAAATCAAATGGAGATAAATAATAAATACGTTAACGTAATTCTTCTTAAATAAAACGACTAAAAAGGCAACCTATGTAACGTAAAAAATTAAATAATAAATTACAGACTTCAAAATTATCCTAAAGCAACTCTCAGTTGCAAATTTTTCAAATTCTTGGCCCATAAAGTACTTAGGTACATAAAGCATCGAGTATGCACACCAAAATTCAGTTTTCAACGTAATTTTTAAGCAAAAGAATGTGTCTGTAGCGTGTGCAAAATAAATCTCCACGTAGCAAGGTATTTTCCACGTAGCATTTCCCACGCATTGTCTTGATTTTCTTAGAAAAACGATTTTAAAAAATACAAAGAAAATGCCAGCAATCCATTAGTCGAGTCTGGAATTTAAAACGGTCACTTTCGGCAAACAATGCATTTTAAAAAATCGATTTATTTCCCAAAAAGAAAAAGCATTGTGCTACCTGCCAAACGTCAATCAGGACCTCAGACACCAGGCGACTTGGAAAATTACCACAATGGAAAAATCGCCAGGCCACCCAAAAGAAAATCCAGGCAACGGAAAACGGGCAGACGGCATTGTAATGCAGCAACATCCGGCGGCCAGCACAGTGTGATTTGAAAACGATTAGTCAAACACACAGACAATAAGTGCTCCTTTATACCTGTGAATTTAAGTGCCGCGAGTGTATTCAAAAGAAAAACCTTTTAAGCAAACAATCGAGATCGTTTTTCTCGCGCTTTCACTTCTTTTGTACACAATAAAACCCTTTTTAAAAATCGTGCCCTCGGATTCTTTAGATCCTGAGGAGATAAACGATTATTTTTTCCGCGAAAAGTCGATCCGTAGAAACTTCGCGAACAATCCATTAGTAAATACCACCGCCCACTAATGATCGCGATCATCCCTTCTACCTGGAATCGACTGGAAGCTTCGACCAACTTCGCTTCCAATTCCATCAAGCTGCTCACTTCTAACTTGAGTACCGTGTGACTATTATCTCGCAGTTCCGACTTCTAGCTAAGAGCCACGCCGCAACACGCAGCAGTACCCTTTCGCTACCACGGTGTACCAGCATTCAGTTTCCTGATTGCTATATACCTCGCCACTGCAAGACACCACTACCAAACGCCTTCTACCATCTCAACGGGTATTAATTTTACACGCGACTTGGGTAAATATTAATTTTTCAATTCGTGCCGTGAAATTACCTCGTACCGCGTATATCATCATGCCTATTATTTTCGATTTACCGCCAAGACGCACCCCATATGTCATCACGGATGCGCACATAATGGTACAATGGGTAGAGAAGTGGATTGCAAATCAAGACAGTGAAAATCGCCCAGCACCTCCGCGGTACGGTGAACCGAATTCCTTGGAATTTGAGATCTACCTACTGCAGGAGAGAATTGGGGACACTGCGGCTTGCATATCCCATCTCCTCGACGAGTACCTAAACACCAACACGGATTCAGAAACGTGTGGGCGGAATCGAGGCAAAATATTTCGCTACATCGACTATATTTATGACGAATTCGAAAAATTCTGGAAAAAGGTAGAGCCTGCTGTGGAGAGAAATACGCCTCCCAACACGCTCCCTTCAACTTCGAATTCTGAATATTCACCTGACGAAAAATCAGCTCTAGATACTGAAGCTGAGAAAACAGAAAACGAAAATTTTTTAACCATTTTGGAATTCAAAAATAACGAAAAAACGAAACAACTCTGCAATTTAATGGCGAAATCTTTGGACACTATAAATGAAAATACGAACGCCCTTATTGAAACCCTGTCAACCATAAAAACAATGAAAGAAATGACAGTAGGGCAACGTGACACGCTCCGCAGAATTCAAGAAGAAACATTAAAAAATGCAAACATCCTTCAAGAATCGATAAAAAGAACTTCAAAAACTCAAATAAAAATCACGGCTCTGACGACTGACGTTGAAGACATGGGCAAGGCGCTCGAAGATGATTATGAGCAAATACAAGACCTTCTCACACGCTCCGACGAACATCGCCAGGAAATAACCACACTTCAAAGTACGTTTTCTGAGCTTCAGGAAAAAGTCGAAAGAGATGCCTCCAGCAACCAAAGCTTGGAGAGGAAACTCCTAGACACCTTGAAAGAGCTGACCAACACCGTAGCAGCCATGGAGCAGCGTATGAAAACATTCGATAAAAATATACGCGCCTCCAAACCAAAATTCGTGTTTAGGAGAGATAAAACACCAGATTCATGTGAAAATAAAAAACATGAATTCAAGGATTTTGACAATATTGAATTGATAGGCGATGGAGTTATACACACGCTGAACAGAAAAATTCATGGAGAAAACAATTTACAACCTCTTTCACTTTGGCAATTTTCATTCAAAAATTTAAAACATCGCATCACAAAAATTCAAAAAATAAAAGAGACCGCCATATTATCGATTGGCCAATGGGAATTCAACACCCTTCCTTCCGATATATCCATCACTGAAATTAGAAAAAATCTAAAGGATGTTGTTGAACAAATTTTTCAGAAAGGAGCAAAACGCCTGTTCATAATTTTCCCAATAATTTTACCACGTCTCTCTGATAAACCTCCGATAACTCTGGCACGCTTCAGCGCATTCAGAGATGTGTATAATGAATTGACCGAAGATACTCGCGTAACAATTTGGTACGACTTTGTGCAATATTTCACAAAATATGAGTCTATGATGAATTTTTATAAAGAATTGACACCAAAAATCGCTACAAACGAACACGACGCGATTATCCCAGATGCGAGCAAATTTTTCTTTGTAAACACATCGAGTACCTTTTTCATAAGTCAAAATACTCTCCCAGACATAGTAACGCTGCTGAGACAAAATCTACTTGACGCGAACGGACCAAAGCCACCGCTGGAAAAAAGTGAAATTGATACACGTAACACAGCGAATAAACATCGCCAAAGCAGCTCGTATCAGGCATGGCACTCCAGCCCTATCCCTAAAAAGAAAGGAGACACGGAGGCCATGGACCTGGACGAAACCGCCGACATCGCTGAAATTGAAACCATTACTCTGAAACGGCGCAGAGGAAGAGAAAACACCGCCAAATCCAGTAGAAAACGACTCGCTCCGTCTCCGTCAGTAGAAATAACAAAAATGGATGGCAACACGCTGCAGGTTTACGAACCAGTTCCCTCCACCTCCCAGGCTTACACAGCCTCCGGTCACGCACCTGGAGAGGAAAGTGTCAACTTGAGAGGAAGAGGGAATAGGAAATTGGTAAAGAAAGTTGCAACGCAACATGATGAGAAAATTATGACTGCGTCACTAGACAAAACTGACTACATCAAATTTGTCATCGACGAAACGACTCTACTCGCCACACTAGAACCTTCAAATTTATTAAATGTGGCTACAAAATCTTTAACAAACGATATTGAAAACATGCACCCAGATCGCATACATTACGCACCTAGCCCCAAAATTACCACCATTGGCAGGTACGGAGAAAAAACTGTATTTACCTCAGACACTCTAGCGAGAATATCAGGACGTGTGCACGGAACCAAAATCCAAATACCCTTCTACACCATCGCAGCGATACCCCCAACCCTTTCTCCTCTTTGAAAAACCACCATGGACAAAATTTTAAATATCGAAAAACAAGGATCGATTTTTCCAAAAGAAAAGGCCGAGCAAGAATCGCTCTCCCTTGTACCGCGCTTTCAGAGTAACCATCCACAGCAAAAATTTCTAGTGAAGACGAGGACAGTCTGGCCGACACAGTCATAATCGCGCCACCACCCAGCGAATACCATAAAAGTCCAACACCACTTGAACCCGCGCCAGAAGACGCGCCAAGCGACGACGAAGTACGCGCTGACCTATACGAAATTCTACCTAAAATTTCCATCAAGCTCTCTAACGACAGTTGGATTGAAGCCAATCTTGATACGGGCACGCCCTACAACGCGATCTCCGAATGCCTCCTAAAACAAATTATGAGACATTCCAGAAACCAAATTAGGTGGGTTCAAGGGTGCAAGGAAACAGAAGTATTCCTAACAAACACATTGGACTATTATGTGTCGACTTCAACAGCCATCATAACCGGAGAAATAAACGGAAAGGAAACAAGAGTTCCCTTTCTGGTTATCAAACGTAAAAAACCAACAATCGTCATGGGTCGTATCTCGATGAGAGTTCTAAATATCGAAATCCACTGCCAAAAATCCACAGTGTACCCAGGGTACGGCTGTGAGAAAAATAAACAAAAGTTTAAAGAATTTTGCGAACACTTGGATTCAATAGCTCACGAGCTACGTGATAGAAGAACTGCCCATCAAAAACTGGACGCGGAGGTGAAATGGTATTTCGAGCACCCCCAGCACACAGCCTCCAATGTACAGCCATTAGGAGAGAAACGTGTTGCTGAATCAGCAAAACTAAAACTAGGAGAGTCTTCCTCCAGTTCTAGTAGCGTTGACTCAATACCTACAAATCCACGTCCAGATGATATCGACCAATACACCATTACGATACCCTTAATATTAGCTGATAGAAATCCAGTACCAGTGATGCTGGACTCTGGTACCCCCTTCAATATGATTTCTAAACGCATACTACGAGGTATCAAGACGACACACCCCGGAATTGTTACAATTGTAAAATGCCAAAGGCCCACGCTGATCTACACATCGTATTCCAAATTTAATTACCTATCCACGTCAACAGCAATAATAACATGCTGTATCGATGGCGAGAAAATTAAGGTGCCGTTCCCTATCATCGAACGCATCATTCCAACCCTCATAATTGGTAGAATAACGATGCGCCAATTAAATATCACGGCTGAACGCCTAGAACAGGCTCCCATCGACACCCAAGGTCTAGGAAACGATAAAGCGGAAGCCACGTACCAACGGATTTTGGCAGACATGAACAATGATTCGTATAAAATCGAAGATACGGATCTTAACAAACCCAAAAATCTAATGGGTCTCAAATCCAGCGGAGAGACATCAGATAATGACGTATGGAGTGTCCTAAATGCAAGCGACACATCAGATGAGGAAATGCCCGACTTAGACATACCCGCATCTCGACAGGGGCATGGAAGCGGAGAGAAAATTCAAGCCTCCCCTCCTACCTATGACGAATGCGAAGCAAATTTGAATTCGTATGCTGTAATAACACCCCCGCAACAAAAAGAAAACGTGCCAACTCGTCTCGCACGTAAACGTCGCTCAAAATCACCTCCAACAATTTTTACAAAATACGACCTGTGCAAAGCGTACAAGCAAATCAAAATTGACCAAGAGTCCGGTGACGAGACCGACTTTTCAGACAACAATGACGTTGAAAATGAGTAAAAGAATAAACTAGCTAGAAAAGTCTCGCTATAGTTGCAAATAAAATTTTAACTAAAATAATAAAACGCTTGCCATTCAAAATTTCACACGACGCAGCTATTTTGGACCATAATATTCTTTCAAACATAGAAAAATTCCCAGCCATTCAGCATATTTACATTCTTTCTTCCATAACGTAAAACCCGCAAATAAGAAAAATACCTGGCAATAATTACTCTACATAGATGTCGCTGCGTCGGTACATCCGATAACAAATAGATTAGAAGCCAACCACCAACCAGATTAATAAACCCCTGTTCACTAGTAACCTTGTAAGCTAGAACACGTATCATTCAAAGTTTGTCTGCAATTTCGCTCGATTTTCTGCTATTTAACTTCGTTTCTGTTTATTCGTTTCAACGTCATCCGTAAGTAATAACCTAATTTTATATAAACTAGGTAGAATTAATTTCAGCAATAGTAATACAACACATAAACGAGTCGAGTATTGTCACAAGTTCAGGAAATTGATTCAGACACGCTACATGCTTCATGATTCAGATAAAAATATTTTTTTTTTTTTTTGATATTCACAAAATTAAATTTGCATACGTGCCTTCAAAATTAAATTTATACCCAAAAAACTGCAGTAACGTAAATAATCCAACAAAATTTCCAAACACAAAATTTTTACACGCTTCAACCTGGCGTTATGAATGCATATGCTACAAAACCTGTACAAAATTGACCCGTGTATGTTCGCTATGCGTAAACTCATATCAATACACTTATCTCTTCACACCTTTCTAAACATATGTCCCTATCTTCTATTAACGTAACGTAAATATAAAATCTCAACCGCATACGCGCACAGACACGTATCAATGAAGTTACAGAGTAGATAGCGTAAATATTCATACACGCATCAGGCAAGCTTTAACACAATGAAAAACAATAATGTATCATTTTATTTTTCTCTCATCGATTAAAAATCAAAATTTTTTCCCTCTAAACGATGCGAGTCATTTTCTTCCCCGCTACCGCTTCTTTCTTATTTTCTAAAAATATTAATTGTGGTACATACACGTAGATGAATCAAAATACTTAAGAACTGTGTCAATATCTCGACACGTAGCAGCAACCATTCCAGATAAATTTACACGTAGCAAACAATAGGAAGAAGGAAAAGGTGATATCGATCTACAAAAATCCATATACCCTGAACGTATCATTTCCATTTTATATCTATTTTTGAAATAACACACTCTAATACTGCATAATGATTTCTTCAAAAATTACGACATGTGCTCCAAAATTTTCACACAACCCAAAGTAAAATAAAAATTGAAATAACATTCTCGGTCATATTTCTTTTTCTCTTGAACTCAAATACACATGCCTCATAAAATAAAAAGACCCCAAAAAAAAAAAAGATATCAAAGTTTAGAAAAATCATTTAAAAATTCCCACTTCTTAATTTAATGCAACACGTGTCAGTATAAATTTCAACAGGGGCAAGAAAGACTCAGAATTCAAAATTTTCCCAATCAACAAACAAAATTCGATTTATTATCATATTTTATTTTACTTTCTCGCTCTACTTTACATTTTGACCACCGAAACCTCGAATGGGGCAAATAAAATCACAAAAATCAAAATTCTCTAAAATTAGAATGATCTATATCACACTCGCCCAAAAACTCAATATTTTACCAAACTCAAGTTGAAACCCAACATACCTTAGACATATGCCCTCCAATGCTAAAAACAGGTCAAATCACCCACGAGTGATAAAATATACATCAAAATATAAAATTACAGATCCCTTCCAAATTAAGCACCCCCCCTCACATTTTCAAACCGACAGCAAAATTTTACTTCTTGTCAACCCACGAAAGAAACCCCAAAACTAATTTTCGACAATTCTTTGAACTAATTTTGCCCACAGATACGAATTCAAAAATAGATTGTGTGCTCGATCGGAAGTAGAATGTCGACCAACCCGTATACCACCGCCCCAATGATCGTGTGCTCATGCTGTGGTAAAACATCACGAGTGATGGACCCGATCTCCCCAAAATGGACGCAACACAGCTTGACCCTGTCAAGACCAAGGACTACATCGTTCTATCAAAAGAATGCCTGCACCCTCTCCATAAATCGTGCATGGACTCGATGCTAAAACAACAACACCCGTGCTACGATCAAAAGAAAGACGCAGAACCACGGTTAAGCTGTCCACATCCATTTTGCTCGACCACCACCCGTTTGAGCAACTACATGCGCTGGCAACCTTTGATGGTCATACCATTAACCCCGCCGCACGCCACGTCATTATGAGTTCGCCTCCACCTAGCCTCCGCAGCACGAAGCCGTAGGAGAGGAAATGGAGGAGGCTGAACGGGCAAATACGAATTTAGACGATACAACGAACCAGTGGCACCTCATCACCCCGCCAAAATGAAAAAATGAGCAATGCGGAACTGAAATGCCTCCATCTATGATAGGAGAGATCTTTTCATTCCACGTACTCATTTCAACCTAAAACCTCCATAAAAATAGGAGAGGCATTCGTAAAAACACCACGTATCGTTTATATTAACACGTATCAAGTTTATTGCATGTATCTATATCACGCATGATACCTACCATTCAAACCCTCCCTTCCAAAACAGACCACAATACCCACAAAATTTTGAATTTCCCAATTTTCGCATCAAAAAAATACAAAACGATAATAAAATTTTATACATCGAAAAATTCTATCAAATACTATCGTGGCTCTCTTCACACCATATTTTACTAAAGCCCATTCAATTTATGCGTTTTTTCCTCTATTTTTTTTTAATTACAAAAATTATAATTCGATTAAAATTCCACAGTTCAAGCTATTTACCTGAAGTAGGCATACATGAGACGTACAGTCAGAATGTTACATAACACTCCTCGTGATCTACATACATTGCAACATCGTCGACCACCTACCACCGATACGATAACATCACAGATACGACTATTAACCACCGATTATGACCACCGGACACGTAACATTGTATAGTTTATATGTATTATCCTTAAGCTTTCTGTGACAAAAAATTTCAAAAATTGTTAAAAAAAAAAAAAAAAAAAAAGAGCACAGATTTCCCTATATTTTAATTTAGCAATTATGAGTCCAGGCATCCCCTATAAATTTAGAATACAAGAATGGATACACATTCATTTTTGGTCCTTTTTAATTTTATTTCACTCAAAAGGGGCAGAGCAACTACACGCCTCAACCTTTTTAAAGCTAGATTAATTTACTATTTTTTATTCCTTTATGCCTTATTTTCTTTAAACAATGACGAAAGTAATCACTCTTACCACCCATACAATATAAATTTGGAAAATTTAAAACCAAAAACGCCTACCCGCTATCAATTATTGCACAGTAATGTAATTTTGCAACCATAAAAACCTGTAACCTCCCAAAAATAGCCAAACAAATTTTCACCCAATAGCTATGTAAAAATAGTACTCGTCATTCTAGGTTAAGATATCACTTATATTTTCTACTTATGCTTATAATTAAGATTTTCAGTTCCATGTCATGTATATATGTTATGGTAGCGAAGCGTGAGTAGAACCAGCATCAAAATTTATTCCTTTGAATTCAAAATGGTTTATTTTAAATAACCAACAAAATTTCACTTTCTATCTTCAACTTGAACCTTAGAACCAAAATTAAGTCTCGCAAAAAATCAGTCAACCTTTTCCATTACAAAATTTTTCTCTTCACTTTCGATCAATTTCTAAAATCAAAATTTTCACCAATACTGGTCTTCGAATCCTCATTTTAAAATTGCTGTCAAAATTTTCTGAGCCTGAATCCCACCTTTTTGAATTGTCAAACATCAAAATTATTTTTCACCTTATGGGATACTAACCTAATGGCTCCGAGAAGCACCTTTTCGGCCAGATAATTTGCTCATTGTGGAACTCAGGGTCGTAATTACCCGGCTAGCGATACAATGAGTAAATTTCTCGTTTTCAAAATTAAAAAACATCGCTGGACTTTTTCCCAAGCGACCAGCAGAAGCTTCTCAAATTTTCGACCTATTTACAAACAGCACCGTCTCCTAGCTCCCCCCGAAGCACACCGCGAAGGGGCAGGGTCCACCACGTTCATAGTGATTGTAGTTCGCGCTCTACTTTGTGCTGCGCTGTGAAGCAAAGCACGAAGGGGCATATGTTATAGTCACTATGGCCCTCCCTTTCGTGGTGTTGCGTGGGTCGAGTCTAGCGAGACCACCATGAAGGCCAGGTAAAAGGATTCGCTACCCTACGAGCCTCCGTGCTCAGGTAGCTTGAATCAGTCTTCGTCTGTACAGCACTAGGAAAGGTGGCTGCGTTCGTAGGTTCGCGAGCCTGGTTCTGCCACGCGATGCAACCGTAAGGTTGCCTGGGCTCGGCAAAATTATATGTCTTTGTTAATTATCCGCTAAATTATTCAGTTCTGTAAACCATCCGTATATCTACCGTTCTTGTCATAAATTGTAATTCCGGAAAAATACATAATTGACACGGGGTAGATGGTGATCGCGTCTTTATTTCGTTAATCGTATAATCCACGCTATCACCGTTAGGAGCTATAGATATGTTGCCCGTTTTGGTACCCGCGGCTTCTATCATAGTAACCCTAACATTTTACTGTAATTTTTCAGATTTTTAAATGGTAGCTTTCATCTTTTGTACTTATTATGAAAGTTGAGCTTTCGCCATCAAAGTTGAACTTTGAGCTTTTCAAAATTTGATTCTCATTTTTGAACCTCCTATCACTTCTCTAACAGACCCCGCAAACAGCTTTCCCCCAAGTACAGCCCATCTCGAGATATGAGCCTTCAAAGTTGGTTTTTTTGGCAAAAAATTGCGATTGAATAAAACTTACGAGGCCACCCTCCAGCACCCTTCAGGGTTAGAAGGTAAATGATCGAAGTTTTGTGAATAGACCATCGATGGGAACTCGTAAAAAAAATTGAGCAAAGTCGGAAGATCCCACTTCATTTTTGGTTCGAATTAGTATGAAATAGCCCAGCCTGGAACAAAATTTTTCCTTCCATTACAATGCTCCTGGCGCAGAACTCCAATCAATCAAAAAACCCATTGGGGATCCCCCTCCCCCCAAAACGAACATCGCCAGAACCCCAATCAGATCGAAACCTTCACAAACCTCGCCATCTCACTCAAACATACCACACAACCGCAGAAAATATTTCCAATTCCCTCAAACCGAAAGTAAAAAAAATTTGAAACTGTTGGTAAAACGTATAAAATTAAGGCGTTCTAATACCTAAAACCAAATCAGATAAATGCTATTAAAGCCGACAATCGTTTCGTCTCGTTTGTTTCCATTTCTTCATTCATTTCTTCCTTCCCTCCGTCCCTTTTCTGCGACTAAGTATATCATTTAACATACCGTACTCGTTCCGTATACTACACACAAATTACAACCTACCGCGTGCGCGCATTGATTAACTGCTGACATTTTTGTAATCATTTTGAATGTTTCGTTCGCGTGTAACATTAACTTTTTTCTATACGGATTTCGCGGTAATAACACGAAGCGTATAGCGCTAGCGTGATTTCAAAACACAGAAATAAACAAAAAAATTCAAGACAGAAAAAAGAAACTTTTGAAAAAGAACGCAGACAAAAAAACGTTAAAAACGGTTGCTTTATACGAAAAAATCGAAGCATTACGGTTTAAAATTAGAGGAAAAACTGAGGGGAGAGGAGGAAGGCGAAATGCTACAAAATCCGAAAAATCATTATTTCAACTTTGTAATTGAAAGTACTCGGGTGCGTTCAGCTTGAGTTTGAAATTATGTTTACACAAGTTCAAATCATGAACATGTGCAAATTCGTTCATTTTCATTTTAGTTCTGAAAATACAAAGTTTACTGGTTGCGATTTGAAATTCGAACATGAAAAATTATCACATTACTTCTATCATTATCACGTATTGCTTGTGAGTTTTGTATTTTCATCTTTTATTTTCGTAATTACATGATTAAAATGCACAATAATCAAGAAATAAATATAAATTTGAGCAGGCTGTAAGCTATTTTGCAACTTTTTTTTATTTCATTGGATAGTGATGAAGAGGAAGATGATAGTGAGATTTTTTTGGCAGAGAGACATCTCCCCGAATAAAAGGAAATTATACTGATGTAATTCTATGGTGGTATAATTTTGAAAAATGCAGGTATTTGAAATTGGAAGTAATAAAGATCTTTATTTCGACTTTTTGACACATGTAGGTAATTAGATCAAAATAAATGAATAATATCGACTTCGAAATTAATTTCTACCTCATGTTCAGATCAAAAATTTAAACGGTATCTCGTACTATTTCCAATCATTCCCAAAGGAATAAAATTGTACATTTTTGTAAACGTACAAACCTGCAGTAGCCAGTAAATTTTTGTGAAGTGAGAAAATTTGAAATTCAATTTAAACGAACTGAATCTATCAGAAACGAAAAAATCTGATTGGCTATTCTTTGTTTACACACTATTTCAATTTGCGAAAACGCGTTTTCAAGCTCAAGCTGAACGCAACCCTCGTATTTCAATTTTAATTGAAATCGTCGATGACACGATATTAAAATTTTTTCTGATCTATTGGATCGGCACCCAATCGATTTCTTCCCACATTTTTCATCTTTGCTATAAACGATTTTCGATCGATTCAAATATCAACCAATCAAATACCTAAGTGATTTTGGACTTAATTAGTTATGGATACTATTCAAAATGGGAGTCGTTATTTTTCATGAACTGGAAGAGAAATGAACCGTAACGTTCGAACAATGAACGATATTAATCCTTCGCTCAAATCTTCGATTCGATTGCAAGAATCTCGAATTGACCGCGTTTTCATTTTTCAAATCACTTTTCCATCAGTAAATTTCTATAAAAATGTAAACATTCTCAAATTTTCTCAACTTTTTTTTTCAATTTCTTATTTTTCTTATTTTTTAAATTTCTTCTAATCGCCTAATTAGGTAGGAAGAAAATTTAAAAAATATTAATAAATCCAAGATGAGAAAATTTTTAATAGGTACTAAAATTTTTTCCGACTGTAATATTTTTCAACTTAGATTTTCTTAAAAAATTTTAATTTTGTATTTTTTAAAATTTCTTTCATTTAAATAATTGGTAGAAATTTGAAAAAAATTAAAATTGGAAAAATGTTGAGAAAATTCAAGTTTAAAAATGTAGGTACTGTAGAAAAAATTTTAAAATTAAAGAAATTGAGAAAATTTAGAGTTGAAAACAGAACTTGGAAATTAGAATAAATTTGGACTTGGATCGTCGAAATCTCATTTATGGTAAAAATAATTAGGATGAACCAGCAAAAAATAAAAAATCTTGATTTTAAGTTCAAAAGTCGAAAGAATAGGGCTGGAAAAGAGGTTTCAAGTTCAAAAATTGATAGAACAAAACAAGATTTACTTGGAACGACCGCCTCTTCCAGATCATGGAAAATAACAACTTTCACCCCAAATCATAAATTACTGATAATGAAATTTTCACATAAGTAAACATAAATTCATTTGATAATCGAGTTCATATCGTTTTCATAAATCAATTTTTTTTCTGATAAATGCTTCTTGATTTGAAAAAAAAATGAATAATTGAACCTATGTAGATCTATTCAATCCTCCATATCACATCACATTACTTGTAAAAATACATCATTTTACGATACCACAATCATTTTCTTTTCGAATTTGAGATAAATTTTGATCAAATAATCAATACCGTTGATCGATTCACTGATCGATTCGTATATTGAATCAAAAACTGATTATATTCGATTTTATAAAATCGAATATAATCAGTTTTGGATTCAATATACGAATCGATCAACGAATCGATGTCAAAATCGATTATCGATACCTAAATCGATTATCGATTGGATATAAAAATTGAAAAGAATTACATATTGATTTGATATAAATTCGGAAAAAATCGATTATCAAATTGGTATAAAATCGGATTATTGAATCAATGTGAAATCGATTATCGACTTTATGCGAAAGGAAAAGAATTGATTATTGATTCGATGTATAATTGAAAAATGCAGATTTTCAAATCGATGTAAAATCGATCTAGTTTATCGCAGAGAATTTATCATAATGGAGAAATTCGATTTTGACATCGATTCGATTATCGATTTAGGCATCGATTTGTTAATCGATTTTGACATAGATTCGATAATCGATTTTGACATGGATTCGATAATCGATTTAGACATGGATTCAATAATCGATTTGGATATGGATTTGATAACCGATTTACACATAGATTCAATAATCGATTTTGACATGGATTCGATAATCGATTTACACATAGATTCAATAATCGATTTGGACATGGATGGATTCGATAATCGATTTAGACATGGTAATCAATTTGAACATGGATTCGATAACCGATTTAGACATGGATTCGATAATCGATTTGGAAATTCAATTTAGACATCGATTTGATGATCGATTTAGACATGGATTCGCTAATCGATTTAGACATGGATTCGATAATCGATTTGGAAATTCGATTTAGACATCGATTTGATAATCGACTTGGACATGGATTCGATAATCGATTTAGACATCGATTCGATAATCGATTTGGACATGGATTCGATAATCGATTTGGACACCGATCCGATAATCGATTTAGACATGGATTATCAATTTTACATCGATTTGATTATCGATTCTATGTAGAATGAACAATCGATTCTAGTTGTTTTTTTAAATAAATATTACTCTAAATTTCACAACTGATGGGTTAAATTTATCATCGATAGATTTAACAATCGATTTTACATCTAACTGATGAATAATCATTTTACGATTCAATAATCCATTCTCATTTCGATTCTATTACCAGTTTTTCTCGAATTCATAATTAATATTTTTGATCGCTGCGATGATCAATTTCTTATCAAATTGATAATTCGATTCTTTTCAATTTCATAATCGATTTCAATAATTAATTTTCATCGTTACATTCAATAATCAATTTTTGGCTACATTTTTAAAATTCCGTTTATCGATTATTTTCGATTTAATTATCGAAATTTCTATACTTCAAGATTGGTTCTCTTGAAATTATTGCTTGATTCTTCTCGAATAAATAATTAAATTCTCAAGTTCCGATTAATCGAATGGTTCAATCGATTCAGTGTCCTATTTTCCATCGAGTCGATAATTGATTTATTTTGGATTTTATACCAGATCATTAAAGTTAATTTCGCAATCGGTAATTGGTGGATTATTAGTTAATTTCATAAAAAAAATCGCCACCATTGTTTTTTAAAATTTTAAACCAATTTTTCTTGATTAATCGCTGTCTAAAAAATTCAATGATCGATTTTAATCGAGTTTATGTTTCTATTTTTTTTCATTTCGAAACAAACTACATTTTCAGAAACTAGAGACTCAACAATTACCGACAAAATGTAACATTTCTACATTGCACTTCTAATTTTTGAAAAATCATAAAAATCAGGCAAACTTGAAATTAGTGTAGGAAGGCATCTTTGAAGGACACCACCGATCCCAAAACCACGAATACGACGCGACATTGGCTCAAGTTCCTGCATTGCGGATACTCGACCGTACATTACCATAACACTCCCCCTTCACCGACCCTGTTCAGGAAGAAACACCGTCGTACCCACAGAAAGGTATAAAAAGTAAACTATACATATTAAAATTAGGTCAATAGCACCTACACGTACATAGACCACGAGAAAGATAGAGCCAGCAATATAATACGAGTATACACATAATGCACATACACAAAAAATTTTACCAGCCCTTCTCTGCTTCATTCTTTACTCTCAGCACCCCACCCATGCTTCTTTTCGTACTCGCGATAAGCACCTATGCTCTTTTAATGTTAACCCATTCTTTTTTTCTCTCGCCTCTTCTCCATTCCTTTTCACCATTATTAACCCCATTTTTATTCCACCTAACGCAAAATCCAAGGTTACCAACGTAATATTGCATGTTCTCGATGGCAGCGCCGCCGACGACCGCAAATCGAGAAAAATGGCAAGGGAATAGTCGCCGCTCCCACCCGACCAGCCAGGAGTTCGGATCTTTGCGCCGCGCCGCCGTAATTATTCCGCATGTTAATATACTCGTAGGTGGCTAGATACTAGCTAGGTCTAGGTACCTACTCGTGTACTGTGGGTACCCTACGTGTGTATAGTTTTCTGCATAATACATGAACAAAACCATCCTTTTATTTGCTGCCGTGTTCTTTTCCTCTACATCCCTCCTGCCCTCACCGGCTCCTTCGTCCGTTATTATTCTCAATAAAGCTTCGAGTTGTATCTACGATGTACTTGAAAGTTGAAAACTAGAGTGTTTCGAATAGACGTACAGCTATATTACGTGCATAATGGTGATACGGGTCGAGGTGGCTTTTCTATATGTACGTTCGTCCTTTCCCTTCGTACCTTTGCTATTTTCATCATTTCGCGATTCCTTTACGACGATGATCCTTTTTCACTTCTTTTTAATATGCTATGTATTACCATCCGAGTTACCTACTGAGGCTTAATATTTCCGCTTCGATTCTAACACGGCGTATCATTTTATAAATGAAAAAAATTCGCCAACTTGACTAGCTCTCTAGTGGCCGAGAAAACTTTCAACTCTGGTATATATTTCATTTCAACATCTTATGTATATTGAAAGTAGAAAAGTTTTCAACTTGAACCGAATCAATCTATTATGAAAGTAAAATTCACCTCTTGTCAAGTTTTTTCTTACGATGACACCGGTAAATTCAAATTTCAATATTTCAAGAAACCCAAGATGTCGTTCGAGGAAACTTCGAAACTACAAATTAGAAACGCGTCTCTTTTAATGAGAGAAATCTTCTCTGAGTGAGATGATTCGGTTCATCGCAAATGATTCCTTCGTGTTTGATTCGAAGCATTGGCGAAAGATTTCCCATTGAGCGGGTCGTTCACCGGCGAAGGACTCGTCAATTTATGAATATCAAATGTTTCATCATTGTTCATATCGTTCACGAAAAAAAACGACTGTTGATTTTCAATCGTTTGCGATCAAAGTTGAATTTCTCGCGAACGATTTATTGGTGATCAGATTAGAAACGTTCGTGAATGACTAATTATTGACACTCGAATCGTTCGCGAACGATTTTTTGGAGACCGAATTTAAGTTTATCAGCTCCTACATCATTTTGACATCATTTTGAAGCAAATGGGATTTCGATGATCCAAATCCTTTACTTTTTCAAATTTTTTTGACTCTAGATTTTTTCTTCAACTTCAACATTAAAATTTTTCCAATAGTTCAAACTGAAAAACTTGATTTTTAAATTTTTTTACAATTTCATACTCATATTTTTGAAAATTTCTTCCAATTAATTACTGAGCGGAAAGAAATTTCAAAAACATAAAGTTGACATTTTTATAAAAAATTTGAAGTTGAAAAAAATTGAGGAAAAATTTTGAAATTATTGGAAAAAAGCTTTGAGATGGAAAAAAATAGTAAGTTGAAAAAATTCAAAAATCACAGTTGGAAAAATGGCGTGAATATTTAAATAAAAAAAATACATTAGAAAAGAATTTCAAGATTGACAATAATTTTAGTATTAATTTTTTTTTACTTGAGTAATTCAATTTCTTCAATTGTTTTCCACTTTATATTTTTAAACATTTTTTCCAACCATAAAATTGTTTTGAATAATTAAAAAACTGTTTTTCAACTACATAAGGTCAATTGGGGTAATTGTAAATTTTTCGGAAAATTGAACCGATTTTGTGATACTCTTTTTCGTTTTACTCTGTGAGTAAGAAAGCAAAGTGATTGAAATTTTTACCATGTATCAATGAATGTATAAGGAGTAATATGGCGGTTTGTTTTCATCGATCCGATTATTCATTCCGAAATTATGGACTTCGTTTACAATTGGACAAGAATATTTACATTTACCCCACAGTGGTGGGGTAAATGTAAATGCATACATTGTGCCTCATAAAAAACGTATCCTTCGGGTTTTTTTGCATAATTTGGAAAAAAATTATAGAGATTAAATATTTAAACGCGTGGAAAAACTAACATGTAAAAAAAAATCAAAAAAAATCAAAACCAAAAAAAATGATATTTTGTGTTTAAATTTGTGAATCCCATTTAAATAACACGTGTTTACAATTACCCCACACCTGAAAAATTTGATGGGTATTTGTAAATTCTGCAGAAAAATAATTTCTCAGCTTCAAAAATCATAAGAATTGAATTTCATCATTTTTGAATGTCCATAGAACTAAATTAATGCATCAAACACCAACTTTTTTACTTTTTTCTATTTTTTCTCGAATTTTGAAGATTACGTAAATTGTGTGAAAATCGAAATTTGATATCATGTTTTTTTCATCGCGAAATTTTTCATCACAGCTGTCACCAAGAACCCGAAGTTTTTTATTATAGTAAGACCAATTATTCAAAGTTTTTATTTTTGGCAACTCCAGCTCGCTAGATGCATTTAAGTATTTACAGCACGACTTGTTTACAATTACCCCATGTTTACAATTACCCCAAATGACCTTACATATGAAATTTAAAATTCACTAAAATTTTTTCCAACTTTGAATTTTTAAAGAAGTTTTCAGCTTCATGGTTTTTTTAAATTTCTTCCAGCTCAATAATTAATTAGAAGAAATTTTAAAAAGTAGGTAACAAAAATATGAAAACGAAAAAAGTTGAAAAAATCAAAATTGGATTTCTGAGAAAATTTAAATTAAAAGAATTTGCCAATGAAAAATTTTAAAGTTGGATGAAGCGTTGAAAATAAATAGAATTTAAGAAATTATGTAGAAAAAATGTAACAGGTTAAAAAAATTTGAACTTGCATAAATTTGAACATGGGTCATCGAAATCCAAAGTGAGTCAAAATGATTTAGGAGCTAGTTTTAAGATTCTGATGAACGACTCATCAAAATTCAAATCGTTCGCGAATGATTCATCGGTGATTGGTTTCGAATCGTTCATGAATAAATTATCAGTGATTGATGTTTCGCAAACTACTCGCCAGTGAACAAATTGAAATCGTTCATGAACGACTAATCGACGTTCAAATCATTTGCGAACGATTTTTGATGATCGAATCCGAATTTCTGGTGAACGACTCATCGGCCATCGAATTCCTCAAAAATTTATCCATCAACTCTTTCGTGAACGACCAACTGGCGATAGAATTCAAATCGTTTGTGAACAACTTATCAAAATTGAAATCATTCGCGAACGATTCATCGATGATTAGATTCGAATCGTTCATGAAAGACTCACCAGTGAATGAAATTTTCGCGAACTACTCACCAGAGATCGAATTAAAATCGTTCGTGAACGACTAATGAATGTTCCAATCGTTCGCGAACGATTTTTGAAGATTGAATTCGAATTTCTGGGGTACGAATCATCGACGATCGAATTTTTCAAAAATTCGCCAATTAAATCTTTTGCGAACGAATCACTGGCGATAGAATTCAAATCGTTTGTGATTGACTCGTCGAAATTCAAATCGTTTACGAACAATTCACTAGAAATGGAATTACAATCATTCGTGAACTGCACACAGGTGATGGAATTTTTTAAATATTTTATCAAACATATCGATTGCGAAAAAGAACCGATCATTTCTTATCATTATTGAACTGGTCCACTTTTTAAGAATGATTCATTTTTGATCAAAGGTATTCGTGATTTCTAAGTTTTAGAGAACTTTTTTTTTGAATTTTTTTCTTTTGGTAGAGGAAAAGGTTGTTCAATTTTTAGAAATTTATTCTATCTTCAGAAAGATTCTCATTGTGAAAATTCAAATTATTGGTTGCGATTTCCGCGTTTCTTGAAATGTGTACCTATAATGTAGGTAAGTACCTAGTTTCCAAAATTTGTTCGAAGTTTTTGAAAAATGTTTGAAGTTTTTTTTTCAATTATTAGAAAATAATCCAAGTATTGAAAAACTGACTAATATTTAGAAAAACATCAAAGTTTTGGAATATCGTCCAAGTTTTGAAAATTGTACATTGTTTAACATGTATTTGGAATATAATTAATCAAATTTTCGAAAAATCATCCAATTCTCAGAAAAATCGTCCAAGTTTTGAAAAAAATTCCAATATTTCTCAAAATAACAACCAAGCTTCAAAAAATTTTATACCTAATTTTTTTGAAATTGGACAAAGTATTAAAAAATATTACTATCCGCGTTTCTAAGAAATCGTCAAATTTTACAAAGACGCTGCCAAAATTTCTTAAAAATTTTCCAATTTTTTGATAAAATTCACCAGTTTTGGAAAAATTGTCAACTTTTTGAAAAAATTACACAAATTTTTAGAAAATAATCCAAGTTTTGACAATTGGTTTTTTAAACTGGGTGTCCAACAAAATTTGTTGAACAAAAAGCTTGACTTGGCTTGACCTTTTTGCATAACTTTCTTCACTTTTATATTGACCACTCATTCCCCCTCCCCCCCCAAAAAAAATCAAAATGAGCTTTAAATTAAAATTTTTACGAAAAAATTCAAAGAAATATAACACAGGCCGATACAATTTTTGTGTCTGGGTTCCGATTGCCAAATTTTGGTTGCTTTTATGTAACTAATGAAGGGAAAAATAATTTTTTTGACCAAAGTTTGCTTGGGGAGCAGGAGTTTTTCAAGAACAATAAACAGGAACTTGAGAAAAAAAATTAAAAAAAAAACTTTTTGGCCCTAGCCTAATAGAAAATTTTACGTTGAATCGAATGGAACAAACCCCAAACTCCTATCTCTTTCAAAACAAAGTTACAGTCAAAACTTTAATAAATTCTGTGAAAAGATCGAATTTTTTGTGCCTATCCTACCAAAAAGTGACATTTCTGAGAAAAATAAGCGTCTTAGGACAAAAATTATAAGAAGTAAACATGTAGAAAATTAAATTTCCTATCTGGTAAGACCAGTTCGATTGTTCTGGGAGGCATTGTTTGTGGAGACAATTAAGAATAATTAAATATCTAAATAAATAAATTTTTGGCTGCCAAAACTTCACTAATGTTCAACTTTACTCAAGAATATCTTGAAAACTAGGTAGGAAATTTAATTCTCTACATTTTTAGTTCTCATCATTTTTGTCCTAGGACGCTTAGTTTTCTCAGAAATGTCACTTTTTGGTAGGCAAGGTACAAAAAATTCGATTTTTTCACAGAATTTAGGAAAGTTTTGGCTGTAACTTTTTTTCTAAAAGAGACAGAGGTCTGCGGTTTATTCTATTTTCCATTCGATTCTCCGTAAAATTTCCTATAAGACTGGACCAAAAAATGTTTTTTGAATTTTTTTCTCTCAAGCTCTTGTTAATTGTTCTTGAAAAACTCTATTTTTCGACCCCTGCCCCCTCCAAGCAAACTTTGGCCAAAAAAGTTATTTTCCCCTTCATTAGTTACATAAAAACAACCAAAATTTGGCAATCGGAACCCAAACACAGAGCAAAAAAAAATTGTCGACTTGTGTAATTCAAAAAATTGCAATGAGTTTATTTTTATTCAAATTTTTTATTGAGGGCAAATGGAAATGATTGAAAAAAGCTCGACTTTTTAGGACAAGTTTGACCGCTTTGTCAAAATTTTTACTTATCTTTACCAGCTTTACTTAGCTAGATCGTTATAGACACCCTGTTAAACCGACCAATTTTTGGGAAATGGTTCACTTTTTCAGAAATTTGACCAAGTTTTGGTATTTTTACAATTTTCTCACAAACACTTTTCTAGAATTTTTCTAGCCCAGTCGAATAATTTACAGACAGGCAGGCATTCATTCGAACGATTCTCACGACAATCTGATCAATTTTCAAACAAATTTTCGCAATAATAAAACAATCTATTCGACATTTCAACGTTCCTAAAAATGATAAATTCCTACTAAGAACAACTGCGATAAATCCCAATAATATTTGAGGCAATTTTTTCAAACCACGACTTTAAAACTTATTCAAAACATTCGCTCCTCGAAACACTAGCCCCGGCAACGTATCTCTCACAGTCATACGGATACCACCACACAAACACAGCTACGTACAATAAAAAGCCACAAAACACTCGTACGTGTGGTCAAATATTGATCCGAAAACGAGATTCCAGCGTCAAGATTCCAGTATGAAATTTCCTATCGACGAGTTTCACTCGGTCTCGTCGTTCGTCGCGCCGCCTGCTCTCACTGTTCGCGTTATTCGCAGCATCTCTCGATATACGTACGTACGTCCCGCGTTTACAATGTGCCTACACCTACATAATATAGGTACCTATTACCTACACATGGTGTATATTTTACATACACACGCGTACAAAAGATAGCAAAACCGTATCGCCGATGCGGCTGAGTTTTTCCCGCTGACGATGCTTTAACTATATAAATAAACAGGCGTCGAATTTATTTCGCCCAAGTTTTCTTTCTTCGACGAGATGATATCGAGGTAAGTCGTCAACGGTGCGCAACTTCTCCTACATCGAAACGTAGCATCGGCTTAAAAAGAATTTGATATCCGACGCGATATTCGAGAAAACAAGATGACGAAAAACTAGAGGAAGAAGGGTCTTCGGGTTGAAAAATATTTTTTACATTTTTTAACATTCGATTTTATTATTTTTCTGATACAAAATTAAGAAGGAGAGGAACATATTTTAAGGGGATAGAATTACGTATTAGAAAGGAATCGTCTTTGGGGCCCAATTTGCGAACTAATAACTTGTTTTTGCTTACCTGCTAAAAATAGAAGTGTCTCTTGTAGGCATGTAATACCCTGTGATACTCTTGATACAAATTAGACGCCAATTTCTACCCCCAAAAAACCTCCACAGAGGCAAATGGGTTCCTAAAGTTGAAAATTTTTGGAACCACTTCGTGAAATTTTTTTTTATTTTTTAAACAACTGATTATTTTTGGGCAAAACGTGGTTTTTCAAACTGTCCAAAATAGATCAAAATCTAAGAACGAAAAAGTTTTCATAGGTGTGCTTTATTCAGGGAAAGAAAAAAGTGTGGAGTAGTTTATTTTGAGTGGGAGACCTCCCAAAAAAAAATTGAGTCCTCTAGGGCAAGGGGAGAGGAACAAGAGATGCTCAAAGTGCACCTCCTTTTGAAAAAAACGCTGTTTTTTGTGTCTTTTAGTCAATCAAACTTAAAAGATGCAATTTGAGTTTCTACATCTCCCTAAACCATCGCCATCCTTCTCCGATCAAAACTCAGACTGCTACCAGGGGGTTGAAAAGTTGCAAATTGCAGTATTCCAATAATATGAAATTTTCACTGATCTGGAATGATTTTTTTTCAATGGGTAATTGAACAAAAAAATTTTTTCAGCCACTGAAAATGAATTTTGAAAAAAAATTGAAAATTTTATACACCAGTGCAGCCAACAGCGAATCATAAGATTCTAAAATACGGAATTCATATCGACTTTGAATTATTCTTTCGCCTGAAAATATTATGTATTTTTTTTTTCAATCACTAGAAGTATTTATGTATTTTGGAATTTTTTTTTTTGGAAAATTTTGTATGTCAGTCCAACCAGTTACAAATCGTGACATGCTACACTATGGAATTTACGTTAACCTGGGAGAAAATATTGGTCCAATCACTTGACGAAAAAATAATGCATTAGAGTTCATAATATCAGAATATTACAATTATAGCAACTGGCTGCACTGACGTACAAAATTTTCAAAGAAAAATTTTATATTTTTCGTTTCTGATGATTGAAAACAAAATTATTGTAAATTTTTCAAACGATAAAAAAATGAATTTAAGGTCAACGTAAATTCCATAGTGTAGCATGTCACGATTTGTAACTGGCTGCACTGACATACGAAATTTTCTTAGACCATAGAGAATTAACATAGACCGCGCTACTGATAAGCGGCGAGTTCCAACATTATTTTGCATGAAATGGGTACTTGACGGATACGACTAAACTCGAACTAGAAATGAAATCGCATCGTTTGATTTCGGTCCAATTGTTTCTATAAGGTCCCCTTGATAGTGCAAATTGACTTAGGCATAATTTTTCTGCATTTCTCTTGCAGGAATTGATCCAATTCAAGCAAGTTGAACTGGGTACTTGGCGGATAAATAAGATCGATGACCGAAGCACCGAACTCGAACCAAAAATACAGCCACGTCCTTTGAAATCGCTCCAATTTTTTTTTACTTCTGAGTTCCCCTTGATAGTGCAAATTGATTTCTCTTAATTTCCCCTGCAGGAATGGGCCCAATTCTCATAAAATAATGTTGGAACACGGTAACAACGTACGTCTTATGGCCGTAGCGCGGTCTATGTTAATTCTCTATGGTCTAAGGAAATTTTTCAAAAAAATTCCCGAAATATAGGTACTAATTCTAGTGATTGAAAAAAAAATACATAATATTTTCAGGCGAAAAAATAATCAATTCAAAATCGATATGAATTCCGTATTTTGGATTTTTATGATTTGCTATTGGCTGCACTGGTGTATAAAATTTTCAATTTTTTTTCAAAATTCACATTCAGTGGTTAAAAGAAATTTTTTGTTTAACTACTCGATGAAAAAAAAAATCATTCTAGCTAACGTAAGTGAAAATTTCATATTATTGGAATATTGCAATCTGCAACTTTTCAACCCCCTGGTAGGAGTATGAGTTTTGATCGGAGAAGGATGGCGATGGTTTAGGGAGATGTAGAAACTCAAATTGTATCGTTAAAGTGCTAAAAAGGCTTCTCACGCAATTTTGATTGACTAAAAAACACAAAAAACAACGTTTTTTCAAAAGGAGGTGCACTTTGGGCACCTCCTGTTCCCCTCCCTTTGCCCTAGTGGTCTCAAAATTTTTTGGGAAGTCTCCCACTCAAAATAAACCACTCCACCAAATTTTATCAAAATCCAAGGTATGTTTTTTTTTTTACTCCACCCTAATAATCATAACAAGTGTCAACATTCAACAAAATTGACATTTCGAATTTTTAGAGTTTCACAATGAGAAGGTGGCTGAGGTCCCCCCCCCCCCGTTTTACGAAATTGTTCGAAGAAAAATTTTGTTTTTACGTAGAAATTCTAACCCTCTGTAATACGTCGCACTCCCATTTTTGCGAAAGTTCCTCGAAAATGTTTTCACGAAAAAATGAAATTTTGAGCTCAAAATCTACGATATTGATCAAAAAAAAATTATTCAATAACGATTTTTGGTTTACTCGCGGAATTTTAACTCATGCCAATAAGTCGCAATTCTTCTTTCTCGAAATCCCCTCGAATGTTCCTGAAGAAAAAAACTGAAATATTGAGCCCAAAATCGGCGGATTAGCTCAAAATGAAAAACCAATGGCATTGCCAGATTTATAGAGAAATTTTAACCTACTTTGATAGGTCGCAAGCCTACTTCGCATAAATGTTATGATTATGAAAATTCATTTTTTTTTGGCATTTTTTAGGAAAGGGGACCACTTGGTCACAAAATTGATTTTGAGAAAAACGCAAAAATGTGAGTTAGGGTCGAAAATATAGATTTTTTTATTTTTGATGGATTCGTGTTCTATGGTTCTAATTTTTCGGATTCTACAGAAAATTTCCCATAAGATTGAAAAAAAAACGAATTTTTGCCTCATGAATTCGCTTTTTATTGAACATTTTCACTCAAAAAGTTCAAACGAGTTTTTCTCGAAACATACGTTTTTCCAACATTAAATTTCAACTCCTTGTAAAACGGTCAATTTTTCATAAAAAAATAACTACTAAGAAAATTCCAATATCTCGAAAATGACTTTTGTGATCAAGTGGTCCCTTTTCCTAAAAAAATGCCACTTTCGATGATTCACAGTCCAAATGCGTAAATTGAAAAATTAATTTCTCGCAATTATGCCAGTCGTTTTTCAATAGTTCGGTATTTTTGGATGCCAAATAAACCCATCTACTCACAAATATGTTTTTTTCTTTTTCCCGAACCATTATCGTGCTCCCAGAGTCCAGAGTCATTTTAAAGCAAAAAATGGCCAAAATCGAAAAAAATAATCATAAATTACATAATCCAATTGATTTTTCTTTCTTCGAAAAAAATACACCAGTTCAATTTTCAAATTTTGGTCTAAAAATATTACAAGTTCCATTTTGTACTCTCTCCTCGTCGATTCTAACTTCAATATACTTCGAAAAACCGAAAAATGTTCACGCAGGGATTCCAAAAATTTTCGAAATTTCAAACATTGAAGATTCATTACGCCACCAAAACGATTTTTAGAGGAAATGAACGCTTGATTCGTATAAAGACCATCGCAAATAACAATTTCAGGATATTCAAGTCCGAAATGGTCGAAGTTCAAAATAGGGTCGTCGAGAGGTGAGGAGGGAGGGGGTGCAGAGGGTGCATTTGTACCGGACCTGTGTTTTTTGAACAGCTGGTAGAGGGTCCGAAACTTCAATTTTATATTTTACTTGGAGAAAATATGCTCAAGGCTGGTGGAAAGAACAGAAAAGTACAGATCGTTTAAAAATAATAAGTAGGTAGGTATTTCGTTCTGTTCTGATCAAGACAAAACCTTTTTTTCGTTTACGATTTTCTTTTTTCCTTCCAGCGTTGAAAAGAAACAATTTCTTATTTTTATGCTTTATGATCATATTAATTTCCTGAAATTTCTGGAATTGATCGTTTTAAAGGATGAATCGATTTTTTACGGGTTTCATGATTCAACATTTATTTTGTGAGACCATTTTATCAAAATAAACTCTTCAATTAAGAAAAAAAAACTGAACACCAGAACGTTTCATTAATTTTAAAAATGATTTGTTCCTGAACGGAACAGAACAAATCGACGTTCTGTTCCACCAGTCTGGAATATGCTACAAAAAAAAGTAATTTTCTTCCCTAATTTTTTTCATTCCAAAGAGTAAGAAAAAGTGACAGAAGAAAAAAAAATACGGAAGGAGCTAAAAAATTAATTTTTAAAATTTCTTTATGAGAAGGAGAGCTCGAAAATTTCTGCTGCACCGGATCTGCATTCGTTTTTGCCCACTCTGATCCAAAATTAGGTCCAACTCTTCTTCACAATATTTTTACTCTTGATTAACGCCTGAAATGAGCTCGAATCGTAAATTCTACTTTATTCAACAATTGAAATTCCTCAGTTCACTTCTAAATCAATTATTCTACCTCGAATCCACTCACACACACAAATACTCGTTATCTTCATTCTCAAAGTAAATACAAATAATTATTCTCAAAACGCAAAAATCTCCAACACTGATACTGGGTGATTTTTCGTACACGACCGTTCTACACATTCGCATTATTATTTGCAAACACGCCCCGCTCATAAATCCAAAATATATCTATTCGAATAAGCCATACGAAGGCAGGGACGAGGTCGGGGGTACAGATAGTATCCCCAAGGTATCGCAAAACATCACATACAAGCGTCCAATTCGTAACCATGAGCTACGCAGACGATAAAGCTGCAGCTAAGGCCACGTCGGCGAAGAAAAATTACACCTTTGCAAAGCTACCACTTAAGTAACGCTCGATATTCGAGTAAAATCGTTGAAAAGTTTCGCTACAAAGAGATCGAAAACATTAGATAATATTGAAAGAGGTCGACTCGGGATTTTTTTTAGGGTTATGCTAATACGAATCCCTAATTGATACCTTTGTAGACCGATACGAGTACGTACGTTTAGTTAAAAATTTTTTATAGCTGTGATAAAATCTCGAGTCTCATTTGACTTATTAAAAAATACACGACTACTTCCTATACCGGTTCCGAAGGAAACGTTTAATATTGGACTAACATTTTTTAACATATTATTACGTACTGTTTCGACTGATCGAATTACGTGACTAAAATGTATCCAATAATCGCTCTTTTCTATGAATAATAGAAGTGTCAAGGTTGAAAAAGTTTGGTATATAAATCCTTCTAGCCTGAATTTTAATAGGTAGATACGTAAATATTCCTTTAAAAACAAAGAAAACGAGAAAGTGATTAAAAATTTTACAAAAAAGACATTCCAAAATAAAATCTTACATCATTTCTGAAAACCTTCCAACCAACAAATGACAAGTTTAAAAAAAATAGAAAGTGTAAAAATTTTCCGTTTTTTCGTTATTTTGTGATATTTGAGTCAGGTAGGCACCTCAAAAGTATCAGAAGACATAATTATTCAACTTTTAAAAATTACTCCAAGTTTTGAAAAATTACCAAATCTAGAACAATCGTGCAGGTTTTGAAGAAAATCATCCAAGGTACGAAAATAACGTCCAAGTTTTGAAGAATGGTCAAAGTTGGGGGAAATACCATCATTGTTCCGAGAAATTTTCAAAAAATCATTCAAATTTAGGAAATCAAACTTATAAAATATTAGGTATCCTATTTTTAGGTGGCCGTTCAAGTTTTGAGAAATACGGCCGTGTTTAGTAAAATTATGCAATTTTTAGTAAATTGTTCAATTTTAGGAGAATTGTTCAATTTCGGGAGAATTGTTCAATTTCAGGAAAATTGTTCATTTTTTCAGGAAATCTGTTCAATTTTACGAAAATTGTTCAATTTGTTGTTCAATTTTAGAAAAATTATTCAATTTCAGAAAAATTGTTCAATTTATTTTTTAATTTTAGGAGAATTGTTCAATTTCAGAAAAATTGATCAAATTTTTAAAAAATGGTCAGTTTTAGGGAAATTGTTCAATTTTAGGAAAGTGTTCAATTTCAGGAAAATTGTTCAATTTCAGAAAAGCTGTCAAAATTTTAAAAAATTGTTCTTTTTTTAGAAAAATTGTTCAAATTTAGGAGAATTGTTCAATTTCGGGAGAATTGTTCAATTTCAGGAAAATTGTTCATTTTTTCAGGAAATTGTTCAATTTGTTGTTCAATTTTAGGAAAATTATTCAATTTCAGAAAAATTGTTCAATTTATTGTTCAATTTCAGGAGAATTGCTCAATTTATTTTTTAATTTTAGGAGAATTGTTCAATTTCAGGAAAATTGTTCAATTTTAGGAAAATTGTTTAATTTCAGGAAAATTGCTTAATTTCATGAAAATTGCTTAATTTCATGAAAATTGTTCAATTTCAGGAAAATTGTCCAATTTCAGAAAAGCTGTCCAAATTTTAAAAAATTGTTCTTTTTTAGAAAAATTGTTCAATTTTAGGGAAACTGTTTAATTTTAGGGAAATTGTTCGATTTCAGGAAAATTGTTCAATTTTAGGAAAATTGTTCAATTTCAGGAAAATTGCTCAATTTTAGGGAAATTGTTCAACTTCAGGAAAACTGTTCTATTTTAGGAAAATTGTATGGAAAAACTTGATTGTTTTAGAATCTCCGTTCTTAAAAAGCTTGTCTAACTTGTAAGGATGATTGTTCCATTTTAGGAAAATTCTCCAATTTTCGGAAAATCGTACATGTTTAGAAAAACTTACAAATTTTTATAAAATCAGTCAAGTTATGGGTGCTGTCCAAGATTTAGAACATCGTCCAATCTCTAAAAATAGGTTCACGTTGAAAAAAACCATCAAATTTCTGAAAAATCGTTCAAATTTAAAAATAAAAAAAAAAATTCGAAAAAGTCCAAGAGTTGTCCCTTCCTCCAATTCTTAAAAAATCGTCAGATTTTTCAAAAACCGTTAAAAATTTGGAAAAATTTCTTTGTATTCTCAAAAATATCATCTTGGTTTTAAAAAAGTAATCGAATTTTGAACAACCTATTTTTTGAAGAACTTACATGTTTTAGAAAAGCGCTCATCAAAAAATCATTCAATTTTCACAAAATTATTCAAGTTTTGAAAAATTCTCCAACTTATCTTTAGGAAATCGTTCAAGTTTTGATAGTTTGTTATTTCTTGGACAATTGCTTAAATTCTAGAAAGACTTGTTCGATGATTGGAAAATATCGTTCAAATTTTAAATACTCGTTTAAGTTTTGAAAATTCCTGCAATTTTCAAGAAATCATTCAAGTTCTGGAGAATCAATCCTCTAATTTCCAGGAAATTGCTTATGTTTCTTAAAATCCTACAATTTTTAGAAAATCTTTCGAGTTTTTTCATATCATTCAAGTTTGGGAAATCGCGCAAATTTATAGAAAAAAGCCATCAATTTCTAAAAAAAAAGTTTCAAGTTCTAAAAATTTATCTAATCTTTGAAAAATTGTAATACAAAGTATGTCCCAGTATTTAAGAAATCGTCAATTACGGTGTGGAAAATTGTCTAATTTTTAAGAAGTTCTCTAAACCTTGAAAAAACGTTCCATTTTCAAACAACAATCCAAGCTTTGAAAAATTTTCCAATTTTTGGAATAAATCGTCCAAGTTCTGAAAAAAATCCTCTAAATTTTGAATAGTTGCCCAGTTTTTTAAAAAAATCACGGGTTTTGGAAAATTTTACAATTTAGGGAAAATTGTCTAGCTTCTTGATACCTAGCTATCTACGTCCAAATTTTCAAAAAAAATGTATCTCTAAAAAAAGTTTTCAAGTTTTTGAAAATTTTTCCATTTTTAGGAAATCGGATAAGTTAAAATTTTTCCATTTTTAGGAAATCGGATAAGTTTTGAAAAATCGACCATTTTTAGAAAACTGACCAGAATTTGAAAAATGGCCCCAGTTTTCCATTGGAAAATCACTTAGCTCTCAGAAAATCCTCCATATTTTGAGAAATCGTCCCACTTTTCAAAAATTGTAATAAGCAAACAGCCCCTGAAAAAAATGTACACAACTGTTCAAATTATTCGACTCCGCCAGAGATGAAAAAACTCAAAAAATTCACAGAAAAAATACAAACGGAACCAATTTTTACCGTATCATTTTTCACTCTCATCTCCTTCTGTACCCGGCCCATCATACATTTTGTCATTAGAATTTATTTCAAAAAAGAACGATCCAAATACGTAGGTACGTAAAAATGTCACGGCAACGTGGACCAGATGGCTAGCGGTTTCGATTCATTTCCAAATGACAGTACCGTGTTCGCCATCGCATCGCCGCGTAAATCGCGTTAATACTCCCCCTTTCCCCCTCCCTACGTGACCATCATACGTCGACGGTAACGCGAATCTATCTACCTATATTAGATACTTGGACTTACCAATGTTTGAGCTGCGGTTTGATGCTGAAACAGAATGAAAATTTTGATTAGTTATGACAAATGAGGTGCTTTGAAAATCTCATCCAATATACATAATATGTGTACCTATAAACCTAAACGAGCAACGCACGTACGTATTGCTACGTAATACACAAGCGTTTCCGCTCTTCTACAAGTATTATGTATTGTAAAGGTACATCTACATAATACACACTCTCTTTGCGATCAGCATGCGAATTTCACCCTCAAAACAACACGTACAATATCCATAAACGTTTACGTATGCAGAAATACGTTGGTAATTAAAAAACCAAACTTTAAATAACTGGGCTGCGTTCAATTTGGGTTTTCAAATTATGTATTTCAATTTGAAACGTTCCTGAAAGACTCGAATTAATAATTTTGTCACCCAACTAAAATTAAATGACTTTTCACAATCATTTTTAATGACAAAAATAATGAAAATAAGAACTTTCTGAATTTAAATGAACGAATTTGCACAGACAGTTTTTCAAAAATTTCGATGATTTTTCAAAACTTGAATTATTTTTCAAAACTTTAAACTTTTTTTAAAATTGGAAATTTTTTTGAATTTTGACAATTTTTTCTAAAATTTGCACAATTTGTTTAAAATTTGCGCAATTTGTTCAAAAAATTTGCACAATTTGTTTAAAAATTTGCACAATTTGTTTTAAAAGTTGCACAATTTGTTTAAAAAGTTGCACAAATTGTTTAAAATTTGCGCAATTTGTTTAAAAATGTGCGCAATTGTTTAAAAATGTGCGCAATTTGTTTAAAATGTGCACAATTTGTTTAAAAATGTGCACAATTTGTTTAAAAATGTGCACAATTTGTTTAAAAATGTGCACAATTTGTTTAAAAATGTGCACAATTTGTTTAAAAATGTGCTCAATTTATTTAAAAATGTGCTCAATTTGTTTAAAAATGTGCACAATTTGTTTAAAAAAATGTGCACAATTTGTTTAAAAATGTGCACAATTTGTTTTTAAAAATGTGCACAATTTGTTTTAAAAAATGTGCACAATTTGTTTTAAAAAATGTGCACAATTTGTTTAAAAATTAGGACAATTTGTTTAAAAAGTTGCACAATTTGTTTAAAAAGTGGCACAATTTGTTTTAAAAAAATGCATATTTTTTAAATTTGCACAATATTTTTTAAATTTGCACAATTTGTTTAAAAATTTGCACAATTTATTTAAAAAGTTGCACAATTTGTTTAAAAAGTTGCACAATTTGTTTAAAAAGTTGCACAATTTGTTTAAAAAGTTGCACAATTTGTTTAAAAATGTGCACAATTTGTTTAAAAATGTGCTCAATTGGTTTAAAAATGTGCACAATTTGTTTAAAAAGTTGCACAATTTGTTTAAAAATGTGCACAATTTGTTTAAAAATGTGCACAATTTGTTTAAAAATTTAAACCATTTTCTAAGCTTAGAAAGTTCTATAAAAATTGGAGGACTTTAAAAAAACACCTCCGAAAAATTTAAACATTTTCCAAAACTTGAATGATTTTCTAAAAATTGCAGAAATTTTCAAAACTTGAACGATTATTTGAAATTTGAACAATATTTTCTCATCTTTGAATAATTTTTACCAAAATGTAGACGATTTTCCAGAAATTAAAGAATTCTCTCAAAATTGGACGATTTTTAAAACTTCGATTATTTCCTGTCAGTTGGAAAATTCAAAGTAAACGCCAGCCAGTAATTTATCTATTCGAAGTTCTGTTCTTTCTCCTCGATACAGTAAATTATTTCCGCGTCGATTCCTTTTCGAGTGCAATAATTACAATTGCAGCAATTTCGCGTTTAAATAATCTCTAAGCTGATTCCGTTTCGGGTTTATTCATCATTCCGACAATATGGATTATTAATTTGTATATAATAGAATGCGATGCCCAAAAGGGGGAAAAGTATTTAGAAACAATATTTACCTACTAAATGGTTCGGCTGGTATCAAATTGAATACCTATAGGTATTATTGATACTTATCAACGTGTATTATAACGACGAATATATAACCATTAGCAATACCTAACGCTAAATTCAAATTGCCTGTGAATTGTATTCAAAACTACGATTCAAATCAAGTTTTTTAATTTCGTGTAAACAGAGGTTCTCAAAATGCAAATTGTTCGTTAGAAAGATGCGAAGAAACACGCATGGATTTTGACGAATATTAATGAGATGGTATTTTACATCATAATTTTTTTCTCAAAAGCAGCTAGCAAATATTTTTTTGAAGTCTTAAGAAGGGGAAACTTTGATTTTGCATACGAAATTGATGCCAAGTTTCAATATTTAGGAAATTTTTCAACCTTGTAACCAAATTAATTTTCAAGCCCTGCTTTTGAATTTACTTTGTTTTAAGTATACCTTAAACGAAAGGTATCCATAAGCCAACCATGATATTGTGTAAGGAAGAGTTGAGTTGGAGAGTGGGGGTCAAAATTTATTGAAAAATCGAGTAAGTATTCGGAGTATTTTCAATAGGCGAATGATACAGGCAAAGAAAAATTGAGAGATTTTTGGAACCAACAATCAATACTTGAATAGGTACTTTCTAAATTTGAATCAGTCAAATTAGGTGAAATTCTGTCATCTTGAATCAGTAAAATAAATTTCACTAAAAATCAGTGATTTTTCACTGATCTTTCTGCTAAAAATTATTGATTTTTTCCAACAACCAAATTGAGAATTCACTGAAAAATAAGTTTTTTTTTTTTACCAAAAAAACACAGATTTTCAATGAAATCTATTTCACTGATTCCAAAAGACATGAATTTTTATAAAATTTGATTCAGATCTAGAAAATAAGTTCATTCAAGACATATATCGGCATTTTTTTTTGAAAAATGCACATCTTTTGACATTTTTTTGATGGAAAATCTTCTTGGTGAGGGAAGGGGGGAAGCTTGCGCCGTGAGCCCTCTGAGTCTAGCCCTTGCGTGCGAATATGAAGGTAGGTATCTAAACCGGCGATAAAACTTGGGAAAAACAATAAAAATACTTAAATTGAAAGTAAGTACACCCCAAAAAATTTCTGTTAGAAATTCAAATGATTTGAAAAGTTGTGCCAGCTTTTTTCGAAATCATGGTGTTTCCTTCTCACAGTTTTTTAAAAATCAAACAATTATTTCAAAAACTGAACGATTTTCCAAATTTTGGAGAATTTTTCATAACTAGAGAGGCAAATAATTAGAAAAAATTAAAAAAGTTTGGAACTATTTGTAAAAAATTGAAGAATCTTTTAAAACGAATGATTTTTCAAAAATTGAACGATCGCCCAAAAATTGATAAATTTTTCAAAATTCAAACAAATTTTCAAAAATTTTACGATTTTTTAATACTTGGACGAGGGGTTTCGAAAAATTGTACAATTACCGAATAAAAATTGGAAACATTTTCAAAACTTGGGGTAGGTTTTTCTAAAATCTTGACGAATTTTCAAAAACTTGGATGATTTTTGGAAAGTTGAACAATTCTCAAAACTCGATAGTTTTTAAAATATTTGACGATTTTTTAAAAATTTGACCAACAGCACATTAAAAATCGGATGATATTTATCAAAACCAAAATACATCTTGTTGTCGCATCACTTCCTTAAAACAGATACCTTACCTATATCGTCGTGCAAGTACCTTCGTAATACACCTCGATCAATATTAAGCAACTTTTCGCCAACAATACGGTACGAATGCTCAACATGGAAACTTTTTATCGCCGAACGAGTTTCCTACCAAAATCAACTAACCACAAATTTAAATTAATATATCCGAACAGCGATTCATTCCGCGACAAGACGAGACGATGTTTCTCGAAATTTTCTACGTAAGAAGAAATACATCAAATACCAATTTGTATATATAGGTATGCTGGCATTATAGCGGAGAACTTTTTATACGCGCGAGAGTACGATTGAATTAAAACGATAAAAATTCTTGGTGTTTTGTCGTCGACGACGATGCTATTGACATCTGCAAAGTGCTTTTAACGCGATACAATATCAACAAAAACCGGAAATACAATACGAAGGAAGAGGAATGTAGGTAATATCAACGTTTCGTCTTTTTGGTATATCGTCACTATATATCTTTTCAACTGCTGTCCTATCCTTCCTTCTTTTATTTTTATCCACCTCCGAAATTTCAAATTGGGCCCCATGGAGTTTCGTTGCAAATTTCGAATTTCACAAAAGTGATTATCAATTATAGTAGGGTAATTCAAAAAAAACCTATCCGCAATCCTGAATTCTGACGAAAATTCGTAAGTTAATTTCGCTTGAGTGGAGGATCTTCCGAAAAATTTAGCTCAAAACCAGACAAGTTTAAAAGACCGCAAAGTGAAATCATTAAGAAAAACACACGGTGTTTGCCAATCACCCACTGGGAACCTCGATCATTTAAAATGATGCCATTTCTACAAGAGAGTTGAGAAAAGTTGCAGATTGCAAATTTTAAAATTCTTAGATATTTTTTCCAAAATAAAATTGCTCACTCAAAACATCTCAAAATCGAGTAGTGATGTTGATATTTTTCATTTTTAGTATCGATTTCAGAAAAAACTTATTACAAATTAGCATACTTATTATATTTTTCTTATTTTTTCACAAGAAAGAAAAAGCAATATTTTTTAAAAATTCAATTTTTAAATTCCGAAGTGATAAAATGAATTTACATCAAAAGCTAAAAAATGATAAAAATTGACAAGAACAGACATCAATTTGGCTCCATTTCAGACGCCACGCCCATTCAAGGGAGGGGAGGTGAGAGTGGTCTTTATCGATTGTGCTCTAATAGGCTAGCATTATTTTCGTTTGTGCTCACCCCTTCCTCCGAAAATAAATATAGGTTAGAGCGGGGCGTCAGAAATGGTGCCCCACCCATTCAAGGGAGGGTGGGAGTCCCCTTTATCATTTGTGCTTATTTTGTGCTCCAATGTGCTAGCATTATTATCATTTGTGCTCACCCCTTCCCCTCAAAATAAATATAGGTAAGGGCGGGGCGTCAGAAATGGTATTCAAGGGAGGAGGTGGGACTGCCCTTAATGGGTTGTGCTCATTTTGTGCTCTAATGTGCTAGCATTATTTTTTTTGTGTCCACCCCTTCCCCTGAAAATAAATATAGGTTAGGGCGGGGCGTCAGAAATGGTGCCCCACCCATTCAAGGGAGGACATGGGAGTCCTCTTTATCGTTTGTGCTCGTTTTGTGCTCTAATGTGCTAGCATTATTTTTGTTTGTGCTCACCCCTTCCTCTGAAAATAAATATAGGTAAGGGCATCGTGTCAGAAATGGTATGCAGGGGAGGAGGTGGGAAGGCCCTTAATCGATTGTGCTCGTTTTGTGCTCTAATGTGCTAACATCAGGGCTGCGAAAACGATGAAATTTTGGTTCCCATTCTCTTTCTCGTTCTTCAATAATATTTAATATCGTTCTCGTTCTCATTCTCCTTTTCCAAAAGTTGTTCTCATTCTTGTTCTTCAAATTTTTTGTTTTTTTTTTTTGTTCTTGGTACTTTATTTTTCTCGTAACTCGAAAATATTGGCATTTTTCAATCGAAAAATTGAAACAATGGAAAATCATTGTTCTTTCTCGTTCTTCACTTATTGTTCTCGTTCTCATTCTAGTTTTTTTAATGCTTTCAAAGTTTTTCTTTTTCTCGTTCTCAAATTTTGTGGTTCTTATTAGTTCTTTGTTCTTTGTTCTCATTCGTTCTCACAGCCCTGGCTATCATTTTTTTTTTGTTCACCCCTTCCCCTGAAAATAAATATAGGTTAGGGCAGGGCGTCAGAAATGGCGCCCTACCCATTCAAGGGAGGAGGTGGGAGGCCCCTTTATCATTTGTGCTCGTTTTGTGCTCCAATGTGCTAGCATTATTTTCGTTTGTTCTCACCCCTGCCCCTGAAAATAAATATAGGCGAGGGCGGGGCGTCAGAAATGGTATTTAAGGAAGGAGGTGGGAGTGCCCTTAATCGATTGTACGCGTTTTGTACTCCTATGTGCTAGCATTATTTTTGTTTGTGCTCATCCCTTCCCCTGAAAATAAATATAGGTTAGGGCGAGGCGTCAGAAATGGTGCCCCACCCATTCAAGGGAGGAGGTGGGAGTCCTCTTTATCGTTTGTGCTCGTTTTGTGCTCTAATGTGCTAACATAATTTTTGTATGCGCTCACCCATTCCCCTGAAAATAAATATAGGTTAGGGCGGGGCGTCGAAAATGGTGCCTCACCCATTTAAGGGAGGAGGTGGGAGTCACCTTTATCGTTTGTGCTCGTTTTGTGCTCTAATGTGCTATTATTATTTTCGTTTGTGCTCGTCCTTTCTCCTGAAAATAAATATAGGTCAGGGCGGAGCGTCAGAAATAGTGCCCGCTTATTCAAGGGAGGAGGTGGGAGTGCCCTTAATCGATTGTGCTTGGTTTGTGCTCCCAAGTGTTGGCATTGTGCTCATCTCCTCCCCTGAAAATAAATATAGGTCAAGACGGGCGTCCGAAATGGTGCCCCGCCCATTCAAGTTTGAGGGATGGAAGTGGGGTCAATCAATTGTGCTCGGTTTGTGCTCCCCACCTTCTATGGGTGGATGTCAGAAATGCTTTCTAAAAAACTTGAAAAAGAAATCTTGATAAAAATAATATAGAGGTTTGGGCAATATTTCATTTTGAGGAAAATCACATTTTGGCCTCTTCTTTGATCTGCTTAAATTTAAACCATCAGATCAGATCAGATCAGATCTAAAGATGTGTCATTGGGAGCCCATAGCACAATAAGATTGATAAACGGAACGAACAAAAAAAATAATGAAAACAAGGGGTAAAAATTAAAAAAGTAATTTGATCAACAAACTTATACGTATCGTGTACGTTTCATCGAGTGGATCGAGTAAATGGACGGCGTAAATCTGTACTTGTAACTTTTTACCAACGAAATAAGAAAAGACACGAGCGGTTGGCGTTGTTTGAATTGCAATACGCTATGTTGGTGTATAAAAATACCTCGAAGATATAGTTTTTCAAAAGATTACGTACCGGTAATCTGATTATCGTATACTCGGTACGTGTATTCGTAAAACTAACTCGACGAATCGGTGCACGAGAAATAAATTGCGGATTTATACTGCTCGAGAGATGTTGCAAGACGAACCTGGTACCTACTACCTAACTAAACTTAACTTACATAGCTACACATATGTTGGCTGTACACGAGAACAATGTAATAATAAATCATTTGTTTTAATCTTATTATTTGAAAAAATACCTAAACGGGTAACTTTTTGCAGTGTAAGTCGATAAACAATGTTTCACAAATATTAGTAGGTCAACATTTACTATTTAGAAAAAATGGCCATTTCGAGATGAAAATGAAATTTAGCTCTTGGAAGTATAGGTATTTCAGAAACCGCGTCCTCTCAAGTCTCAAACCCTAAATGATTCTGGCGAATTTCCTAGATTTTTTACCATTACCCAGAAATAAACATCTTTCAAAAGTACCTAGGTACCAGAGTCCTGCACGGTATAGTTAAATACCCGGTATAACCGTACAACTAATCGGATAATCTAACTAGTTACATTTTAACTAGTTAGACTTTTGATGCGCGCGCAACTGACGAATACAACTGTAGTTAACTATTATTCGGTGGTACGATCAACTAGTTAACTAGTTATTTGACCAGATACGTATTTGTGTACAGGCATGAGTCATCCATCCCTTGAGAGACTTACAATATAAGGAAAGTGTATGGGGCGGCGCATGCGTATTTCATATGAATTCAAACTAACTAGTTGCCAACTAGTTGGCAACTAGTTAAAAATAACCGCCCGGCAAACGAATAGTTACTTTTTGCTGAAACCGATTACCCCATAGTTAACTATTACGAACCGTAATATCTAACTAGTTAGAATGAGTCATTCATCATATCGTCTGTATAGTTAAAAAAATAACTAACTAGTTAGGATTTAACTATACCGTGCAGGACTCTGCTAGGTACCTAAATTAAGAGAATTGTCATTTTGTAGCAATAATTTTCATTTTCTGAAAATTATCATTTTTGGAAAAAATTATCAACAGAGTAGAAATTTCAATTTTTTCAGAAAAAAAAATGATTTCCAGTAAAAATTATCTGCCATTTTAGCAAAAAATAAACTATTTTCTGAAAAAAAATTGGGCGAAAATGATCATTCCCTGGACTTTTTAAACCACTGCTTCAAAAATTACAAATTTTAAAAAATACAAAAATCTGGGGAAAAGTGCCAGCGTATTTTCAATCAATTTGGCCTACGTCATCCCCTCGAAGCATTTTGGCTAAATTTTCGAAAACGTGTCTTCTCAACATCTGAATAACTGCAGCGAATTTCCTAGATTTTTTTGCCGTTGTTCGATAACGACCATTTTTCAATGTACTGAAATCCAGGAAATTAAGTATAATTTTTAGCAATAATTGCACAGGCCTGCATTTTTTCAATTTTTTTGCTGTTTCTGATTAGCTTTACAGTGCTGAATTTATATGATTTCAGGTTTCATAATTTGAATTTTTTCTGGCTTTGCACTTTTTGATGACTTTTGACACTTCCAGTTGATTTTCTGGGCAAAGAAAGGGTCACACGAAAAAAATGAATGGAACAAAAATTATAGAGCGCGAAATTTTCGAGGTATTTCATGAAAAAAACTAATTGGACTCCACAAAAAGGAAATTTCACATTTTACAATGTTCTATTCATAATTTTTTTAGAGGCTTGATTTTCCCACATAACTGATTTTTTAATTAATGAATCACTTTCAACATTCCTCATTTGTAACAATTGAATATTATTGCAGGCCGGTAATTTGATAATTTTTTTCCTGCAAAATCATTCTGATGGGTAATTATGACCTAATTTTTCGTATCGAGTTCGAATATGATTTCAGCGTATCTTCCAATTTGAATTTTTTCTTGAATTTTTTTTTACACCTTAAAGTCGATTTTCTGAGCACAGGAAGAGTCCTACGAAAAAAATTAATGGAACATAAATTGCAGAACGTAAAATTTCCTTTCTGTAGAGTTCAATCATTTTTTTCGTGGAAATCTTGACTTTCAAGAAATTTTCAATAAAAAATTAAAATTGAACTTTGAAATTCGACTGAAATATTTCGAAAACTGAGCTCACTAAGGAAAAATTAATTTGACTCCACAGGAATAATACACTCCACGATTCATATTCGATTCATTTTTTTTTGTATGACCCTTGCTTTATCCAGAAAATCCATTTCAAAAGTCAAAATTGTCAACATTAGTGCGAAAAATCTAATCAAAACCACTTTACCAATTTCAGACAGCATTTTCTACGTTGACCTGCATTATCTTTTTTTAAAAATATTAACCAATTATTTTTGGTAAAAATTTTCTTCTTCTGGTTTACTGCCAATTTTGGGTAATGCCTCCTGCTGAAGTTCGTTCGCGACCCTAAAAAGATGCTATCTCAGCTTCTACCCCCCCCCCCCAGAATTGGTTACCACTTTTGTCCTTTACAAGGACGTTAAAAATTTACAAATCGCAAAGTTGAAGATTTTTTAATTTTTGGAAAATTCAAATTTCTCACGCAAACAACTCAAAATCAAGCAATTTTCTTCATCATCTACAATAATTTTTGTTGACAATTTCTTAAACATTTTCAAGGCAGTGCTGCAAACTGCATTTCAATTGACTATTTTTCATAAAATTTAAATTGGCAGTACTGCCTTGAAAATTAAAAAAAAATTAATTCATATTAATGACCAAAATTTTTTTGCTTACTTTTCAAGCCATTGAATGGACAACTTGAAATTTATGAAAATTGCGTGGCCCAAAATGCAGTTGGCAGCATTATCATGAAGATTTCTTGGGGAAAAAAATTCTAAGTGGCCAAAAAACGTTTTAGCTTGATTTTGAGGTGTTTGAATGAGCAATTTGAATTTAGAAAAAATCTAAATAAATATTCAACTCGCGACTTGCAACTTTTCAACCCCTTTGCAGAAGGCAAAAATATTACTGATCCACTTTGAAATCCTTCAGCTGAGCTTATTTCAATTTTACTATCTACAGAAGTTGGTAAAAAAAAAAAATGAAAATCTCAAAATACAACATATAAATTCGATAGGAGTAAAGTATTACGATTGGGCTTTTGAGAATCATAAATGCGGTTATAATGCAAACCTATGTAAGTAATTTTACCAATATCGAGAAATGCTATTCATTTTTATATCGAGTAAAAGTAAGTAAGTACCTTTTACGCAAGCATACGTATAAATGTAAACTCGTATTACCATACTTTTATAGCTCATTTCTTCCTTTCTATTTTCTTCCGGTTGCTGGTATTGGGTACGTTGATTCTTCTCCCCCTACTTCTCCCCTTCAATCTTATAAATTTCTTTCACTCGTTTTTTTTCATCAAACGTATACCTAAACAACACCGCATCGTACTCACAGTGCACTTACGTTACACCTAAATAAAAGTTGGCAATTCCATTTATGGTTTAAGATTTAATATGCGCGTTAAAGTACGTAACTTTGGAGCTGGAGGTTCGTTCGAGAGTGTTCGTTTGAATATAATACCTTTACCGCCTTCATAACACGATTAGGGACTTTTTTCTTCCATACGTACGTTTCGTCGTATGCAAATGCTATACAGGTAGATGCGGGTCTATAAGTGGTAGATATAGGGCTACGTATTGCTGCCATTTTCTCTCTCGACGTAAAATTTTGTCGATGGTTGTGATTTTTGCTCACAAAATAAAATAATTCTTTTTCAAGTGAAGTGTTTGTGAAGTGATTTGTCAACACAGTGAGTCCTTAAAAAAAATTTGAATCGAATAAATTTTCAGCCATGAAGATATGATTGGAACTCGATACTTATCTGAGAAAATTGCCTCGATTTTAAAAATGAAGGAATAAAATTCAGGAAAACTGAGACTTAAATTCGAAAAAACCCTGGATCGAAAATGAAAAAACTCTAGAAGGGAAAATGAACTAGATTTTTTACTCACAATGGAGGTATCCCAACTCAAAGTGAAATTTTGAGCCCAAACAAAAAAAAATCGAAAGTACATCATAACAGGACCTCGGACCCAAAATTTCAGGTTCTGAAGTTTATTTTTCGATTTTTGGCGAATTTTTCAAATTTCAAAATCACCTCATCGTTCTAAAAAATATGAAAATTTGATCTAATCAACCAAAAAAGCTGAAATTTGGTATATACCCTATTTTCGACCTCTCGAATTGATTGGAAACGGTTTCAAGACGTTTCGGAGTCACCAGAAAATTTTGGAATTTTCCAGCGATGGAGAAAAGTCCATAAAAATGGTCCATATGCACTTCAGCACATATAATCGCGGATTGTCCATTTTGGTGATCTATATCATCTACTAAATCACAATTTTCCAAAATACGTAACTCTGAGTTCAAATACGCTTTTTGGGGCAAGAAATTTTCCTGGATAAAATTTTAAAATTTTCTGATTGCTCCGAATTGTCTCAAAACCGCTTCCATTCGATTCGGAAGGTCGAAAATAGGGTATCTAAGTATCAAGTTTCAACTTTTTACTTCAATGTATACGCATTAGGCAAATTTTTCAATTTTTTTCAGAAAAATTTCTTGCCAAAAAATGCGAATTTGAACTCAAAGTTACAAATTTTTTTTGGAAAATTGTGTTTTAATTGATTGAATGGGTCACCAATATGGATAATCCGCAACTCGATAGATACCCTATTTTCGACCTTCCGAATCGAATGGAAGCGGTTTTGAGACAATTCGGAGCAATCAGAAAATTTTAAAATTTTTTTCAGGAAAATTTCTTGCTCCAAAAAGCGTATTTGAACTCAGAGTTACGTATTTTGGAAAATTGTGATTTAATCGATGAAATAGGTCACCAATATGGACAATCCGCGATTATATGTGCTGAAGTGCATATGGGCCATTTTTATGGGCTTTTCTCCAGCGCTGGAAAATTCCAAAATTTTCTGGTGGCTTCGAAACGCCTCGAAACTGCTTTCAATCAATTCGAGAGGTCGAAAATAGAGTATATATACCAAATTTCAGCTTTTTTCGTTGATTAGATCAAATTTTCATATTTTTTAGAACGATGAGGTGATTTTGAAATTTGAAAAATTCGCCAAAAATCGAAAAATGAACTTCAGCACCTGAAATTTTGGGTCCGAGGTCCTGTTATGATGTACTTTCGATTTTTTTTTGTTTGGGCTCAAAATTTCACTTTGAGTTGGGATACCTCCCTTGTCAGACGCATTTTTAAATTTTCCTTAATTTTATCGACTCAAAAATAAATTTTTCAACTTAGGAACCCTCCTATAATTGCAAATTTTACCACTAGTAACTTTTTTTGATAAAAAATGATATTTTTTTAATATTGAGAAAAGAGAGGGCAAACTGTTCACTGCTCCCAAATTCACGTCCGATGGATAATTTAATAAAAATGGAAATGAAATTGAAATTCCAACTCCGAAATTGAGATAATTTCAGTTCTCCAGTCCTGCGGATGACCAAAAAAAATTGGGAATGAACCTCAAACACAAAAATGAAAAAAAATTCAAACTGAAATACAAACTAAATTTCAAAAACTGAATGAAACCAAAAACAGCGAGGTAAAAATTGAAAGTTGAATACCAAAAACTGAAATTTATAGCTTTGTAAATGATTGAAAACAGTAACTTTAAGTGAACCTCAAATTCAGAAACTGAAATAAAAAAATGAAAATTAAAAACTGGAACTGAAATAATTTTATGTGAAAGAGATATTGTTCAGTATAAACACGATTGAAAGAAATTAGAAAGAAAATGATGAAATTCCAAATTTTATGAGGTCAATACAATTTTAATACGTGAAATGTAGATAAATACAAAAATCCATATTGCAGATCATCTTTTTCAGATTACGAAATCCTACAATTTTTAAAATATCATTCCATTTTTGGAAAAAGTCGACTTCATTTTGAAAAACACCGCCCTGGTAAGATCGTCCAATTTTTGGAAAAAACTGTACATGTTTCGGAAAATTCTTCAACTATTAGGAATTCATCTAACAGTTAGGAACTTGTCTAAGTTTTACATAATTCTCCAATTTTCTCGAGAATTGTTCAGATCTTGGAAAACCTCGTCCAAGGTTTGAAAAATATTGTCCAAGTATTGGAAAATCCTCTACTTTTCAGAAAATCTCCAATTTTTGGAAAACCATCCATTTGAAAAATTCTTAAATTTTCAATAAATTATCCCAGTTTCTCAAAATCTAACAATCACTTGAAAATTGAAACAGAAAACTAAAAAAATGCAAGAAAAGCAATACCAATCAAACACAGAATTGAAATGATTCAAGTTGTCTAGGTCTATAGAAGACTAAAAAAATTAATCTGAAACTTAAATTCGAACTAAAATTCAAAAACCGAACTAAGAACTGAAAAAAGAGGAAAATCAAACGCTAAAAACTGAAACCGAAATGATTTCTGTTTTCCAGTCCTTTAGATGACCGAAAAAATGAAGCTAAAACCCAAATTCAAAATCAAAAAGCAAAAATTGAAAGGGAAAAATTGGAAAGGTATTATTATAGCCAGTTAAGTAGGGGGATTTGGCCTTGGAAACCAATTTTGACCCGTCCTACCCCAAAATGGTCGCCTATTCTGGCATTTCTGGCAAATAATTTTGAACGTAATTTTGAATCCTGAGCTCGAGTATTTGGGGGACCAAAATGTGTTTTCTTTTATAATTTTCTCATTTTTCGTCTAATGCAAATACAATCCCGTTTGTAACGAAGAGTTAACGGTAGAAATCGGGGGGGGGGTGTCTAAAATGGGGTCCCGAAAGTTCGAGTCCCTCGATTATGATTTTATGTCGATTTTAATGTCAGATATCATCGATCGTAAATCTCACTTTTAATGAACACAAATTTTTTATTGTTTGGGGTTTCAGTTTTAATTTTTTTTACAAACTTCCACCACTTCAAAACGTTCAATATTTTTGTGGTATACTTATGGATAAATTGCTCTCGATTTGAGGGAGAAAATTTCATTGAATTTTTGACTCTTCATTACAAAAGGGAGGTTCAAAATCTTCAAAAGAGCGTAACTTGGCAAAAAATTGCCCAAAAATTCTAAATTTTTTCCAAGGTTCCTCTTCCTCTCTAGAAGCTATTTAAAAAAATAAGAAATTTTTATCTACATTTGACGAAAAATGAGAATATTATTAAAGAAAACACATATTTTGGCCCCAACCCAAAATTCTCGAGGTAGGGGTTCAAAATTGGTATCAAAATTATTTGTTAGAATAGGCAACACCCCTTTGGGGTAGGAACGGTCAAAATCGGTTTCCAAGGCCAAATCACCCCCCCCCCCCCCATTGGCAACACTCTTTAAAAAGCACTGAAATTTAAATTCAAATCTAAAAACTGAACTAAAACTGGAAAAAAGAGAAAAATCGAACACTAAAAACTGAAACTGAAACTGAAATTATATTTCAGTTTTCTGGCCTTGCGGATGACTGAAAAAATTAGCTATGACTGAAAAAAAGCTAAACTCAAATTGAAAAACTGTTAAGTAATTAAAGAAGAACTGAAGAAAAACAAAAATTGAGGAAAATAGTAAGAATCCAAAACCAAAAACTCAAATATTCAATTTTCCAGTTCTATGGATGAAGAATTTGTTCGGTTTTCGAGGTACTAACCACTCACATAATTGAAAAAAAATTGATACAAAATTTTTGCGAAAATTCATATCCAAGTCGACTGAAAATCTCATTTTCGCTCATTTCTACCACCTCATTCTCGCACCATCCACCTTTGCCGAGAAACGAAAAGACCAAGACGAATAGGCGAGAGAAAAAAGCCACGTAAAAAATTTCGCTTTCGCGCTTCGTCTGGCGTCTCCCTGCCAACTCGACAGTTCCGCAAATGGTTATCTTGTTCAACGAAATGAAAATGATTAATTGTAACCTGCGGCTAATTTTTCCATAAATCACGGGACGCGATACCGAGCTTTCGCAAAGCAGGCGAAGCGAAACCGCCAACCGTACGAGAAAATTACCGCCTTTAACCGATTGCTACGAGGCGCTTTTGCGAATCGTTCGAAAAATAAACGGCTGCGTCGAGATGAGGTGTGCGTAAGTTGTTTTTCATTTTTATAAGTGTACCGAAGGTAGAGTGTGTGTAGGTGAGACGAATTTTGGTCGTCTTCTCATTCCGAGCCCCCATACACGAAGGGTTAGACAGGCAATCCTTGATAAGTTGGCTGATTACCGACGTCACGCTGGCGATATAAAGACCACCCGCCGAAATTCTACATGTGCATGTCGATCGTGGACTCTTCGTGCCTGTTGTACACACCTACACAACGTTCGAGTGTAAATTATTGAAAATACGAGTACTGGCCGAAACGAATTAGAGCAAAATGGCGACATCCTGTTTGTTGGCTAAATTGCGAGTAATTGTCTCTTCGCAGCGTGAACGTAAAAATTGTCCCGAATTCGTCATCCGATGATATTTCAATACTAATGAAAAAAGAATCGAAAAGTTCCCTAAAATTCAAAAGTAACCTAATTTTTTATAAAATTCGTAACATTTTATTTTCTTCGTTTACATAGCCCGGAGTCTGACTCGACTTCTCGATTTATCCTCTTTCAGCCTCTCATTTGAGACAGATTGAATGAGATTTGATATTCGCAATTAAACAAAATCTTCCAGTTTTTTTTTTCGATTTTGAATGACGAGCTTTTGAATATCTCCAGGGGTTTCCAAATTGACCCTTCGTGAAAAACACACCGAACTACAAATTTTTCCTAAACAAAAGTTTTCACCGAATTTCAAGCCTGAGGGTTGAATTTACGCCAACAATGTGAGAATTGATAGACTAGCCCCAAACTGTAACCCCCTAATTTTTCTGGAGATCTCCAAATCATTGAAAATTTTTAAAAAATGGAAAATCAAATAATTCGATATCAGTATACAACGTGTTACAGCTATAATTTCCTCAAAATCGAAATAAATCCTCGCTGGCAGGTTCTAAAAATTGTCAAAAATATCAATAGGTACCTAAAGACTGGTGCCTATAGACGCTCAGTCACTTTTATCGAGGGGGGGGGGGGAAATCATTGTTTAAATTCCCTTTTTTTCAATTCATTGGCATTTTTGACTAAAAATCATAAAATCAAGAAATCGTGCTTCTCAAAATTGAGGAAAGATTTTTTGGCCACCCAGAATCTTGATGAAATTTAAAAAAAAATCATGGCAGTGCTGCCAGCTGTGTTTTGTTTCACTCAATTTTTTAAATAAAATTTCATTTAGCAGCACTGCTTCAAATTTTTTTCAAATTTTGGGTAAATCAAATGTAGTTGGCAGCAGTGCCATGATTTTTATTGAAAATTTTCAAAATTATTCTAGGCAACCAAAATTTTTTAGCTAGATTTTTAGGTACTTGAATGAGCGATTTGGATGTATCAAAAATCAAAAACTCCTCAGATCGCGACTTGCAACTTTTCAACCCCTTTGTAGAGGATGAAAAGTGGTATCCAATTTGTAAGGTCAGTGGTTCAGAAGGGTGTAGAAACTCAAATTGTACTTTTGTAGGGAGAGGGGAGGGTGACTACGGTTCTAAGCGTTTTTTTCGAAAATTACTCCCCTTTGAGGTCCTCCAGCTCCATCTCCTTTTGGTCTGAGAGCTCAAAATTTTTTGGCACTCCTCTCACTTAAAGTGAACTACCAAAATCTAGGGTTTTTTCGATCCATCTTTATTAACATTAAAAAAAATGTTAGTAAGTAATTGATATTGAATATATGCGATTCGGGGACTATTTTTTATTTCAGATCTCTTCTACGATTTTTGGGAAATTGGGTTTTAATTGATCAAATATGTAGGTCACCAATATGGGTAATCCATGTTAGTAGGTGCTAAAGTTCATATAGACCATTTTTATGGGCTTTTCTCCAGCGCTGGAAAATTCCAAAATTTTCTGATGGCTCCGAAACGACTCAAAACTGCTTCCAATCGATTCGGCAGGTTGAAAATAGGGTATATACAAAATTTCAGCTTTTTTTGTTGATTGGATCAAATTTTCATATTTTTCAGGGTGATGAGGTAATTTGGAAATTTCAAAAATTCACCAAAATTCGGGAAATAAACTTTGGATATGGGGTTCTTTTATGATGTGCTTTCAATTTATTTTTACTTTGAGTTGGCATACCTCCCTTGTTAGTGGGAAGAAACCCAAAAAATAACAGGAATTTTAATAATTTTGCAGTGAAAACAAAAATTTTTTTCAATATTTTCCCATTTCTTGAATTTTTCACTGGAAGGATTAAAAGTAGTCTACAGTCCAGACACAGAAAAGTGCTCAGGAAAGTGAATATGCTATGCTTTTTTGGGGAACAAAAAAATCAGTTGGTTTTTTGTTGGTATGGATGGGGTATTCACGAAAATGAGCATTTTCGATTTTTGCCGGGTCACTTTAGGGGGCTGGAGCCTAAAAACCCCCATTTTTTCAAGTTGGCCGGGAACAAAATTTTTTTGCCATTTTGTAGCACATGCTCTCCCGAGTCCGAATATGTGTTTCATTTCCTTGGGCATGGTCACAATGGTCCCCTAGGGCTCCCAAAGTGCGATTTTTGGTGAAATTTGGCCATTTTTGAAAGTAAAATGATTGTGTAGACGTCATAAAGCTCGCGGAACAAGAAAAAACCACCTTCATGGGGACACGAACTCATTCTGAACCGATTGAGCCTAAATTTTTGGAAAACGGCTGGCACAATGAGCCGCAGGCGAATTTTAAAGATGAGCCCCTCGGCGATTTCTCAAAAAAATAAACAGCTACAAAATTTTTACAAAATGGCTATGCACGCGTGTAACATATCAAAATGGGGTAAAATTTCGCGAAAAAGCCAAAAAAGCCAATGAATTTTGATTTTGACCCTTCCAAAAATTTTAAGGGGTGAAATTTGGTCAATTTTTGACCGATTTTGAAAAATTGTCGTGTTACCTATCAAAATGGGGTAAAATTTCGCGAAAAATCCGAAAATGACAATGAATTTTGATTTTGACTCCTTCCAAAAATTTTAAGAGGTGAAATTTGGTCAATTTTTGACCGATTTTGAAAAATTGTCGTGTTACCTATCAAAATGGGGGTAAAATTTCTCAAAAAAACGAAAAATGTTGATAAATTTCGAATTTGACTTTTTTCAACAGGTTTACAGATAAAATCTAGTCAATGTTTGAACAATTGTGAAAAATCATTGTTACTTTTTAAAACATTTTGAAATTTTAAAAGAACATAAAAAATATATAGTTTTAAGGATAGGTATTTATATATTATTCAATCGGAATCATTTTCATCGTCGTGCGTCCTTTTTTACTCTCTAAATTTTTCTTTCTCATACATCATGTAATAGTGATGATTGCAAAATTACTGAAAAATTGACCAAATTTCACCCCTTAAAATTTTTGGAAGAGGAAGAATTACAAATTTATTGGTATTTTTGGTTTTCTCGGAAAATTTTACCCCATTTTGATAGGTAACACGACAATTTTTCAAAATCGGTCAAAAATTGAGCAAATTTCACGACTTAAAATTTTTGGAAGGGGGTCAAAATCAAAATTTATTGTCATTTTCGGATTTTTCGCGAAATTTTACCCCATTTTGATAGGTAACACGACAATTTTTCAAAATCGGTCAAAAATTGACCAAATTTTACCACTTAAAATTTTTGAAAGGGGTCAAAATCAAAATTCATTGGCTTTTTTGGCTTTTTCGCGAAATTTTACCCCATTTTGATATGTTACACGCGTGCATAGCCATTTTGTAAAAATTTTGTAGCTGTTTATTTTTTTGAGAAATCGCCGAGGGGCTCATCTTTAAAATTCGCCTGCGGCTCATTGTGCCAGCCGTTTTCCAAAAATTTAGGCTCAATCGGTTCAGAATGAGTTCGTGTCCCCATGAAGGTGGTTTTTTCTTGTTCCGCGAGCTTTATGACGTCTACACAATCATTTTACTTTCAAAAATGGCCAAATTTTACCAAAAATCGCACTCTGGGGGTCCTGGGGGACCATTGTGACCATGCCCGAGGAAATGAAACACATATTCGGACTCGGGAGAGCATGTGCTACAAAATGGCAAAAAAATTTTTGTTCCCGGCCAACTTGAAAAAATGGGAGTTTTTAGGCTCCAGCCCCCTATAGTGACCCGGCAAAAATCGAAAATGCTCATTTTCGCGAATACCCCATCCATACCAACAAAAAACCAACTGATTTTTTTGTTTCCCAAAAAAGCAGACCCATTGAACACTTTTCGGGGTCTGGACTGTAGACTAAAGAGACATTCTCATCATGGAAAATTTGAAGCAAGAAAAATGGCATAAAAATTACCATAAAAATCCAGAAAGTAGTAAAAATTGTCATTTTTGAGACCCATTATACACCTCGAAACGATATCCATGTAAATTAGAGAATGCACGTAGTACTGATTCCATTATTCTTATCACTCACCGAAGGCATGAGCATATCTGAGCTACTGACCCGGGTCACCTTCTCCCTCAGTATGGTCCTCTTGACGAACATCTCGACCTGATGGTTCCATCTCATAAATGTGACATAGGCGGCGTACACCATTAACAAAATCAACGCTTCGTACAATTCGATGAGGTTATCGCGAAAGAATACGATCAACGTGAGCAATCCGATCGAGTAAAAGGTGCAGTCGCGAAACAATGGCCACCATGTGAGCGCCAGCACCGATCCAGAGAATATGGCGCAGGCACCAATCACGAACAAAATATTGAACACGGCCGATCCGACAATGGTACCAATGCCGACATCATCGAACGACACAAACACACCCATGATGCTGGTGAACAATTCCGGAGCCGATCCTCCGGCCGCCATGAACGTCGCTCCGGCCACATCCGGCAATATATTCAGCTTCTCTATAATCACTTCTAAGGCCGGAACGAAGAACTCGTCGCACACGATGGCCAACGCGAAAAACGTATACAGCACGCCTAGCACGTGGACCAGCACCAGTCCTCGTCTTCGTTCATCCATCGTAAAGATATCGTCCGGAAAAAGCTGATCTTTTATAACAGCGGGGGCTCCGCCACTCGTCGAGTTCGTATCGTTGCCCGTTCCGGCCACGACCGCGGGAACCGGCGCGAAACACCTGCTGTACCGGTCGCTGACCGCGGCCGTCGGCTCATTGTCAAAGCTCTCGCCGCCTGATACGGCCGCAGCAACTGCCGGACGCCAATTCAACGATGACCACAATAACAACACCGTTGTCGAAATTACCAAGAACCGCGCCAAAATCACGACGCGGTTGCACATGTTGGCCGAACGTACCGACGTCGTCGACTCGTCACGCCAAACTTCCAACGTGTACTGAGAACCCTTCTCGTGCCGATAGCGCGTTTTTCCTCCTCGAAAACCGACGTTTTCTCTCCTCTTCGGGTACTCTACTCCGCCACACGACCTTTTCCTTTTTTTACACGACAACGAGTCAATAGAACGCCGATCGCACAGCGCATACACACCGCACGTACCGTTCGTTCGAGTACACTACATGCCGGATGTGCACCGTAGGTATCTAATAAATAAATATATTTGAACTAGAAAAAAAATCGTAGAATTTTTCCCTCAACAGGGGAAAAATAAAGAAAGTACATAGATCGTTAAATAATCAAAAATTCAACATAGTTAATTGTCTTTTTTATTTCTTCGGTATTATTTTTTAAACCATCAATATGATTTCGATAATCTGTAGTACTGGTCCAGTCAAATTAGAGAAAAAAGTACCAAACCCCGAAAAAATTCAACCTTGATTTATTATTCAATAGGTATAATATTCAATAATCTTCCTCCAAGGTAATTAATCGCAGGAGCTGAAATTTTTACTGTAATAGTGTAGGCAAATAAGGAAATAAAAAAACATTTTTAGCTAGCTAAGATTTTATCGCCAAAAACTGTCGAGGGTGGTCCCCTGACTAACCCCTAAAAAGTCCGCACCCCCTAGACTCCTTGCTAAATTTTTTATGGAGGCTCCACCCCCTCAAAACTGGTTTTTCCCAAATAACTTCTCAGGATTTGATTATACGGCAAAAGTAGCTCAGTACTTTTTTGTTCTGTGCTCAATTTCAAACATCTTTTGTATGAACAATTTTTTCGTACGACCAATATCAGAGGAGATGGAGCGTCCTGAAGGAAGGGGGTTTTGGAAAATATGATATTATTTGAAAACGCGATAATATGTATAAAATCGCACAAAACTGTACCATATGTTTTGGGCATGAAAATAGTAGTATTACGTAAATTGATGGTATTAATACAACTTGACCCCCCCTTTCCCTCCCTATGTACTCACTCCACCTTACCCACTTGTTTTTATTTAGCACTAGTAATATGACTGGGGGTGGGGAGGGGTGGACACAATGGGAGGGGGAGAGGGAAAAAATGCTTCATGATCATCTTTCCCCCTCCTATGTGTCCACCCCACCCACACCCCTCAGTCATATTACTAGTGCTAAATAAAAACAAGTGGGTAAGGTGGAGTGAGTACATAGGGAGGGAAGGGGAGGGGTCAAGTTGTATTAATACCATCAATTTACGTAATACTACTATTTTCATGCCCAAAACATATGGTACAGTTTAGTGCGATTTTATACATATTATCGCGTTTTCAAATAATATCATATTTTCCAAAACCCCCTTCCTTCAGGACGCTCCATCTCCTCTGATATTGGTCGTACGAAAAAATTGTTCATACAAAAGATGTTTGAAATTGAGCGCAGAACAAAAAAGTATTGAGCTACTTTTGCCGTAAAATCAAATCCTGAGAAGTTATTTGGGAAAAACCAGTTTTGAGGGGGGTGGAGCCTCCATAAAAAATTTAGCAAGGAGTCTAGGGGGTGCGGACTTTTTAGGGGTTAGTCAGGGGACCACCCTCGATAGTTTTTGGCGATAAAATCTTATTTCTTAAAAATAGCGCTAATTTGCCTACACTATAAAGGGTATAGCCGGGTTTTTGGTGAAATCGGCCCCCTCTCCGATTTTCGATCTAACCCCCTCAGGTGGTGTACCTTGATGTAAAAAAAATTCAGGAAAATTTTTTACCCCCCCCCCTCCCTTTCGGAGTTATGGGCATTTTATTGCATTATTTTCAAGAATTTTTAATTTCAATGGAAGTGAAGTAAATTTTCTGTTCTTTAGCACAAAGTTGCATCTCGTAGAGGTGTAGGTATTTACGATAATTTTTTCAAAAATTTTGGTGCACTCCTTCACGTTGTTTCGCCTATTTGAAGTTTTCAATCGTAAAAAACGCCATATAAACGAAGAGCGACAACTTTTTAAAAATATCCCAAAAACGTGTTTTTTTAACGTAGATTCACGTCACGTATTCGGGTAATTCTACCAAAACTGTCGCATTTAAGTTACTTATAAATTTCTCGAGTACTAAATGCGCTAGAGTGCTTTTTTTGCATTGTTTTATTGGATATCATCTCCCCCACGTTTTCCAGCGAAAAGAATAATTTTTCCACTCTCCCACCACCCCCTGCATAAATTTTAATGGTCAAAAGTTCCATCGTCGTGGCTGTTACCACTCATGGTTTTAACCTTTACCTATTACCCCTAGCATTGAAGATAATTGATATTTTTGAAAAATTTAAAAAACATGATATTGGTAGAGTGTTGGGGTACACGTTGACCTCTCCGAGGGTCGCCAGAAGGGCACTGGGTGACCTCAAGACGAGATCAAAACTCTGTTACTAGGTTTTTGTTCCATCGTCGTGGCGAAATTTCATTAATTTTTTCTGGCTCTGTTACTTTGTATTTTATCTTTTTCAACTGCAATACTGATTCAGGGGTGTAATAGGAACGACCTTTATCGGTTGAATTTTAAATTCCTGACTAATTGGTCAATCTTGAAATAAAAATTTGTGAAAATTTTTGTGTTTACAATTTTTACATTCCATCGTCGTGGCTATCAATTTTTCGAATTGTGCTTATGGTATTGAGCTACAAATAAGAAAAATATATTCCACAAGTAAGTATATCAACACAACTTCATCACAATGCACTTTAAAATCAATTCGCAATTGAAAAAATGGGAAATATTCAAGATTTTTCTTACGTCGTGGCTACTTTTTTCATTTCCTTCGTCGTGGCGAAGATGATTTTTGCATCCACGACGAAGGAATTTTTATCCGCAACGTGAGAACTTTGAGCATGTAAATAGTATAATTCATTCTGCATCCAGTGGGCTTGATCCCTTCAATGAATTAGGTGCCACTACGATGGAATTAAAGACCACACAAAGGAAATTCTATGGTCATGGAACCCACGATTATAGATTTTCCATAGTCGTGGATACCAAAAATTTGAATCGCCCCACACCCTCCCCTGGGGCTATGAACTGAGCCAAATACAAAAAATGGTGTCTCGAACGTATACATTTTAGATTTCAATCAAAAAAATTTAAGAAATTCAACTTTTATTTTTCGAATTTCATATACTGGAAATGCGACAGTTTTGGTAGAATTACCCAGGGCCAAAAATCGCGAAAAATCGTACAAAAATGTTGTTTTTTAGCATATTTTTCAAATTTTGAGCGTTTCGTAAGGAGAGAAATGGCTGAACGAAGAAACTAACGTTGGATTCGTATTTATTGGGTCAATATACCCTGATCAACACCCTTTTCGCGGTCGTTTTATTTGAAGACTCGAAATTCGCTATTTTTGTCATGAGAAATCAGTGAAAAAGGTGAATTTTGAGACTTTACGCAAAACGATCGCGAAAAGGGTGTTTATCGGGGTATTTTGACCCGCTAAACACGAATCCGACGTTAGTTTCTTTATTTGAAGGTTTTTTCCGTATCATTGAAGAGATCCAAGCTGCTCCTCTCCGCCCCCTCCCCGATTTATCTGACTCCAATTTCAAAATTTTAAATTTAAATTTTCCAAAAAAAATCCATTCTTGTACGAAATACAAAAAGATAGCACTCTCATGGACAAACTAAAATCGCTTTATTGAAGTGGGGACAAAATTAAAAAATTAAAATTTTCCAAACGAGATGGAATGTTTAAACTCGAAGTATGATTTTTCTCAATTTTTCTATGATTCAAAAGAAAAAATTTTCAAAAAACTTACCACTTTCAAGAAATTTCTGACTGGAATCCAATTTTTCCATAAAAATTAATTTCTTTGCTGCTCTCCAGCTTAAACTGGCTCCGAATCAAAACCAATCAAAACTTTAAAAAATGAGTGGAAAAAGTGAAATTTCTAAAATTTTATTTTCCAGGTATGTAAGTATAATTTATGGACCATTAAAATTGTGTATTCAAAATTTCGAATGAACCCTTCATTTTTTTGCCCCCACTTCAATAAAGCGATTTCAGTTTGTCCATAAGAGTGCTATCTTTTTATATTTCGTAAAAGAATGGTTTTTTTTGGAAAATTTAAATTTTAAGTTTGTAAAGGGTAATATGGCCCTTTTCTCCCTTACGCTGCTAGGTGGCAACAGTGCTGCTGCGGCTAGCTATCTAGTTTCTCTTACGATCGCGAGATCGTAAGGGAAACCAGTCTTCTAAGAATCGCGAACTAGGCGCGACCTTTAGATTTCTCGCCAAATGTGGGGTGTCGGTACGTGACGCGAAGTGGGCATCAGCTCGTCTGATAGTCCACCCGTCACCCCTTAAAGTTCGATAGTATGTTTAACGTAAGATTGTTTGTATAAAGTATGATTGTCTGTTTAATGTTCGATACGAATACCATATGTTTATACCGAATAAATCTATGGTTATTCTCACCGAGTGTACCGTGTATTATTTCAAATAGTAATTGGGGTAAATATTACATCTACACTCACCCCCGTCACATAAGTGACACAAATGCTTAGGGACTGGCCGGCGCGAATGAGAGGATTTCCCTGATCAAGTCATCTAATCTTCGTCCCTACCCTATCTCTAACAAGTTTTGAAATTGGAGTCTGATAAATCGGGGAGGGGGCGGAAAGAAGCAGCTTGGCTCTCTTCAATGATGGTGAAATTTCATTTAAAGTCAAAAATCAAGGTTGGAGTTTGATATTTTTCGAAAATGATGACTTTAATTTTTGTAATTAGAAAAATTCCATTTTGGTCGAGAATTTTGAACAATTTAAAACAAGTATTTCCCCCTATTTTTTAAATAAGTAAACGAACGAAAAAAATGGTAAACAAAAACATTGATTTTTTGAAGGGGGGCCCTTGGGGTGGGGTGAGGGTATGACGATAAACTTATTGAACCTAAAATTCTATTCTTAACACTTTTGTTATTATACATTTTGCGTCATCTGCGATATTTTTTATAATAAATGAGAAAAACTTGATTTTGAGTATTTTTGTAAATACATTTTTGAAGTTTGGGGCACGAGGGTTGCTCTAAATGAAATTTTGGTAATAACCAAAAATGTAGAGAAGCCCTCAAGAAAGAACTTTCATTTGAAATTTTTTTTTGTAGACCGAACAGCAAGGGAGATACATTCATTTTAAAGAAAGGGTGTGGACCCTAGGGAGGGGAGGGGCTAAAAAAATGGCACCCAGGCTTATTTTTTTCTAAATGCATTCTAGATTAAGAATCAATCGTCAAATTGCTTTTAACATTCGGTGCGAGCGGAAACCTTTTTTTGACATGATCCGACTACACTAGACAACATTTCTGTACGTTTTTTCGCGATTTTTGGCCCTTAGTTCAACGAAATGGCCAAAACCAAATACACAGAAAAATTCTACATAAAAAAACGTATATTTTAGCAATTTTTCCAGGGTGGTCGCTCTTCGCTTGTGTGGTGTTTTTTACGATTGAAAACTTCAAATAGGCGAAACAACGCGAAGGAGTGCACCAAAATTGTTGAAAAAATTATCATAAATACACCTTTACGAGATGTAACTTTGTGCCAAAAAACAAAAAATTTCCTTCACTTCCATTGAAATAAAAAATTCTTGAAAATAATGCAATAAAATGGCCATAACTCGGTAAAGGAGGGGGTAGGCGTCTAAAATTTTGTAAAAAAAATTTTCTTGTCAATATACACCACTTGAGGTGTTCAGGAGCCCAAACGCACCTGGGGACAAATTCACCCCTTATCATACCCTTTGGTAAAATTTATTGCATAAAAATAAATTTTACCCATTTGCGCGATTAATATAATTACTTTAGAATAAATTTTACCAATTTTGTGAAAGGTACCTCGTTATTATTATTTTTTTTGATAAAACTTATTATTATTATTTTGAGCGTAGAATAATTTTTTAAATGATAAAACTTACATCAAATTCAAATTTTACCTATTAAAATGTAAGATAAATTCAACTTCTTCCTTATTTTTAAATTTTCAGCATCTTCATCTTAAGAAAATTCAACAAATTATACGGAGCCAAGACTAAAGCAGAAAAATAATATCTGATAAAAATATTACCTATGTACTTCGCTGAACATCAACAACAAAAAGAAAAGAAAACAATTTCCATTCCTATCTTACAGAGACAAACCATCATAGTGGCGATTTGCCTAGTCAAACATTTTTTATTTTAGAACGCATCAATACGTTTCAGAAAAAATTCTCCCCATAGCGACCTATCTGCACACCAGGAAAACCCTCCATTCGCATCCAGCAAATCGATCATTATCGTAAAAAGCTTTCGTAAGTCGAAATGTTTTTCATGTCGTAGCCAAAAAACACGTCAAAACTAGCGACGTCACGAAATTATCGTGTCGATTAGTTCGACGCTGTGTGTCGATATGACAAGACTTCGTACGCCCTTTTCACTCTCGCCCCCTTCCCTCAGTCTACAAACAACGAAACACGTAGCGTAATTTCCGACGTCGGATATAGCACTTTGAGCAGTACTCGCCCGTCTTGTCTCGATTGGTTTTCGACACAGACGATATAATTATTTGGGTTGGTGGCGAAGTAACTTTATATCTAGATCTATGCATCCAGGGGTGGATAAAAAAAAAGCATTCTCTAAATTTTGATTAAAATTAGTGAAACAGATTACCTACTTCGAGAGGGAAATCTCTCTCAGAAAATTTGAGCTCCTCTTTCAAAAGAGAGGGGGGAGCAAAGGAACCACAAAGTGAGATCATTTCCACAAAAAATGCAATTTTCGTCACTTTTAGGTGGTGCCACCAACTAAAAACTTCTGCCATTGCCCTCTACAAAAAAGTTGAATAATTTTATTAATTTTTTAATAGTTGATTTATTTTTTGATTTTTTTTCAATTTTGATGGTTTTTATTAACTTTTTGATGAGAAAGGTTGCATTTTTGCTCACCCAAGCATCTCAAAAACGATTTGAACATTTTTTCTGATTACTTAGAATAATACTTGGTGAAAATTTTCAAAAAATTTCAATTGCATCGCGACCAACTGTATTTTAATTCTCACAATTTTTGTAAAATTTCAATTTACAGCACTGTTACAAAAAAAAAATCCAAAAATATTAATTAAATTTATTTTAATGATCGAACAAATTTTTAGGCTCACTTTCCAAGTAATTGAATGAACGATCCGAATTTTATGAAAATCGCGTAAATCAAAATGCAGTTGGCAGCACTGACAGAAAATTTTTTTGGAAATACCTACACATTATTAAAAATTATTATAGGTGACCAAAAAAAAAATGGCTCGAATTTGAGTTGTTTGATTGAGCAATTATTCGGTAAAAAAAATGTTAAAATTTGCGATTAGGAACTTTTCAATCGCCTTTTAGAGGGTAAAAACTTGAGGTCAATGATTTAGCAAGGTGTATAAACTCAAATCACACCTTTTTAAGGAGTGGCCAAAGTTTTAAGCAGATGGCACCAGCCAAAAGTGGCAAAAAATCCTGTTTTTATTTCGAAAATGATCTTCCTTTGAGATCTTTGAGCTTTTTCCTACTTTGGGCCAGGGAGAGAGGGGCCTCAAAAATGTTTGGAAGGTCTTCCAATCAAAGTAAAACATCTCATCAATTTTGGTCAAAATTCAGAATTTTTTTTCAATCCATTTTAATACATATAAGGTACCTAATTAGTGTTTCGTAAGGTAAGTACACACTATGCATAAAATTACATACCTTGTTTGGAAAAATCGTATTCGTTGTCCGGTGACATGATGCAAGGTGGATAGTTCTCGACGCTCTAGATCTCATCTCGAGTACAAAATCCCATCTATAGAATAAAAAATCGTGTACATATTAATATCATATATTATACACTCGGTCAAAACAATCGTATAGTTCGTTTTAATTGAATAAAATTTAAAAGGCTGAATTTACGCAGCATAATTTTGCATAATACGTAATTTAAAATACCACGTTCCCACTCGAGACGATAATTTCCGTTCGTTTGTACCATTTTTGAAACCACGTACGATAGAATTTTATGGTATTTTATTCGATACGACTCTCGATGCGAATTACAGCCGCCATTTATGTACAACGCTGACACGATCACAGATTGTAATTCGGTAATTTGCCGCTTCCCCTTTCTCCTGTTCCACGCCACACATTAAATACTCGGTTCAGTTATTCGTCGGTCGTCATATTATTCGCATTTTAACTTTTGTTTTTCCGGCTACCTTCCCCTTCGCCACTCGAACATCACCGAAAGCCAAACGATGACAGCTGTGCCAAATCCCAACCTCCAACCCGATGAACTGAAATTATATCGGCTTCGGATCTAAAAAGATAACCAACGAGTCTCTCAATACGACATGGAAAATGCTGTCTGAAATCTAATGGGGGCAATTATATTGTTTTTTCGCACCAATCAAGGGAAAAATAGTGAAAAAATTCCAGCACATCAAGATTTTTCAAAATAATTTAAATCAGGGCTGGTAAGTCAGCTTTAAGCTTCAAGTTTTAAGCCATTAAGCCGATGATTTTTTCAAAAATAAGACTAAGCTTTAAGCCTAAGTTTCATTTTTAAAATTTTAAGTTTTAAGTTTAAGTTTAATTTTAATTTTTTTTTAGCTTAAAATTTAAAATTTTTTGCTCCATCTTTCCTTTTTCATTTTTTTTTTGAACTATCAACTTTTTTTCATCTCTTCCTAACCTTGAAATTTTTTCGAATTGAAATTATTTATCAATTGTTTTAAAAAAATTTTCTCAATTTCTTTCCAACATAAAATTATGTATTTCAAATTTTAGAATTTTCCCCCATTTTTTTCTCACCTTGAAATGAAACATTTTTTTCAAACTCTAATTATTTTCAGCGCTGAAATTTTTCTTGAAATATTTTTCTACATTCTTGAAAATTTTTCAATCTGAAATTTCCTTAGATATTTTATCAAATTGTTTTCCAATTGCTCTTTCAAATCAAAAATTTTCCCAATTTACAATTTGTTGACATTTTTTATAAATCTAATTTTTTCACATACCTAATTATCATTTTTTCATTCTCCAAAAAAATTTCAATAAATGAGAAACAATTTCATGATGTGATTAGGGTAGGTGTGCAACAGGAGACATTATTTTATCTATACATAATACTTTTGAATTCCAGAATTCAGAGTAAGCAGGAAAAAATATTAGGATTGGAAACAAAAATTAAGTTGAAAAAATGTTTAAAATTTTAAAGTTTTGGTTTGAAAAAATTTTGAGAAAAAAATTAGTGTTGAAAAATTTTTAAGATAAGAAATCGAGTTGAAAAAGTTTCAGAATTCAGAAGCAATTTTGGGTTTAAAAATATTTTAGGAGAAAAATTTAGTTTGAAAACATTTTGAGAAGAAAATTTAGCAGTTTGAAAAAATTTAGAGAAAAAAACTTGAATTTTTTTTTTCGTTTTCAATTCAAATATAATCAATTTTCTGATCACAAAAAAAAGTGAAAAATCGATCTCATTTCGAACTTTCCTGACCACCCCTCCACCCCTCAAAGAAAAATTATTAAAAAAAGGATTTAAGCTTTAAGCCTTAAGCTTTAAGATGCAAGCGAATGATTTTTGGCTGTTCAGCTTAAAGTTTAAGTTTAAGCTTTAAAAATTTTGTTTAAGCTTTAAGCGTAAGTTTAAGTTTTATTTTTAAAAATTCATTTTAAGTTTTATTGATTGGCTTACCAGCCCTGATTTAAATAATTGGTAGAAAATTTGTTGTACACTTTTTGATAGTTTTTGACAATGGAAGTGGATTATCTGGACAAAGGAAGAGCCTCACTAAAAAAATATGAATAGAATACAAATTGTAGAGTTTAAAATTTCATTTCTGCAAAGTGCAATTGGTTTTTTCCAACGAACCTTGGTTTTTGAGATATTTCAGCCGAAAGTTCAAAGTTCAACATTTATCTTTTTTTGAAAAAATCTCAAAAGCCAGAAAAAAAAACGAATTGGACTTACAGAAAGGAAATTTTACATTCTACAATTTATGTTATATTCATTTTTTTCGAGAGATCCTTCCTGTGCTCAAAAAATCGACTTCAAGGTGTAAAATAAAATTCAAATTGGAATAAACACTAACGTGATGGAGAAAAATTGAAATAATATTCGAACTTAGCACTAAAAATTAGGTCAGAATCACCTATCAAAATTGATTACTCGGGAAAAAATGATTTAACTACCGGCTTGTGATACCGTAAAATGGGGCGAATCGGGAAGTTTTTTGCACTTTTTTCCTCATAACTTCGGCTGTATTATGTCTAGAATGCTCATTCTGGTGTCAAAATGTTCGCCCAACCTTCCTCTACAATTCTATTCTTAGTTCACTTTTTTACCCCTCTTCCTTTCGGCGCTAGCATTGCGCAAAGTCATTCCAAAAATTACCCTGAAAATGGGGCTATTTGGGAATTCGAAAAGTATTGAGTTTCATTGCGTAAAAAATGGCAGCTAAATGTGGAAAACAACAAATATTCATGATTAAGATATAAAAACAACAAATATCAATCTTTGATGTGGATTTAAAATTATTTAAAATTTATTTGTTTACATTTTGTATAATTTTGCCCTATTTTTAGAAAAATCGTGATTATCTTGCAAATGGTAGAAGATGGCGTCTCAACAATGGCGCCAATCGATTCTACGTGAAATTTTACATATGAAACAATATATTTTTTATAATTTTGCCCGTTAAAATATATTAAAAATGGTTTTGTACATGTCTTAACATGACTTCCCGAATAACCCCATAGTGGTAAAATCGTGAATATCTCGCATACCTTTACATATCAGTTAGTGAATCCAACGGCAATCGATTCTACGGTGGATTTTACATAATATAAAATTTTATACTGATTTTTTACACCATCAGAATATAACTAGCCATACCAAATTTAGAAAGTCCTAAAAAATTGTCATTTTTTGCAATTTTTTTGTTTCTGGCACCACTGATGTAAATATTGGCGAGACACCGGGACAACACACAAAAAATGTTGGTACAGTGTTACCCTACCCAAAAAAACTTGAAACTGCCGTTATAAGTTATCTGAGTCGCGCAGGGTTGCCATTGAACCAAACAAAACAAGCACTTCCCAAATAGCCCCCCCATTCCCGATTCGCCCCGTTTTACGGTAATTCAATTGTTACAAAATGATAAGAAACGTTGAAAATGTGATTCATTATTCAAAAAATCCATTTTCTGGGAAAATTAAGCCTCCATAAAAAAAATGAATTGAACATGAATTGTAGAGCGTGAATTTTCCTTTCTGTAGAGTCCAACTAGTTCTTTTCTAGGAGGCTTGGTTTTTGAAATATTTTCAATAAAATATGACAACTGAATTAGGAACTTTCACCTGAAATATCTCGTAAACTTCGCTTTCTAGGAAAAAATTTAATTGAACTTTGTGGAAAGAAAATTGTACGCTCCACAATTTATATCCAATTCATTTTTATCGTAGGACCCTTCCTTTGTCCATAAAATCGGCTTGAAGCGTCAAAAGTAATCAAAAACTGTAAAACAAATAAAAATTCAAATTTAGATCAAAATCACTCATCAGGGTTGATTAGGCATGAAAAAATTGAAAAAACGCAGGCCTATGAATTTGAAATCTAGATGCATTGATAATGGTATGCTTACGTTCGCGACGCGACGAAAAATTTACGGCGAACCGAGTAGGCAATTATATTAACATGCGACGACAACGCTACTGATGCCGTCAAGGTGTCAACATTATCATATTACGAGCAGTCGTTAACGCGTACCAGCGAAGTATCATCTCTCTCACGTTCGTCTCGTAATGATCAAGATGCTGGAAGTGTTCTAATTAGATTTCCAATCACGTCAATCTTTTTGAGAAATTAATACCGTCCGGCAAAGTGAAAAAAAGAACGCTGTACGTATCATCGCCAGAATTATAACAAGTTAGAATACACCTACGATAATATTTTGGTTTCGAGTGTCGAGGCTTTTGTTCACAGCATGCCTGGAATTCATTTTGGAATTCTCCGGCACTGAAAAAAAGAAAATAAAAATGGTCCATACGAACTTCCAACACATACACTCGAGGATTACCCTTATTGGTGACCAATTTCATCGAATAAGCACAATTTTCAATCCGCGATTATAGATGCTCAAGTTTATACATACATATTATCATTTTTTATAAATTTTTTTCCAGGGCTGAAAAATTCTAAAATTTTCTAGAGACACCGAAACGTCTCGAAACCGCGTTTCCAATCGATTTGGGAGGTCAAAAACAAGGTATACACTATACAGGTACGAAATTTCAAGTTTTTTCATTGATTAGGTCAAGTTTTCATATTTTGCAGGGCGATAAGGTAATTTTGAAATTCTAAAAATTCGCCAAAATTCGAGAAATGAACTTGAGCCACTAAAATATTGGATATGAGGTTCTTTAATGATATACTTTCGATTTATTTTTGTTTCGGTTAAAAATTTTACTTTGAGTTGGGATACCTTCTTTATAAGTAGGGAAGAGCGTTCAAAATAATATATCCTTCAGTTTTTCAATATTTTAATTCCAAGTAGAAAGCAAGATCCTCAGCTCATGACCCTTTTAGCTATTGTAAGTTTCGCACGTCCAAGCGAAAAGAGACCCAAAATTGGAGAAATATATGATTTTCAGAAATAAAATAATTCGTTTTTCAACATTTCGTCGTTGAAAAAATTCCATCATTTCTGAGTAGAAATTCCAAAATTCCCTGACTTTTCCAGGTTTTCCAGACAGTGGGCCCCATGAAAATGATTGGGTACATCTAACATTGAGAAAATCCGAATATGATGGATACTTCATGATCATTACTTTGTTTCTAGAAAATCTAAAAAGTAGAGGACATCTCATTCATGACATTCCTCATCAGATCCGCTAATCCTTTAGAAAACAATCAAAACCATTCGAAAATGCAGATAAGGCCACTTATCATTGTATTTTTAAAATTCCGAAGCTACTGTACCACCTTATCAAGAAATCCAAGCAATGGCGTAGATATGAAAAGTTTTGGGAACACCCCCCCCAACCCCTCCGAAAATGAATTTTTCATTTCCTTATTCTCAATTTTTTATTATATTTTGCCCTCGCTTTCCTCGGGCTCAAGATGTTTCCTTCTATTCCTAAAATATGTGGTGTTTTTAAAAATTTCATAGCATCAGTTTTTTTTCAAATCTTTCCGGTCTAATCCCCCAAAAAATATAGATTGCTAGCACTCAGCAGCGGATTCAAGGGTGAGGGGAATGTACAGAGTGTAATACCCTTCAAACATTTCAAAATTATTGGAAAAATCGTTAGTTTGTCGGCAACATCGGAAAATTTCCGATAAATGATGAAAAAAACATCATTTTACCGATAATCTGAAACGTAAAAACTCATTCTATTTTTTCGACAGCAATTACGTATCTTCTACAAAAAAATCTGCCCTTGTTTCGCGGGGGCGCAGTTTGATGCTTTCCTTATTTGTTGAAAATCAAGACTTCTTATCAAAAATCCAAATCATCTGAATTTACCTACTTTTGAAAAAAAAAATTACAACAATTTTTTTGCTTTGACGAGTGAGTAATTTTCATCTCTTGAACATTTTTTTGAAAGTTTTTCCCTCTGGCTTTGTTCGGGTCTAAACTGGTATTTTAAAACTTCATTGAAAATTGAAGACATTTTTCAAAATTCAAGTCTCCTTTTACTCATATCTCGAAGCTTTTCTTACAAGAATTCTATTGCTTTGATTTTTTTATCGATAAATTTTAGCTTTCGAGTTATATTTTTTTAATTTTTTGCTCTCACTTCACTTTTGTCTTCGTGTATACCTTGAAATACAGTTTCAATTCAGGCTTCAAAAACTTGAAATGTCAGGGTTTTTTTCCACGACCCTCTCTCTTTTGGCTCATTTCATGTCAACTCGAGCAGGTTTTGGAGCTTAGGCCTTCCTATTTTGCTCAAAATTTTTTCACGAGTTCCCCTCGATGGTTCAACGAAGGAATCACCGTCATTTCGATCCTAATTCTTCAGGGGGGGGGATGACCCTCGTAATTTTCGTACAGTCGGGATTTTTTGCGAAATGGCTCAATTTTGAAGGCTCATATCTCAAAATTGGTTAGGTTCAAGATGAATCTGTTTGTGTGATTTTGTAAATCATTGAAAGGAGATTCAAATTTGATACACACAGTTCGAAAATTTCCAAGTTGAAGTTTTTTGATGAAAGCTCAATTTTCATGATGAGTTTAAAAAATGTGGTGACCATTTAGAAATCTGAAAAAAATTACTGTGAAGAGAACTTTTTATGTGTTTTTCAACTGATTACCTACTTTTCAAGATGTGATCTCAACACCCCTAGGAAGCACAGGGGTCATCAATTTTAGTCAAAATTCAAAAATTTGTAAAAATATAAGTACTACATTGATTTCTACTAATTCAAAGGCGCCAAGCTTGAATATGTGCTCAGAGTCCACCTGATGAGGTCAAAATTCAAAAAAAATAAAAAATAACGTGTGACGTATCGTTTATTAGGTTTTTGAGGGCACTTAGTTCGAATTTCTGTTTATTTTTTGGATTCGACCCTTTAGTGCCCCTCTAGCCCTCCAATTTTGAGAAAACGGATGTAAAAAAATTAAAATAGCGTATTGGACTTGACAAATCTCGAGATATGAGCCTTCAAATTGAGGCCGTTTCGCAAAAAATCCCAATTGTATGAAAATCACGAACGCCACCTTCACCCTCCTGAAGGATTACTATCGCAATGACGAAGATTCCTTCATTAAACCATCAAGGAGAACTCGTAAAAAAAATATTGAGCGAAATCAGAAGGCCCAAGGTCAAAACCTGCTCGAGTTGACATGGAATGAGCCTTTTGATTTTTTTGACTAATTGAACGTGATAAAAATATACTTACATATACAGTAGAGTGGATCGAAAAAAAAAACCATATCTTGGATTTTGACCAAATTTGGTGGAGTGGTTTACTTTGAGTGGGAGACTTCGCAAAAAAAATTTCAGCCTCCGAGGGGCAAGGGGAGGGGAGCAGGAGGTGCTCAAAGTGCACTCCTTTTGAAAAAAAAACGCTGTTATTTGCGTTTTTTAGCCAATCAAAATTGTGTGAGAAGCCTTCGTAGAACTTAAAAGATGCGATTCGAGTTTCTACATCTCTCTAAACCATCGCCATCCTTCTCCGATCAAAACTCTGACTGCTACCAGGGGGGTTCAAAAGTTGCAGATTGCAATATTTCAATAATATGAAATTATCACTAAGCTGGAATGATTTTTTATTCATCGAGTAAGTGAACAAAAATTTTTTTCAACCAATGAAAGTGAATTTTGAAAAAAAAAATGAAAATTTTGTACACCAGTGCAGCCAACAGCAAATCATAAAACTCCAAAATACGGAATTTATATCGACTTTGAATTGATTATTTTTTCGCCGGAAAATATTATGTATTTTTTTTTTTTTTAATCACTGAAAGTATATTTCGAAAATTTTGTATGTCAGTGGAGCCAGTTACAAATCGTGACATGCTACACTGTGGAGTGTGGAGTTTACGTTGACCTCGAATTAATTTTTTTATCGTTTGAAAAATACACAATAATTTTGTTCTCAATCATCAGAAATAAAAAATTTAAAATTTTTCTTTAAAAATTTTGTACGTCAGTGCAGCCAGTTCTAAGAAGGCTTCTCACACAATTTTGATTGGCTAAAAAACGCAAAAAACAGCGTTTCCTGCTCCCTTCCCCTTGCCCCTCGGGGGCTCAAATTTTTTGGCGAAGTCTCCCCTTCAAAGTAAACCACTCCACCAAATTTGGTCAAAATCCAAGATATGTTTTTTTTTCGATTCATCCTATTATACAGGCATCATAGCGAAATTTTTGAAGAAAAAAGTAACTTTCAATAACTTTTTTTGACCAAAAAGTGACCAAAAAGTGACCAAAAAATGACCAAAAAATGACCAAAAAGTAACCAAGAGTAACCAAAAGTAACCAAAAATTCAATTTTTTTCGGGGGACAAATTTTTTCACAGTTTTCTAGAGGGGCAATAGGGTTGGTGCCAAAAATTTAGATTTGGCTGAAATTAATATATGTTATAAAATACGCGATTATAACTTCAACGGAACAACCCGCATCCAAATTGGTCCATTAGGATCGAAGAAATTGACCATTGAATTCCGCAGACTAAGCGGGTCGCGAATTTCGATAACTTAATGATTAATTGTACTTTTTTCGTTGATTTTTCAATGCGTACTTGATAATTTATTTTATCAAGGATTAAGGACGTAAAAATAGTTGATAAAATTGGAAAAAATGAATGGAGAAGATTGAAAAAAAATTGAGTTGAGAAAATTAGAGGAGAAAAAATGATTTGAGAAAATTGAAAGAAAAAATCTGAGTTGAGAAAATTACTTTTGAAAAAATTTGAGTTGAGAAAATTACGTCTGAACAAATTTGATTTGAGAAAATTATTAAGAAAAAAATCCGAGTTGAGAAAATTACGTTTGAAAAAATCTGGGTTGATGAAATTGGAAAAAATAAGTTGAGAAAATTGAAAAAAAAATGATTTGAATTGAAAGAAAAATTCTAAGTTGAGAAAATTACTTCTGAAAAAATTACGTTTGAACAAATTTGATTTAAGAAAATTATTTTAAAAAAAATTGGAGTTGATAAAATTGAAAAAAAAAACAAATTTGACTTGGGAAAATTGAAAGAAGAAAGAAAAAAAATTGATTGAGAAAATTATAAGAGAAAAATTCGAGTTGAGATAATTGAGAAAAAAAATTAGTTGAGAAAATTACGTTTGAAAAATTTTGAGTGAATGAAATTGGAAAAAAATAAGTTGAGAAGATTGAAAAAAAATTGAGTTGAGAAAATTAGAAGAAAAAAAATTATTTGAGAAAATTGAAAGAAAAAATTACTTCTGAAAAAATTTGAGTTGATGAAATTATGTTCGAAAAAATTTGAGTTGAGAAAATTACGTCTGAACAAATTTGATTTGAGAAAATTATTAAGAAAAAAATTCGAGTTGATAAAATTGAAAAAAAAACAAATTTGACTTGGGAAAATTGAAAGAAAAAATTGATTTGAGAAAATTATAAGAGAAAAATTCGAGTTGAGAAAATTGAAAAAAAAACAAATTTGTGCTCGGAAAATTGAAAGAAAAAAAGTTGAGTTGAGAAAATTGGAAGAAAAAAATCTAAGTTTTGAAAATTACTGAAAAAATTTGATCTGAGACAGTTATAAGAAAAAAATTCGAGTTGAGAATATTGAAAGAAACGAATTTGAGTTGAGAAAATTGGAAGAAAAAATCTAAGTTTAAAAAGTTTGAGTTGAAAAAATGATAAGAAAAAAATTCAAGTTGAGAAAATGGAAAGAAAAAATTCAAGTTTTGAAAATTACGTCTGAAAAAATTTGAGTTGAGGAAATTATAGGAAAAAAATTAGGTTGCAAAAATTTGAAGAAAAAAATTTGAGTTGAGAAAATTATAAGAAAAAAATTTGTGTTGAGAAACTTGAAATAATTAAATTTGAGTGGGGAAAATTAGAAGAAATGATTGATAATTTACTTTACCACATCATGGAAAAAAACTTCTAAAAAAAATCAGCAAAATCGATAAAGTTAGCTTCGAAATCAACGAAAAATTGAAATTGCGCGTTGAAATCCGTCATGTTCGCGACGCCAATACGAGGAACTGACGTCACAGGGCATATTTTCGTTGAGGCGGTCGTTTTTCGAACGAGTTCAAAAATCGGAACTTTAAAATTTTTTTTCTCGAGTTCTACTCAACCGATTTGAGTGCGGTTTGTTTTGTTGACTTTAAAATTGTATATTCTATAACATATTTCAATTTCAGCCAAATCTAAATTTTTGGCACCAACCCTATTGTTTTGTAGTTTTCTGCAATCATTTCAAAGATAAATCAACTGAAAAGACGTGAATAATTTCATTTATTAAATTCCTTCGTCAAACCAACAAATAAACTAGCAAAAATCAATTTTTATATTTCTTTTATTGAAGAATTTTGAAAAATAGCAATTTCTACGTGAAAATTTGAATTTTCGCCTGGAAGTGCGAAGAAAAATTGACTTTTGAGGGGAAAAAAGTAACCAAAGTGACTTTTTAGACGTGAAAAGTAACCAAAAGTGATTGAAGTCGAAAAAAGTGACACGCTATGATGCCTGCTTATAATTTTTATTCTATGATTTCTATACTCCCCCCCCCCCCTCAGAAAAACATCTAGTCACGCTACTGAATCCAAGACGATGAATTATCAATACTCTCGCTCATCTTCAACTACACTCGTATCGTCGTCGTCGTAATTGACACGACGATTTAATTATGCAAAACTCGAATTTATAAATTAATCGTTTCTCCTCGAGAAAAACGTCAGCACGTTAATTCGCTCAAAACCCTGGTAACTTTTTCCTCGCACGCCATCCCCTCTCCTATCGTAGCACAGCAACAGCCTCGCACAAAAATACCCAATCTTGTGTCCTCGTATCACGTCACTTTCATACCCATAGATTACCTACCTCGTACGTTGTAATTAAATATACACATAAGTACATAATACAATACGATAATAATACTAAGTACATACAAAGACAATTAATTAGGCCTACGTATACTTACGGTCTCGTTCGATAGCCTCATTCGTACGTTATCACAAATAGGCTTCTCTTTTGATAACGAATTCGTCATCCTCTCATATTTTTCCTCCACTGGCTCGAAACAAACCCCATAAGTATTCGTCGTACGTCTCCGTGCGTTCGAATTTTCTCATTTTACTGGCACATTACCGCGAGAAAACTTCTGTACAGGGCTCAATATGGTTTCCATTCTCGTAACTACGGGCACCAGTTATCCGCCGCCATCGACTACCTACACACCGAAGGGGAGAAAAAACAGATAAAGGATTTAATTAAAATATTCGTTAATCATTAATTATAAGTTATGAAAACTTTTTGTATACTTAAAACGAGGTTAACGCGGCGCTTAATATTCTAATTTAGGTTTCGTTCTATAGTTTAACTAACTGAATTTACAAGCTCGATAGAGTCTGCCACAGAACCCTCCTCCCCCAATTCCCCTCCTTCGTCTCATTCTTCACCTGGCAATATTGGCTGCGGCGGCTTTCATTAATCTCTCGTTTCTATAACGGCTTAAAAGAGAGACGAGGCAAAAATTCGCGTCAAAGGTTAATTCCATTCGGCGGTTTTTTTTTTCGCCACCAAACCCCACTCTTGGCTTATTTCTCCCTGCAGCCAACGTCGTCTGTTCTTTCAATTCTTTCTTCCATTATCCAGTCTTCTGCACTCGATACGAATAATTTTACGAGGCGAAACTTCTTCAACAAGTTCCATCACGAAGCCCCTTTCCATATTTTCAAACAATAGCTCAAAATAACGACTGAGCGTTCGCGAATTACGTCAAATACGCCAATTATACGTATAATTTGTACTACTAATGGTATACGAATCTTTGCTCGAATAAATATAATTTTAGGGAATAGAAAAAAAAAACACCCGCACAGTGGTTCAACTGGCAATTCTAGCCGGACAAAAGTCGAAAATGTGATGTTCTCAAAATCCTAAAAAAATGTTGGGAATCCCTTTTCACAACTCTGAGACACTTGAAACGAGGGTTTAGGAATGTCTCCGACGTGTCTATGAACATAGGCAGGAGGTATGAGTTGTGCAACCCCCACTATCATCCCTATGCGTTACACATATCATTGTTGCGCATGTTCGTTTTATAATAAAGAAGATGTCGTGTTTTACGTTTATGAAAATGTATTTATGCAATCGTACACAATTAAATATAGTATTTATGATTTGGTAATTGCAAATTCGTCCAGTTGTTTTATAATGTTTGTAATTCCAGTTTTAATTTACATTGATTTCCTTGAATACAAGAAAGTAATCAATCATACAAAAAAAGTTTCAACTTGGTTCAAAAAACCAACACAGAATTCGTGTTTTGGGTATTATTTTATACTATTTAGAACTGGAATTAACCACAGTGACGTCCAGCAGTGCTGGAAAAGCAGTGTTATATCCAATAAGAGTATTGCAAAAAAACATGATTTCAGAAAATACCACAAAAAGGCTAAAATTCAGTTTACTTTTGAAATTTGGTCTTGGATAGGGGTGGACAAGAAAAATGAAGAAAATGTTGAACTTTGGAATCTGTGACCAATAAAACATTGATTGCAATGTATGACATTGAAAATATCTATAGGTATCTACCAAAAAAAGCTTAAATTTTATCCATTTTTTAAATTGCAAAATGAAAGGGAGAGGATGGGTAAAAAAACGAAATTTGGGATCTGAGACCAACAAAAATTCAATTTCCGTACATAACTTGAAAATGATAAGTACAAAATTTTACCAATTTTTTTTTAATTCAGGTCCAAAGGGGGTGGGGAAGGGTGAAATGAAAAAATAAGTCAAAATTGGGAATCTGCGACCCAAAAAACCCCGACTTCCATATATCACTTGAAAACTATACTAAATTTCACCAATTTCTTATTTTTATGCTCTGGGGGGGAGGGGAGGGGGCAAAATGAAAAAATAAGCGAGAATTTGAAATCTACGATCCAAAAACCCCTGATTTCCGTACATTACTTGAAAACTATATCAAATTTCACCAATTTCTTTATTTTTAGGCTCCGGGGGCTGGGGGAGGGGGTGAAATGAAAAAACAAGTGAAAATTTGAAATCTACGACCAAAAAAACATAAAGTTGGGCTATTTTAATCACTTTTGTATTGAATTCGACTTTTGTCCAGCTAGAATCGCTGGTTGAACCACTGTGACCCGGCTGGGCGAATATTTCCCTTCATCGTTGGTGATTATCGATTAAGAAGATACACCCGCTCAAAATATCACAAGTATTCTTTTCTTCTGGTTTTTTCCCCTGAAAATGAGTGTGGTGAATTATTTAGCTCGTTTTTGCCTTCCAGGCAGTAAATGTCAGTTTTCGTGACGCCCTACGCGATATACCTACGTAATACAAAGATCTACATAGGCAGGGGTTCCATGAAAATAATTTTCCTTATATTTTCCTCCGGTTTTCTTTTTACTTTTTTTTTGTCCACTACCTCAAACGAGGATTTTCAATTTTACCAGTTGTGTAGTCGAAGTCGGTAGTGCGCTCGTCGCTTTCATTCATCTTTCCCCTCAGCGAAATTCAATTTTTAAACGCATTGAGCATATCATATCGAATTTAATAAATAAATAAGTAGATCGGGCTTCAGGCACTATTCGAATTGATTTTTTCCCAACGTATTACCAACTTTTTACTGGGAAAATTGCATTTCGCGAACAATAACCGAACGGAAATGCCCGAGGCAGGTGAAAAAATTTAAGAAAAATTGTCGCCCCTAAATTTATTATTTCAGCTTGCTCGATTTCAATTCAACTTATCAAGGTGTCTACTGGATTTGAGCGTATATCTTATTGCTAAGCATATCTTATTTCAATAAAAATACAAATTCATGTTATTTTCTGGTTTTTCTAGCTATTTTTGGTATCACGTGAATTTCCCGTGGACGATTGCCCGCGGGAAATTTCCCGCGGGGACAATTTCTCGCGACTCAATATCGTGCGACGACAATTGCTCGCAACGAAAATTGCTCGTGGTTGAAGTTGCAGGCTGCGAAAATTTCTCGCGACGAAAATTGCTCGTGGTTAAAATTGCATGATGTGAAAAATTCATTCTTCACGGAAAAAATTTGTCTTATGCAATTATCCAAGATAATATTTAATTTGAACGACTGCCTAGGTATAATTTTAAAATACCAAATCTACAAAAATGAAAATAACTTTATTTTCCCACGAGCACATGTTCAGAAAAAAATATTTTTTGATCTTTTCAACTTTATTCTTCGAACGATTCCGACACATTTTGCCATAACCTTCTTCGAGCAATAATTGTCTCTCACTTTACATAAAACATTCCTGTATTTTAGAAAACTCTTCAATATAATACCACTTCTCCAACTTTTCTTCATTCAAATCTTATTTAGATCTGCAGACATCGAAAAAATTGTAGTGAGAGCAGAAAAATTGATGTTTCAGAATGAACGAAGGGATATTTTTTATTTTGAAAAATCATACTCAAAAAGTAAAAAATGACTATTTTTCAAACATTTCAATTCGGTACTTGATATTTTGAACCTGTGAGAGGAAAGGGGCCTTTTCCAGTGTTACTTCTATTCGTGTCGCGAATATTTTTTCGCTCATATAGGTATGTAGCTACTTTTAATAATTTTAAGATTTTTAAAACTACCTAAATCGTTTCGAGAATAGCATTTCTTTTAAAACTAAAAATAATTTCGTGAAACACCGATATTTTAACCGCGGGAAATTTCATTTTTGTTGCGGGCAATTCTCGCTGCGAGCAGTTGTCGTCGCACGAAATAAAATCGCGAGGAATTGTCCCCGCGGGAAATTTCATTTTTGTTGCGGGCAATTTTCGCTGCGAGCAGTTGTCGTCGCACGAAATAAAATCGCGAGGAATTGTCCCCGCGGGCGATTTCCCGCGGGGAATTGCCCGCGGGCAATTGGCAACGGGCAATTGACGTAGACTCGCTATTTTTATACGATTTTTCTTGCTCCAAAGAGTATGGTCTGATAAGGGGTGAATTTGGCCCTTGGCGCGTTTGCCATTTCTACCCTAAGGTTGGGAAAATTCAACATTTGTACTAAATACCACACTTGGGAAAATTTATTATTTCCACCTTGAAGTTGAGAAAATTCACAATTTTTGCTCATATTTTCCCAATTAGGTAAAATTTAGGTACTATTTGTACTCGTAATTTATCAAGTTGGGAAAATTCGTCATTTCTACCCTAAATTTGGGAAAATTCACCATTTGTACTCAATACCCCAATTTGGGAAAATTAATCATTTCCACCTTAAAGTTGAAAAAATTCACAATTTTTGCTCATATTTTCGCAATTAGGAAAAATTTAGGTACTATTTGTACTCGTAATTTATCAAGTTGGGAAAATTCTTCATTATCTAGCTTCGATTTTTATTCTACACCCCCCCCCCACCACCACCACACACACACACACAAAAGGTGTACTATAATTCTGGAAGAAAATTTGACCCCCTACTCCCCTACTTAAAATTATGGCCATTTCACTGCATTATTTTCAAAAAAAAAAAAATTTCAACGGAAACATGATTTATAATTTTTTCATCAATTTTGGTGAGCTCTTTCACGTTTTTACGGCCATCTGAAGTTTTTACATGTGAAAAAACGCCATATAAGCGAGGAACCACTACCCTAGAAAATTTACAGAAAAATTATTTTTCATTAGATTTATTTTTGGATTTGCCGTTGTTTTTTTTTCGAAAGAAAGACCAAAAATTATAAAAACCCTTACAAAAATGTTATTTTGGCTGATTTTTTATATCTTGAGCATTTTATACGAAAAGAAATGGTCAAATGAAGAAATTAACGTCGGATTCGTGTTAAGCAGGTCAAAATACCCCAATAAACACCCTTTTCGCGATCATTTTTTTTTAAATGTCGAAATTCACTTTTTTCATTGATTTTTCATGATAATAAAACTAAATTTTGAGAAGGTCGAGGTATTTTGACCTGCTGAACACGTATACGAGATCGGTTTTTTCATTTGGCCATTTCTTTCCGTATAAAATGCTCAAAATTTGAAAAAATTTGCCAAAATAACAACATTTTTTTTACGATGTTTCGCAATTTTTGGACCTTGCGCCACTTCAATCGCCAAAACTGAATACGTGACGTGAATCTACGCCAAAAAACATGTTGTTTGGATATTTTCAAAAATTAGCCGAACTTCGCTGTTAAGGTCTTTTTTACAGTTGAAAATTTCAAATGGCCAAAACCTCATGAAGGAGTACACCAAAATTGATGAAAAAATTATCGTAAATAGACCTCTACGAGATGTAACTTTGTGACAAAGAACAGAAAATTTTATTCACTTGCGTTGGAATTAAAAGTTCTTGAAAATAATGCAATAAAATTGTCATAACTCCGAAAGGGAGGGGGTCGGGGGACCAAAATTTTTTCCATAATTTTTTTTCATCAAGGTACACAATCTGGAGACATTAGATCAAAAATCGGGGCTGGGGCCATCAACACCCCTTATCCGGCTATACCCTTTATGAAGTTTTTGTGTTCCTTAAGATTAAGTTTTTCATGTTCAAATGAAATTTTATTACATCTTTGAAAAAATCGTTTTTAGCTGCCTATTTATTAGTTTTTATTTGATCAAAATCACCAAAATTCCAACATGAAATTCCGTTGAGTCTTGGAGAAGGAGATTTGTGAGAGGACAAAAAAAAGTTTTAGTGGTGTAAGTATTCAGTTAGTGTAGTTGGAAAAATCAAAAATTTGTGTTGGGATTTTGATAGATTTTTACCCCCCCCCCCCACGATATGCCCTCGGAACGTCCCTGTGTATATTTACTAGAAAAAATTTCTCACAAAATTTTGGACTCCTACCCCCTCTTTTTTATCGAGTTTTGGCCATTTTATTGCATTATTTTCAAAAAAAAATTTAATTTCAACGGAAGCGAAGGAAATTTTCTGCTCTTTGGCGCAAAGTTACATTTCACAGAAGTGTATTTCTGATGATTTTTTCAACAATTTTGATGCCCTCCCACACGTTTTTTCGGCTATTTGAAATTTTTAATCGTAAAAAACACCATAAAAGCGAAGGCCGACCATCCTGAAAAAATTACTAAAAAAACATACGTTTTTTTCATGAAGAATTATACTAAATACTTGGTTCTGGTCATTTCTTTGAACTAAGGGCCGAAAATCATGAAAAACTTGACAGAAATGTTATTTTAGGAGGTTTTCGAAATCTTGAGGGTTTTATGCAGAAAAAAATGACCAATCGAAAAAACAGTTGCATATTCGTATTCAGCAGGTCAAAATACCCCAATTAACGTTCTTTTGGCGATCGTTTTACTCGAAGTGTCGAAATTCAATTTTTCTGTCGTGAAAAATCAAGTGAAAAAAGTGATTTTGTAAACTAAGAGCAAAACTTTTACGAAAAGGGTGTTTGTCGGGGTATTTCGAAATGCTAAACACGAATATGGAATTGGTTTTTTCATTTGGTCATTTCTTTCTGTATAAAACGCTCAAAATTTGGAAACCTTGCTAAAATAACAACATTTCTGTTAGGTTTTTCGTGATTTTCGGCCCTTTAGTTCAAAGAAATGGCCAAAACCAAGTATATAGCAGAATTTTACATGAAAAAAACACATTTTTTTAGTAATTTTTCAAGGGTGGTCGCTTTCTGCTTATATGGTGTTTTTTACGATTAAAAAATTCAAATAGCCGAAAAAACGTGAAGGAGTGGAACAAAATTGTTGAAAAAATTATCATAAGTACATCTCTACAAGATGTAATTTTGTGCCAAACAACAGAAAATTTCCTCCACTTCCGTTGAAATTAAAAATTCTTGAAAATAGTGCAACTGAATGCACATAACTATGAAAATGAGGGGGTAGGGGTCCAAAATTTTGTGAAAATTTTTTCTAGTCAATATACACCACTTGAGGTGTTTAGGAGCCCAAACGCGCCAAGGGCCAAATTCACCCCTTATCCGGCCATACCCAAATGTCCAAAAAGATCCTCCTCGCGTATACTCGTTTTATAAGGTATTTCGAGAATTTTTTTGGCAATTTCATTCTGAACTTATTTGGTAAAAAATAATACAAATTGGTGGAAAAGACCTGAGTTAATTTCTACATGATCTGAAAATACTCGGAGAAAATCAAAACTTCGCTGGAGGCTTCAAAATTATTAAAAAAATAATGAAATTAGGTTTCAGAAATTTGATTTTAAGCCGAGGAAATGTTACAAAAAAAACCTTAATTTTTTTCAAAAATTCACCAAAAATCAAAAAATTAATTCGAGCACTCAAAATTTTGATCGCAACGATTTTGGAACAAATTTTCTCGAAAATCTCTCTTTCGTTCTAAATTGAGCCAGGCGTCTCGTTTCAACTTTAGGTGACTCTCTTGTGAACATCTCTGTCAAAAGAAGGCATTTCAATCGAAGCAACCGAAAAAGTGCTCAATTTCTGCAAGTCTTTCTTAATCGACAATACCCTCCTAAAAATGTATTCGTTGGAAAATTATGAAAAATGGTATACTGTGTTCTTCGTATTCACAGATATCGTCGACAGGAGAGGACACTTTGTACATTCTTTTCAATTATTTTTTTTCAGTATTATACTCATCGTAAAATTTCTCTCGAGTAGGTATTTATCTACATTACAAGTTGATTAATTAAGCACGTTCGACCCCATTTATATAGTATACGGTTGCCTCTTTCCCTCTTCCTTGTTTCCACAATTCCACTTGAATACATTTAAACATTGACCCGCCGCCGCGTTGAAGCGAAAAATCGTGTACCATTCAAACGACTATGGTGTGGTATCTCCATCTGCTGGAAAAACAGTGAATTCCTAAACTTGACGATTAATGCGAAAGCTCTATCTGAAAGTTCCAAGAAACTACATGTTTCTTGAGTAATTTACAGATGGCGCAGTGGTGACTATTTCAAACTGTTTTTCATTTTGACGAAAGTAAGTACAAGTTCTAACAATAATTTTACAAATCTCAAGACTCAAAGATGAAGAATACTTGTTTTTTGAGCTTTAGATTTTGAAGGGCAATGGAGTGAATGGAGGGAATTTCCCAAAGGCCTATAACTCGATCGTCATTTATTGAGTTTTGTTGAGAGGACATTTCAAAGCAAAAAATTTTCCCTTTCTCGCAAATTGTCACTTTTCGGGCGCCATGTGTAACGAATTGATCATTGGAATGAATTTTCATCCCAATAAAATAATCCTACGATTTTTCCGAGCGTTTTTGAGCTGCTATTAATTTGGGATGAATTTTAATCGCAGAATTAATCGCATGTTTTTTCTCATTTTTGAGGTCGAGATGATCATTAGAATGGATTTTTGTCCCAGAAAAATCATTTCGTGATTTTCTCGAGCATTTTGGGCTGCGATTAATTTGGGATATAATTAAACGGGCGTTTTTTCTCGTTTTTGAGGCTGGGATGATCAACTAACGAGGTCATTTTTCGCTGAAAAAATCACGATCTGTATACTTTCAAATGAGCCGGGGGCGGGGGGGGGGGTTACACATCTTTAATGAAAAAATTGATAGGCTAATCGGATTCGTTATCGAAAAATGTAAATATACAGAAAATACAAACTTTTCAAAATTAAAATTTTGGAGCAGTTTTATAATAGATAAGCTCATTTTGTTTGAAAATATAGAAAAGAAGGTTTAAGTCGTTTTGTTGTCATTTTAGTCAAAAATTTCCAACTTTGGGAAGCGATGGTTCAGCCTCCTGAGGTCAAGGAAGCTGAAAAAAATTTTATGCTATTTCTCCCGGACCGAGTGATGCATTACACCGTTTTTTTTTGAATATTCGTTCAACTTGCAGCACTCGAAAAAATCTGAAAAAATTCTGAGAGTTGTGAAATACATCGAGAAATTTCAAGAAATTTTTTTTCCTGCCTCCTCCAAAATTGTGTCTCACAGGGAAACTTGAAATTTAAAAGATCAAATTCCAGACCATTATATTGCTTCGAAAAATCTGAAAAAAATTCAGGGCATTCCTCTCTAATACCTCTACCTATATGTGCCAAGTTTGAAGAAAATCGGTTGAAAACTCGCAGAGATATAATTTCTAGTTTGATAATCACATATTTTGGGACCCTAGCTTCGCCCCCCCCCTCCCACTGGGGTGAGATAAAAATTCGCTCATACACTCTAAAAGTATGTTCTACTAACAAGACAAATCGAATGGCATAAATATTTTGACAAAGTTCCACCAGAGGCCAAATGACCCCCCCCCCCGACCTTTACCAAAAGTCGAAATATTTTAAGAAAACTAAAAAAAATGCTGGTGTTCTTATCCAAAAATTTAACAAAAAATATTTCTAATACTTTAATGATACGAGATGACCGAATAGGAGGTAGGGGACGAACTTAAAAATGAATTTTTCTAAATTTCTAAAATTTGAAATTGAGATTTTCAGTTTTCAAGATTATTTTTATGGGTTTTAGGTTTCGGTTCATAATCGAACTATTTCTCCACTATACTCATCATGCTAATGTATTGATGAAAAAAAATTACAGTTGGTTTGAAGAAAACTGATAATCGTTCGCGAACGATTCAACAAACCAAATGTCGAACGAATCTTTTGGGACCGATGAAGAATTTTTTTCGAAATGGTGCTTTTCGAAAATTTCACGAATTTGCGATTGTGAGCAGATCGATAATTCTCTCACAATCGATTAGTTCGACTTCAAAGAAGTTGGTCAAAAATCTTGAGACCTATTTTTTGGAAGATACCCGTTTAAAATGTACGAAAAAAAGTAAAAACGATTAAATAAGTACTTTTTTCTACGGAACAATTACACTCACGAGGTGTTAATTGTTTCAAAGAACCCCGCTCTTTTGCCGGCTACTTCTTTTCATTTTTTTTGAGCTAACTCGACTTACACCAGAAAACTATAGCACCCTCGACAAGAGTACCTACGTATAATTTTCAAAACGCAAACAAACGAGAACACAGTGCGGAAAATTTAAATTAAATCATTAATTCGGGTAAAGTTGTCAAGCCTATTCAAAGTTATTATAAGCGAGAAACTGGTAGAGAGGCGGGGTCGATGGCAGCAGGTGAAGGCGGAGATGAAGAAAAAGAAAACGACGCGTTGTTACCGTGTGATATGGAGCTGCGGCGAGGCGCCGTGCGACGTGCTACGACGACGCCGAGTTCTCGGTGTAATTAAAACCGAACAAACGCCCTTTCATTAAAGAAATTAATGGCTTAAATTAATTTAAGCGCCGAATTAATAAATTTCAAGGTGTTAAGGATAAGAAAAATTATACTCGAAAATTCTCACTTAATCACCCGTTCCAAATTTTTCCCTCTGAAGAAAAAATCTTCCGTTTGGGGTAATTTTTTACAGGCGATAGGGGCCTAGAACGTGTATGAGATGAAGAAGAAACTGTCATGACACACGTGTGTCTTCAAGATGAATTTACAGCAGTTCGTACGAAAGGGTCGACAGATGCACATTTTATTCAACTTGGAAAGATGGTCTATTCGATTTCAGTTCATATTGTAACCCTTCGATAGGTAATTTTTTGATCAACGATTGCCAAGTTTAGAAATGCAACGGATGGGCAAAAAAGAAAAGTCATTTTTAAATTTCAATAATTCATTTACACAAATATCAATTTTTTAAGAACGATAAAAATGTCAACTGCCTTTCAATTTTACAATTTATGGCACCTCAATATTTCATTTTTTGGTCTCTTCTTTCCATAAAACGAAAATATATTCTCTAATGGAATCAAAAACTCTAAAATTCTCGTCCGAAATAAAATTTTTCCTAATTTTTTCGACTCGAAACGCAATATTTCCCAGTTTTATTATCTCATTACGAAAATTAGGGTTATCATTTTCAAAAAATTTCAAACTTGAACCTGTTTTTTTGAATTTAAATGCAATTTTGTCATTATTGAAGGAAGTCAAGTGGCCTTTTCTGCCCTCCTCCATTTGATCTAGCTCTAAATACTCCATCAAAACGCTAAAAAACGAGAAAAATTATAAAAACTTCATTTTTTATCATCAATAATTTTTTTAATCAAAATTTTGTATTCAAATTTTCCAAAGTTTCATCCATTTTCGTACCACTAAAAAATAGTAGTCTCGGGGTCAAACTGAAATCGGCTTATTGAAGGGAGAAAAAAGGCAAAAAATTGACAATTCCAAACGAGATTGATTTTTTCGACTCGAAGAATGATTTTTCTAAATTTTTCTCCAATTTGAAACAAAGATTTTTCAAAAAAAGTATACTTTTTTCAAAATATTTGACTCAAATCTATTTTTTTTGAAAATTTAATTTTGACATTAATAGAAGGCTAACTACCCCCTCTGTCCCGATCCTGCTCAATCTGGTTCCAAATATTTCATCAAAACCCGAAAAAATAATAGGAAAAGTATAAAATTTTCAAACCCTAATTTTTCAGGTATAAATCATTTAAGGGCCATTAAAATTACATCGGTACACAAAATTTCAAATAAGCCCAATTTTTTTGCCCCCTTACTTCAAAACAGAAAAAATAAATATTCTTAAGGAAGAACCGTATTTAGGTTATGGGAGGGAGGAGGGAAAAAAATGAAAATTTCCGCCTAGAGTGTATATTTCTCCGAAGGTTCTCGATTAAAAAGCACATACGATTTTTCCCAGGGTACTACATATAAGACGGGTACGCTGGACTGCCATATTCTGGCGAAGAAACCGTCTGAACGCTGAAACTGGTCCCACGACGCGACGTTATGTGGGAGTTCGACCCCCTCTCATGGTTTTAACTCAAAACGAAAACTTTTCGCAAATAAATCGTCATTTTTAAAAAAAAATTCAGATTCAACTTCAACTTCATTAAATAATATGCAAATTTGCCAAGCCAGGAGTTTCCCCCTCCTCCTGTTTGGAAACTTCGTTTTTCATTATCAATCATGTTCCATTTAAAACAAGACAGTCAAACCTAGAACTCGAATACCTTCATGACGTCATTACTCATACCGCTGAATGTCGTTTCGACTTTTTTTTTTCAAAGTCCAGATTATTTTACGTAATTTTAAATAGTTTAGAATTTTCTGAAAAAGTTTTCCAACTCCAAATTTTTTCCTCGTAATTTTTTCAACTCCTAATTTTTTTCTCAGAATTTTCTCAACTGAAATTTTTCTTTGGTGTTATTTTTCCACGACCAAATTTTTTTCTGACGTAATTTTTCCACGACCAAAGTTTTTCTGAAGAATTTTTCCATTATTGAACTTACATCTTTTTTGAAAAGAATGACTTCTGTTTGATTGACGTCGTAAAAATTTTATTTTCTCGCAATTTTCACATCTGAAATTTTTCCACGTTCAATCATAATTTTTTCAACTCGGATTTTTTTCCTCAAAATTTTTATGGCGTCAATCAAACAGAAATCATTATTTTCAAAAAAGATGTAAGTTCAACGATGGAAAAATTCTTCAGAAAAAAATTTCAGTGGAGAAAATTACATACGTCAGAAATATTTCAGTTGAGAAAATTCTGAGAAAAAAATTACGAGGAAAAAATTTGGAGCTGGAAAACTTCTTCAAAAAATTCTAAACTGTTTAAAACTGACGTGAAATATTCAACGACATTCAGCGGTATGAGTAGTGACGTCACGAAGGTATTCGATTTCCAGGTTTGACTGTCTTGTCCATTAAAATTTCATATTCAAATTCACAAAAATCTCTTCAACATTTTTGCATTCTTCAAAACCCTAACAGAAGGAAACACTCTCGAACGAACCAAAATTGGCTTGTAAAGGGGGGGGGGGAATTCGTGAATAATTTTTTTTCTCTTTTTTTGGCATAAGAATATCAGACACCAATTAACTGAAGTAACATTTTTTTTACATGTTGAAAAGTGACAGTTGCATATAACGCCTGGGAGTGGGGAGAGTAGCAGGTAAATTTCACATTTTCTGTGCTTTTTTGTATGCTACACGTGAGAAAAATTTACCTCACCGGGTCTGAATTTTAAGATGAATAAATTCATAAAATATTGATAAGTATATTTTCCACTTCATCGTTTTTTGTACCGTTAGTTCGTCGCAAATAGAAAAAATTAACATGAAAAAGACACGAACTTAGGAGGAAGAGACAAAACGACGCGACGGTGTCTTAATATCGATGGAATTTATTTTACTTCATGTCTTTACTCGCAAGGCTTTTAAAGTTGAAAAAATAAACTTTGAAGGAGGCAGCTACGAGACGAGCCATTCGAACATATCCGAATCGACTCATTTGTACGTGTAATTGCAACATCAACATACACTTCGAGGTAGAACTTCATTTTCTTCCTTCGACTTATTTTCGAAAAAAAAGTCCAAAGATAATAATTTCGTTCGGTCGCGCGACGATTTCAGACAATCGAAGGTATCACGACGCGGATTCAATTTGCAAAAGACCATTCGACGTTGATTTTACCCCCACTTCTTCGCTTTCGCTCCTCGCAGCGGACAGATTTCTGATTAATGACTATTTCGGCGAACACGCTTTGATATTAAATAATAAAATATTTACTCGAATAAATGATAATACCAGCGCAAAGCCGTCGGATATCGGGGTACACAGTATTATCGTAATCAATATAGCCCGTGGTCGCGGCACCGAACTAGACGTTGGGCGGCGGGCGGCGATCCGGCGGCGTGGAAAAACCATGTTACATGAGTGCTTTAGCCAATAAAGGAAATACCGATGAACGTCGATGACAAAGTGAATACTGTCATGGCTTTTGTGATATATGGGTTTTAGATTTCGAGCCAGGGTTACGTAAAATATCGCGTAAGCAAGCTGTACTTCATCCAGGTGCGAATACGATTAGTATCTTTTCGTGGAATATGGTCAATTCAGAATTAGGAATTGTTCGCGAACGATTTCATGGCTTTCTGGATGTCGAAGTTGCGAAAAAAAAAACTTGTCAAATGATGTACTCGAATGCATGGTACCATAAGTATGTTTAAATAGACGTCTAGTGGGGTGTGTCGTTTGATCCCTTTTTTCAAAAGTTTAACGAGGATGAGTTAAATAGGAAGTCGTGTTCAGATCATCAAACTTTGAAAAGTCTTGAAAAAAAATTCGCGAGCTGAATCAACCCTCAGTTACTCCTGTCCAATTGACTTTAAAATTTGACCATAAACAAACATTTTTGAAAAGCTGAAAGAAATTGAATCAATTTTTATCGAAATGAACGTATCTATTATACCACTATTCTCGCATTCTGAATCAGGGAAAAGTCACTGATAAATATTCAAAATTGCAGCACAGGACAAATCAGCAAAATTCACTGATTTTTCAGCAAATTTCATAAATTTCACAGACTTTTCAGTGAATTTTCACCGATTTTCCAGTTATTTTTCTCACTGATTTGTTTTCAGAAAAAAAAATTCACTGGTTTTCTCATGTGCTGCAATTCTGACTATTTCTCAGTGATTTTCGATAATTTTCACCGATTTATAATTGAAATAGTACTAAGTATGAAAAATAAGAACAAAATGTGGAAAATCTTCGTTGAAGATTACTTTTTGGATAAAAGTATTCAAACTAAACCCATTTTAAGAAATTTTGACATGGATATGTCTGGAGAGGGGGGGGGGGTGGTTAAAAAATTTGATAAGTGTAACGTAACGTTTTTGTGTAGCGTAAGGTTTTTAGATGATCATGATTGATGATTTGTATGTTTTTAGGTTCGACTGACATTATGACATTTTGTTACTCTCTGATTTTTGAATCAGAGAAATTCATCAAAAAAATACTGAAAAACAGTCAGAATTGCAGCACAGTAATAAATCAGTGAACATTTTTTCGCTGAAAGAAAGTAAGTGAGAAAAATCACTGGAAAATCAGTGAAAATTCACTGAAAAGTTCGTGAAATTTATGAAAATTGCTGAAAAATCAGTGAATTTTACTGATTTTTCCTGTTCTGCAATTCTGACTGTTTATCAGTGACTTCTCACTGATTTGGAATGAGAGAGTAGATTTGAAAAAATTCCGAAAAAGTTTGGATGTTCTCCGAGATACTGACACAGTGACATTATAAAAAAAAGAAAAAAATCGAGTGCATTGAAATTTTAATGAGAAGTTAAAAAGGGGGTTTTTGAGAAAAAATAAAAAAATATTTTGAAAAATAAGAAAAAAACAGGGCAGGTAAGTAAAAATGCTTACAAAATTGAAAAAAAAACTATTTTAAAATAGAGAGAAGAAAATTTTTATTTAAAAAATACATATTCGCAATTGCACTGACATTAAAATCATTATGAATTTTTGTCTCTTTACACATAAAAGTAAAAAATACTTCAGCATCTCCAAAGTAAGCACGTTTGAACATATCCAACTCTAAGGTTTTTACCTTAAAAAGTGTTTAAAAAAATATTTAAAAAAACTAAATAATAAAGGTGGGTGGGGGGGGGGGGTGAAATTCTCACCGGGTTTACTTGGAAGAAAAAATAAACAAAAAAAATCACTAAAATGAACACCTCTTTCAAAAATTTTCGGACGCAAATAAATTTTTTCATTATTGGGAGAAGAGGAAAGTTAACTCATTTATCTTCCCCTTTCTACGAAATCTAGAAAAAATTTAGAGAGGAAACTTATAAAAACTTACATAGAATATAATTATCTACTTCTATTTTTTTGGTTCAAATTATGTAGAAACCCTATTGCGGCGTCCATCTGTCTGTTGGATCTAAAAACCCAAATTTAGTATTTTAAGGTTACGAAAACTTCAATTATCTCAAATAGTTGGAATTTCTTCACAATAAAATCATCAAAATTCAAAAAAATATATTTTATCTTTAATTAGAAACCAATTAAGTAATTATTTATTCATTTTTTTCGGGGGGGGGGGGGGGGCAATTTTTTCAAAAAAACTCATCTTTTGTATGAAAAAACACGAAATTTATACAATGTTTTTCTACTTTTTTCGAAAAAAACTATTCAATTTTCTAATTTTTTCCTTACAATTAGTCGGAACCCAATCAAAGGAAAAAAACTAAGAAATTCAGGTTGTATACGGGCGAAGCCTTCTGAACTTTCAGGATTTTTTCAGGATTTTTTTCATGGTTTTTTAAAGACCTTTTAATAATTTTAAAGGTTCTTTTAATTAAAATAATGAACCAATTCTCCGCCATGCTGCGTTAAAAGAAGAAATTGTTTTGAATTTTTCAAAACTTCCATGACTTTTTCATGACCATTTATTTTTTTTTTCAAATTTCATTACTTCCGCAACCGGTACCTACTACCGTGAAATTCTCAACTTTTATACTAATTATTGACCAACTTTGAAAATTTCAAATATTAATCAACGTAACTCCCCCCAGTTCTCCTCAATTCCCTTAAAAACCAAAAATAAAAATCATGAGCCATGGGCCACCACCGTCTTGAGATGCATTAACTTAATTTTTCATATTTATTCCACGAGGCAGCTAAAGATTTTTCAAACAAAGAAAAAATACAGGTATGTACCTTAAGGGTATCTTAAGCATTATTGAATAAAATGTTCTGAAAATTTAATATGTGCTTTTAAACAAATTTTCTTTTGAGGACTTATGAGATATTTTCAAAATTTCTCTTCCATTTTTGAAAAAAAAATTGGAAAAAATTGGACAAACAAAAATTTTTATCCAAAGTATTTTAAAAAATTTTATTTTCTTAATTTGAAGAAAAATCTTGAAAATATCTCAAAAGTTCTCAAAAGATTTTGTTCTAAAGCACATTACAACTATAGAGTATTTTATTTATCAATCATCGAGATATCACGATCCTAAATTTCTCACTCATAACAAGCTAGAGCCTACCCTTAATCTGGGATAACTTTGAACGTTCGACTTTTTTTTTGATTTTAGCGATCCTAGCGACGATGTTGTCGGATAGACAGATCCTATCGTTGTCACCGATTCTGATTTCACGATTCTTACATCTGTTGTCAGATAATCTGATCCGATTCTCCAATTTCCACATCTGTTGTTGGATAGTCAGATCAATAATTCCACCGCATAATTGATGGAAACTACATAAGTGAGTATCGACCTTCTGACGAATTTCGCCATTTCCATTCATTCTGGAGCCCCTAGCGAGATTAAAAAAAAATTTTCATTACATATTTCCACTCCAGAAAACGCTAGAAGTAACGTTTCTGTCTCTTTTCGAGCAGTTTAATAAGAAAATCGACTTTTGTCGCGATTTTCGAGTGGAGACTTGGAGCAATTTAAAAATAACTGAAAAAAATCAAAATCTCGACAAAAACTCCAAAATGGCTGAAAATTGTAAAATTCAGTTTCCAGAGATCGATGAAGTATAAAGGGATGTGATTTTCCTCAATTTTCCTCAAAAATAACTACTTTCAACATTTTTGTTGGAAAATGTCAGTTATAATTTTTAGAAAAAACGTCAAAAATTAATAAGCTAATGGATAGCTAAAATGTTGGCTTATACTTGAATTTTTTTAAACAATTTTTCCAAAAATCTAATTCTTGCCCAAATCAAAAACGAGTAAGTACTTTGAATAGTTTTTTTTCCTCAAAATTTGGGTATCATCATAAGGAATAACAAGAATATTGAAAAATAATCCTCTTCCCATATGGACTGAGGAAAAAATAACATTAATTTTTTAAGAGTTGGGGAGGGGAGGGGTACTCTGTTAACTAAATATGTGAACAATTTTAAGGATTTCCCCTCCGAACTCCTGCATTACATTGGATAGGCAACTTACACTATACGTCCCAATTCATGTTTTCCTACAATTTGCTATGTACATTGAAAAAAAAAACTTTTTATAAGGGGGAAATTCATCGTACATATAACTTCAATTATCGCTAATTACCCGTGAAACGAAAAACACGTGCTAACCCTTCAGTTCCCCTCCCTCCCTTCTCCGCCCTAAACGGAACCACGCAATCATACCCTCAAATTATTTAATTCAAAATAGGTAACGACTTAAAAAAAAACTAGAGGTAGGAAAGAAGATCGAGCCCACGTTTAAAGGGTTACAGACTACACAGCCACCATTATCGGACTATTTTTGGAAACCCTCGAATAAGGTTCAGTTACAAAGGCCTGCGAGATGCAGAGAAAGGCTGCGTAGCACGTTCAAGGTGAGTTGGCTTTTATCGAGGCCATTTTGCGTCCATAATACTATACATAATATACAAGGGTGCTGGCGCTATCAATGAGGGATCGTCGGTCGGCTGCCTCCGCCGCCGCAGACGCAAATCTAATCAACGTGAACAATGGCGTGAATAATTGCCGGTGGAAACGAAGCGTGCTGCGTGCCACCTTCACCCCTCCTCGCCCGGCATCTCACGCGCAATATATAGAAACAAACGACGATGACAAGGTAATGAAAATACCGCTACAGGGAAAAAAGTACCTATAGAGGAAGAGAAGAAATATCCATTTATATCCGCAATATTGCACATAATGGATTCGAGGTGTAAGCCTTTCGAGCCGGCCGATGAGCTAGCAAGAGATGGTGGAGAAAAATCCTCCCGCAGCCTGGCTAATCGCGGTCTAACAAATAAAAAATAATGGAATCGTAATGACCGGTAACACGGCATGCGGCAGGGAATAAGGGAAGTCATCGCGATGCTTTTTGTCCATTTTAGCGTAGGCACACTCGCGTTCTCCGACCACGAGCAAGGGGAGGGTATTTCGTTCTCGTTGAATTAGGCCGCTGTAACATGGTCGGCCAGCAAGGGGAAGGGAACGCTAACTTATTGGGCTAATTTTCGTGACAGGACGAGCTCGTATAACGATGATGGAATTCCTGTGGAGATGAAATAGTTGATTGAAATTTATCGTGCGCCGCAATGCGTTCTTTTTAGATTCGTAAAAATGAGCACAGCGGAGAGAAACGAGAAAAAATTCTGTGCATTTTGTACTCAACCCAAGAGGAGAAGGGTCTCGGTTTTACGATTTTTCTCGATTTTTTTTACAGGCTTCGGTTTGAAGATCCATAACTTAGCAGGGTTACATCTCATATAGAATGTTTTGAGGCACCTACCGGATCTCAAAGATGAAAATTCTTGTCATTCGCGTACCATTTTTCATGCTTCAAATTTACCCCCCCAAAAAAACAACTTTTTATCCGTCATTTAAAAAACTCACGGAAGAGCAAAGTATTAAAAATTCTTGAATTTCAAAGAAAAATTATTAGAATTCGTGCTAATTTCTGTTTTCTTTCCCTCTGCTACTACATACCTTGTGCTTACACAGTTGAAAAGTGCATCCAAAATAGATGGAAAAGCGTTAATAAAATTTTCCAAAACTGAAAGTTGAGTTTTTTCATGAAAATCCCAACTTCCAAACATTTCAAAAAGCTTCAAAGACTTCATTTAAAAAATCTGAAAAAAATTTATTTCCATTTCAAGATCTCGGAACCGGGAGGGGGAGGGGTAAAGAACCCTACAAGTTGAACCAAAATTCAAAAAAATTGAAAATCAAGTATGACATATCGTTTGTTTTGTTTTTGAGGCTCTGAGGTCGAATCTCAACTTATGACTTTTGAATTCCATCAAAATTACTGTAATTTACCATCACAACTACGGTAATTACCCGCGAAAATTACAACAATTCGTCATCAATATTACGGTAATTTCCCACCAAAATTACGGTAATTTCCCTCCAAAATTACGGTAATTTACCATCTGAATTACGGTAATTTACCATCTGAATTACGGTAATTTATCATCTAAATTACGGTAATTTATCATCGAAATTATGGTAATTTATCATCAAAATTACTGAAATTTTATTTTTCCAACAGAAATACGGTAATTTATAATCAAAATTACGGTAATTTACCTTCAAAGTTATGGTCATTCACCTTCAAAATTACTGTAATTTATCATCAAAATTACTGTTATTTATCATCAAAATTACTGTAATTTAAATTTACCAACAGGAATACGGGCATTCGCCATCTAAATTACAGTAATTTATAATCAGAATTACAGTCATTTACCATCTAAATTACGGTAATTCACGGTCCAAATTACAGTAATTTATCATCAAAATTACTGGAAAAGTAATCATCTAAATTACGGTAATTTATCATCAAAATTACTGAACTTTATCATCAGAATTACTGTAATTTACCATCTAAATTTCGGTAATTCATCATCAAAATTACAGTAATTTTAATTTACCATCAGAAATACGGTAATTTATCAACAATATTACGGTAATTTACCACCAAAATTACGGTAATTTACCATCAAAATTACGGTACTTTACCATCAAAATTACGGTAATTTACCACCAAAATTACGGTAATTCACCTTTAAAAATACTGTAATTTACCTTTACAAATACGGTACCTAATTTACCTTCAAAAATACGGTAATTTACCACCAAAACTACAGTAATTTACCACCAAAATTACGGTAATTCACCTTTACAAATACTGTAATTTACCTTTACAAATACTGTAATTTACCTTTACAAATACGGTAATTTACCACCAAAATTACGGTAATTTACCACCAAAGTTACGGTAATTTACCACCAAAATCACAATAATTTACCGTCACAATTGCGGTGATTTACCGTCACAATTACGGTAATTCACCTTTACAAATACAGTAATTTACCTTTACAAATACGGTAATTTACCTTCAAAAATACGGTAATTTACCGTCGCAATTACGGTAATTTACCATCACAAGTACTGTAATTTATCATTACAAATTCTGTAATTTACCATCAAAATTAAGGTAATTCACCTTTACAAATACGGTAATTTACCTAATCAAAATTACGGTAATTCACTGTCAAGATTATAGTAATTTACGACCAAAATTACGATAGTTCAACTCCAAAAATTTTCCACCAAAATAACGGTACCTAATTTACAACCAAAATTACGGTAATAAAGTATAAACCTCAATAAACGTCAATAATATTCTCTAAGTTCCATAACTGTTGGTAAATTACGTAATAGTTGGTATATTACCATAATTTCAAATAAGTTACTGCATTTGTTGAAATATTATCTTAATTGTTCGTAAGTGACCGTAATTGTTGATAAATCACTGTAATTTCAAGTAAATTATCGTAATTCCTGGATAAATAATTGTCAAACGTTTAAAATTTTCATGTTTTATTTAATTTAAAAAATCCAGTTGGTTTTGAATGTAACTCTTTATTATCCTCCCACGTTCTTATGTATTTCATCACACTCGAATTATTTTTCCATGAAAATAATAAATGTGGCATCATTTGTTATTTCTTTGGGACCGCTGCGCTGAATTCAAATACAGATTTCGTTTTTTGATAAGACTTCAATTAGACCTTCCGAATTTTTCTTCTACAATCTCAGGTAGGAAAAATTGAGGCCTAAGCAGAATTTTACAAAAAAATGAATCCATACTTGAACTCAGTGTTGGAAAAAATTTTATCCAATTTTTTTAAAATGATCAAATCACAATTCTGAGTTTTGCCCTCGCTGGTAACTTTTTGTATTTATGAAAAGAACTCATCTTCTCAGATTCATATTTGAGATGTCAAAAAATCAATTTCCTATACCGAGCACAAAAATTGTCAAAATTTTGAGTTTCGCCTCTCCTATCAGCTTTCGTTCAATTCTGAATTAAAATGAATCGAACATTTTTTTTCGAATCACTTACCTATTAGCAATATTCGAATAATAAAATCGAGTAAGTATACATTTAGCCTTTTAAAATTATTTTTAGCCAAGATAACGTAGAGCAATCGATCAAATTACGATACAGTGAAAACAGTTCTGCGATATTATTGGCATCTCGCCTTCCGAATTCAACCCATCGCGTTCATTAAATCGAGTTTTATAATTAAAAAATCTCTCCTTTCTTGCCTACTCCGGTGTTTGTTTTAGACCGAGAAATAAAAAAATACGACAGACGAGAAACCCAGAAAAAACCTAAAGAAAAACTAAAATCTCGCCGCAACTTAAATTACCACCTGTTTTGGACAGTTGTGAAACCCCTTCGTCTCGTACACATCGCAACGTTCGCACGATGGTGATGAAATCGCGGCAAAGAAATAACGGAAGGTATCGCTGTATATTGCACAAGGAAGAGTATCGGTGATACGGCTGAGGCTGGGGTGGAAAAAACGTAATTATTACCCGATTACGCGGTTTCGTGTCTCGGTCTAGAGGGTGGAAATGCGCGCGGCTGTTGCTACGGTCATCTCGGAAGCAGGTTAATGACGTTTAAACTTCAGCGCCGAAAGAATACTGTGCAAAAACTTCCGATGAGGATATGAACCAGAAACGAAAGAGTGTTACTGATGGAACTTTGAATTTCTCAGATGAAGAGGGGAAGGGGGGAGGGGATTCTCACCATCGATGTTCGCAGCGGCAAGCTACCCCCGGCGCCGGAACACAACGAAGTGCGACGCGTGTTTAAAAGAATTATAATTAATTTTTCGACGAATGTTTGCCGCTGACAGGAAATTATAATTTATTACTTCGTTGCGAGTTGGTTTGTTTATGGTGGTATTGTAATATACTGCTGGATTTCCTTTCATTTTTTTCGAGGAAGTAGGAAGTGTGAACGAAGAGAGCCTTGTCCAATGTAAAGATTTGTTAAAATTTTGAGAAAAATTGTCCGATAGTGAAAGTGGCACGAAATTTAATGAACTTAGAAAGAAAATTGTTCAAAAACAACGCAATATCTACTTGAAAAAAGTTCCAAATTTTTGCAAAATATCCAAAATTTTACAATTAAGATGCCAAAAAACCGAGGATTTAAAAAAAAATCATCGAAAAATTGGGAAAATTGAATAATACCGCATAAAAATTGTTGAAATTGCCAAAACACAACGGGCAAGTTATCGAGAAAAATGTTGAAAAAATCGTATCTATTCAAAAAACATGGTCAAAATTTTGCCAAATATTGTAAATTTATTTTTAAAATGTAAAGACAACGTGCAAATTGATGCAATAATAGTAAAAATAAATAAAAGTCACAAAAATCGTTAAAATTGCGAAAAAGAAGTTGGAAAGGTGGTTCGATGGTCGAAAGAATTAAAAAAATTATCAAAAATATGAGAGCTAGAATTTTTTGAAAATGTCAGAAAAATTGTGCATTTTCGATTGAAAGTATTTATTCCTCAAGTGAGTAAGTAAGTATACCTATCTACTTCAAAATGAATTTTTGTTTAAGAAACAACGCCACCTAAATTATTTCGGAGCAATTGAAAAAATTTACCACCAGCTTCCCAAAACCTGGTCATCATAGTTGAAAATTTAAAAAAAAATTGGAACCATTGCAAAAAGGGTCACAAAATTGAATAATTTTAAATAGATAATAAAGAGATACTCTCTAAATTTGAATCAGTCAATTCGGGTTAAATTTTGCCCATTCCATTCAGTGAAATTTATTTCACTGAAAATCTTGGAGTTTTCAGTCAAAAATTACCGGGGTTTTCAGTCAAATCGGGAAGTGACAGAAATCAGTGACTTTTGACTGAAAAATCAGTAAAAAATCACTGGTTTTCAGTAAAATTATTGAAATTTATTTCATTCAATGAAATAGAAAGAATTTGACCCAAATTTGACCTCAGATTTAGAGAGTAATTTCATTCAAAATCAAGCGATTTTTCAGGGAAGTGACTGAGAAATTAGTGAAATCCATTTCACTAAATACCTATAATAGGAAGAATTTGACTCATTTGACTGATTCAGATTTAGAGAGAAATATACCATGAGAAAGGTGTCTTTGTGTGTTCAACAGGGAGAACTTCCATCCTCTCAACACTGTACAGGAAAGTTTGAAAATGTTCGAAAATCACATTTAATAATATTTGCTCAGGTAGAAACCAACCCATATTCACCATTGGAATTTTTCTCCATTTTTTTTTGGCAGTGATTTTAAAATTTTTCGAGGTTTTCAACTACGATGGCCCAGTTTTGGGAAGACTAATAGCCAATTCTTTGAACTGGGGTTGATTTTAGACCATTCAAGTTAAAATTCCAGAGCGGGAACTTTTTTAAAAAACAGATTGGTCTTCATATCAACTATTTTCTTGACAAATCCATCTACAATTTAGATAATTTTTCCCACATTTTACAATAATTTTAAATTTTTTCAAAAAAAATCACAACAATTTGAACGAATTTCTAAAAAAATTTGAATTTTTTTATTTTTATGTTCTGAAAAAACAACCGGGTTTAAAAACTGCAATTTTCTTTATTTTGAACCAAATTTTAAAAAATCGAACGTAGACAAGTAAAAAAAATCTAAAATGTGAAGAGCCTAAACTCATTTTTTGAATTTTGAAGCCTTTCTGAAAATTTAAATTGCCTCATGACTCTGCAAAAGTGCAAAATATGAAAACATTATCCAACCAAGGTAAAAAACTTTTGCAGAGTCATGAGGCAATTTAAATTTTCAGAAGAGCGCCAAAATTCAAAAAATGAGTTTTGGCTCTTCACATTTTAGATTTTTTTTTGATTTGCCTTTTTTATCTATACCACTTTGCTATGTACAATGTATATATCTCATTTTCGACTTCAGAAATCGATTGGAAACATTCTCAAGACGATCTGAAACCTACAAAAAATTTCAACATTCCCCACCTTTAAAAAAATTATTTTTCATGAAAGAAAAAGTATCTTCCTTCATGCCTAATTTCGGTAATTGAAATTTTTCAAGTCAACTCACTCAGGGCTGACTTTAATTAATCCAAAATTTTCCCTCTACCCTTCTACAAGCAGAATTTTGGCAATATAAAATTTTTACATTATCCCCTCCCCCTCTCAACAAATCTAAATTTACCAAATTTCATATTTCTCTAGTACATTCCTCTAAGCTTAATTTTGTTAGTTTCAATTTTTCCCGTACCCTCATTCATACGTAAATACAATTTTCTTCGAATGTTTTGAAAAAAATGTTTTTTTTTGAGAAAGAAAAAAGGAAGTTCATAAAAAAGGTCGTAAAAGTCATGAATTCGCTTCAAAAAATCTTGTTAGATACTTTAAACACACTTCATGACTTGAATTGCTGGATACTTTGATAATCAAACATGTTGAGGAAATTAGTTCAAAGAAAAAAATATTTCTCATTCTCCCTTTGAAAATTGAAAAAAGTAACGAACCTTTTACAAAAATAGATTTAAATTATAAAAATTGTATTCTAGTAAAAAAAGGGGGAAAAATTCCATTTGAGTTTAGAATTTTCATTTTTCAACCCCATTTGGGGATTTTTTCGAAACTTGAAATTCCAAACTTTTCTGGAGGCTTTTGAACGTCCTAAACAGGGGCACACGCTGGAGAGGGGGGCTCAGGGGGCTCGAGCCCCTCCATTAAGCTCAGCAAGGAAATTTTTTTATCATAAAAAAGTCAAATAAGAGTATGATATTCAAAAAAATTCGTTTAATAACTAATTCTTAAATAAACGTACCACTCTTTGTAAATTCTGTCTTTTTTAATTAGTAACAAATTTTTTTTGATTTTTCATTAATTTTCCGGTCAAAAATAACTAATTTCCAAGTCAATGTCCCATTTATCAGAAAAAATCAGTAATTTTGATTAAAAAATCATCAAATCTCGTCATTTTTTAATTTTTTTTCGCTCAAATCTGTAGGTAGGTATATATTATTTTCTTACTGAAAATACCCCAACTACTCCAGTCCTACTGAAATAACAGGTTACTTCATTTTTTCATTGGATCTTGACCCCCCCCCCCAATTTTTTCATAATCTGAGCCCCTCCTTTACACAATTTCTGGGTGCGCCTATATGGTCTTGAAACCGCTTTTAATCGATTTATAGAAGGTCGAAAATAGGTCATATACCGAATTTTAGTTTTTTATCTAAATTATATCAAATTTTCATATTTTGCACCATCAAAGGGTCATGACGTCATGAGGTAATTTTGAATTTTCAAAAATTTGTTAAAATTCGGAAAATGAATTATAGCTTGTAATTTTGAATAGAAGGTTGTTTTTAAATATTTTTTCAATTACGTTTCACATCATAATTTTATTGCCATTTGGGATATCTGTTTTGCAATGGAGATGTTGCAACTCTCAACAAAGACTATAAGAGAATTTTTTTCCAAGACATTCAAATTAGTCTCCAACAAACCCAGGTACCTCACATATTTCACCTAAGACGCGATCCAACGTTGACTCAATTTGAAAATTTTTATTACCTCGTTTAAAAACGAAACGAATACCAAGACAGCGGCGTATCAGGGACCAAAGAACTTTCAGTTTCAACATTGTACAGGCACACGTAGTTTTTCATTTATTGCGCCAGTAGAACGGTCGACGTACGGGCGAGAAATTACATTTTCAAAAGATTAAACGGCTACGTTTAAAAATCGTCGTAAATTTTCGACGGCACGGAAATTACATCGCTGAAATACGCAATAAAGGTGACAGCAATAAGAGGGCGTACGTTTTCTTAATTCTTTACGAGGATTTAACGTCCGCGTAATGAAACATTATTAAATGTTTTAGTGACAAATGTTTTCTATTTGCGGCAACATGTTTGTCGAATGTTATGTGCGTGATGGCGCGACTGCACCGAGACGAAAAGAAAACGACGACGAACCGGAGTATAAGAAGGCGATTTCGGAGCAGTTTTTTTCCCTCATCGTGTTGTATTCGTTTTTCTACGACTTTTCTCGTCGTAGTGTGTGCCCGACGCTGGTACCATAAAGAACACAAAACACGTGCAAAACGTACGTTATCAGCCGTGAAATTGCTTTTTTACCGTGCGACGTTAAAGATGGTATCATAAACGCCGTCCCGCAGATGACAGAACGAACCTACCAGCCGAAGATGCCTACACAGCGCCCTCGTACTCTACCCTTTTACTGTTTTTGTTTTTCGCTCTCTTCTCCGCGCCCTTTCCGATTCTCCGATACTTCGGCGGGCTTTTTTCGTACCATATATTTACCTAGTGCCTACTGCCTAGCAAGCGAACTAATTTTTCCGCAGTCGTTCATCAATTTCGCATAGTTTTCGCCCCATTTGTTTATGATGTCGCGTTCCACGCGCAGCAGGTAATTTTTTCAGACGTGTTTCTTCCGAGTAATAGCTCGAAGTGTTTTTCCTTTCTGGTGCCCCCTCCGCCGCTTATTTGGCCTGGCACAGCTACGAAAAAGGTATTACGATATCTGCGAATGAAATCGAGACGATATTGTTTTTATTTGTAAAACAAACGAGCGACGAAGCACCCAATACGACGAATAAGACGTTCAAACGCAGCCAGGAAGGGCAACCGCGCGATATTCTTTCGAAATCGTTTTTCATATCGTTTAGTTCTTATCAGCTGGTCGTATGGCAGCTGCCTTTGGTGACGGGTAGCAATTAGAAAGAACACGCAGTATTTTAATGCTGGAATTGGAGACCTTATAGTGTAGCAAGGGGGAGGAAAAGGCATGCTATGGTGATTGAATCGTTGATACAGGTTATTGATCGGTTACCCTGGTAAAGTGGTGAAAAAAATACGGTTTGTTTAAATTTTTAGATTGTCGTGGGTACGAGTATTCGGTTATGTTTATGTTTTCATATGCCTATAGGTAGGTACTAGGGTGGATCGAAAAAAAAAACATATCTTGGATTTTGACCAAAATTGGCGAGGTGGTTTACTTTGAGTGGGAGACTTCACAAAAAAAATTGAGCCCCCGAGAAGCAAGGAGAGGGGAGCAGGAGGTGCTCAAAGTGCACCTCCTTTTGAAAAAAACACTGTTTTTTGCGTTTTTTAGCCAGTCAAAATCGTGTGAGAAGCCTTCGTAGCACTTAAAAGATGCGATTTGAGTTTCTACATCTCCCTGAACCATCGCCATCCTCTGATCAAAACTCAGACTGCTACCAGGGGGTTGAAAAGTTGCAGATTGCAATATTTCAAAAACATATGAAATTTTCACTGAGCTGGGATAATTTTTTTTCATCGAGTAAGTGAACAAAAAATTTTTTTAACCACTGAAAGTGAATTTTGAAAAAAAAAACTAAAATTTTATATACCAGTTCAGCCAACAGCAAATCATAAAATTCCAAAATACAGAATTTATATCGACTTTGAATTGATTATTTTTTTGCCTGAAAATACTTATTAGGTATGTTTTTTTTTTCAATCACTAGAATTAGTACCTATATTTCGGAATTTTTTTTGAAAAATTTTGTTTGTAAGTGCAATCAGTCGTAGCATGTCACACTATGGAATTTACGTTGACCTCGAATTAATTTTTTTATCGTTTGAAAAATTCACAAGAATTTTGTTTTCAATCATCAGAAATAAAATTTTTTAAATTCTTTGAAAATTTTGTACGTCTGTGCAGCCAGTTGCTAATTGTGATGTTCTGATGTCTTCAAATTCAAAATATACTTCTATTCATTGGGAGAAAAAATTAGTTCAATCAATTGACGAAAAAATAATGCATTCAGAGTTCATAATATCTGAATATCATAATTAGCAACTAGCTGCACTGACGTACAGAATTTTTGAAAAAAAATTTCGAAATAAATTCAAAATAAATTAATTTGAGGTCAACGTAAATTCTATAGTGTAACATGTCACGATTTATAACTGGCTGCACTGACATACAAAATTTTTGAAAAAAAAATTCGAAATTTATACTTTCCGTGATTGAAAAAAAAAATAGGTACATAATATTTTCAGATGAAAAAATAATCAATTAAAAATCGATATAAATTCCGTATTTTGGAATTTTATGATTTGATGTTGGCTGCATTGGTGTATAAAATTTTAGATTTTTCTTTTCAAAATTCACTTTCAGTGGTTGAAAATTTTTTTGTTCACTTACTCGATGAAAAAAAATCATTCCAGCTCAGTGAAAATTTCATATTTGAAATATTGCAATCTGCAACTTTTCAACCCCCTGGTAGTAGTCTGAGTTTTGATCGGAGGATGACGATGGTTTAGAGAGATGTAGAAAGTAGAAACTCAAATCGCATCTTTAAAGTGCTACGAAGGCTTCTCACACAATTTTGACTGGCTAAAAAACGCAAAAAACAGTGTTTTTTTCAAAAGGAGGTACACTTTGAGCACCTCCTCCTCCCCTCCCCTTGCTTCTCGGGGGCTCAAATTTTTTTTGTGGAGTCTCCCACTCAATGTAAACCACCCCACCAAATTTGGTCAAAATCTAATACATGTTTTTTTTTTTCGATCCATCCTAATAGGTGCCTACGTCGCGTCGCGTCGCTACATATTCATTCATGTATGTGGAAAGAAAGACGTGTAGTTCGCTCTGGTTTGCGCGAGGGAGATTAATTCAAGAACATGATGGACGATTGGATTAATGGAATGAAGTGGAGTAGAGAGTAAAGTTGTAATGTAACTGTAGGATCAAAAGGGGCGATACTTTGTTGGATTCTAAAATCGGATTAGAATGCGAATAGTAATAGATATAGGTACTATGTTTCATCGAAATATTTTTATACATACAGGTTTCGAGGGAAGATTCGATGGTGAATCTCCCCCTCTCCACCTCTCAGCCGAAAATTGCTGGTAAAGTGTTGCAAAATGGCTATTTTTTGCTTTTTGAATGTAATAATTTAAAAAAAAAATTGTTCTCGCTTCATTCAGGCGTTATTTTCGTCTTCTTTGGCATAAAAATATTCATGATTTGGGGCATCTTTTCAACAAATAAGTCGTCCTTTTTTTGATTTTTCAATGCACAAACTTCGTTTTTTTTTCCGTTTTTTTTTATTGACATTGATATTGTTGCTGACTACAAATTTGAATTTAAAAAAATCTGGTGTAAAAGATTCATAATGTAATCTAAATTTCCCTCCAATAAAAATTCCTGCCACCGGCACTAGTCGCGCTTCTAATCTGATCAAAATAATTATAGCTTATAAATAATTGAATTTTGAGCAGGTATCTAATAAAATATAGTAATGATTTCAACAAATTTTACTGGTTGGTGTTCAACAAAAAAAACTTCCGGTTACCGTAAATCACCAATTTCAGCGATAAGCCATAAATAATAAGGTCAAAATACATTTTTAACGCATACAATTCCTGCAAATTAGTGGTCATGTCATACACCCACCATCATTACCTCTGATTTCAATCGCATTCATAAATTGCACTTAACATCATTGTTTACAGGAAATACCGTAAATCAACAGTGATTACCGACAATGACAAGAATTTTTGAATAATTACAGCAGACCGCTAAAAATAACTGTGAATCTTGATTTTTGTAATATTACCGTAAATTACAGGTATTTACCACGTTTACAGGTAATTAACACGAATTACAGGTAATTACCACGAATTACAGGAAATTACCACGAATTACAGGTAATTACCACGAATTACAGGTAATTACCACGAATTACAGGTAATTACCACGAATTACAGGTAATTACCACGAATTACGGTAATTATACTGTAAAATGCATTGACCATAAATTAAGGTAATTATCATGATTGACAAGTTATTACAGTGAATTACAAGTAATTACAGTGAATTACAAGTAATTACAGTGAATTACAAGTAATTACAGCGAATTACAAGTAATTACAAGTAATAACAGTGAATTACAAGTAATTTCCGTAAATTACCAGTAATTTCCGTTATTACGAGTTTTCAATCAGCACAAAAAAAATACTTGTAACTACTGTAAATTACTAATTATTACCATCAATTACCCGCTATCATCGCAAATTACCTGAAATTACCATAAATTACCGGTAATTACATCATCCAATAAGTCTTTACGGTAAATTACTCTTTACAGAGTGTCTACTAAAATGGTGAAAATTAAAATTATCATTTCTTTAGGGATTTTTTCGTACTTTGGTCAAACTAAAAAATTTTAATTTTTCTCATGATTCGTTGCTTCCCTCCTCCTTCCTGCCAATCATACAGTATGAGGAAAAGATCGATTTTTGTCGTCTATGAAAAAACGATCAGAAATAACAACATTAAAATATTGGAAAAGTGATAGTTTTTTGTCGTTTTTGAAACAACGATCAGAAACAACCATTTTAGAAAAGGTGAAATATGATCATTTTTCGTCGTTTTTGAAGAAACGACCGCATTACAATATTGGAAAATGGTCGTTTCTTTAAAACCGACAAAAAACGACCAATTCAGAATACTGGAAAATTATCATTTTTTGAATGTGACCATTTTACAATATTTGAAAATGATCGTTTTTCGTTTGTTTTTTTTTTGTTTTTTTTTTTTGAAAAAAAACCATCAGAAACGACCACATTACAATATTGGAAAAAAGTCGTTTCTTTCAAAAATATCCATTTCAGAATATTGGAAAATGAAAGATTTTTGACTTTTTTGAAGAAGAAGACATGGCTATTTTACAACATTGGGAAATAATCGTTCAGAAACGACCACATTTGAAGACTGACATTCCAAAACGTATGTAGTAAGTCCAAAAACTGTAAGTATATGAGAAAAGGGACTAAAATATACTGAAGAAAATTTACATCCAAGTCCCTTTTCTTATATAACGTTTTTGGACTTATTACGTTTTGGAATGGTCTCTATTTGAACAGTAATTGAGAACAAAAATTTGAAATTTTCATCATTCTTCCTTTTTCTCACTCTTCAAAGATCGAGTGACTACTTACACTTGCATGGCCAAAAAACCACAACGCGAAAAATAAAAAAATCCAAAAAAACTCACCAATCGGTTCATCTTCGTCTCAGCGTATTCACAGTCGAAATTCTGTTAATTCTGAAAAAAAAACAAATACTCGTTAAAACAAAATAAATCTGTAAAAAAAATTCGCAAAAAATTTACCATAAGTACGTTTATTATCTAAAAATAAATAACCGAGGGAAAAATCTTCGCATTTACTGAGAACCAAACGACGTAGGTACCAATTTATCATCAAAATCAAAAATTATTCAAAACTACCACAAGTGCCCACAAAACACTCCAAGCTCACACATTACCCAAAATTACAAAAAAATATATTTTACTGCCCAAAATTTCATTGAAATTCAAAAAAGTTGGCATCAATCGAAAAAAACATGATTTCCAGTTTTCAATAATTTACCAACATACTCAAGTCGAAATAATCTTAAAAATATCGAAGCTGATCTCTCTAAAAAATTACTCAATCGCACTTTCATCCTCCAAATAAATTTACACCCCTCCCCCTCATTTCCACCAGAATCCAAAAATGAAAATTTTCTTCCAAGTTTGGACCGAGGGAAAAGTAGGGGTATAATAGGCATACCTTTATACCTTAATCGCGACGAGATTGGCGCAATTTGACGCGGAAAAAGGTACCTTAAATGGTGATAGGACGAACGGCGCGCTGGCGCGTACAATTTTTCCGAAATGCATTTCCCTTGTTGAATGTGGTATATGGCACGGCTTTGGAAAGCTCTAACTCGAAGCTTTAGTATCGTTATATCTTGGTACGCGTTCGGTAGACTGCGGCTGGTTCGTTTCGGCGTATTTTCAACACGTGGTGAGTTCGTCAGTACGAATTTTAATACGTTTTTTCACTTTTTCGTTAAAAAAATTTTCATTTATTTAATTCTCTCAATTTTTAATTTTTCTCCGGCGGAGGGAGTTTGTGATCAGCGAGAGGATATTTTTTCGAATAGGAGGTGGATTTTACAAAGGGCTGTGTCGAGATAAAATCCTTGTCGTATTTTTTTTCACATATTTTGCTCGGTTTTGTTCTTCTTCGTTATTTCATTATAAAAATCGTTGGAAATAATTTATAATTAAAAATATTGAAAATTAATAAAAATTTTCGTCGATATCTAATATAAATTCACATATTTTAAGAATTTCAAAAAAATTGAAAGATTTACCATTTTTGTATCCTAAAAAAATTAAAATTTCGAATATTACAAAATATAAATTGTCGAATTAGCAAAACACACCTTACTCACTTTTAAAAAATTTTCATACTATCAAATTTTCAAAAAAAAATTCTCTGATTTTTCATAAAGATTTCTGAAAATTCTTACGTAATTAAAATGACACGTTTATATGCAAAGAGAGGGGGAGAAAGGACAGCGAATAAAATGAAAATATTCGAAATAAGTACACACATTCAATATTTAGACGAACTGATACCGCTGACGCCTAAGTCACTACAACGACGGGTATTATTCTCCTGCGTCGTGTCTCTTCGCTACATAATATTATTGAATAAAGGGAAAGAAATACTCTTAAGCCCCTCGTTTGTTCGAAAGATTATGCCCCCTGTTTGCGGCAAATGCATACCTTACTTTAGTACTATTCGCAAAACATGATATTGTTGTTTATTTAAGGCCAGCACCGAGAAAGGGTCACGACCACTACGATCCTAAAATTCAAGAGAAGGGTGGAGAGGGCGAGAAATACTAATCCGAAGTATGTAATTCGGTAAGGAATTCTAATGCAATCTACCTACACATTCGAACGATAATTCAGCCCTATTTTGGTGAGCAAACAGATCACAGTGATTTTTCTTTAATTCGTAAAGAGAAATGAGTTGAAGAGCTACATAAATCGTAGTACCCTTTTCATTCGAAGGATACACACGGACATTATTTAAGTGGTGTACTTAGTTCAGGATATGAATACGTGGTGGCTGGATAAGAAAAAAAATCTCAGATTTTGAGGAAAACAACTGTATTCAAAATAACAGCCCAGCTCAAAGGGATAGAAAGCAACTGGGTCTTCAAAATAAAACATTCGCGAAAAAATATTGCTTTTCATGGGAATGACGAAGGCGTAAAAATTAAATTTGAATTAAGCACTCGATTCGACATCACTTTTAGGATGGCAAATGATCGTTGAAAAATTGAAAATTGCAAAAAAAAAATGAGGTTCCGTTTCTCAAAAAAGGAAATGTAATTTTTGGGGGACAAGCTACCCCTCTCCGTATTCACTTCTTCCACCGTCTCCACTCTCAAAATTAACTGTAGTTATTTTCAAAAAAAAAAAAAACAACTCGGAAGCCCAAATAAGCAAAAAGTTACATTGCATTGAGGTAATTTGCATTCATTTCAATGGAAATTTTTTCAAAACGTTGTTTTGTGCCAAAAAAAGAATCATTTATCACGCTATCATTGATTTAGATTTTTGCGAGAAAAATAAAACTTATGTTTTGGTTACGAGAAATACGAAATGTCACGTCATCGTCACGAAGTTAAATTTTTTGTTTTTTCAAGTCTAACAAAATGACATGTAAGTACGCGGTGTCCACTGGATCAAAAAAATGAAAATTTTTGCTATTTTCTGGATTTTTCTAATTCTTTTGGCTTCCAAATCGCCCAGAAATCCCCTTTTTGTTTCTATCCTCTCATTAAAAAATTTAAGAAAAGAGGAAAATGTTGAAAATTCTTAATTTTTGAAATAAAATCATTACATATTCCTGCTATTTTCTGTTTTTGTTTTTGTTTTTTTGTTTTTTTTTTGCTACGAATGTGAATTACGGATGCTGATGAGTCCTAATATTGATTTTAAGATCTAAATCAGGGTGTCTAACAAAATTTCAAAACCCCAAAACAGGACAAACAGGACCTTCAACAGGACCTTTAAAAAATCGGTTCTGATCGATTTTGTACCCCCCCCCCCCCCAAAAAAATCCTATTCTGGCAAAAAAAAATTGAAACGAATTTTTTCAATAATTGTTAGAAATGAGCAAAAAATTTATTTTAAAAATTCAAGGACACGGAAGATAGAATAAAAACAAATCTTATCCTGTATATAAAAAACAAGAACGAACATTAGATAGTAATACTAAAAAAAAAGTTCCAAAAAATTAGCTATTTTTTAATTTTTTAAATTTTTTTTTCAATTACGATCATTTATTGAAATTTTTTTTCTATTTTGGCGGGTGGAATTTCAAAATTGTTACAAAACAGGACTTTTCACTGAAAAAACCCCAAAACAGTACAAAAACAGGACAAACAGAATCACTCAGCCCAAAACAGTACAAACAGGACGAACAGGAGTTGTTAGACACTCTGTAAATAATATCAAAAGACGTGTAATTATTACGCCAATTACATATTTTTTTGTCTTCAATTTTTTCAATAGATCGAATCCGGAAACATACGAGTATCTGTTAATATTCGCAAAAAAAATGTAAAAAATTGGAAAATTTTCTTTCAGGAAAAAGGTTTTTGGAAAATTAAACATTTGAGAAACTGGTTCGGGAAGTTTTCTTCCAAGAAAATGGTATTCGGGAAATTTGATTTTCGAGAAAATGGATTCGAGAAGTTTTCATCTGGGAAAGTAATATTCGGAAAACTAGACATTCGAGAGAAAGAATTCGGAAAACTGTGTGGGTACCGGCTTAATTTCTCGATTTTCTAATGAAAAATTTCATATCTTTTATGGGCTATTCCATACCAACCCGAACCAAAAATGAATATGAGTCTTCCTATTTCGTTCATTTTTTTACGAGTTCCCCCTTGATAGTCTATTCACATAACCCCAAAGAGAAGTTGGGGTGACCCTCGTAATCATAGGCACGCATAGAAATTGTGTGAGGGAGGGGGGCTCAGATTTTGAGAAAAAATGGGAGGGGGATCAAAATCAAATGAAAAAATTAAGTAACTTGTTATTTCAGTGGGGTTGTAGTAGTTGAGGTATTTTCAGGAGGCAAATAATATACAGGGTGGCTCGGTTAAGGTGTGAAATATTGAAATCTCATATTCTACTTATCAATACGAACAAAAAATGTCATATTCAACATGGGCCCAAAGCGCTTTCTTTCTGAGATATTGCCGAGTAAAGAACTGGAAATTCGGCAACGTTGCGCATCGCGACGCCCGTAAAATGTTGCGTTTAACGAGACGAGCGTCGGGGTTACTTACGCGGAAGTTAGTTACAGCGTTGCCACAAAATAAATTATGCCGAGATACCCTCCATTTTTTTGATTTTTTAGAAAAAATGTTTAGGCGAAATTTTTTTTATAATAATGAGGAATCATGAAAAATCATTAAATTCGATTTTTATTATAATTTTGTGGGATGGTCGAAATTTGATAAATTGATTACTCAGCATCCAATAAATGAAAGAAACAGAAATTTGGGTTAATAGGTGTTAAATAAGTAGTACTACCCCTAAAAGTGAATAAAATTTCAAAAAAATGATTTCTTGTTCTTGTTCGACCATTTTTCTGGTACAGAAACACATTTTTTGCTTTAAAACACTTACTTATGAACCAAAAAAAAAAAAAAAATTGGTATTCGTTTCTATGGACCTCCTTTCACTTTTTCCACCACCTACCCCCCGAAAATGTTCACTGCTAGAGCAAAAATTGTCAATTTTGGGTGAAATCTGGGCCCCCTTTAAAGGCGAATAACTCAGTAATGAAGCGTTTATGACCCATCATGTATATAACATTTCTTACTCCAAATGATAAGTAGAATACGTGGTTTTAATATTTCACACCTTAACCGAGCCACCCTGTATACCTACAGATTTGAGTGAAGAAAAATTGAAAAATGGGGAGATTTAATGATTTTTTTTAGTCAAAATTACTGATTTTTTCTGATAAATGAGACATTGACTAAGAAATTATTGATTTTTGACCGAAAAATTAGTGAAAAATTATTAATTTACTGCCCGAGCGAAGCGAGGGCGAAATTTTTCAAAGAAATCTTACTCTTCTTTGACATTTTTATAATAAAAAAATCTCCTTGCCAAGCTTAGGAGGGAGAGGGGCTCGAGCCCCCCGAGCCCCCCCTCCTCGTAATTTTTATCTAATTGCGATTTTTTGCCAAATTACCCAACTTTGAATGCTCATATCTCGAGATCGATTGTACTTGAGGTAATATTGTTTGTGGGGTTTGAAAACGAATTGATAGGAGATTGAAAAACGATAATTACATGTTGAAAATTTCAAAGTTGAACTTTGATGGTGAAAGCTCAACTTTCATGATTAACACAAAAAATGAAAGCTACCATTTGAAAATCTGAAAAAATTACAGTAAGTAGTTCTTTTCAACCTTTTTTCAACCAACAAATTTTCAATATGGGATCTCTACACCCTTGAGAGATACAGGGGTCCACAATTTTATCCAAAATTCAAAAAAAGTCAAAATTCGAAAAAAATGAGAAATAACGAGTGACCTGTCGTTTGTTAGGTTTTTGGGGGCACTGAGTTTGAATATTCGCTTTTTTTTTGAATTCGACCCTTCAATTTCCCCTAGCACCCCTCCCCCCCACCAATTTTAGGGAAAGTATGTTAAATAATAAAAATAAGAGTGTGGCATATCGATTTTCACTAATTTGAGAGCGTTGAATTAGAATATCGACTTACTTTTTGATCCGACCCCCTCCCAAAATTTTCAACTAGAAGTTCTCACATTTTGAAGTAATGCCTATACCGAATCGAGCCAACTCTTTGATTTCAAAATCTCAATCCGTATTTTCCTCAAAGATTCGATAAAAAATAATTATAAACGTCTTAGGTATGCCTAAAACATCAAATAGCTAATTTAAGAGATATTTCGGTATTTGCCAGTCTGCGGTCATGCCAAACTAACGAATTGTTACGAATCGTGGTCAAGTTTGACAAAATCCAACCACACTCACCAGGGGCGCACCCAGGGGGGCTAGGGAGCTCGAGTCCCCCCTCCCTTAAGCTCGGCAAGGAGATTTTTTTACCATAAAAATGCCAAAGAAGAGTATGATTTTTAAAAAAAAATTAGCCCTCTCTTCGTTCGGGCAGTAAATTATAATTTCTCAGTCAATGCCCAATTTATCGAGAAAAAACAGTAATTTTGACTAAAAAAAAATCATTAAATCTCACATTTTTAAAATTTTTCTTTGCTGAAATCTGTATGTATATATATTTTGCCTTCTGAAAATACCCCAACTACTCCAACCCCACTGAATCAGGTTACTTCATTTTTTCATTGAATTTTGACCCCTTCCCATTTTCTCAAAATCCGAGCACCCCCCCCCCCTCCCAACACAATTTCCGGGTGCGCCTATGACACTCACACTTACGTTAAATCTGATACTGATCTAAAATCAAAGCGAGCCCATTACAGCAGATTTTTATTGAGGAGTTTCAAATGAGAAGAAGGAGCCAGAATGGCCCAGGCATCACCAAATATGCTGCGAAATTTCATGCTGGCCAGAATATTTAGCAACTAGAAGAGGAAAACTTGAAATAAGTACCTACACAGCAAGTCCAAAAAGCCAACGACAAATTAAATTTCACATAAGAGCAGTTCGGCCTAACGAAATATTTTTTACGAGCTCGACCGGCTTTTGATACCGATGACGAATTTATGGGACCTACCTACACAAATACTTGCGTTTGTAACCCTATACGTTTACGCAGATCGAGTGCTTCTGTTATCACAGTATGAGATTCTTTTGAAAATATATATCGTGGTAGGCCTACGTATACGAAAATACCAAAACGTAGAGCTCACGGTCAAAGAAATTCCCTGCTCGTAAACACGAGTTTTAATATCGTTTATACGAGGAAGTAATTCGACGACGGAACGAACTACGTATAGATGAGAGAAAAAGTTGTTTTTTTTTCTTTCTGCGAAAGGGGGCAAATGTCAAAAAGAATTCTTTACAAATCACTACCAAAGTTAGAGCCTTTAATTCTCCCACTCTTTACAGTCGTGTGCCGTTTGAACTCATCCGCAAGTACGTACATATCACACATGGACATAAATGTGAAAGTAAATGCAGATACGTTTACAGCAGAAAAAATACTAAACGATACGATCCATCTTTTTTCAGCACGATTTTTCCTCCGTCGCGATGAAATTTCGCGTGTAAATATGGCAACAGGAAGGGCAAGGGCACGATGACGCGAAGCATTGAGTAATTTATTTGATGACTGTTGTGAATATTGTGCGATAAGGTCATAACGGTGCGAGATGAGAGACGCGAGGGTGCGGGGGCGTGATGAGTCATCGACATTTTACAGTTTGAACGCGTATGTAGCGAGTAATATTCGATAGGAATTTAGAACGGGGTAGAGGCAGGTAGGGTGTGTAATACCCTGCGGAGTTATTCGATCACGTGAGCTTTAATGGACTCGAGTAGATCGATGCTGTAGTTTTGTTTAATTACATTAACGAGTTTTTTTTTCCAAGCACAGGAGAGGGGAAAATGTAAATGGAAAATTTCGTGGAAAAACGTACAGTCAGATGTCGCAGCAGTTTTCATGAAAATTTCGTTTTTATAGTTCTCGAAAAAATACTATCACCGAAATTGCATCAAATATTGCAAAATTTATTCGCAAATTGCGAGAAAAATTATGAGATTTCTACGAGCACTGTTGGAAATTTAGATACTTGATTCAATTTTTTTTTTTGAAAATTGCACGGTTTTGAACCTCAGAAGCATGAATTTTACATTATTTCTATTTAAAAAAAATTCGAAGAGGGTAGGAAGACTCAAAATTTACAAAAATATGAAGCGAGGTATCAAAATGTAGGTTTTCATAGGTACTCACAAACTTTATTATGACATGATGCCAAATAAAAAACCAAAATAGGCCTCCAAAGGGGAAAGGGAAAACAGAAAATACACAAAACCTGTATGGATCCCGACGAAACACCAAAATAGGTAGGTATCGGAGACAGTTCGAGTGAATTTTTCTGAGAAGAGGGGGGGGGGGATCGATTACAAAAAAATCCGAATGAAAAGTCAAAAACGCATTAATAAAAAAAACCTTACGCAGTCGCGTAAGGTAACCGACTTTTCGGTTTTCACATACAACGTAATGTAAATTTATTAGCATCGAAGGATGATTCAACTCGAAAAATTAAGGCCAAATTTGAAATCAACAATCCTTTTTACATAATTTATATTGCTTCTTTTCAAGTTAAGTTCAAAATTTTGAACTTCGATACCCCTTATGACATCTAGGGAAATTCAAATCGAAAAACTAAGGCCTTTGAAATCAGTTTCAAGTTATTACTCGAAATTAAAATTTTTGCCCAGTACCCAATTCCAAAATTTTGGACCTCTAAGCTGTCTAATGTACATAGGGGAACCTAGGGGGCTGAAATCGAAAAACCAAAGCCTAATTTGAAACATAACCCCAAATTACATAAAAGCTGTATGTATAATTTTAAAGTAATTGCCGAAATTGAAATTTCAGCCTTTCCCTCCTCCATCCCCTCAGGCATCCTCAAGTCCCTAGGGACATCTAGGAGATTCGAATCGGTAAAACAAAGACAAATTCGGAATCCGCGACCCACAATGTGTCAGAATGTGCCCTTTTACCGAATTTTGAATGCCAAAATGCAAAATGTGAGTTTTGAACCTCTCATTACGCCCTTTAGTGACCGTTTTTTGAGTAAAGGAGGCGTCCCGCAAAAAAGTTAGTGAAGGACGTTGTAGAGAATTAAATTTACTTTCGTCAGTGTGTCATCACATTTTTTTGAGTGGGCTTCAAAAAAACTGTTAATCAATTTTCAGCTACCTGGTGGATGGCATACCTGAACCGATTGAACTGAAATTTTTACTGTATCACCTTCCAACTTTCCTCTGTCACTTCTGAAAATTTCAGCTCAATTGGTTCAGGGGTTCTTGAAAAATAAAAATTTAAAGCGTTCTGCAACTTTTACTTCATTTGATTGAAATTTCTAAGATTCCCACCTTTTTTATTTTATTCAAATTTCTCAAAGTTCAAAGTAAGATATCTCGAAAACGGCTGATTGGATTTTAAATCGGTTTGAAAATCTCAAAATTTCGATCCTTCCTCTACGATTTTTGTAATATCTGTCCCCTTATGAAAGTTCACAGCTTTCGTGTTTAATCAAAGACAAAAGTGTACCTTTTTCATTAAAATTTCACAAATTTTTTTTTATTCATTTATTCAAATTTCTCAAAATTTAAAGTTCAATATTTCGAAAACGGTTGAATGGATTTCAAATCGGTTTGAAAATCTCAAAATTTAAATCCTTCCTCTACAATTTTTACCGACTTTTTTGTAATTTGTGTTTTTTTCTGAAAGTTCGCCGCTTTCGAGTTTAATCAAAGACAAAAGTGTACATCATTCATTCAAATTTATCAAAGTTCAAAGTTGTGATATGTGTTTCCTTCTGAAAGTTCACAGTTTTCGAGTTTAATCAAAGACAAAATTGTACCTTTTCCATTCAAATTTCTCAAATTTTCACCTTTTTTATTCATTTATTCAAATTTCTCAAACTTCAAAGTTGAATATCTCGAAAACGGCCGAATGGATTTCCGAGATATCTTACTTTGAACTTTGAGAAATTTGAATGAATGATGTACACTTTTGTCTTTGATTAAACTCGAAAGCGGCATTGTTAATCCTAAAGACTAAACCTCACCTCACCTTGACATTCAGTCGGTCTAAAAAAATCGTCGTTTTGAAAATTCCAAAATTACGATGAAAAAAAATTTCAAAAAATTACTCCGCCAGCGGGATTCGAACCCGGGACCTTCCGCACTGTGAGCCATCGCTCTGTCCATTCAGCTACCGGAGCAGCTTGCCGAAATGTGTTTGACAACGATATACATGTCACTAAACTACGTAAAACTACCCCCCATGCTCGCGTACGCGTACGCATACGTATACACGCGTACGCATACGTATACACGCGTACTACGTCATTAATATTTTCCTGTCATGAATTGTTTCCCAATTTTGTCTTTGATTAAACTCGAAAACTGTGAACTTTCAGAAGAAAACACATATCACAACTTTGAACTTTGAGAAATTTGAATGAATGATGTACACTTTTGTCTTTGATTAAACTCGAAAGCGGCGAACTTTCAGAAAAAAACACAAATTACAAAAATTGTAGAGGAAGGATTTAAATTTTGAGATTTTCAAACCGATTTGAAATCCATTCAACCGTTTTCGAAATATTGAACTTTAAAGTTTGAGAAATTTGAATAAATGAATAAAAAAAAAATTGTCAAATTTTAATGAAAAAGGTACACTTTTGTCTTTGATTAAACACGAAAGCTGTGAACTTTCATAAGGGGACAGATATTACAAAAATCGTAGAAGAAGGATCGAAATTTTGAGCAATTTTTGTGATATGTGTTTTCTTCTGAAAGTTCGCCGCTTTCGAGTTTAATCAAAGACAAAAGTGTACATCATTCATTCAAATTTCTCAAAGTTCAAAGTAAGATATCTCGAAAACGGCTGAATGGATTTTTAATCGGTTTGAAAATCTCAAAATTTCGATCCTTCCTCTACAATTTTCGTGATATGTGTTTTCTTCTGAAAGTTCACAGCTTTCGAGTTTAATCGAGGACAAAATTGTACCTTTTCCATTCAAATGTCTCATATTTTCACCTTTTTTATTCATTTATTCAAATTTCTCAAACTTCAAAGTTCAATATCTCGAAAATGGTTGAATGGATTTCAAATCGGTTTTAAAATCTGAAAAGTTCAAGCTTTCCTCTACAATTTTTGTGATATGTGTCCTCTTCTGAAAGTTCGCAGCTTTCGAGTTTATTCAAGGACAAAGTGTACATTTTTCAGTCAAATTTCTCAAAGTTCAAAGTTAGATATCTCGAAAACGACTAAATGGATTTTAAATCGGTTTGAAAATCTCAAAATTTCGATTCTTCCACTACAATTTTTGTGATATGTGTTTTCTTCTGAAAGTTGGCCGCTTTCGAGTTTAATCAAAGACAAAAGTGTACATCATTCATTCAAATTTCTCAAAGTTCAAAGTAAGATATCTCAAAAACGGCTGAATGGATTTTAAATCGGTTTGAAAATCTCAAAATTTCGATCCTTCCTCTACAATTTTCGTGATATGTGTTTTCTTCTGAAAGTTCACAGCTTTCGAGTTTAATCGAGGACAAAATTGTACCTTTTCCATTCAAATGTCTCACATTTTCACCGTTTTTATTCATTTATTCAAATTTCTCAAACTTCAAAGATCAATATCTCGAAAACGGTTGAATGGATTTCAAATCGGTTTGAAAATCTGAAAATTTCAAGCTTTCCTCTACAATTTTTGTGATATGTGTCCTCTTCTGAAAGTTCGCAGCTTTCGAGTTTATTCAAGGACAAAGTGTACATTTTTCAGTCAAATTTCTCAAAGTTCAAAGTTCAATATCTCGACAACGGCTGAATGGATTTCAAATCGGTTTGAAAATCTCAAAATTTCAATCCTTCCTCTACAATTTTTGTGATATGTGTTTTCTTCTGAAAGTTCACCACTTTCGAGATTACTCAAAGACAAAAGTGTACATAAACGTATATATATACAGGCATGCTGCAGCCTTACGAGACCCGTTTTGGATATCTCGCTATCCTTATTAGGCCCGTTTTTACCTTGCGAGACCCGAAATCGGGTCTCGCAACGTCATGCCATATAAAGTGGTTTTTCATGATGTATGCATACTCAGGAGTCTGTAGGCAGAGGGTCTCGCAAGGTCGTTTGTATATCTTTGTATATGAATTACCTCGCCTCTCTGCACACAGCAACATTTGGAAATTTCAACCATGCGCCATTCAAATACGAATCAAGCTAAAGGGATGGCGCTTGCTCAGTGAAATTCGTCTCATTTTTTACTATTTTTTCCGCTCCACACATCGGCCGTATTACCTGACCCTTCATTTATGCCGATTTTTAAAGTTTCGGGCCTCACAGTGCCTGTATTATCTCCTTTTGCAAAACGGGTCTCGCAAGGTTAGTATGATCCATATATATTATGGATCATACTAACCTTGCGAGACCCGTTTTGCAAAAGGAGATAATACAGGCACTGTGAGGCCCGAAACTTTAAAAATCGGCATAAATGAAGGGTCAGGTAATACCGCCGATGTGTGGAGCGGAAAAAATAATAGAAAATGAGACGAATTTCACTGTGCAAGCGCCATCCCTTTAGCTTGATTCCTATTTGAATGGCGCATGGTTGAAGTTTCCAAATGTTGCTGTGTGCAGAGAGGCGAGGTAAATTATATACAAAGATATACAAACGACCTTGCGAGACCCTCTGCCTACAGACTCCTGAGTATGCATACATCATGAAAAACCACTTTATATGGCATGACGTTGCGAGACCCGATTTCGGGCCTCGCAAGGTAAAAACGGGCCTAATAAGGATAGCGAGATATCCAAAACGAGTCTCGTAAGGCTGCAGCATGCCTGTATATATATATATTTGCACGCGACCGTAGGTTGTCAGCCACTTTCTATATATACTCAAAATTTTTTGAAAATTTTCAAAATTTTCAAAATTTTCTAAAATTGTTACTAATTGACTTATCAAAATTCTAATTGCAGATTCGTGCTTAGCTACACAAAATCCACCTTAGCAAAAAAAATGAGACTCCTGCAACAAAATTTTTGGAAAAAAATTGCAAAATTTTCTAAGCTATTGCAAATTTTGGAAAAGTTTTTCTATTACAAAAAAGCCTGGCTTAAATTAGAATTTTTGGTGTCAAAAATTTTTGTTCAAGTTGATAAAATGACAAAAAAATGATGGGGTAAATTTAACATTGTGCATAACCAAATTTGGTACAGGTAAAAAAATTTCGACCTGTTTTCCTTATTCTACTCATCACCACTTAAAAAATGAGCCTACGTTCATCCTCGCGACTCAATTTCTAAGTGGTGCGCACTCTGGTGGAAGTTTTGAAAATAGGTGGCTCACTTTGTATGTAGAATTAACCCATTCAATCTCAGCCATGGCTGAGAAGTACGGTGGCTCACTTTGTATGTAGAAATAACCCACAAAGTGGCTCACATGTACGGATATTACTACCTATATATATACAGGCATGCTGCAGCCTTACGAGACCCGTTTTGGATATCTCGCTATCCTTATTAGGCCCGTTTTTACCTTGCGAGACCCGAAATCGGGTCTCGCAACGTCATGCCATATAAAGTGGTTTTTCATGATGTATGCATACTCAGGAGTCTGTAGGCAGAGGGTCTCGCAAGGTCGTTTGTATATCTTTGTATATGAATTACCTCGCCTCTCTGCACACAGCAACATTTGGAAATTTCAACCATGCGCCATTCAAATACGAATCAAGCTAAAGGGATGGCGCTTGCTCAGTGAAATTCGTCTCATTTTTTACTATTTTTTCCGCTCCACACATCGGCGGTATTACCTGACCCTTCATTTATGCCGATTTTTAAAGTTTCGGGCCTCACAGTGCCTGTATTATCTCCTTTTGCTAAACGGGTCTCGCAAGGTTAGTATGATCCATATATATATATATATGTAAGGAAACCTCGTTTTTTCTCACACGTCCTATCGTGTTCAGAAGGTCCTAAAACGTGAAGAAAAGTTGGTCCCGACGTCCATTTCAACCATGATGAACAATTTAGTACTCGACTTTTCCATAAATGGAAAAGTCGGTAAAAGTGCATGTAAAATTTTAACAGATTTTTAAAAAAACTTTACTTGAATAACTCAAATTCCAACATATTTCAAAAAAAGCAGCAAGTTGTTCATTAGTGAATTTTTTTCAAATTTGAATTTTCTCAAAATTTTCTCAATTTTGATTTTTTTATTTCTTTTCAATTTTTTTTTACTTTTCATTTTGTTCCGTAAATAAACGTATTTCAATTACTCATGCTGATTTTCGTGATTTCATGTCTTTAGGCCTAGTTATCGTGAATCTCTAAGTCTATCTAGTGGACTCGATATCTCGATTGATTCTGTTACGTGAAGACCCAGTCGACCCCTTCACTTCTAACATCATTCCAACTGACTCGTTTTAAAATCTTGAATCTAAAATTTGAAAATATCATCAAATTATAATTATTTGAATCTTGAAAAAAAAGGATGCAAAAATTTCTTACCGTTTATTTACCCATTACCCCCCCCCCCCCCCCCCATTTTATACTCTAAATTCTGCATTTCTGTAACAAAAATCGAAATCAAAGACAAAATTTTTGATTCTTGAATTTCTTTTATTTTCCTGACTCCAGCATGATTTATCTCAATTTTTCAAGCTTAAAATTCAAAGTTTTCCGTGAAAATTTTGGGTCGAATGTAAATTCTCATTTTCGTCTTGTAAATGCTATTTTTTTTTAAGGAGAAGATAAGCTGCTTTGTTTTTTCTCCTTTCGATCTGATTGAAAGTTTTTTTTTTTTAAATCAAGTTTTTTTATACTGGGCGTGTGTAATTACCAAGACTTTTACGCCCAGTGTAATGAGGAGGTTGGAAAGAAGAGTTGAAAAGTTTGTTTGAGCAAAAATATGTGAGAAAAATTGAATAGGAACCGATTCATTTCTTATTCATGAAAAATCGCTTAGTCACGGTAACCTTTGATGGTTAAAAAAATTTATAAGCCGAGCAAATTTTTTTTTTGCAAATTAGGCTTTTATGTGTCTGAATGGTGACTGAAAGAACAAGCCTACAGCTAAGGGATTTTTAGTTGGATCTGATGAGTTATACTTTAATATGAAAGACAATTATTTTTGTACAAAATATTACCTATTTGTCTCTGAAAATTGAAGCTTCAAGCTGAAATCAAATCAAATTAGGAAGGTCTCCGACAATAGGATTTTTTTCATGCGAATAATGGGCAGAAAAAATGTGGATACGTTTTTAAGCCAGAGGGAGAAGAAGTTCGTACTATCAAAAAAATAAAAGTGCTAAAAGATGACAAAAAATTTTTAAATCATGTGAAAACTGTGCGAAAATTCATGAAAATCCTGTGAAATTATGCCATGTTTATTTTTTTTAGCACTTCATTTTAACTCGGGCTCAATCAAGCTGAGCAGCTTATTTTCTCTCTCTCTCTCTCCAATAATCGTTTTTATTTTTAGTCTGTAGATTAAGTTTGAATGAAAAACTTTTCAAATTTTATGACTTCTTTGGGGGATATTTTGGAGTCATAAAATATAAATAAATAATTGAAAAAGTCCGATTTTAATAGGAAATTTCAATTTCTGCATTCCCGTCGATATTTTTATTTCGGGTTGATTATAATTTAAATTAGGCACTACATATTATTATGAAATTTTTCACATTAAGAATATTTTAAATAGACGTTTCGACAAATTTTGCAAAATTATCAATATTTTGTTTTGTAAAGTGTGTCAAAATATTGAATAATTACAAAAATACTGTGAAATCGATTTTTAAAACTTTCAGTAAAGTTACGTATTTCATTTCTTTACTTTTTAAAAGTATTCCGAAAACGTATTTATGATTTAAACGTTTTTTCCTTTATTATCACTAGAAAATTTGGAAAAATTTGTCAGTTGAAATAAAAAAATACGGAAAATTTGTATTTTGAGGCGAAAAAATGTAACAGTGACTAATTTCGAGTAGGAAATGTTTTATTTCTTAACCCCCCCCCCCTCACAATCTTGAAGATTGAATTATTCACTCACAAGGAAGGTATCCCAACTCAAAGTAAAATTCTGAGCCCAAACAAAAAAAAAAAATCGAAAGTACAAGACATCATAATAGCACTCCATATCCAAAATTTCAACAGCTGAAGTTCATTACACGAATTTTGGTGCGCACATATCAAGGTAAAAAGCTGAAACTTGGTAGATACTCTATTTTCGACCTTCCGAATCGATTGGATGTGGTTTCGAGACGTTTCGGAGCCATCAGAAAATTTTGGAATTTTCCAGCGCTGGAGTAAAGCCCATAAAAATGGTCCATATGAATTTCATCGCGAATTACTCATATTGGTTACCTATTTGATTGATTAAAGCACAATTTTCCAAAATTCGTGACTTTGCGTTCAAATTTACATTTTTGGGCAGGTAAATTTTTCTGGGAAGTGGTAGAAAATTCCAAAATTTTCTGGAGACTACAAACCGCCTCGAAACCGCTTCCAATCGATTCGGAAGCTTAAAAATAGTGTCTCTCAAATTTCAGTTTTTTGCATCGATGCATGAACAATGGGCTTACTTTAAAAATTTTTCAAGAAAAATTTCCTGTTCCAAAATGTGAATTTGAACTCAAATTTACACATTTCAGAAAATTGTGCTTCAACCTGTCAAATAGGTCACCAATATGGGTAATCCGTGATTATAGGTGCTGAGGTTCATAGGGACCATTTTATGAGCTTTTCTCCAGCGCAGCACTGGAAAATTCTGAAATTTTCTGGTGGCTCCGAAACGTCTGGAAACCGTTTCCAATCAATTTGGGAGGTCGAAAATAGGGTATATACCAAATTTCAGATTTTTTTGTTGATTAGATCAAATTTTCATATTTTGCAGGGCGATGAAGTAATTTTGAAATTTCAAAAATTCGCCAAAATTCGAGAAATGAACTTCAGCACCGGAAATTTTGGGTATGGGGACCTATTATGATGTACTTTCGATTTTTTTTTGTTTGAGCTCGAAATTTTACTCTGAATTGGTATACCTCCCTTGTAAGATGAATTCATTTGCTGGTTTTTAAACGTAGAATAATATGCGATAAAATCGTCGTTTTTACGGTCAAAGCTCGAGAAATCTTGCGCAGAAAATTAGAAAAGTAGGACGAATAGTCTCGATTTCAGCGTCTGAAAATATTTATAGAAATAATTCATATGACACCCACTCGATCGTTACAGGTATAACTTTTTCTTTGCCTATATCAGCACGTGTTCATTTTTAGAATAAATTATATTCATATTGAAAGAAAAATGTTCCTACAAAAAAATCTGTTTACGTCGTTGTCGCATCCTACGCTCCATACTTTGAGGCTTATCGCTTCCTCATTCGATGAATGCTAATCCTCATTATTATCGAATACTCACTGAAAATCGACATTTTTCGTCCTACACGAATTTATACACATGTAAACAGTTGAAAACCTCGTCGTCATCGTTCGACAACACTGAACAAAACAAATAATGAAAATAATTCTATTTTCGAGACCACTGACTGACGTCTGCGAGTATTTCATCGGCATCGCGCAACTGGTACTTTCCTCTTCGTTATGTCTTCGTCGAGGTGTTTTTTCACGTCGAACGAGGGTATCTTTTACAAAAGTTGTTTTCGTAACGCGGATCTCGCTGTAAATTGTCGTCGTAAGAGCAGAGCAAATATTATTTCAACTAGGTACTCGTTTTTCACACGTTTTTCGCCAACGCAACGTCAAATTTCTACCCTGTCTTCTTCATTTCTTTCACGTATCCCGTCTAGCTTTTTACTTACACATTTTGTACAGCTTTGAATATGATAAGCACGCACTTGTGGTAGACCGAAGTATACGATAACGATTTTCTCTCACCGCTGAATAATTTACCCTCATCGTCGAGCCTCTCCTAAAAAGTAAACCAACTCGGTGACCAGTGTTTTCGTATTCTCGCTTATTTTGTGCTGTACAAGTAATCAATCGATTTGAAACCACCATCGGCGGTCCCTCGACCAATAATTACAATTAATTTTTCATATATACGTATCTATTACCCGCAGTTATACGCCTATGCTGCCATGAAAGTCGAGTAGGTGTATTTGGAAAATTATAGTCGTTCATTATACTCGTATCTCCTTATTACGATTATTATTTTTCGTATTTCGTATTAATTTTGCGTGATATCCGTCTCCTATGGTCGTACCATTCGCGTTACTTTGTATGGGTATTGTGAGGTAAACAGTAAACACGATTAGCTTTTTTGATAAACTTTTCATTATTTTTTAATTCGTCCGGTGTCCGCCTCTTCGTTTATGTCGACGGTTTATTTAAGGAATGTCTACCCTAATGTACGCGTATAGAATACTTGAAGGTTCGATTTTTCGTCGAAACGAGGCTAGTACCGAATTCTCGTTTGTAGGTGGCGTTCCTCAATTTTTTTTAAATTTTTTTTTTAGAAATGTGAAAAATGGTGTATTTTTTAATATTTGATGATACATTTTCAACTATAAGGACCCATAACTACATTATCAGTGGTCCAGGAGGATTGAAAAATAGTACGGGAGTATTTCAATTCAAAGGAATTGTGCAAAGTGTTGAAGTGGCACACTTGTTTTTTTTTTCGATTTCGATGAAAGCCATTTAGAAAAATAAATTTTTAGAAAGTGATAAAGAAGTCAAAGTATTAATCTTCAGTAAAATATCAATAAATCAGTCAAAAAAATTTCAAGGGTAGATATTTAAGGTATCCAAATAGTACATATCCAGTTTTAAAAACGTGCAATTTTCAAACAAATCTGATTGAGAGGTATCGATAGAATTTGTGAGACAGCCTTTGTATAATGATTCTGCCTGATTCGTCTTCTGTGTTCATTTTCCAAGAATCCACCTCTTTGAAAATTTATCTTTATGTCACTCTTTTTATACTTGCTCAATAAATCAACAACTATTTTTCCAAAACAAAGTCCCTTAAAAATTCGCCTATTATTTGAGTCATTATCAAAATTCAATTTGGAGAAACTTTTGTCTTTTAAATGACAGCGAAACTCAAAATTTCATTCATACATATTTTATCAAGGAAAATTTTCAGCCAAAAAATATGGAATCAACTCGAAGTTACGAATTTCGGAAAATTAAGCTTTGAGATCGATCAAATAGGTCACCAACCTGGGTAACCGCTATCATAGGTGCTAAAGTTCATATGGGCCATTTTTATGAGCTTTTGTACAGTATTGGAAAAATTCAAAATAATCTAGAGACTTCGAAACGTCTTAAAACCACTTCCAATCGATTTGGGAGGTCGAAAATAGGGTATCTACCAAATTTAAGCTTTTTACTTTGATGAGATCAAATTTTCATATTTTGCAGGGCGATGAGGTGTGATAATGAAATTTCAAAAATTCACCAAAATTCGAGAAATGAACTTTAGGACCTAAAATTTTAAAAATGGGATCCTTTTATGATGTTTTTTCGATTTTTTGTTTGTTTTGACCCAACATTTAACTTTGAGTCGAAATAACTCCCTTGTTTGTTTGAAAAGAAATTCCTCCTGGCGCAGAACCCCCAATCATGTACAACCCATTGAATTTGAACTGACTAATTGATACATTTTTTTTCAACACACAAAAGAAAAAACTCCATTTTCCATAATGAAATTCCAAAAATTATTCTCTTGAATCCAGAAAACGAACTCCTCCTGGCGCAGAAACCCCATCAGCTTCTGCTCATTGAATTCTTGAACTGGCCAGTTGAAATGCAATTTCTGAACACACAGAAGAATAACACTGATTTTCATAATGCAATTCTGAAAATAATTCTCTAGAATCCAGAAACGAAACTCCTCCTGGCGCAGAAACCCCATCAGCTTCTGCTCATTGAATTCTTGAACTGGCCAGTTGAAATGCAATTTCTGAACACACAGAAGAATAACACTGATTTTCATAATGCAATTCTGAAAATAATTCTCTAGAATCCAGAAACGAAACTCCTCCTGGCGCAGAAGCCCCATCAGTTTCCACTAATTGAATTCTTGAACTGGCTTACTTATTGATATGTAAATTCTGAATACACAAAAGAATAACATTGATTTTCATACTTATTCTACATATCAAGTGTTCAAAAATTATATTCCAATAAGCCAAGTCAAGAATTCAATGAGCAGAAACTGATGGGGGTTCTGCGCCAGGAGTTTTTTTTTTTAAATTGAGACAGAAAATTTCAGAATTGCATTATGAAAATTAATGACATTCTTGTGTGTGTTCGGAAATTACATTTCAATTGACCAGTTCAAAAATTCAGTGAGTAGAAATTGACGAGGCTTCTGCGCCAGGAGGAGTTTTTTTCTGGAACCAAGAGAATTATTTTCAGAATTGCATTATGAAAATCAATGTTATTCTTCCGTGTGTTCAGAAATTACATTTCAATAAGCCAAGTCAAGAATTCAATGAGCAGAAACTGATGGGGGTTCTGCGCCAGGAGGAGTTTTTTTTTTTTTTTTTAAATTGAGACAGAAAATTTCAGAATTGCATTATGAAAATCAATGACATTCTTTTTTGTGTTCGGAAATGTTCAAAAATTCGGTGAGTAGGAATTGACAAGGCTTCTGCGCCAGGAGTTTTTTTTTCTGGAACTAAGAGAATTATTTTCAGAATTGCATTATGAAAATCAATGTATTTCTTCTGTGTATTCAGAAATTACATTTCAATTGGCCAGTTCAAGGGTTCAATGAGTAGAAACTGATGGGGTTTCTGCGCCAGGAGGAGTTTTTTCTTTTTGAACAAAGGGAATTATTTTTAGAATTGCATTATGAAAATCAATGTTTTCTTCTGTGTATTCAGAAATTACATTTCAATTGGCCAGTCAAGGATTCAATGAGTAGAAACTAATGGGGTTTCTGCGCCAGGAGGAGTTTTTTTTCTTGAACAAAGGGAATTATTTTTAGAATTGCATTATGAAAATCAATGTGCAATTCTAAAAATAATTATCTCGGTTCAAAAAACCCTCATGGTGCATAAATCCATCAGTTTGGACTCTACACTGATGTGGCTTCTGCGCCAGGAGTTTTTTTAAAACCCAGAGAATCATTTTTAAAATTGCACATTGATTTTCATAATGCAGTTTTAAAAATAATTCTCTTGGTTTCAGAAAAAAAAACTCCTCCTGGCGCAGAAACTCCATCATTCTCTGTTCATTGAATTGTTGAACTAGCCAATTTATATGTAATTTCTGAACACACCAAAGAATCACATTGACTTTCATAATAAAATTCTAAAAATTTCTGTCTCAAATGAAGAAAAAAAGTTCCTCCTGGCGCAGAACCACCAACATTTTCTACCCACTGACAATCATATAAAATTAACCACTTGGATACTCAAAATTCAAGGAATGGAACACTATATACAGGAAACCACTGACATTTCCACTCCTCAAATACATCCCAGACCTGCACCTTGAAACATACCCAACGAAATACACAGATTGGTAATCTCGGCAGCCACGATAAACAAAAACAACCTTTGACGCTGGCTGCGTTAAAAACGAATCAGCACTGACGGCCCAAGCTACGTGGCGCGAGCACACGCAAGAAGAATTTCACTCGGCTGGCTTCTAAAACCATCGCAGGGGGCGGAATAGGTAGATAATTAATACAATCTGGACGCGGGCATACGGAAGCGGCGATCAGTGTTTTCAATTATATATAAAAAAGAGAACCGGAATAGAGGGCGGGTAGCGCGAAAACGCGAATATTAACCGAGCATTTTGTGTACACAACGGAAACGTAAACAAAAACGATTACATTATGCATAGCGCCGTCCAAATTTGCGTGAAATTATTCGCCGCCGACGACGAGTATTATGTAGGACGTGTATTGCGAGGGTGGCGACGTTCAACGGTGTTTGATGGAGAAGCCAGCCACATCGAGGATACCGATGAAGTGCGGAGAAAGGACGTGTATGCGTTCGTACTTCGTACGTACGTATTTAAAGCGATAACTATTTGAAAATGGAAAAGGCCGCCGTTTTGGTGTTTATTTTAGGAAAATACCGGACCTGACACGAAGTAACATGTCCAACTTTTCATGTTTTATTAATACGAGCGCAACATTGTTAAATAAACACGCTTCGCTGAGTCAACAACGAGCCAACGTTTTGTCGAGAACGAGTCGCGTACACAGACACATGTACGAGTGGTATGCCCGAGAAAGTACTCGCCGAGGGAGAAGGGGTACGCGGTGTTTTTTTACCCATATCCCTCGTTCCCAGCCACTGGTTAGTTCTAGAGTTTCGATACTTTGGAAATTTAATACAGAAAAAGCGATTAGATTGTAAAGGCGGAGTAAATCTGTCGAATGATCGAGCTTTCCTGTCTCTTTTTGAGGAATAAACGAAGAAACCAAAATTGGAAAATTTTGCTCGACGTGCGTGTCATTTATATCGAAACATCCGTTCAGAAGATGAAACAACAGAGATATTGCTGCAATACGTACCCAGAAAGACATTCGAGTTTTCTAATTCACCATTTTACGAACGTAATTCGGCTCTTCGAATGTTGGAATAGGCAAATATCTGCGCGCGAGATGGGTACCTGTTGCGTATCTGTGTGTGTCATTTCGTAACTCGCAAGGGTTATACGTAGATATGTTGCGCAGAATGGTATTATTCCCCTTTGATAAATCTGATGGAGCGAAATACGTACACAAAAGTCGCGAGTGTTGTATTTTTTCACCATACAGTGTGTTTCACATCTCCCTTGGGTATCGGTTCAGGTTACTAAAAGCACACCAAAGGGACAATGGTCGCCCTAATCTCGGCGTTATTTGATTCAGAGAAAAAAATTGCTAAATGTCATTTTTTAACTTGGTGAACACGAATATGGGATTGGTTTTTTCCATTTGGTCATTTTTTCCCGGAAAATTCGTCATTTTCAAGTTTTGATAAGGTCTCGCGGACAAAAAAATTACAATAGACAATAATTAATGACATATTCGTGTTCTACGATCCAAAATTAGTCAAAAATGGACATTTTTTTCGATTTCAATCTTTTGAGTCACATTTCGTATAAGTATTCCTCTTTGAGCAGCTACAGAACCTGTCCAAGAGGAGTGATGGTGAAATTTTTTTCTCCACGTATCCTCCACTTCTTTGACAATAAATCGCGTCACTCAAACAGAAACTTTTTAAAAAATTTTCACAGAGACCTAATTTGAAAATGGTGAATTTTCCGGGAAAAAATTACCAAATGAAAAAACCAATCCCATATTCGTGTTCAGCAAGTTATAATACCTCGATAAACACCCTTTTCGCGATCGTTTCACTTGAAGCCTCAAAATTCACTTTTTTCGCCACGAAAAATCAGTGAAAAAAGTGAATTTTGAAACTTTGAGCAAAACTATCGCAAAAATTGTGTTTAACGGCGGTATTTTTGACCTGCTGAACACGAATATGGGATTGTTTTTTTTTATTTAGTCATTTTTTTCAGCAAAAAACGCTCAAAATTTCACAAATCTGCTAATAAAATGATACAATTTTTGTACGAGTTTTCGCGATTTTCTGCCCTTAGTTCAAAGAAATCGCCAAAACCAAATACATAGAAAAATTCTACATAAAAAAACGTATGTTTTAGTTATTTTTCCAGGGGGTCGCTCTTCGCATATGTGGTGTTTGTTACGATTGAAAACTTCAAATAGCCGAAAAACGTGAAGAAGTGCGCCAAAATTGTTGAAAAAATTATCATAAATACACCTCTACGAGATGTAACTTTGCGCCAAAGGACAAAAAATTTCCTTTACTTCCGTTGAAATTAAAAATTCTTGAAAATAATGCAATAAAATCGCCATAACTCCGATAGGAAGGGGGGTAGGGGTCCAAAATTTTGTGAAATTTTTTTTTAGTCAATATGCACCACTTGAGGTGTTTAGAAGCCCAAACGTGCCTGGGGCCAAATTCACCCCTTATCCGGTCATAACCCTTTCATGAAAATTTATTCCATTGTGATTTCTTGAAGAATATGTAAACGAAAAAAAAAAAAATCAGAAAGATGGCCAAACTAGCAGTAAAATTTTGGATCGAGATGAAAAGTTATGGAGAAAGTTCATATTTATGTAAATGGAAATCCAGAAGATTTTTTAAAATTCAAAATTACCGCAATTAGGTTTCGAGTCGATTTGAAGTCTCTAATCACTTCCAGAAATTTTGAAGAAAAAATTCCACGAAAAAATGTATAGATTTTGGAGAAATTTTCAATAATCCGTTCCAGCTTCGACCAGTTTTTAAATCCGCAATTCTTCTTTAGCAAAAACTTTTCGCTGGAATTGAAAATTTTGCGTATTGCACCAACTAGAAAATTTAAATTAGGCGTAGGTATACTTCAATTTCAACCTCTCGAACTGACCGGAAGCAGTTTTGACCGATCTAAAGGATCCTTAATTTTTCAATTTTTTCGAAAAATTTTGCTGGAGAAAAAAAAGGATTTGAACAAATATTTGTAGTAACAGAATTTCGGATTTTGCTCATATCAGGAAAACTACAAATTCTGAAAGAGGTTTCGGATCGACTCAAACCCATTTCGAATTGGGACGAGAGAAGTCAAAATTGGGGTATAAACCTAATTTGAAATTTACACATTAATTAGATGGCTAAAATTCAAAAAATTCTTTAGCATTGAAAATTTTGGATAGCGATTATTTTCGGATGTTTTTCGAACAACATTTATCTATTGAGTCAAATTTTTATTGCCATGCCAGTTCGAATACCTTCCTCGTTGGAAAAAAATCATTTTGAAAATAAAATTCTTCGGAAACGTCAATTTACTAATTTTCATTTTCAAATTGAAAAAAAAATCATACAAAAATGTTCCAGTTCAACTACATTCCAAAATCATAGTCGCACTCCAAAAAAAGGAGAAATTTTTTCAAAAATTTGCTTGAAATTTGGCCCTTAAGAAGTTGAAATGATATTATTTCAAACCAGGAGCTATATATTCTTTCAAATTGTTCCACCTCCTTCTTTCCCTCCTCAACTCATATGTTCAGCATTGGTTGTTAAAAAACAGATTCCACCTAGTTTTCCTCCTCTTCTTCTACAAGTAAAATTCAAAAAAGACTCCAAACTTCAAATATTTGGAAATTTGGATTCATTTTCTACAAAAAATCAAAATATTTGAAGGTGGAACCCCTTTTAAATCACTAGAGGGAATGATTTGGCATTTTAAAACAATTTTCAAATCTTTCGTAAAATCTAAAATTAAAATTGAGCAGGAATTTTGTGACACCAAAAGGAGACAAAAAAATCAGAAAATGAAATGTATTCAAATTTTTGGGATAGGAGCAATTTTGAGGCACTATAAGAGGCATGATACGACCCTCAAGAAACCTTTTTCGAATTCCTATTAAAATTTTCGGTCAGAATCGACAATAACATTTTTTTGAAAGAAATGGAGCATTCTGGAGAGGAATTTTTGGGGCATTCAGTAACGAGATTCGGATATTAAACCAGTTTATTTCGATTTCTCAGCCAATTCTTACAAGTACATATTTTAAAAAAAAAAAACGAAAATTATTTTTCGCAGCTTAATTCTTTCTTGAATCCAAGTCACATTACACCTAAATTTCCAAGAAATGAAAAAAAATCTAAAAAACTTGGTATGATTTAAAAACTTTCCATTTTAGTCTTTTGAATGGAAATTGAAAAATGATCCAAGATCTTGCCCCTCTTCCATTGTAAGCCATTTGACTGAAACAAAGGGGCAAATTTCTAACCCCAGTATATTTAGTTAATAATTTGAGCAATTTTGAGACAAAAAATGATCAAATTTGAGAATCCTCAAAAAATTGTGCACTCCCAAAATGACTTTATCAACCCACATAATCTCACTCTTTTCTAATTTGAGCATCCAGCATCCAGTAGGTACACCTCAAAAATATGAAAATATCTGAGAATTCCATCCAATTTTTCCCCAAAAATTGATGTCAAAAAGTCGAACCCACCAAATCACCCCACCTTACAAATTTTATCACTATTTTTCGACTAAATCTCCCCATTTTTGCTTCATTTTGTTACAGAACACCCACGAGGACTGAACGACTGCCACATCATGTCGCTGTCGGACCAATCAGTATCGATTTCGGTATAAAAAACGCATCGAGAAGCCATGGGCTTCTGGACTCTAACCGCTTGCACATTGGCAGCTCTCGTATACGCAAACACCCTGAAAGGCACGTTCGTCTACGATGACAGGTAAGCATCGCATCCGCTGCTGAACAATTAGCTATTAAAGGAAGGAAACAAGGAAACACCAGGCAACGACGACGACCCCCTTATAAAGGTCCATTAAGCTACCCATCATTAATTCGGTGTTTTTCCAGCGGTCGTTTTTCTTCCCTCGTATATTTTTCTTCTTTTTTTCTTCGCTGCAGTGAGGTGGCATGGCATAGCGTCGTCGTCGGGCTGTTTTAATGAAACAACAAATGTCGAACTGAGGCACAGCGAGGAGAGAAAAAATTGCACAGAGGAGAAGCGCAGAAGGCGTGCGGTAACATTCGGCGAAGAGGCAGCAAAAAATAATTAAAGTAAAAGAAGAAAAATATAAGCGATAAAAAGATTTTTCTCCTGCGCCCTGAAAAATAGCATGGGACGAGTTTCGTTAACTATCCCTCGTATTAAATTCGTAGCTTCGGGTTAAGACCAAGGAGAAGGGTGGCGTCAGTTGAGCAGAAAAAAAAACAATGGAAGAGACGTTCTTAATAGTACAAAAATAATTTAAACGGATAACTGGAGGTGGCGACGTAATCACGCTAACGGGGTTTCTCACTCAGACTCGTTATTCTTCTCGATTGAGACCAGAGTGACGGGGTAAGTGAAGCACCGAACGAGTCTTTGGAGATGAGGCAGAACAACGAAGACGTTGCGAGAAAGATCCTTTAGGTCTGTAATTAAAACTAAGGGTTGGTTTTGCATTTTCAATTTTTTTAATCAATCGGATTGCGTGAGTATTCCGGATGTCTTTGCTGAGCGACGTTGCCTATCTTTAAAACTGAAGGGATAAATAGGTTTTTTGAGAAGAATCTACGTATTTGCAATTATGAGAGTGAGCATGGAAATACCTCGAAAACTAAACAGATTCTCTTCGAACGATTTTATACTTAGCTTCGAAATTAAGGGAGTTTAAAAATGAACAGGGACACCCCCCCCCCCCCCATAATTAAAAAATCACATTTTAAATCTAGAAAATAAGATTCGAATCGAAAATTCCAGTAAAATGATATACTTTTTTCCAAAAAAATTTTCAGTTTGAGTAGAAATGTTGAGAAAAACTGTGCCTAAGTATTTCAAGACGAAAAAGTTGAAAAAGTGCCCCATGAGCCAAAAATTTTAATTTTTTGTCCATCAATTTTTTCTTTCTACATGAGTTTGTATCTTCAATTTTTTGGCTGGACAAAAAATCACCAAAAAAGTCTGTTAAATTATATGACTGAGGGAGTAGGGCATTTATAATATTCCAAATCAAATTGTAAATTAAGTAAGTCCGAAAAAAAAAACCGGGCAAAGTGTCTTTCCCAAGAGGGTGAGTCAAATTGCATTATACGCGGTTCAAGAGCAAGCTAAAAAATATATTAGAAAAAAGTTCAAAGATGGCTTTCAGAGGGTTTTTCAAAGCTCTTGAATTAATTTTTTGAGTGATTTTGAGCTTAAATTTAAAAATCACTCATTGAGCGAGGGGATGAGAGCGAAATTGGAAATTTTTTATTTCTATCGAACGTATCGAAATCTATGTTTTTTGACCCCCTAATCGATTTCTGCCGTTATCTTGACCTCAAATCCAATAAAAAATCAACTCTCTGGGATGAGGAAATGAGTTCCAAAATTGAGAACCATAAGTTTTTTGACCATTCCAAAATCCAAATTCATTTTGATGCCATTTCGTTTAAAAACAATAAAAAATGTTTCCTAGGGAGATAATTCCTGATTCAAAATTAAGAAAACTTTCAAACTTGTTTTCAAAGTGCAGGTTTTTTGAGGACCGAACCCTCAAAAGGGGCGTGTGCATGGAAGGTGGAAGGGGAGATATCCAAATTAATGTATCCATGTGTTTTTGAAGCCATTTGAACCTATTTTGTGTTTCGTGCCTTCAGGAGATAAAAATACACAATTTTGGTGTCTCACTGGTAAAAATTGAAATTTTTTCAATTTGTTCTCATTCCCTCATTCCTAAAAATTGACGTTCAAGTTTGGGAGTCATAATAACCCTAAATTTAATATAGATTCAAAAGCATTGAAAATTCCGTAATATGGAGCCAATTTTCAAATTTTTTAGATAAGTTTTTAAGCGAGCAAAAAATCATTTCTCAACTAAAATCGAACCCCTCCCCTGATTACAAATTTCACCATTTTCAGGCATTCTGAAACTTCCAAAGAGATTCTGTTCTCCAAAAATCGTAAAAATAAAGAGCATTTCCTGTTAAGATTATGAAATCGGACCTTGGACCGATCGAGACAAAACTGACGCAAAATGTCGGTATTAATATAAAACTACCCCAAAAAATTTCAACTCCCTCCCCAACCCCCACCCGAATTGTGGGGTCAGAAATGCTCGAAATTCAATAATATCCATCAAGGTTGCTAACCAAGATTTCGAAAAAATCATTATCTTTGCTAAAAAAAAAACGCATCACTAAAAATATCTGCAGCCAATTTGTTCAAAAATCATTGTTTTTTTTTCTTCAGAAGTCGTTCAAAAGTCACTCTTATCAGCCAACTCATCCTTGAAAAATCACTTTTATCACTGTATTCATCTTCAAAAATCATCTCATTAAAGTAGGTAAAAAAATGGCTATTTCTCAACTTTTTTCCCCCAAATATTTTTCGTCAAAAATCACTGAAAATGGAAAAGTAGACCTGGAAAACAGAGTAAAAAAATCACCAAAATCACTGAAATTTTCAAATTACTGAAAAAATCACTAAACTTTTTCAAAAGCTGAAAAATCACAGATTTCAGTGAGAAATCACTGAGGTTGGCAACCTTGATTTCCATCTCTATAAGATCTCTATTTCTGAAGGAGGGGGTCCAAACATTTTGAAATTTTTACAGATTTTATAGACACTGTATGAGTAGGTAATAAATATAAAATTTTTTTCAAAAAAATTTCTTAAATTTTTCGGGGTTTTCCACGGTTTGAAAATCTTAAAAATTCGTCACAAAAGGGGGAGGGGAAGCCCCGAAATTCCCAACTTCGTTATACCCTTAGGTACCACATTATTATTTTGTGTGCCTAAAGTGAGTGCAACATGGTCAAAAAAAATTAAAAGTAATAAAAAACTCGTTTTTTGTCATTTTTTGAACAATGTTGGGAGCTACAAGGTCAATATTTTTTGCGAAATTAAAATCTTAAGTATGCAGATCGTCTTACCCAAGGGTATAACAATGTTGGGGGGGAATTTCGGGGTTCCCCCTCCCCTTTTGTGACAAATTTTTTAAATTTTCAAACCAGCGGAAAACACTGGAAAATTTTTTTAAAACAATTTTTGGAGCACCTCTTCCAATGGAATTTTGAGCATTTATGGCCCCATAATTCGGGTGTGATGGGGTAGGGAGTTGAATTTTTTTGGGGTGGTTTTACATCAATCCCAACATTCTGGGCGATTTTTATTCCAATCTGTTCAAGGACCGATTTTAGCATCTTACCAGGAAATGCATTTTACACCTAAAAATCTATATTTAAACTTTTTTAGTATCTTGACAAGAAAATTACTTTAGACAAATTCCAGGTGGACACTTCAAGTGAAATAAATGAAAAAAAACATAACCTCATAACCTCGCTAGAGGGTCCAGAATGGCTGGAAATGGTGAAATTCGATTTCGGGGGATTTTAAAAAGGGAAATATTTTTTTGCACGCCAGAATAGGGTGTCATCACGACAAGCATTTGCACGCCCAAAAGAGTTGTCATCACGACAAGCAATCACACAGTTTCACGCCAGATTACAGCAGGACGGTAAAGTGTTTAGGAACGACGGGGGGACATGTATTACAAGATAAGCGGTCAACACGCCGAAATAATATTTTACACGACGAATCACTGAAAATTAGTGAGTTCCACTGATTTTTCCTGTGCTGCAATTCTGACTGTTTTCCAATGGATTTTCATTGATTCGGAATGACAGAGTATGAGCAGGGAAAAAGTCAGCTTTGGCTAAAATCTCCAGATCAACTCGAAATTGATAGATGGGGGGGGGGGGGACGTTTTAGGGTACAATTTTTTTTAACGATTTTCATTTATTAATTTTTTACCGTTTTTACTTCTTTTTTTTTAAATCAATGTACTATCTCATTCCAAATCAGTGGAAAATCACTGATAAACAGTCAGAATTGCAGCACAGGAAAAATCACTGAAATTCACTGACTTTCGGCGATTTTGACTGATTATTTAAAGAATTTCACAGACTTTTCAGTAAATTTCATAAATATCACTGAGGTTTCAGTGAATTTCATAAATATCACTGAGTTTACCAGCAGCGAAAAGTGTTCCACTGGGGCAAAAATGGAAGAGGGGTCGACCTTCAAAAGCCACGAAAGCATTGCTTGTACAGTAGAAATTAATTTAGTATTTTTCTTTTTTTTTGTCACTAAAATTTTTTTTTGTTGCTCAAACAGCATTTTTGGAGCTAAATAGTGATATCGTGAATTTTATTTTATCGGTGTTCAAAGTAATATAATGAAGTGATTTTTTTAATCTCTCGTGCAATAAATTATCTCGTCGTTCAAAAAATTTGAATTCATTATGCAGTCGTGGTATACCTTTTCGTGCCGTGAAAAGTGCCTACACTCGTCGTGATGACACCCTTTTTCGTCGTTGCTTAAAATCATACCCTTTTAAAAATATGGTATTTTTCATGAAGTAGGTTAATTATTTTTAAAATTCATAAAAAATTCGCCAAAAATTTGAAAACGAACTAGGGCAGTTGAAATTTTGGAAGCGAGAATTTTTGAGATATCCTCCCAAAAATTTCACTTTCGTTTAAACCAAAGAACGCCTCGAGGGGTCTCCATGTAAATAATATCATTATATTCCTTTTTTAAGGGCATAGTTCCCATAATATTTTGCCTATTCGTTTTCCTGACTTTTACATTAGTCTTATGGGACGTTATGAAATATTAGTTTGCGGGTAACGAGATGGATGAAATCGACTCAAATTTAGAATTCTGACATTTTCAAGATGATATCTACAATCGTACGCATGGTTTTCTCGTTACATCTCATATTTTACGAAAAAAAATGATTAGAAAAATCACTGGATTTTTCCAAAAAAATTCAATGATTTTCTAATTCATTTTTTTCATAAAATATCAAATGTAACGGGAAAACCATGCGTACGATTGTAGATATCATCTTGAAAATGTCAGAATTCCAAATTTGAGTCGATTTCATCCATTTCGTTACCCGCAAACTAATATTTCATAACGTCCCATAAGACTAATGTAAAAGTCAGGAAAACGAATAGGCAAAATATTATGGGAACTATGCCCTTAAAAAAATACTAAACTATTGCCTGTTCCATTTAAGAAAACCCCTGAGACTCGAAAAATTCATAATTCTCATTGCAAGTATTTTTCATTCCATTTTTTTATGCTTCTCCTTCACAGACGAGCCATATTATCGAACCAGGATACCAACAGCGACAATCCAGCAATCCCACTGTGGACCAACGATTTCTGGGGCACTCCTCTGAAATCAGCCTCGTCACACGGATCATACAGACCACTGACAGTGTTGACGTACCGATGGAACCATTGGCTAACCGGATACAACGCTTGGAGTTACCATTTGGCCAACGTCATACTGCACATCACAATGACAGCATTGGTCTACCAACTCGCCACTCATCTCATGTCGAAAACGGCTTCCGGACTCGGCTCGATTGTGTTCGCGGTGCATCCAATACATACAGAGGCAGTAGCCAGTATCGTCGGCAGAGCAGATTTACTTTCCGGGGTTCTGGTAATGGCTGCGGTCCTCAGCTATATCAAATATCGAAACGTATACAACCGAGAAGAAGAATGGACGGAGAAATCGCCCAAATACAATAAAAAGAATCGAAGATACTACGAATTCGTTTCGGAGAAAACTGGTCGTAATTTCAAGACTGATTGCAAAGAAAAATCGACCAAGAAGTACGCTTATTTGACGCTGACCTTGGTATGCGCCACTTTGGCCATATTCAGCAAAGAATCCGGCTACGCGGCTTTACCCATTTGCATGGTTTACGAACTGCTCACGATGGCTCGAGTGAAAATCGCCAAATTTCAAACAGTGAGTACCTTTGGTCTTGAAAAACGCCATTTTTTTCTATCTAATTCGACTAATGTAACGATGGTTTATGCGACGCGACGAATGCTCCGGACGAAGGGCGAGGGGAGTTGATTAATAGCGAAATATCATGTACCTGGGTAGCGTATTTGGCGGCGTTAAAAGGCAATGGTAGGGGGATACGTGATATTCGAACGAAATACCCATTAGGTAATGGTTATTATCAAATTAAAGGGTATACAAAACATCTGTTTCTGGCCAAGACCAAGGTCTTTAGGAGGTATAACGAGTATAAAACTCATATTTGGACGACGAAAAGTTACCATATGCACATACGATACACATTTTTTAAATGTTGCCTAACCCAGGTATACGCAGGCGTTCGAGTTTTAATAATCGTAAATTATAATTCGCGACTGCGACCGAAGTCGGGGAACCCGAATACCATTTTCAAATTACCTTTTCGTATTACGTACGAGTATCGTACGAATGGATCCAGTATGCGCGAGGAATGCTTGTTTAATAACCGGAAAAAGTTACTAGGTGGCATTTTTTTTCTCCTTTACGATTCGTAATACACCCCTACAAAGGAAAAAGGTGTTGGGAGAACACAGTTGAACCTGAATTCTCGAAATAAATGTAGTAACGATATTTTTACGAGCCGAAATACTTTTGCTTACAGCGAAGGAATGTCTGCTGTAGGTATATCGTATTCGAACAATTCGTATACGATATGGTTGGAAAAGCAACAGTTGAAACGTACGAAAGAAGAATTTTTCGAGTATTTCTTCGTCGATGTGACTCGTATATGAATTGTGTCTCGTTGACCTTTGTTCATTAATTTTAGAAATATTTGCGAAAAATATTTTCAACGGTTTGAAATTGGACGTGATTGTTTTCGAAATTGGACATTTTTAAAGCCATTGCGTCAAATTTTTCGTCAATTCAAGTTGAAAGACTGGCACGAAGGGTGATTATACATAAAATCAGAGGCGAAAACTCAAATCAATTGGATGCGGATTCAGGTTCAAGTTTCGGTTCTGTACCTCAAAAATACAAATTTTGGACCATTTTTGAATCAGATTCGTGCTTTTTCATCGCTCTTACAAGCATTTCCAATTGTCTGGCTAACTCTCAGACATAGAAAAACAATGCCTGATTTCCTTATTTCAAATTTAAAAATTTCTTACTTTTTTATAATCTTTCAACGAATCAATTCACCATAAAAAAATAATTTTTCGGGTTGAAAAAAACCTAAAAATACAATAAGCGAAAAAAATAATTAATAAAAGGGTAAAAAATGTAGAGAATAGTTCGGGTTTTATGGTTTCAAAATAAAGACTTGGTTTCCATTTTGGGTTCCATCTCTAAAGAAAATTCAAACAAATATTCTTTGATAAAAATTTTTACTCACTAAAATTTTTACAGAGAAAATAGCAATAAAGGAAGCCCTAACTAAACAGGAAAAGTTGCCCCCTACTTCTCAAAAAATTCCAAATAAGTACATACTAAACATTTCTTTGAGTTGAAAAATTTGCAAAAAGGATTTGTTTGCATGAGAAAAATTATTTTCCTAAAAATTTCATCTCGTATGATATTTTGGTGAAATAATTTTAAGATATTCTTCACATTGTGATTAAATTTTTTGTGGAAATGTCGTCGTTTTGTAAAAATTGATTCAATGTTTTGGGAATAAGTAATTTTCAAAGCATGATAATTCAAGGCCGAACCAAGAAGAGGCAAGGGCAAACAAGCCCTTTCAATAATAGCAAAATTTAATTTTTTTAAATCAGAAACACGAGATTGAGTCAGAAAAGGTCCTTTTTTGTAAAAATTTTCGTTTTCAGCTGGAAAAATTACGAGTTTTACTTCAGAGAGAAAGCTTTTAAATCGTGGATATGTTTTAGAGATTAAAATAACAGATTAATGGGTTAATTATTTTTATTTGTTCAATTGATCACGTTTTGGTTTAAAAAAAGAGGAATTATTGGTATCGATTCGTCAGAATTTTTCCAAGCTTTTTATTTGGTATGTGGTCTTGAATTTTGGTTTTATATTTTATTAATTGATTTCCAACAGTATAACATATTCAATCCATGTTGAAAGAAACCCGATTTGGACATGTCTTGCCCTTTCCTCCATTTTTGACCTAATGTCCCTAAAAAGCCAATTTGGATATTTGGACATAGTGTCCCAGACTTTATGTTTAAAAAAACTCAATTTTAGACATGGTGCCCCCAAAAAAGCCAATTCGGGAAATTCTATGTTCGGGATTTCTGTATTCAGGAAAAAGGTTCTTCGAGAATTGTATTCGGAATTACAGTAATTCGGCAAAACGGATTCGTGAAAAAGTTTTTCGTGAAATATTCTATTCGGGATTTTGGCTATTGGAAAATGTTTGTGAACCAAATTCTACGCTCCACAATTTACCTATTTCCATTATTTTTTTTTTTTTTGTAGACGTCCGTCTTCCTTTACCCAAATAATCGACTCCAAGTGCCAGATGTTATATGAGAAAATTTAAACAAATTCCCAACAAAAAATTCAAAATTAAAAAAATCTCAACGTGATGAAGAAAAACTAACCCCATATTCGAACTCAGTACTAAAAAATAGATCAAAATCACCTATCAACGTTTATTACGCAGAAAAAAGTTGGAAAAATGCAGGCTTGCGTTATCGACCAAATCATATTTACGGCAAACTGGGTATGCAATTTTATTAACATCTAAACTAATCTCGAGTCAGTTCATGTCAATTCAACTACATACTTTTTGAACTTGAATCTTCAAATTTAATTTACCAAAGAAAATTTTCACACGGTTCTCCTATCCTAAAAGTTGGAAAATTACCTTTGCCTTAGTTTCAGTCCCCTTGTAAGCTCCGAGAAAGGCTTCGTTACTTTTTTGCCTCTGCAATTTTTCATAAAAATACCCAATTTCGTAACATAAAACTAACGATACTTGGAGCAAATTAGCTCACTCAGTTGGAAAAATGGTGAAAAGATACTTAAAAACGTCAATAAAAATTTTTCGAAATCCAAAGCTGAGCTTTCCAAACGCTCAATTTTCAGTAATACCTACGCCGAAGCTCAGAAATAAATAATTTAAAAATTTGCGAAAAATCACGTGAAAGTTTTCGTAGCAGTATTTGAACGTGGTAGTTTTTGTGATTGGATGTTTAGCTCCCACCCCCTCCTCCCAAGAAAGTACAGTGCCCCAAAATTTCGGGAAAATGATTATAAAAATTGTGTTATTCAAAATGTAGTATCTAGGCAGCATTGTCATAATTTTTTTTTGGAAATTTCCATCTGGCAAGATTTTGAGGTGCTTGACATAGGTGGAGATGGAGGGAGGGGCGCATGGGGGGATTGAGCCCCCAAAATGTTGAATTATCCCCCCCAAAAAAACCGTGTATTTGTTTCACTCGAAAACAAATTCGCAAACACCTAATTTCAAGGGATAAACTATTAATATGTGACGAATTTCCTGCATGGCCATTTTGATGAAGAAAATAATTAGGTGCTTACTAATAACACGTAGGGCGACAAAAAAATTTTTTTGCTCTGTGTCTGTTTTCTCATGCCGAAATTCTGTTTCTAGACATCAAAATACATCACCTTGCTGAATCCTGGCTTCCAAAGTTTGCTTTGGGGGGGGGCAAAAAACTGATTTTTTGAGGCCAATAAGCCTGAGCATTACAAAAAAAATTGCATTTTTTTTTTGGACTAATCATGTAGGAGATTTTACGGCGAATCTAATTCCGCAAACCGCAAACCTCCGTCTCTTTTTTAAAAAAAGTTACAGCTCATTCTTTACAAAATTCTGTGAAAAAAATCACATTTTTTGTGCCTTTTTCGCGAAAAAGTGAAGTTTGAAAGAAAACTAAGGGTTTTAAGGCCATTATGACCACGGTGAAATTTGTAGAGAATTAAATTTCCTATCGAATAGGCCCTGGATGATTTTTCTGGGAGGCATAGTTTTCAAGATATTTTCGAATAACAGGGAACAGTATTACAGACAACTTTCAAAAAAGAAAGTAACGGATCAATTTTTGGCTGGCAAAGGTTTTATTGCATAAAAATTGTTGAAGGTGGTCCACTAACTAACCTTAATGACATACCACGAACCAATACCAATTTTTTAGCCCCTCTCCCCCTCTCAAAAGCAAACACGCGCAAGCACTAAATTTTCCGAAAATTATATGTAAGTTTTAAATTCACTAAAAAATGGAGAACAATCTGGTAAGTCGCAACACTGTGTCGCGTCTGACCTTAAAGAAACAGCGGGAAAGAATTGTTCGTGGGGGGGGGGGGGTTAAAATTGGTATTGGGTCGTGGTACATCATCGATGGTCATAATGGCCTTAAAACCCTTAGTTTTCTCTCAAATTTCACTTTTTCGCGAAAAAGGCACAAAAAATGTGATTTTTTCACAAAATTTTGGAAAGAATGAGCTGTAACTTTTTTTAAAAAAGAGACGGAGGTCTGCGGTTTGCGGCATTGGATTCGCCGTGAAATTTCCTACAAGATTAGTCCAATTGTAATGCTCAGGCTTATTTACCTCGAAAAATCAGTTTTTTGGCCCTCCTACCCCCCAAAGCAAACTTTGGTCAAAAAAATATTTTTTCCTTTATTAGTTACATAAAAGCAACCCAAATTTGGCAATGAGAACCCAAAAACAAAATTCGTGTCGCCCTGTGTAATCAATCAAAAACGATGCACAATTATCGATTGTTAAAATAGAAATTTTTTCAAAAATTCTGTAGATCTTGTTTTACCATGTACCTAGCAAAAAATACGAAATTTCGTAAAAAAAAACAAAAAAAACTTCAAAAATCGCCAAATTTCTATACCAAAGAAATGGAACTTTTAAACAACAAATTATTAAAAAACAAATTATTTTCTTTCTGAAAATCAAAATTTTTTCAAATTTTAGCTCTTGCTTAGCTCAGGCATATGAATATAAAATTATATTTAAGAATGAAAGGTTGAAGATTTCGCCTCCGTTTTAATACTTACTAAAATTTGATTCAAATTTAAAAAAAAAAAATGAATAAATTCAGCTTTTGGATTTCGTTTTCCTCAAAAATTTTAGGGCTCATTAACTTTAAATTTACACAATTCATCCTAAAAATGATGGTATGAACCTTCTTTCTTTCCATTAATTCTTCATATTGGAAAAAGGTTAAGTAAAAATCTCGCAATGACAAGGATAGAAAATTTTTTGAGAGGGTCAAAAATTAACTTTTTTTAAACTGAGGCTCAAGCCCCCCCCCCCCCCCTCCAGTTACGGTCCATCTCCACCTATGGTTCTTGAATGAACGATATCTATTTAATAAAAATTAAAAATCCTCCAATTCGCGATCTGCAACTTTTCAATTTTCCACGGAAAAAAATATGATATCCAATTTTAAGGTCAATGGTACTGGGAAGAAGAAGAATTCGAGGTTCCCAACACGTAGCACTACCGAAAGTGGCAAAAATCGTTTTTTTCTTAAGTCCCCTAGTTCCATCCTTTTTTGAGCCGGGTCTCAAAATTTCTCTAGAAGGCCCCATTAAACGTAAACTACCTCGCCAATTTTCTAACATCAAAATCTAGAATATAACTGTTTTTTTCCACTCCATTCAACACATATCCACGCACCCTAATTTTTTTCGTTCTTTTTATTTTTCAGAAACTACGCTGGACAAACCTGTTGATATTGAGCACCGTATCAACGCTGCTGATAACGACACGACTGAAGCTGGCCGACTTCAACGTACCCACATTCTCGTCGGCCGACAACCCGATAATAAAATCGAATTTCGCGACCAGAGCACTGACGTTCGCCTACCTACCGGTGTTCAACTTTTTACTAACCTTGTTCCCGTTCAGTCTAAGCTTCGATTGGGGTATGGACTCGATACCGCGTATTACGTCTTTTCTCGATTACCGAAATTTACTCTCCGTTACATTCTACCTCCTGAGCCAATTAATATTGCGATGGAATTTCGTGAAATTCGTTCAGGATAAAATCAAACACGATCCGGACTGCGGCAACGAGTATAGTTGTTTTTGTAAACACATCATTAGCCAGAAATCGCTAACGCCTCCGGCCGTGCTGCTGTTCGTTATTTCCATCTCGGTTATACCCTTTATTCCGGCCACGAATTTATTCTTTTACGTCGGTTTCGTGGTCGCCGAACGTGTACTGTATATACCCAGCGTCGGCTTGTGCCTGCTGGTCGGCTATTCTTACGATAACGTACCCTCCAGACGTAAGAAATTGTTCAAGATGGCCGTACTACTCTCGGTGGCGTTATTCGGTATACGCAGCGTGTTACGTAACGACGACTGGCAAACCGAAGAGAAGCTCTATCGGTCTAATATTCACATAAATCCGCCCAAAGGTACGTACAAGTATTCTTCGTAAATTTACAACCATCGCATCGCATTTTCCTCCAACAAGCGAAACGCTTTTTGGGTATTCGACAAACAGCGAAGCGGTAATCGGGGTGGTTTTTCGGTTTACAGCTTACGGTAATCTGGGATGCATATTGAGCAGCGAAGGCAGACTTCAAGAGGCTGAGGAAGCGTTGCGAAAAGCTCTTCGGTATCGGTATAATATGGCGGATGTGCATTATAATCTGTAAGTTTGAATCTATATCTACTTTTTCCTCCTCCCTTGGTCATGAGATAGCCTAGATAATGAATTAAATTTTTGAAGAGAAATGAGAGTTGGGAAAGTTTAGAATTCCCGGTAGAAATGATCGCGAGCAAGGTTGAATGCAAGTTAGCTTAGGGTATGAGGCAAAAAATCAAAAATTTTAACCCGGATGACATTTTTTGCCTAATTTTTCCCACTTGAAAAGTACGATTTACTCATTTTTTTTTCAAATTTCAAATAGGTTCCTCAAAAACAATTCAATTTTGAAAATTTTCCTGTTCGAACCATTTTTTTGACTAAAAATGAAATTTTTCACTCTGAAGGAGCAATCTGCTCCTCTTGCCCTTTTCTGTTCAGTCCTGATTGCAATTTGACGAAATGAAATCTGGTGATAAAAGATTTCCACAATTCAATTGCTTTCCCCACACGAAAGATTCGAAACGATGATTTTTTCTCAAATTATGCAAAAATTGCTTACCTTATTTTTATGGAAAATGATGAACGATGAGCAGACGATGGTAGACTTTCTATAGATAAGATGGCTTCTGAAAGCATACAAAAAACATTCAAAAAATCAAAAATATGTTGAAATAATAAAGAATAATTCCACAACTTCAAAAAAGTATTGGTAAAATTAAAGCGAAAGTAACAAATAATTGTACAAAAATAATGAAACAATCGTTTAGAATGGTCTGAAATTAGCTGAGGTCATCAAAATTGTTCCAAATGATACGAAAACCGTTCGAAATTCTACGAAAGTAATTCAAATTTACGTTGAAATGGACCTTCATAAAAAACTTAAAATTCTTGAAAAATGAAAATTCAAAATGCTGAGAAAATATTACAAAAATCAAAAAACGAAATATTTTTCAGAAATCTTACAGTTTTTTGAATATGTTACAATTTTTTTTTATAAAAGCAATGATTGTCATAAAATTGCGTAATAAAATTTTACAAACTGACTCTCTCCTCCCCCCTCCCTTTCATATCCAAAATCGCAATATTTTACAAAATTTCGTCGATTTTGAAATTTTTTACATAATTTTAATTTCAACAACTTTTAAAGGCAATTCTTCCCATTTTTAATGATTTTTACAATTATTCTGCATAATTTTGACGATAATTAGCACAATTTCGATGACTTTTTTCAATTAAGTGTTATTTCAAGTATTTTGAACATATTTTTTGACTAATTTAACAATTTCCCTCACAAGTTGAACAAATTCTTAACTCCATAACATTTCACCCAGTTTTTTCAAACGTTCATTCAAGTTCATTGTCAAATGTCCGATTCGTGAATTGATTCCCTCGGTTTTTTTCTGCGTTGAAATAAGCTTATCTTAATCCATCTTCCACCACCGAAAATTTTTAAAATTAATTTTTCCAATCATGATCTAAATACCTGGAAACCACCTCCCAGTGCAATTTAGATGAAATGGGTACCTAAAAACCAACATTTCATGAAATTGAAAGCTAGAAATCGTGTTCTTGTGCAAATGAACAAAATATTATTTTTTGTGAAAATTTCGTACTTATATTTTTTTCAAAAATTCGAAATTTTGACGTATCGTGGCAAAAAAAATTTAAGAAATGGTCTCAAAAAAACTAGATGAAAATTGAAATTTTTCGGTCAATGTTCAACTGTTTTGCAAAACCTCGGCTTCAAAATTTTTGATTTTTTAGCCAATTTTAAAATTAAACTGAGAGGGGAAGAGGAATAGGAAGGGGAAAGGAAAAGAAGTAAACATTGACCAAAAAATATCAAATTTTTACTACGTTTTTTCCAAGTTATTTTACCATAATTTTGTGATAGAAGACCATCAAATTCAGGAAAAAGTTGTAAAATGACCTACTATAAGCTCCACCAAGCTGAATGAATTCCAAAGTGCAATTATCAATGAGATCTTGCCTACTTTTCTCAGATAAACTTCAAATTCAGAGAACAAATAATGTTGAAAATAGATTTGAAGGCTTCAAAAACCTTTTTTCTACTTCGAAATTTTTTTCAATTTTTTTAAAGTACCTAAATTTTTTATAGTCTGTTTTCAGCTTATGCAGGCATATTTCTCCAAAATTTTCAAAAAAAAAGTGACTTTAGTGACTTTTGGAAATTAAAAAGTGACCACAAAAGTGACTTTATGAATGAAAAAGTGACCGAAAAGTGACCATTTCTTCTTGAATTTTGCATGGATCAAAAGAACAAAAATTTCTCAATCATTCTCAATTTTTACCAATTTTTCTAAGCTTCTGGCCAAAAAATGTTCGAGACTTGTCAAAAGAACTCTTATTTATTTTTGGTCATAATACTGTAATGCCACCAAAATATAATATTCAACTTTTTTCAAGGAAAAAAATCGTTTTTTCATTTTTTTTAATGATTTTTTCAATTTTTGGTCGGGGAAAGTTACAAAAAGTGACCATTTGATGAAAACTGCGACTTTAGTGACTTTTGAAGAAAAAAGTGACCAAGTCACTAAAAAGTGACCAAATAAATATGCCTGCTTATGGTTTGATCACTAGGGTGGGCCAAAAAAACAAAAAATTTGTTTTTTGAATCGTAATAGTGCGGAAAATTTGACCTTCCGAAAGACTAATAAAATTAAAAAAAGAAGAAATCAAATTGATTAATGTCTTTCAATCGTGTCAGAGCCTTCAATTCTTTAAAAATTGTCAAAAATTCAGTATTTTCAAAAAATTTCGAAAAATTTCAATATTGATGAAAATCAATTTTAGAGCTTATTTGGTGACCATGTAGATCAAAAAGCACAATTATTTTGAAAAAAATTGTTTTTTTATAGCTTTTCAATTTCTCCTATTACACTTTACCTGTAAAGAAAAATTTTCAAATGTTGTAAAACACCGATTTTGTCAAAAAAAATCGTGCTTTTCAGTCTATATGTCACTAAAAAATAAGCTCTAAAATTGATTTAAATCAGAAATTTTTGAAAATATTAAATTTTTGTCAATAAAAAGTTGAAAACTCTTTCTCGATCGGAAAACACTATTCAATTTTATTTCTTTTTTTATTTAATTAGTCTTCCGGAAGATCAACTTTCCCGCACTACTGAGATTCGCAAAACGAAATTTTTGATTTTTTTGATCCACCCTATTGATCATCCAAGATATACTTTTGCACTTCTAAACAAGTTCATACATACGTAAAGAAACTCGCGAATATTCGTGCTACAGATGCCCACAATTCACTATTTCCATACACAGAGCAGTACCGTGATCCCAGCCAGCGAACTGTCGCACCGACAATTTACATAATTTGTTTTTTCACTGCACATCTCGCTCGTAAGCCAGTGCACGAGGGTGAAACAACGTGTAAAACCCTACGCCAGCTTAGGTATTCTCGTCGACGTTAAGACCACATAAAACCCATCGTCAAGATGAGCAGTTTATGGTGTGTACAAATAAACGTACCTCTAACTACTACATTCGCCAGTAGTTACCAGGCATTAATTTACCATTATACGTCGTACACTATACGCTGGTTGTTTCTACATTCGCACCATTCTACCGGAGTTACTGCTTCGTATATTTTTTTTTTCATCTGCACAGGCCACCATAGCGTAGCTTCCAGACGACAAAAACATGTCACTTACATTCCTCTTTGTATAAGTATTCGGGTTTACTTCCTGCGAGGGTGTAAAAAATCCTCACTGGAATTTTTTTGCCTTCGCCAGTGAAATCCACGAGTTGCTCGTGGTTTTTCATGTAAACGTCAAGTGCCCCCAAAAATTTTTCCAATCTGAAATTTTTTCATAAAAATTTTTCTTTTTTGAAACTCAAACATTCGTTCTTAATTTTTTTCTAACCCTGAAGTTTTTTCTACAATTTTATTTTTTCAAATTCTCAGATATGAACCAGAAATTTTGGGACAAAATAGTGACTTTAGTGACTTTTTATCAGGCAAGGAGTGACTTTTTTTTTAAGAAAATGACCAATTTTTCAATTTTTTCCAAAATGATACCCCAAAGAATTATTTATTTTGATTAATTTTTCGGCATTTTATAGACTTTTTACGTAACGATAGATATTTATAAAGCATGGGGAAGGAGAGGGGGTAATTTTTTTCGAGTGATGTGCTCACAACCCGAAATCGTGCAGACGAATTATTTGAAATGCATGATGTTTAACGATTTTTTTTTTAGAACAAATTATGACAGGTTGTTGACGAAATCATACAGATGAAAATCCGGATTTTCCGGGCAAAAAATTTAAAAAAATTCTCAAAATTGAGTGCTTCTCTTCCCTTATCTAAAAAATGAAATTGCACGCAAGCCATTGCAATATTCAGCTTACCCCAGTAAATAAAAAATTGATGAAGTAAAATATCGATTATTTTGTCAAGATATATTTATTTACCAATGTGTTGAGCTCGAGTGAAGCAAAGGTGAACATTTTAGCGAAAAAAGATCTTCAAAAATTGAAAATCCAACACTTTTCCTTCATTGAGATTTTCCAAAATACGACCAATAATTTCAAATTCTCTTCTATTCTTTCTTTTTCATTTCCAACATCGTAGTCAATGACATCACGACATATTTTCCTTATCACAATTTATTAAAAAGTACGGTACCAAAAAAAATTGGATTTTAAATGAATTCTGTAAAAAAAAAACAGTATAAATTACCCGCGGGGATTTTTCAGAAAAATTTATAATTTAATGAACAAAGCCATACATTCGAATATAAATCTTTTTATAAATTAGGTACGATCAACAAAAAGTACTGATGAATAGAAAAATTTGTAAGGTATATGTAATGATTTGACCAAAACGAAGCGAGAGCGAAATTTTTTGAAAAATTTATGAAAAAATAAGCAAAAAAGCACTTTTTGGATACCTTCTTTCAGATTTTTGAAAAACGTGACTTTTGAACGAAAAAAGTGACCAATAGTGGTCTTTTGGCAAAAAAAGTTACTTTTAGTGACCAAGCTTGAAAAAAGGGGACAAGTCACTAAAAAGTGACCTCTGTTTAATGCCTGAACTCTTGAATTTTTCTAAATTTTTTTTGAACTTTGACATTTTTTGTTGCATTTTTTTCAACTCCGAAATACATTTCTGCTAATCCTAAATTTTTCCCCTTGAATTTTTGAAACGAAGTAGGTAGTAAAATAATAAATCTCTAAACCTTTGTGCTCAACTCACTACAATTTTTCTTCAACCTTTGAGAATAATTAAAATTCATTTTGAATTCCGAAAAAAATTTCAACGCTTTGAATGAACGACTTTTTTATAGTTGATGACAAGACTCTACGTACTAATAGAAGACAAGGAAAAAATTTTGAAGCCAAAAAAAATTGAGAAGAATTTGTGGCTAGAAAAAAATGGGGAAAAAATTGTAGTTGGAAGAAAGTTTTGGAAAATAAATAGTTGAAAAAATTGAGAAAAATTTTAGAGAAAGATTTCAGATTGGATAAAATTTTGAGAAAAAATTTAAGACTGGGAACAATTGAGAAAAAATCAATTTTGATAAAATTTTGACAAGGGAGGTATCTCAACTCAAGGTAAAATTTTGAGCCCAAACAAAAAAATCGACACATCATACAGGACCCCGTATCCAAAATTTCAAATGCTCAAGTTCATTTCTGGATTTTTGGCGAATTTTTGAAATTTCAAAATTACCTCCGCCGCCCAGCCAAATGTGAAAATTTGATCTCATCAACGAAAAAAGCTGAAATTTGGTATATACCCTATTTTCAACCTCCCGAATCGATTAGAAGCGGTTTCGAGACGTTTCGGAGCCACCAGAAAATTTTGGAATTTTCCTGCACATAAAAAAAAAGTTTCTTGCCCAAAAATGCGAATTTGAACTCAAAGTAACAAATTTTGGAAAATTGTATTTTAATCGATCAAATAGGTCACCAATATGGATAATCCGCGATTACAGGTGCTGAAGTGCATATGGGCTATTTTTATGGGCTTTTCTCCAGCGCTGGAAAATTCCAAAATTTTCTGGTGGCTCCGAAACGTCTCGAAACCGCTTCAATTCGATTTGGGAGGTCGAAAATAGGGTATCTAACAAGTTTCAACTTTTCACCTCGATGTATATTAGGCGAATTTTTCAACTTTTTCCAGGAAAATTTCTTGCCCAAAAATGCGAATTTGAACTCAAAGTTACGAAATTTTAAAAATTGTGTTTTAATCGATCAAATAGGTCACCAATATGAATAATCCGCGATTATAGGTGCTGAAGTGCATATGGAAAATTTTTATGGGCTTCTCTCCACAGCTGGAAAGTTCCAAAATTTTCTGGTGACTTCGAAACGTCTCGAAACTGCTTCCAATCGATTCGGGAGGTCAAAAATAGGGTATAAACCAAATTTTAGCTTTTTTTCGCTGATTAGATCAAATTTTCATATTTTGCAGAGCGGAGATAATTTCGAAATTTCAAAAATTCGCCAAAAATCGAGAAATGAACTTCAGCACTTGAAATTTTGGATATCGAGGTCCTGTTATGATGCACTTGTGATTTTTTTTTTTGTTTGGGCTAAAAATTTTACTTTGAGTTGGGAAAAAACAGAGTTTGAAAAAATTCGGAGATTGAAAAATTCTTGAGAAAAACGTCAAAGTTGGAAAATATTGAGGAGGTATTTCAAACGTGATGAAAATTTCTGGGCTTGAAAAAAAAAAACAATTAGCGAGGAATTGACGAAGGCGATCATCGGATCTCCGTGAACGATGAAAAATTACCAATCTTTTATCGAAAATGAACAATTTTTTAGTAATTTTTTCAAAAACATTTCGCGTTCTCGTTTTTTTATTTCCTCCCACATTACCTGTTAGATACCTTGTAATTTAAATCTCGCACATATCGTATGCTCCAGAGGCCAGAGACAATTCGAATTAAACCGTTCGTACGTTCGAATTTTAAGACGGAGAAACGAGCCTGTTTTCTTAATACCATTTAATCCGCGCCGTATAAACTGTATTTAGCGCAGCTTTTATTTACGCCTAAACGTCAACCTGCTCCGGTAAACAATGTAATAGGCTCGAATTCGAGCTGCGAAAGCTGTTCCGCCGCTTAAATCCTCGCACCAGTCATTATTTACCTGTCGCTGCGCTTGTTAATTACACTTTAAAAACAACCTCTCTCGCTCGTCAAAAGAGCAAAATGAAAGGGGAGCAAAGCATGGATACTGCGTCGCGTCGTGGAAAATCACACACTTATACGAGACTCCGCCACCAACGTTTTTCTCACCATCGTCGAGCCTTTCTTAGGTAATACTTAAATCTTGCCTATCACTTCCTCCTCGTCCCTGTTCCTTATACATGTACACGCGAGTACACGTATTTGCGTTTTCCGATACCCTCCCTTCGCCTTTACCACTTTTCCTCTTATTCGTGTCGGATTTCAAACAATATTAACCGCTCTGCTCCGCTGCCTGGTGCTGGGCGCGACTGCGGCGTTGTTCAAACTACATAATATCCGAGAATTAATGCGTTAAGATTTACCAACGCCGCGTACCTATACAATGTGTAAAGAATGCATGTAGGTATAATGCTTACGCTTAATATTATAATTCTCACGCGTCTTGCAAAACCATACTTTAAATTAATACGGCGCCACGCGCCGTGTATTGTATACAGCGAACGTATAACACCTTGGGGATTTCATGTAGCGTCGTAAACCTTATTGCGATATTTATCAAAGGTACCGCGCGTACAACTTTACGAGTCTTGCTTGTACCTATGAACACGAATGGAGGAGGATGGCATCGCGTATTATACGAGATTAATAATCGACGATAATTTCAACAGTCACAAAGACATAAAACAAAATTAGAAGTTTTTTGGGCAAGATGACAACAAATTTTGAATACTTGGATTCATTGCTTTATTACCATCAAAGTACTTATCTAAATTGCAATATTTTTAGAATATTTTATCGACCCTTCTCCCCACTGCTCCGAAAAATAATGCCCTAAAAATTCAAGTCTTTGATCGAAAAATAATTTCAAAAAAATCATTCAATTCCTAGACCATAGAAAATCTCAAACGAGAAGCCAAATGACCAAAAAAGAACGGAAATTTCGAAAACCCGATTTAAAGGCCGACTTCAAAGAATATTCTGATCTTCCTTCAGCCAGCTGGATGAATTTCCACAATTCAATAAAAATAAAGCTTCGGAAAATAAGTAAAAATTCTGTCATTGAACTGTCTTATCAACAATCACCACAATTAATCAGTAATTACTTTAATTTACTAGTAATTTCGTCAATTTGTGTGATGAAGGTTATTTACCAGTAATTACAAGAATTACCGTAATTTACCAGAAATTACCGTAATTTACCAGAAATTACCGTAATTTACCAGAAATTACAATATTTTATCAAAAATTACGTTATTTTACTCGACCTTTCGATAATTTACCCGAAATTACGGTAATTTACCAGAAATTACAATATTTTATCAAAAATTACGGTATTTTACCCGACCTTTCGATAATTTACCCGAAATTACGGTAATTTACCAGAAATTACAATATTTTATCAAAAATTACGGTATTTTACCCGACCTTACGATGATATACCAGAAATTACAATATATCACCAAAAATTACGGTATTTTACCCGACCTTACGATAATTTACCCAAAATTACGGTAATTTACCTGAAATTACGATAATTTACCCGAAATTACAGTAATTCACCCGAAATTATGGTAATTTACCAGAAATTACAATATTTTATCAAAAATTACGGTATTTTACCCGACCTTATGATGATATACCAGAAATTACAATATTATTTCACCGAATGGTATTTTACCCGACTTTATGATAATTTACCCGGAATTATGGTAATTTACCCGAAATCATGGTAATTCACCACCGAAATTACAGTAATTTATTAGGGATGCGAACCGAAACCTAAATTTAATGTAAACCGCTAAAAATAGGCCAAAAAACAGAACCGAAACTGAAATACAAAAAAAATTTAACCAAAACCAAAACATGTCATTTTGGTTTTGGTACTTTTTTTAAAGGTTGGCACTGTTGGGGCTTGATAGCGTTGAGATTGATGAAATCTAATATTGCATAACATATCTTTTCATAATGCTTAAACAGTTGTAATATCCCATTCAATTTGTTTGAGTGTTCTTGACGTGCTTTCAGTTTTTCAGTTTTTTACAACTTGTTGAAAATTTTCAAAACTGTGATTCTAATTTGCTCATTTCTTCAACAGAACTAGGGGAATACTTAAGTGTTATAATATCTCAATTTTTCAATTTGTTGGAAATTTAGAATGCCCAAAGTTTTAAAATTGGTAAAATGTCATGTTTTCTGGTTTCTGGTTGGTCCTTGACTTTGATAAAAAAATAAGGAACCAAAACCGCAACCAAAACCAAAATAAAAAATTTGAATCTGTAACCAATAAACTAAGGCCAATATTTTTTCCAGTTCGATTCCCATCCCTGTAATTTACCCAAAATTACAGTCGCCGTCGTTGTTGTCGCGTCTCCTTGACAGGAGGTGACATGCATCTTTTCCTATATTAGACGGTTTCTTGCACACTTTATGGTTTCTCTAAGGGTCTTACAAGGTAAGTTGGCTGGTGAGTTGATTGTTACCAGTTCTGACAGTCTTCTTCTTCTTGATGATTTTCCTTATATCTTCCCCTGTAGAGCTACTAGGAAGATGTCATTCTCTCGAATTTTGTGCGCTAAGTATTTTTATTCCCTGTTTTTGACATCTTCTAAGTTCTAACAAGACTTTCCATTTTTTGCCAATTCTTGCTAGGACTACTTCATTTCTGACATAATCCTTCCACGAAACCCTGAGTAGTCGGCGGTAACACCACATTTCAAAGGCAGATATTTTCTTCTCACACTCTGAACTCATGGTCCATGTTTCACAAAAATATTTCATAACGGACCATACATAACATCGCATTATCCTTTTCTGGAGTTTGAGGTTCATTGTTTGATTACCAAGCACCTTGTAGAGGTTATTAAACACATTCTTTGCCATACCAATTTGTGTGAAATTATGGTAATTACCCAAAATTTTGATAATTACCCAAAATTACAGTAATTGTCCAAAATTATGGTAACCAGCCGAAATTACTGTAATTACCGAAAATTATGGTAATTGCCTAAAATTACAGTAATTACCCAAAATTACGGTAATTACCCAAAATTACAGTAATTACCCAAAATTACGGTAATTACCCAAAATTACGGTAATTACCCAAAATCAGAGATGTAAGGTATTTTATTTACGTATAATACAGCTGTATAATACGTGTATAATACCATTTTATACAAAAATAAAATACTGTATAATACCGTATTATACATATTTTATTAAATTTTGATTGAAATCGCTTAAACATCAGTGTGTGCTCAAAGAAATTTTGAAAAATTAAACATTTTATGTAAGTTTGAGACTTTTTTAATGATAATTTTGAAACTTTCGGTATTTTGCAGTATTTTACCCCATTTTTATGTGCTCATTTGCTCTGCGCAGGCGCACAGTGGAAAAATAGGGTTGGAGTGAGAGTTTGAGTCGGAATAAATTACCATTAAAATACCGTATTATACGGTATTATATGTATAATACCACCGTATAATACGGAAAAAATAAAATACTGTATTTTTACATCTCTGCCCAAAATTATGGTAATTGTCCAAAATTACTGTAATTACCCAAAATTACGGTAATTACCCAAAATTACGGTAATTATCCAAAATTACGGTAATTATCCAAAATTACGGTAATTATCCAAAATTACGGTAATTATCCAAAATTACGGTAATTATCCAAAATTACGGTAATTACCCAAAATTACAGTATCCAAAATTGAAATAATTACCCAAAATTATGGTAACTTTCCAAAAATTATATTAGAATTTTGATCAACATCGGAGTACTTTACCAATCTTTAAAGAGTACCTACTGTCTGTTGATTATATCTTGAGAGTAGAGCGGAATGAAAATAGCTGGGAGTTTCTATTTTCACTCCGCTCAAAAACTCTCAAAATATTATCGACAGACAATAAGTTGGTAATTACGGTAATTTTTTGAATAATTACACCCGTATGCAAAACATCATACCTAGAGAATTAAATCCAAGGATTAACTGATTGCAATATCGAAGTTTTTACAAAAATTGATACCCTCCCCCATTTAATTTCCTTAAAATTGATCAGTAACAATGAAATTATCATTAATCTCTATTTTCGTTTCGACTCTGAGAATATGTCCGATTTCACAAGGTACGAGCGATAATCGCCAATACGCTTATTTGACGAACATCCATTTCATATGATGCATCTGTCCAATATCTATTCCGCATCGCGTACCTATCTATACACCTACACACACCCCGATCCCCCGATTACCTTTCTCTTCCGCGTATGTACCCAAAGCAGCACTCGCGTTAATTAATTTCGCTACGTAGATTAAAATCGAGTATATCGTGACTCTGTATTCCGTACTCCGTACCTAGGACACGATAACGTGACGGGATCTTGCTTCCTATGTGTCGTGTATACCATACACTAGCGGCTACCTACTGATTGTTTTCTGAGGGCACAGCGGTTTCTGCGCCAGGCGCCGCATTAGCCTCGTCGTATACGTAGGTATTATGGCGTTTTTCATCATTTTATCGAGCTAATTCAATCCGCCGGCGAACGAAGCAGTGGCACGGGGGAGATTTCGAATAAATGATGGAAAACTGGTAGGTTGCGGGGTGGTGACGCAGCTTTATTAAATTTCTATAATATAACGAACGAAGACTTTTTAATCGACTGCCATCGACGTCGCAAGTAATAAGCTATTAATAAAGTATAGGTAAAGGTATCGGATACTTCGTCTATATAAATGATTCGATTACGGTCGCTGCGGTATCGTACCGTATTAACAGGCCGAATTAAATTTCAGCCTCATCTCGGCTAATTGGCACATCAATCTTGGATCCAGAGTATATCGAGTTCGTGTTTATACCATATCGAATACGTGGCAGGTCGGGGATCGCGAATGCCTACCTAACAGAAGACACGTCGACGTATCTGATACACCCTTGTCTCTTGTTCGCTTCACGCCATCGGAATTTTGCTTCAGACGAGTGCGAAATTAACTCTTACATTATAAATCGAGTAAACGAGCCATCTCAATTCAATCGGCTCGAATATCGAAGTGGAAGGGTAAGAGGACTCCCGAACTGTTACACGAAAAACGAATTTTCGTCTTGTTAGGAGTTTCGTCGAACATCTGTTACAACGTAACGTTGCCAGACACGACAACGACGACACCATTAACATATTACATCATAAATCAAAATTTTCGAAACTTGGTCCGAAATTTGATACGTGCTACGTTCCTCCTACTCTCGAAAATTCGAAAAAGCCCCCTTTTTTCAGAGACGTTGTTTTACAAGCCTCGAAAATAAACGTGTACGTGGATCTCAGTAGGTGTAGGTAATCTAGGTATCCAGTTTTGGGGGGAAAAACAGTACTCGGATTATAGCTGAGATGAAAAAGCGTGAAAGCATAGGGAGGATGAAGGGAAGGGGAAGGGGAAGGGGAAGGTAAGAGGAAGTATACGTACTCGCAGCGTACCTATATAAAAATGAAAAGGATTTTCGGATATTTTCCCAGTTTAAATGGAAATTAACAAAAGGATAAACTGAGAGAGAGCACAGCCGAAAAAAACCCGTCGAGGTACGTTTAAGACGAGCTTATAATGTCTGGGAAACGTTGAGCTGGCGATGGCGCAGCGCGAGCGAAAGGTATTAAGTGTTGTAACGCGGTGATGTCGGGATGCTGCTTTTGTCGTTGATAAATAATTCATCCGGATCGGCTTACGTTACGAAAAAGGCTACGAGATGAGGCTGCTTCGCGATCGCGAGAGAGCAATTTGAAAAAGGGAGATTCCTTATGCAAAATGATCGAGCAGCAGACTCGTACGAGGCGGTGTTAATTTCAATTTAAACTCTCGTCACCGAGGAAGCTGCGAAATTAGCGAAGGTATTTGGTGAAATTGACCTCGCGTAAGCTCGATTCGGTAACGGTGCTTTTTCGCCGCAGTATTTATTTAATCGACTGTGAAGGTGCGAGGGTCGTTGGAGAAACGCGTACGAAATACCGTCCCTTGCTCAGTTCCTTTTCGCTATCGATGTCGTGTCCAAAAGGAATGAAATTATCGGGTAGTTCGACATCAAACAGATCTCGTTCGCTAGGTTCATTTATACCATTAATTTATTAATGTTTATTTGACGATCGAATATAAATAACCCAACGTGCGGATTTTCGATACAAAATACATTTCCGGGGGAGCACGTTAAATTATCAGATACTCGCCACAAAAGCGTTCGAATGGACGGGAGAAGGACTGGGGTACAAACGAGAACGAAGAGTTACTTCATCTCTAAGATAGAAACACGTCTGTAGTACTCTTTTATTTCTTGCGAACACCTCTCGTCGGAGTTTATAACAATATTTTAAAAGTAATACGAACTAGAAGAGGCGATCTTTCTTTCTTTTTTTATTATTAAAAAAAAAGGACGAAGGAGCTAACGAGGAGGGGCTGGGTAGCTGCTATCATTTGTTAAACACATATCATACCCAGACGTTTTGGTGAAAAAAAAAAACAAGAAGCGACGTTGCTAGAAACGCGAATACGAGTGAAGTACTAAGATAGGTTATTTCGGAATTTTTTCCAAAGTTGAAGAAGGGCAGCACAAAATTTGTATCTAGATCTGAAGTGGAATAAAAATTTCACTCCCTGACCTCTGACTTGTCCCCGACCAGGGACACGTAGCGAATGAGAGAGGGAGGTTGGGGGCGACTCCCTCCCAGACAAAATGCTAGTAGAAAAAGTTGGCGAATTTGCCTCAAATGAGAAAAGTTGGCAAATTTGAGCAAAAAAGGAAAATTTTGAAAGAAAACGTTCCCTTTCAGAAATCACAATCCAACTCTGAAATTACCTCTCAAATATAATTTTTTCGTATTGTATCTAAATAATTTTAAAGTAATCTGTTTAGTGTTTTCCTCAAGTTAATTTTAAAACATTGTTTTATTACGCCTTAATTTTGGGGTTTTCTAAAATTTTCGTCCTCGCTTTGCTCGGGCCAAATTCATGGACGATTTCCCCTCCCCTTCACAGCGTGTCTACAGATTTTTAAAATCCAAAATTTGCGACTTTTTTCCATGGTATCTACCTCTCAATTAGACCCCCCCCCCACACACATACCCACGCGCGCACGCACGCACGCACCAAAAAAGAAAAATCAACAAGATCAAATTTATTACAGAAAAAATTTCAAATCGGAAAAAAATATCTATTTTAAATCAAAATAATAAAAAAATTAAAACATTATGTACTTTTTCAAAATTCCTAAACTAACCCAAAATCCAAAATTATTGGTGAAAAGGGAACATTTTTTAAAATTTCACTCCATTGTATGAGGAATACAAATGGATAACATTTATGAAGAATGGAGGGGACAGAATTAATTTATTCTCGTAATGTACATCTCGAGGTGGAACAGTGAAAAAAAATCAGGGACAAATGAAAAAAAGTCAAAAAAAGGCAATTTTTTACTAAAATTTTCTAAAAGTGGGTTATTTTATGTTACTGTCCGCGCGAAATGAGGGTGAGCATTTTTCCGAAAAATCATGTTAGAACGGATAAAATTGTTAGATGTTTATTGAGCATTTAATGAGGTATTTTTAACACGATGTAGAGAGACTTCGCAGATTCTGAACCTAAAATGGAGAAAAAAAAATCCTGGGAAGTTTGAAGTATTAGCAGATTACCAATAGTGATATGATTATTTGGTTCGAGCGAAGCGAGGGCGCAATTTTTTTTTGAAGAACTTATTATTAAAACAGCAACAAAGAAACATATTTCCGAAATATTTCTTCTTCTGAATTTTTGAAAAATCGCAGTAAAAATTTCAAAATTCTCTGATTTTTCCCGATTTTTTAGAGAAAGGGCACGATGTCGCCTTTTCCAAAAAAATCAAAAATATTTTGAAAATTGCAATCGTGGCCTCTCCTAAGTTTCCCAGAAGAACACATTTTTCCCGCTTCAAAATATTCAATTGTCTGGGATAAAAGGGAAGAAAGTTTATAATTTAAAAATGACTTGTGTAAATTTATAAGCCCAAGCGATGCGAGGGCAAAATTTTTTGAAAAGTGTTCAAAAAGTTGAAATTTCTTCAATTTTTTGTTTTGTACAAAGCAAAAAAAATTAGTAAATAATTTGGAAAAAATTCGCGACTTTTAATGAATTTTTGGTCAATTTTGCGACTTTTGCGACCTGTAGACACCCTGTTTCAGCTCTTCCATTTCTTATAAGCCTCACTTGATCCGAAAAATAAGATTGTATAGTATTGTAAAATGTGAGGGGATTCGTTTCTTCAGAAAAAAATTATCGCGATAGATTCTCAAACCTACGACTCAACAATAAAAGTTTTTTTCTTTTCCCAAAATTTTTTCCAACTCTAAAATTTTTTTCTCAATATATTTTTGAGTTCCAATGAAATTTTTTCTCAACTCAAAAATTTCTTCTTCAAAAATTGTTCTAAAATTTTTTTAAGACACTGTGATTTATTCAAAATATATTTTTTTAATCCGTTGTAAAATTTTATCTCAAAATTGTTTTCAATTCTTAAGGGGTTTTCTCAAATCTTTTCAAATTTCAACATAAACTCCGATAAAAAATTTTCTCCACTCTAAAATGTTTTTCAATTTTTTTTTCCAACTTTGGTACTTTGGTTCTTTGGCTCTAAATATGGTCAAACGTCGGAACCGTCTAAAATATAGCAAAATTCTTTCAAAATTTCATGAAAAATGTTTACAAAGAAATGAGTTGAAAATGATCAAAATCGTCAGCAACATTTGCAATATTACAATCTTTTGTTATTATTTTTCAAAATTTTTGAATTTTTCTAACCATTTTTGCAATTTTTTCAAACTTTGAAGTAAATTTTATCACGATTTAAATCACTTTTTTGACTTCGATCATTTTTTACGTTTTTAAACGATTTTTACAATATTTGAACAGCTGGATAGGCATTTTATACGCCACTTATAATATTTCCAGAAAGAATGTTATCAAGTTTCAAACGTTTTAAAACAATTTTTACGATATAAGCACCATTAAAAATAGGTACCAACCAGGGACGCGTCCAAAGGGGGGATAAGGGGGCTCCTTAAGCTTGTCAAGGAGATTTTTTTATCATAAAAATGTCAAAGAAGAGCATGAAAAAATCAATAATTTTGACTTGAAAAATTATTAAATCTCGTCATTTTTCAATTTTTCTCCGCTCAAATCTGAAGGTATATAATATTATTTGTCTACTGAAAATACCCCAACTACTCTAGCCCCACTGAAATAACAGGTTACTTGATTTTTCCATTGAATTTTGACCCCCCCCCCCATTTTCTCAAAATCTGAGTCCTTCCATTACACAATTTCTGGGTCCGCCTATATTACTAACGAAATTTTTTCTGGTAAAAGCATCTATGTATGGGAAAACAATTTTTAATAAAACTTTTTTGACGTATTTTTGCAACAATTTTAAAAATTTTCGAATACTTTGGGTAGTTACATTTTGAAGTCAATTAAGGAATGCTAGAGATCGAGTGAGTCAAGAAGGAGGCTAAAATTTCTAGGTCACATGTCGTTTGGAATTTAAAGTTGAGGCACACCCTTTGGCCTATCTTCTAGTTCAACTTTTGAAACAAAAATGTTGAGAGCTTACTTATAGGTAAATTGAGCTTGTTTGAGAAAATGTATAGAATGAGAACAGCAAGATGATGAACACTCTCAAATTCCTAATTCATCTAAACACATTTTTTTTGAATTTCCATCTTTTCAATATTTCAGAGCATCCTTGCTGGAGGAAACCAGCCGTCAGGAAGAAGCCATTGTCAGATACAACGCTGCCATTAAGTACCGTCCATCTCTTATCAGTAAGATCAACATTATACCTAATCACCCATCACTTTTCCACCTCGATCTCATTTATTTAATTCCTTTGCTTCGTTTATTTTCCCAGATGCTTACCTAAGGTTGGGACAATTGCTGACAGCGAACGGACGCGATTTCGAAGCCATCGAAATCCTGACGAAAGGCTTGAAAGTAGACATATCTCAGACGAAAGACGTCAAGGTTAATGAACTGGCTCGTATCGAAAGTCTAATAAAACTAGCATCTATTTATATAGAAGGAGGCGATCTCATACAAGGATTGACCACATACGTTGAAGCGGTCGCTACAGCACCTTCGTATTATAAACCACAGGTACGTGAATCTTTTCACCCTTCGATCTAAAAATTAACAATATCGAGCTCAAACAACATAGATCAGCTTAAGTGCAAAAAACGCAAGATGAAAAAAAACTGCAACGAGAAAAAATATGATCAGGGGAAGAAAATTCGAAACTAGAATGTGTGCATAAGGCAGCACAATTCTTGAGGCTGGTATACAGAGAGGTGAGGAAGGATGACGATGATTAATGAGAAATGACGGGGTCTCGACATCGGGCCATGTACAAGAACACAAGAGTATACAATGATGAGAAATTACGCGCGTTGTTGAAAACGACAGCTTTTTTTCTAGTTCCGGTCTCTCGGGCTCGGGGTGGTTTAATTCGAGCGGAAAATCGGCTTCCCCATTTTCAACGTATACTGCCAAGTGGAAAAGAGGTGAAAATTTAATAAAATTTTCCCGACGATTGCTCTTTCACTTTTTCAATTGTGCCCCGGTGCGATGAAAAGAGAAGTGTAACGCGTAGATCGCGCTTATGTCAACTCGATTTGCAGATCGTATTTTTCACGTTTGCAGACACGAGTCGCGGAAGGATGCGAGGTGAACGAGGGAAATTGAAAATTAATTTTTCCCACGACGGAGAAAGGGTGAAAAGAGGAGTGATTCGCGTCGTGTTTCGTTTCTCGTATATCTTTTTACATACGTAATATCTAGCTTGGATTTTATGCGACGCTAACGTAGATGAAATGGTCGTTGCTTAGGCGCTGTTCGTCTATATCGGAGAAACACTGGTCAAAATGAAGAACTACGAAGATGCTGATAAATGGTACCAGTACATTACTGGCGATCAACAAATTCGGCCGAAGGAAATAATCGGATTGAGATCATTCGCCAATGTGAGTTGAAGTATTTTATTAACCTAATCACGATTTTCAACAAAAACAATACAGACAACAAAACTAGTCACGATTGTTCAAAAATCATTGTAAAATTTGGCTTTCCATTCCTGTCGTTCGTTTTCGGTGAAAAATGGTTTTTTCTAAATTTTTCTTATACCTACCACAAAATACCTATATCGAATATGTCGTTCGCCAACCATCTCAAAATATTCGTTTTGATTCACGATGTTTTCGATTTCGATACTTGTTCATTTTTCCTGAATGACTTCATGCAATTGCTTTAGTAAAAGAATCGTTTGCGAACGATCTGAAGATTTCACTCTGCACATGCGTTCACAAATGATCCACAGAAGCGAATCATTCAAGGAATTCAATTTGCAAACGAATAAATTAGATCAAACAGAAAGTTTATTCTGCGTAACCTGTTTCTCAAGAGATTGGCATGTCTTTCACGAACATTTTCTTTTGAATCGTCGAAGAAATTTGAAAGAGAACGCATTTAAAGTGGGATATGTTTAAGAACGGATCAACAAAATAAACATTCAACATACGATGGTTCACGAATAAATCCAGAAAATGGAGGAACGATTCCAATCCAGAAAATTACAAAAAAAATTTAAGAAAATGAACTGTTCATGAATGATTCAAAAAATGAATTTATTTAAGAATGAATGCAAATAATGGATTGCTCATAAACGGTTTCATAAACTAAATAATTACTGAGCCCATCTAAAAAATGGACTCCATAAAATGAATCGTTTGCGAACGACAAGCAATTCATGATAATGGATCATTTCTGAGCAATCGAATCATTCACGAACGATTTTGAAAAATGAATCGTTCGCAAACGATTCTGGAAAATTTTCGTTTGAGGACAATTCTGGAAAATATTCGTTCATGAACGATTTTGGGAAATATTCATTCTTGAACGATTCTGGAAAACGAATCACTCGTGAACGATTTTGGAAAATGATTTGTTCAAGGACAATTCTGAAAATTGAATCGTTCGTGAACGATTTCGGTTCGAGGACGATTCTCTAGAATGAATTGTTCGTGAACGATTTAAAAAAAATTTTGCGAATGATTCTGGAAAATGAATCACTCATGTCCAATTTTGGAAAAAGAATCGTTCGTGAATGATTTTGGAAAATGATTCGTTCGAGGACAATTCTGAAAATTGAATCGTTCGTGAACGATTTCGGTTCGAGGATGATTCTCTTAAATGAATTGTTCGTGAACGATTTTTAAAAAATTTTAGCGAATGATTCTGGAAAATGAATCATTCATGTCCAATTTTGGAAAATGAATCGTTCGTGAATGATTTTGGAAAATGATTTGTTCGTGGACGATTCTGAAAATTGAATCGTTTGTGAACGATTTCGGTTCGAGGATGATTCTCTTAAATGAATTGTTCGTGAACGATTTTTAAAAATTTTTGCGAACGATTCTGGAAAATGAATCACTCATAAACAATTTTAGAAAAAGAATCGTTCGTGAACAATTTTGCAAAAAGAATCGTTCAAGAATGATTTTGGAAAAGAATCGTTCGTGAACGATTTTGGAAAATGATTCGTTCGAGGACGATTCTGAAAATTGAATCGTTTGTGAACGATTTCGGTTCGAGAACAATTCGCCAAAATGAATCGTTCATGAACGATCTAAAAAAATATTTGCAAACGATTCTGGAAAATGAATCACTAATGAACGATTTTGGAAAAAGAATCGTTCGTGAACGATTTCAGTTCGAGGGCGATTCTCTAAAATGAATCGTTCATGAACGATTTAAAAAAGTATTTGCAAACTATTCTGAAAAATGAATCACTCATGAACGATTTTGGAAAAAGAATCGTTCGTAAACGATTTTGGAAAATGATTCGTTCGAGGACGATTCTCTAAAATGAATTGTTCGTGAATGATTTTAAAAAATATTTGCAAACGATTCTGGAAAATGAATCACTCATGAATGATTTTGGAAAACGAATCGTTCGTAAATGATTTTGGAAAAATTCGTGAACGATTCTGAAAAACGAATCGCTCGTGAACGATTTTAGAAAATGATTCGTTTGAGGACGATTCTGAAAATTGAATCGTTCGTGAACGTTTATGGAAAATGAATCGTTTGAGAACAGAGAACAGTTCTGGAAAATATTCGTTCGTGAACGATTCTAGAAAATGAGTCACCAACACTCGTTGGTGAAAAATTTACACCAAAACATGCTCGTTTGATGATAAATAGGTATTTGAATTTGTGAACGAATGTTCGAATTTTGAAATTCATTCGTCAAGATGACTCATTAATTAGTGTAAAATCGATCGAATTTAGAGTAGTTCACTTAAAGAATGATTTTAATGCGAACATTTCCTTTTAAAAAGAAAATTTATCCAATAATTACAAAAAAAAAAAAAAAAAACTAAAAGAAATACTTACAGACTATTTACCGGATCGGTCTTCCGAATTTTCCTGACTTTTTCGTGACCCGTACTTTCCTGAAAAATGAAAAATGAAGAAATAAAACAATGAACGATTTTTTGCAGTGCTCAAAATCAAATAAATGAATAAAATTTTCAAAACTTTTCTTCAAAAATCGTGACTTTTTTCAACATGACTTTTACTACTTCAACGATCGAGGAACACCCTGAACGCCTTGAATTAAAATCATCCTCCATTCTAGTGCACCAAAACGATGAAAAAGAAATGGATAAAAGCCATGGAAAAGTTCGCATTCAAAGATCCCTCACTGTACCTTCAATACAGCCAGTTGTTGATCAACGATAATAAATACAGAAAAGCGGTCGACATATTGAAAAAAATCATCGACGAAAAACCCAAAGATCGCGATCTCTTGCTGAAGACTGCGCGAATCTGCAGAATGGCCGGATTCATTGACGAGGCCGAACTCTACTACAGGATGCTCGTCGTCATCAACCCGGTAAGTTACACTTTTAAGTATTATTTTTCACCAAAACCTCCAATTAAATCAAGAAATTCGATGAAAACCCAGCCCCAAAAAAGAAGAAAGGTCTTTTTTCTCAAATGAATAGGTACTTCATATGAAGTGATCTAAAATTCTTTCCCAAAAACAGCCAAATGGGCAGGGGGCAACTGGTGCGAAAATTTTCCAAATCGAACATCTGCTTATACACATTCCTCGTATTCGTACCATTAATTCCACAAACACAAACCAGTAAACTCAACTTCGTAAATTTATTCCTTCTCCCAGACGAACCGGAATTTTTGCCACACAATTACAAAACACACAACGCGATACCAAGAATCAAGAATAAAATGCAGATGCGAGCAAAAGTAAAACATCTGAGTAGAAAAACAGACAAAGCTTCGAAGAATGGGGGTATCAGTTGTAAAAATACCACAGCGTTTATATTAATATTCCATCATCTGCGAAGACCAGCACGCGAACCCCTTCGGCATATGCTGTATCTCTTTTAGCAAAAACACACAGAACTGGGGTGCAAAATAAAACAACAGATGGGAGGAGCATTGGGGTAGTTTTTGCAACATCGTCGACATCAGACAACGCAAAAGTTGTAATTTCCAAAAAAAAAACATCGATTCAACAACTCGGAGGTTTTCTCTAATTAGTTAACTAAAACCACTCTGTTTGCCATTGCTCCTCTGGCCCTTCTAAACTTTTTCCACTCCGGTACGAACTTGGCGCCTGGGGCAAAACTCAGAGATATAAACGATTTTCGAGGTAGTTATAAACTGTTAAATAAACGCTCGCATCTTGGTTGGTTTTTGCTTCGTCGTACTCGTGCGAATTTATGCAGCGTGAAAAAGTTATTTGATGTTGGCTGTTTCCTAAGGTGAAAACGACGACCGCACGATGACAGGTGTTACCGATGGTCGCGAAGTTAGCCCAAATCGAATCTAGATTTCGGTTTATTTCCAGGACCCGTCCATTGTCGACGAATTAGCCACTGTGCTGAAACAGGCCGGAAAAACGAACGAGGCTACGGTCGCGTACGGGCACTCAGAATATCTGAGATCGGCAGCTCAACAAACCTTGAAAAAACAGCAGCAGAAGCAACGTAATTGCGATACGAACGATACGGAAGACGTAACGAATTAACGTTCCGGGCGTTCGAATGGTAGAATTTCATAAAAAAATCAAGGTTCCGCGAATACAATGATTTTGTATAAGAAGGCGAGCAAATGTAAATGTAAGATATGGGATCGGTGTTGGGTCGTTCTTCCTTTTCCTTCCTTCCATTTACTTCTTCCTCTATGTCTATCAGTGTTGCTGTTTACCTAGCAAATAGTAGGTATTTGTAATGAGGATATCGGTTATGGTTACGGGTTGTTTTATTATTCTTTTGTTTTGTTTTTACCAAGACGATTTGGTTCGTGTGCATGTTTTCCACTTTTGTTTACTTGTTTTCTGTTTCTCGATGTTGATGTCGTGGTGCCCGTTTCGGCGCCACGAGTGGAATTTACCTACGTAATATTTTGAAATGCCATCGTGTATTTGCTATTACAATAAATATACGTATTAGGTGATGTTTTATTTTGCATTTCGTGAGGACGCAGAATATTTTTCGCAGACTAAATTTGATATCTGAAGATGAATGGATTGGAGTAGGTAAGTGTTTGGAAATCAATAGCCAGAAAATCACAAAAAGGATTGTTCATGTTTTGCGACAGAAAATCAACAGCTTCGAAGATATGAATTATGAAAATCTTTTAATTAGAATTTACGAGAAGAATCAGTGTGGGTCACGAGGAAGGCAGATCGATAAAAAAAAATTGGCAATCAAGCTCATCTGCTCAGCACCCTCGAATTAGTAGGAATTGAATGTGTCACAATAAAAAGGACATATCGAAAAAATGGCGTTTTGGGGAAATCGCGATTAAAGTTTGAGTGTAATTTTTTTAATACTAAATTAAGAAATTTAGCTGGAAAAAATTTTACCTCAAAATTTCATCCTTTTGCTACAAGAAAACAGGTCGCCCATGACTTGATATCTTTTTCTATAATTATTGAAAACAGAAAGTTGAGTTAGGTATATGTCCTTTTTAATGTGACAAAATTTACATTTTGACCCTTCTACCTTTGATGACGTATAGTTTTGCCGGAAGTGAAAATTAAAAAAATATCTTCATACAAAAGTTGGAGAGGATAAAAAAAGGTACGTTTTCGTGAAAAAAATTTAAAATTATTTCTTCATGGAGCGGATATATCGCACTTTGAAAAATGACAACTTTTTTTTGCCATCATGATTTTCATTTTCATGGTTTTAAAAAACATGCTAAACATACATTTTGGACAAATTTCATCATTTTTTTCAAATTTATGACGAAAAATTAACTAAAGAAACATTTTATTGAAATTTTAAAATTTTACAATCATCTGCACAATGAAAAAATTAAACATTACAAAATTAAACACGATACGGTGCATATCTGCTCCATGATGAGGTAATTTAAGAAAATTTTCATAAAAATGTTCCTTTTTTTCATCCTTTTCAACTTTTGTTTGAAGATTTTTTTTTAATTTTCACTTCCGGCAAAAATATACGTCATCAAAGGTAGAAGGGTCAAAATGTAAATTTTGTCACATTAAAAAAGACAAATAGGTACCTAACTCAACTTTTTGTTTTCAATATAGAAAAATATAGAAAAGATATCAAGTGACGGGAGAGCTGTTTTCTTGTAACAAAGGGATGAAATTGAAGAGCTGTTTTCCAAAGTGGCCTAAGTCAATTTTTGAAAAAAATTACTTAGTCAATTTTGAAGGGTCATAGCTCTTAAAGATCAAATTTTTGGAGATCGAGACTTTCACCACATTTTTGGTAAACCACTGTACAATACATTTACTTTGGTAGCAGAAAAAATGCTTCAAAGGCATACAGTACAAACGTATTTTTCGTTTTCTGAATAAAATTTCTATTGTTTTGACTTAGGCCACTTTGGAAAACAGCTCTTCAATTGTAAGGTGAAAATTTCTTTTCAGCTGAATTCCTTAATTTAGTATTGAAAAAATTACATTCAAACTTCAATCGCGATTTTCCAAAAACGTCATTTTTCTATGTCTTTTTTATTGTGACACATTCAATTGACATTTTTCCTACTTTTCCCCATTTTTTTGGGAAGCTAGGAAGGCAGGAAGGCACTGAGAGGTCTTATCCAAAAAATGAATGAATATTCGGACTTAGCGACCTTGAAAACGTAACAAACGATACGTCGCACGTCATTTTCAATTTTTTGAGATTTCAGCCATGTTGAGGAGGGTTGGGGGTTAGAGGGGCCAGGTCAAAAAAATAAGCTCATGTTTAAATTCAGCGTCTTCAAATTAGTAAGAAAAAATATGTCGCACCTCTTTTTCCCTTTTTTTGAATTTTAACCAAAATTGAGGACCCCTGTACTCTTTAAGGATGCCAAGATCCTATCTTGAAAAGTAATTAATTGAAAAAAATATAAAAAATTTTCTTCACCAAGATTTTTTTGAATTCTTGAATGGTGATTGGAACTTTTGTACTTATTGAAACAAATTGAGCTTTCATCTCAAAAGTTTAGCTTTGAGCTCTTAAAATTTCAAACATTAGTATTAAATCTCCTTTCAATTCTCTACAAATCCGCGCAAACAGATACATCTCGGACCCAACCAACCTCGAAATATGAGCCTTCAAAGTTGAAAGTTGAGCCGTTTTGCAAAAAAACTCAATTTTACAAAAATCCCCCCTCCCCCTTGGTAGGACTGAAATAACGGCGATTCCTTCATTGCACCATCGAGGGGAACCCGTAAAAATTTTTTGAGCAAAATCGAAAGACCTAAAGTCAAAACCTGGAGGATTCGACGAGGGATGAGTCTTACTGAAATAATCATTCAATTGACCTAACAAGTAAGTCTTTTTTAACTTTCTAGCACTAATGGTAAATTTTTGAAAATTCAACACACGTTACAACAAATACCTAAACAATTTTTTTGAATACTTCATTTTCAGAATGAGAGAGTAAAAAATTCGATTACCCCATCATGTCACCTCCCATCCCACCAACTCCACCGAACCTATTGTTTCTTTTTCTTTTTCAGTCAATCTGGAGCTGTCACAACAATAAAGGATCTATTTTTTTTCACTTATAAATTTTTGAAAATTTATTGAAATGCCTTCAGAAATGAAAATCTAAAATCTACTTAGACAAAAGAAAATATGTCTCTTGCATTTACTTTCGAGTTGTCCAGTAGGATAATCCATTGTTCCAGCAAATTCAAGAAGTGAAGGTATGGGAAATAATTTTTGCTGCAATGTAAAAAAAAAAAAACGAAACTTCAAAAAATCATCAAGTTGAACAAAATTTTGAAGATAACGAGAAATACGCTATATTTCTATCATATTCAGACTCTCCACCCCCCCTCAGTCCATTCAATGAACCTTCCAGTCCTTCAGAAATCTCCAGTGAAAAAATTTCCAGTTTACTAGAACGCTTTTCTAAAAATTGCGGAATTCAACGCGAGTAGCTGAAAACTTGGCTCTTGCCTACATTCGAAAAGTCTGGTCGACGAAGTCAAAAATCCCAGCAAATTCCAACCAGAAACTTCACAATGATCATTTGCTGCCATTCAGAAAGAAATTTAAAAAATTGTACACGCTAATCCTCCGAGTTGAATTTGAATTATTCGACTGAAGTACCTAGACAAAAGTCAAATTTTCAGTTGTCCAGATTCAATTTTTCGCTGGAAGCTTCACATCGACAAAAAATAAAATTATAAATTTAGTGGAAGCTGGAAAGAGACCGAGGAAAAATCGATACAGGAATCGAACGAAATTTTTGGTATTTTCTTTTAAAAAGAAGTATTTTGCCAAAAAGTGTTCGCTGAATTTTCAAAAAATTCAGAAAAATTGAAAACAAATGCGTGTAAGAACTTTTCGGATCCAGGGAGTTTAACGTCTCCTGGATTGGCCTTCTGAATTATCAGAACTTTTCAAAATTACTTTTGTAACTCCTACTGTTGGAAACGTACGAACTATCATGATGAGAATTTTAATAAATTGTCAATGTGTTCAAAGGTTGCAACTTGGAAAATTTAAGGTCTTAAATAACAGAGAATTAGACCTGGGCTCAAAAATTTCTAGAAAAATTCCATAACTACAATAACAAATAAATTAAAAACGTGAGCGATAAAATTTTAAAAAATTAAAAATTCTAAAATAATTAAGAAAAAATCAAAATTTTTAATGAAAAATTCTAAATTGCCGAGCTAAATTCAGGACATCTGCAGCCTTTTTAAATTTTTGGCTTCACTTCGTTAATCGAGTGTCTGCTGGACATCTTGGGAAAATAAAATTCAACAACTGAAAATTTTGCTACTTTGAAAGTTCATTTTCCAAAAATCAGTTTTGTTGAAATCGTGGTCAAAATATTGAACAGGTCTTTTATAAACATTCTATTTCGCTGCAGAGTGGATCTTTATTTTTGAAATTGCCAAAGGGCAGGGGTGCAGTGAATATAAATGATTTAAAGAATAACTCTTCAAACAATTTTGAAATGGATTTCTTTCCCTCCTCATCCTCTGGATTTTTTCAATACTTTTTTCTTCGAATTTTTCAGTTCTCGTTCTCGTTTCGCTTGAGTCAAATATAACATTTCTTGATAAATTCGCCAAGCCAACGGTGTCAGCATTGTTCATCATTTTTTTCCATTTAACAATTTTTGGCAAGAATCCTAATTTAAATTTCATTAAAAAAATAAATTTTATGCACTTAGCTAAAAATACTTTATTTTTTCGTTTAAAAATTTTTCAAAAAAATTCTATGCCATGAAAAAAAATTGGAAGCAGAAATTAGAGGGGGTGATGTAGAAAATTACAAAGGTATTAGCAATTTAGTGGCTCTTTAATCCGCAATTCTGTCAAAAGGATGCAGAAATTCTACCGGAGGGAGGTCCCAAGGTCTCAATTTCGAAACAGGATGCTTCAGGTACCCCTCATATCAAGACACCCTAACAAATTAGAAATCAAGAAAAATACATCATTCGAAATGACCCTAAAGTTATTGTTCTAATCCAACACAATTATGGACCTTCCAAAATTGATGGAAAAATAAGAAACTCCTCAATCCGGAACGAGAATCTTATTTCCAGCATTTTAATCTAAAAATGGCCAAATTTTCAAAATTTCATCAAGTAGATAATGAAAAAACTAAAGGCTCCGTTCATTCTTTCGCGCCAACAACCCACTCGAAAATTTGAAATTTTTCACCAAAATCCAATCAACTCATCACCTATTTTTCTCATCACTTTACATACACTTTTCAACCCACCAATATCCCAAAATCTATCACGAATCAAGAACGTAACACCGGCAACTTTTACTTTTCGAAATCGATAAATTACATGTTATTTCGGTTCATTTATTCGACAACGCAGTATAAAAAGGTAAAAGCACACGCCGAGCTTGGTAAAAAGAATGGCCAAACTATAGACAGATGTTTTTCAGATTTCTCCAACAGGCAGGGTAAGATGAAAGTACCTTCGTATACTACACGTGAGTATATCGCGTATAAGTTTCGCGAAGAAAAGTGAAAATAAAAGGGGAAAAAAGAACCTGCTGGATATCAAGGGATCATGGAACAAGGACGAGGAAAAAAAATCCGGCTACAGTTTTGTAGCTTTCGCGATGAACAAATGTAACTTCGTGAACCGTAAATCTTACACTCAATACCAGATTAAAAACATTTATCTTTCGCGTTGCCGGTTACCGTCTAACGTGCTCCTTTGCCCTCCTCCCTCCCCCCCACAATTCCCTTTTCCTTTCTTATTTCGAAATTTTCTTTTCGTACGCTCTTAGGTATACGCGTACCATAGCCTTTTTGATTTCGTGCTGACTTTGACTTTCAACATATCCACGACAAGTACCACATAGCGTCTTGTGTGCGAAGAATAGCGAATGAAAAGATTTCGCTGAAAGCCTCCCCTTCCCCTCCCTCCGGGCCGTTCTCTATGGCTTTTATTCGTTCGCCTCTTCTATTCCTATTCCAGTGTATGTTTGACAGCTAACGCCGACACGCACACGTACACGGTGAAAAAAAAGGCCCTTTCAATCGTCGACAACGCCGCGCCGGTTACCTATTAATCATTTCGGGTGAAAGTTATCTTCGAAATGGAGTCGGATAGAACGAAAGAGAAAAACAGCCAGCTAACGGAGAAAAAATATACGTAGACTAAACGTATGCTGCGATGCTTTCGCTCCGGCGTCGAAATAACTGACAGCCGAAGCAACAAGTAGAACTAGGTTTGTTTGTGATAGCCACTTGGCGGCGCGGTAACGGTCGCAGTGTTATTATACAAAAGGGTTATAATACTTCTTTGGCTCGCGCTTTCGCTCCCATTTTTCCCTTCCATCAGCACGTAACATTTACCATTTTACATCTCGTGTATCGGGTAAATTTCGCAACGATGATTTCGTAAAATGGATTTACTTTTTGGAAGGTATTTTTTAAAATGAGCTCAGCGATGATTTTTCTTTAGCTCTTCGATTCATCTCTTTCTAGATTCGCTGACTTTGGGTAAGTTTTAAATTGAAGTGATTAATTTTCAAAAAAACAACAATTTGTTTTGCTAAAAATATAACGAATCATGTTTCTGATCAATTTCATCGTTCTCAAAAAATACATTCGTCGGAAATGGAAATTCGTTCGCGAACGACTGATTCACATCGAGTGTGTTCGTTTTTTAATATCTTGATATTAAAAAATTATTTTAAAAAAATGCGTTCCTGATCCTGAATGATTCATTGTATTACTGTTCAAACGAATCGTTCGCGAACGATTAAATGAATCGATGATCAAATTAGTAATTTAATTCATCACTTTTTTCCAAATTGCAAACACGTATTTACTACAAGGAAAACATAATACAGACGTTCGCGAACGATTCGAAGATCATTTCGTTCGCGACCGAGTGATTCACGTCGAGTGTATTCGTTTTCTAATATTTTAATATTGAAAAACAATTTAAAAAAATAAGTTCCGGAATAATCCATTGTATTAATGTTCAAACGAATCGTTCGTGAACGATTGAGTATTTTTTTGAGTATGGTCACTCGCAAATGAATCGATGATCAAATTAGTACTTTAATTCATCATTTTTTTCCAAATTACAAACACGTATTTACTACAAGGAAAACATAATATAGACGTTCGCGAACGATTCGAGGACCATTTCGTTCTCGACCGACTGATTCACGCCGAGCGTTTTCGTTTTCTAATAATTATATTAACACTCATTCATCTTCTTCATTCTGTTTTTCTTTAGATCGATTGAAAAACCCTACGACTAAATCCATACCAGGCATCATAGCGAAATTCCGAAGAAAAAAAGTGACTTTTAGTGACATTTTTTGAGAAAAAAGTGACCAAAAATTCAATTTTATTCACTTTTTTGGATGGGGGGGGGGGAGAATTTTACAGTTTTTTGCGGATTATTTTAATTACAGGCATCAGCGAAATTTCGAAGAAAAAAAGTGACTTTTAGTGACTTTTTTGAGCAAAAAGTGACCAAAAAATGACCAAAAAGTAACCAAAAATTCGATTTTTTCGGGGGGAATTTTTTTACAGTTAAAAGAGGGCGGAGAATTCAAGAAAAATGAGGGGAGGGGGTCAAAATTCAATGAAAAAATTACGTAATCTAAAAATCTAATTTTTTTAGTGGCACTTTAGGAGGCAGATAATTATACATAATTAATTTATACACATTTGAGCAAAGAATAATCGAAAAATGACAAGATTTTTGGAACAAACAATTAATATAATATGACCTATATCTACTCTCTAAATCTCAATCAGTCAATTTTCGTAAAACTGTGCCTTTTTCACCTTTTTGAATCAGTGAAATGAATTTATTTGAAAATCTGTGATATTTCAATTGTTTGATTGATTTATTTTAGCCAAAATTATTTATTGATTCTGTCAAATGGGGAATTGATTAAAAAATCAATTACTTTACTGATTTAAAAGAACAGAATTTTTTCAAATTCAAAAATAGAATTAATAAAATCATTATCAACTTTTAATTTTTTTTCTTGAAGAATTTTGAAAAATAGGAATTTTTACGTAAAAATTTGAATTTTTGTTTGAAAATGCAAAAAAATGTGACTTTGGGGGAAAAAGTGACTTTTAGTGACCTTTGGATGAAAAAAGTGACTTTTAGTGACCAAAGTCGAAAAAAGTGACAAACGCCCTAAAAAAGTGACCTGCTATGATGCCTGCCATACGGATGTGCTTCAGGCGTGAAAGTACAAATATACTCGCCCAGTGAAAAAAGTTTTGATCAAATTATATAAAAATAGATTAAAAATTTTTGATCAAATTTGATCCCCCAGATGTACCTATCAAATTTGATAAAACTTGATAAAATTTGATAAACTTGATAAAATTTGATAAAACTTGATAAAATTTGATAGGTACATCTGGGGGATCAAATTTGATCAAATATGATATGAATTTTTTTCATTGAATAAAATTGCTCAAAATTGCTCAAAATTGTTTGGATTGCAACTTTAATATCTTTTTAGTACAAAAGGGGGTTATATACACAGTTCCTCCTACAAAAAAATTTGAATTTAGAAAAAAAAATATGCAGCACACCTGGGTCGCGAACCCTCGACCTTTGGTTTCTCAAGCTTCTTCCCTGCTTACTGCACTACCTCATTCCATATGGATCATAGCATTATAATTATTATATTAAAACCAGTAAAATGAGACTTGGTCAATTTTTTACGATTTGAACTCCTTTTTTTTAATCAAATTTAATTAAATTATGTATAATGATATATAAGAAGCAGAAATAATGCATACTAAAACAAAAATTATTGAATATTTACTTTAATTACTTTATACCTTTAACGAATCCAAAAAAATTCTAAGTTCAGCTTGATAAAATTTTATAAAATTTTATTTTATTTTATTTAATAAAATCAAGTTTAATACATTTATATAAAAATCTATAAAAATTGATAAAGTGATATAAAGTTTGAAATACCTAATTGAACGATCGATTTCATCTAAGTGCATCAAGTTTCAGTCAATTTTATAAAAATTTATAGAATGATATAAAAATTTATAAAAGAATATGAAGTTTGATATAGTGTACTAGGGCGACTCTGGTGTATAATTATGTATAGCTATATCAAATTTGATATAATTTTATCAGTTTTTATAAAGTTGTATCAGACTCGATAAAATTATGTGTACATTGAGTTCAGTTTTCATTTTTTCTGTTTTATCCAGTTTTATACAATTGTATAAAATGAAGCAAAAGTTGATTAACTTTTATTCAGTTCTATAAAATTGTATAAAACTGGATAAAACAAAAAAAACAGAAACTGAACATAATTTTATCGAGTCTGATACAACTTTATAAAAATTGATAAAATAATATCAAATTTGATATAGCTATACATAATTATACACCCGAGTACACTATATCAAACTTTATATTCTTTTATAAATTTTTATAAATTTTTATAAAATTGACTGAAACTTGATGCCTTTTGATAAAATTTATAGAATTCAATTAGATATAATTAGATATAATTTGATCAACTTTGATAGAGTTGTACAAAATTGGATCAACTTTTGATCAAATTCGACCAAGCCATTTTTCACTGGGTCCGAACGACTGAATCGTTCTTTTTTTCGACTCCGAGGGTGGAAAGTTTCCTTTTTCAAAGTCCTTTTGATTTTACATTCTAAATTTTCAAACTCGTGAATCTTTTTCCTCAAAAATATTTAAACTTCAAAATTTTACCAACGTAGATTTTTCAAATTTGCAATTTTTTTCCCAAAATAATTTTTTTAATTTAAGAAATCAAGATTATAAAAAAAAAATTGAATCTTTTAAACACTTTTTGAAAAAAATTGTTTTTGAATTTTTCATAACAATTGTAATGTTTTCTATTTTCTAATACTTGGAAAAAATTTTGGTGTTGGAAAAAAATAGAGGAAAAAATTTCAGACTTGATGAATTAAAGTTGGTAAAAATTTGCAGTTTGAAAATTTTTGAGAAAAAATTTTAGATTTGAAAAATTCAAGTTGGTAAAATTAAAATTTCAGAGTTTGAAAAATTTTGAGGAAAAATATAAGATTCAGAGTTTGAAAATTTAGAGCGTAAAATCAAAAGGACATTGAAAAAAATCTCACCACCCTCGGAGTCGGAAAAAAGAACGATTCAGTCATTCTCGTTCGGAGTATATTTGTACTTTCGTGCCTGAAGCACATTCGTATGAATTTAGTCGTAGGTATTGAAAAATGTCGTTGCCTTTTATCTCAATGACGTCAAGCTGCATCGCGTCAGTAAACCAATCAGAAGAGAGAAATAAATAACGAAAGTCTATTTATAAGTACACCGAAAGGATAATTTTAGTTTTGTGTGGAGTATTTCCTTTTTCTTAGGTCGAGTTTAATTTTCAATTTCCAACGATTTTTTTCCAATTTCAAATTTTCTCATATTTTTAGTTCACAAGTTCGCTTAAATTCTTCCAAAATATTTTCAAATCATCTTTCCAAATTTTCAAATTTTTTTTGAGTTCTCAAATTTTGGCATGTGATTATAAATACCTATAGCACAAGATTTTCTCAATTTCTTCAACTTTCAGTTGCAACTTATATGTATAAACATTAAACGTAGACTTAAGACTTGACAGATATTTATAGGTACCTAGGTGATAATAATCTTCAAAAATTCGTATTTTTATTTTTTGAAAGTAAATTCAACTTCTGACTTAGGAACAGGCATTTCCACCATAGCATTATAAAACATGGTCATATATTTATCCACTACATTGCCGAATACTACAAAGCCATATTTTACCCCAGTCCCATGCGTTATTATTTTATTGCCATATTCAATGGCTTTGACAATCGATTTACAGAATGCTAGACGAAAATCCTTGTATTCCACCTTATTTTCATCAATCTCATTCACATTATTTTCAATCATAAAATTCCTATTCAGTTCATTGATGAGGAGTTTTATGTAATCATTATTTTTCTCAACGTCGAGAAGTTTGTTCCACTTGTACGCTCTTTTGACCATATATCTGTTATTCACTGGTGTTTTTATCCAAGCATCATTAGGCACCTTGAAGGTTTCGTCTTTCATTATGTTCGGAAACTCGTCCTCAATTGTGACTGCATAATCACGTACGGTAAAAGGGATGATATATTTTTTTGCGTTGGAATTCGCTATATCCTGAAAAATGATTGCATATTTTTTACAACTTCATTATTTAACGACTGAGATGAACGCTAAGACCTGTACTTGGATAATGTATGAGAAAGTAACAATGCACAGAAAAAACAAATAAATAAATTTTTTCCTAAAAAATAATAACGGGGCACCATTCACAAAATTGGCAAAATTTATTCTGAAAAAATAATATTTATCGCGAAATTCGTTAAAATTTATTTCGATGCAATAAATTTTACCAAATTTCGCGATCAATGTTATTTTTTTAGAATAAATTTTGCCAACTTTGTAAATGGTGCCCCGTTATTATTTTTTTGGATAAAATTAATTTTTTTAAAGTAAAATTTATCATTTTCAAACACTTTTTATTCATTTTTCATTTTTTTCAGTGTGTATGTATTCGACAGCTCGTGGATGTAGCCGACGACCAGTTTTTATCGAAGTTGAAATTTATCATAATGCTCGATACGTATTCTGTCGGACAAAACACTTGAGGAATTTCGACTCGTCATCGCGAATTTCGAATAACATATCCACTGAAATCATTCTACCCTTCCAATTTTTTGCTTTTCCCTTTCTAACTGCGAAATACACGAAAATTTTGGCTTACTTTTTCACTCAGCGCATTTCTCAATTCAACATCTTTGACTGAAATCTTTTCCTGAGCATTGACAACCTTCTTCTTTAGAAAAGCAACGTGTTTCGCAGGTTCGACTTCCATCAATTCGTCATCAAGCTCATCAAATGCCTGGGAGAAATATTCAAACCACGAGGTAGTTGGCCATGTAGTAATTTAAATCGCAGATAATATGAATAACTTTTACTTAAACTTACTTTCTGCCGATCGAAATACGGGGCTGACGAACATAAAATGAAGCATGTTGAGAAGAAGAACAAAGTATCAAGCTTCATGATGAACGACACCTAAAACATTAGGTCTTTCCGGCAGAAGGGCAACCTCTCGTTGAAGTATCATATGATTAATCTCACTAGTGATAAGTCTATATTAGATGGAAACGTCTTCATTTTTAATTATGATACAATCTCGTTGAAGTTTTTCCTGATTGAATCTTGATAATTAACTACGTAGCGTGGAATTGATCAACAACAGATATCATAGAGAACATGATTGGAATTTTTCTCATTCATATGTACATTAGGGTGGATCGAAAAAAAAAAACATATCTTGAATTTTGACCAAATTTGGTGGTGTGGTTTACTTTGAGTGGAAGACTTCACAAAAAAATTTTGAGCCCCCGACGGGTAAGGGGAGGGAAGCAGGGATGATCAAAGTGCACCTCCTTTTAAAAAAACGCAATTTTTTGTGTTTTTTAGTCAATCAAAATTATGTGAGAAGCCTTCTTAGCACTTAAAAGATGCAATTTGAGTTTCTACATCTTCCTAAACCATCGCCATCCTTCTCCGATCAAAACTCAGACTGCTACCAGGGAGTTGAAAAGTTGCAGATTGCAATATTCCAAGAATATGAAATTTTCAGTAAGTAAGCTGAAATGATTTTTTTTCATCGAGTAATTGAACAATTTTTTTTTCAATCACTGAAATTGAATTTCGAAAAAAATTGACAATTTTATACATCAGTGCAGCCAACAGCAAATCATAACATTACAAAATACGGAAATTCAAGTATATCGACTTTGAATTGATAATTTTTTCGCCTGAAAATACTATTTTTTTTAAAATTACTAAAGGTATATTTCGGAATTTTTTTTAGAAAATTTTGTATGTCAGTGCAGCCAGTTACAAATCGTGACATGCTGCACTATGGAATTTACGTTGACCTCGAATTAATTTTTCGTTTGAAAAATTCACAATAATTTTGTTTTCAATCATCAGAAATAAGAAATTCTGTTCCGCGTTTTTTCAATTTTCTAGCGTTCTCTTATGCAGCTGACTGCCTACCAACGTATTGTAACTTCTCAAAAATGTCTTCAAATTCAAAACATAAGTACTTCTATTGATTGGGAGAAAAAATTGTTCCAATCACTTGACGAAAAAATAATGCATTCGAGTTCATAATATCAGAATATCACAATTAGGAACTGGCTGCACAGACGTACAAAATTTTCAAAGAAAAATTTTAAGTTTTTTAATTCTGATGATTGAAAACAAAATTATTGTGAATTTTTCAAATGATAAAAAAATTAATTCGAGGTCAACGTAAATTCCATAATGTAGCATGTCACGATTTGTAACTGGCTGCACTGACATACTAAATTTTCCAACAAAATTTCCGAAATATACTTCTAGTGATTGATAAAAAAACAAATATTTGTACATAATATTTTCAGGCGAACAAATAATCAATTCAAAGTCGATATAAATTCCGTATTTTGGAATTTTGTGATTTGCTGTTGGCTGCACTGGTGTGTAAAATTTTTAAAATTCACTTTCAGTCATTGAAAAACAATTTTGGTTCAATTCCTTGATGGAAAAAAAAAATCATTCATTTCATCATTTCATATCATTGAAATATTGCAATCTGCAACTTTTCAACTCCCTGGTAGCAGTCTGTTTTGATCGGAGAAAGATGGCGATGGTTTAGGGAGATGTAGAAACTCAAATTGCATCTTTCAAGTGCGAAGAAGGCTTCTCACACAATTTTGATTGACTAAAAAACGCAAAAAACAGATTTTTTTTCAAAAGAAGATGCACTTTGATCACCCCCTGCTACCCTCTTCTTACCCCTAGGGGGCTCAAAATTTTGTTGGGAGGTCTCCTACTTGAAGTAAACCACTCCACCAAATTTGGTCAAAATTCAAGATATGCTGTTTTTTTTTTTTCCACTCCACCCTAATGTACATGTCTTATCAATTTTCTAGGTTTCTATTTTTTAACCAGGTTTGTGGAGAACTCCTTTTCAGAAGCAAAAATAGGCTCTTCCACTCTCATGCCTTTAAAATAAATGCGATGTGCATCCACCATTAAAATGAATAGAAAATTAATTGCATAATTTTTCATTTAATTTTTTTTAATCCAATTTTTAGTCTCAATGACAACTGTATGAAAAAGTGTGAAATCTTAGGCTGCGCCAGTAGTGCGCCAAGACATTATAATTATTAGAAACTTTTAGGGTCGTAAAAATAGTTCAAAATTTAAAAAAAATATAGATAATTTATTAAAATTTGAAATAAAATTGATACAAAAATTTGAAAATTTCACGACTTGAGGTGATAAAAATTATGAGAAAAGTTACCTATTCTTCTCCTGAAAACAAATGAGTTTTCTCTTTGGAAATTTAAGAATTTTTAGGATTCCAAAAAATGATAAAATATGGTCTAAAAATTGGAAAAGCTAAGACTGCGTTAAGAGTGCGCCAGAATAAATATCAGTATACTACTAAAAGCTAATCTCCAACCGCACAAAGGAAAAAAAAAGACCCTTTCTAAAATCGTAACATCAAATTCCTCCGTAAAGAGAGGAAAAAAAATTCTTCCACGTACCTACGAGAAGAAAAATGTAATCCGATATTTGAAACTGTCGGTCGTATAAGAACGATACACCCCTCGCGGTCCACCTTTCCTCGCGGCTGAAAATATTGTTTTAATATAAACGTGCTGTAGTGTAACTTTTTGCCAGCCAACGAAAAATAGAGCATCCAATACACCGGGGAAACTATACGTACGCTACACGAAACAGTATAGAAAAGACACATCGAAAAAGCACGATACTCGGGTTCGTACAAACGATATGGGCACATCGTTCACTATTTGAGTAGAAAAAGAGAAGAAAAAACAACTACCTTGCCAGAAAAGTTTGTAATTGAATGTAGTCAGCTGTTGAGAAATGACGAGAATACGATATATAATATGCTATGATTAGAGAGACGAAACGTTTTCGGGTTCTGGTACCTTTATCCTTGTTTTCTTTTTGCTGACATTTTTCCTCCTGTCTAATCTAATGGTATAAGTCAAAAAATGAAATAAAAAAGCTATCTTGCTTAACGCGTCGCTGCTGCAACTTCTTGGTAAACTTTTTACTTTAAAAATATTATGGCAAAATATAAAGTCAACGAGAAGCAACAACTGTTCGGATACGAATTGAGGTAAAAAACACACGCGGAGCTTTGGTATATTATTTTTATCCTTGAGAAAACGTCTCGGTTTCAGTTTTGTTTTTACATCTCATCCTTCTTTTCATTCCGCTTTCTCCTTCTTTATCAATTTACATATTGCAATAAATCATAAAAATACTCGTACAAACGATAATTATCGAAATTACCCTTTTTTTGTTCTCGTTTCATAGTATGGTACATTTTTCAAACAAGGGCAAAAAATTGTCAAAAAAAATAGGACCCACCGCGATGACGATAAATTAAGTCGATATAATCCACCATTCATATCTTCGGACACCCCGAAAAAAAAATCATGATTAATGAACCCGGCGACCAAGTGCAAACACAAGAAAATTTGCCAACCGCTGAAAAATTATACTTAGGTATTAAAAATCGCGCGTCTATAAAGCAAGCTCGTCGCATCGTTTTAATTTACACCATGTTCCATTTATATACAGTAAAAGCAATCAAACTAAAAGCCTCGGGACGTAACGCAGGTGCGACTGAAATTCGACCAAGTGACTGATACGAGGAAAACGACACTATTTGAGAGGGGGCAGGGGGAGACGCGGCGGTTGCGGTCCCGAATTTGATCAATTACTAATTTCTAAACGTCGACGCGACGCAGGTATCTGTCGCCTGAGTGTAATTAGTAGAAGTAACTGAATGGTAATATAATACTGTGGTTGGGTATTCTGTGAGATAAATCATATTTTAGAAGTTTTGAAATGTCATCTAGATAGTGTCGGCTTTGAGCCTAAAAAAATTGAATAGACTCTGAACGAAATTTTATAGGATGTAGATGGGTTCGATTAAAAATCGACTGTATTTTGAAAAAATATTTTCGAAATTGATTCTAATATATTGCCATTAAAATTGAATCAAATTCTACGCAATGTACGCATTAAGAAATGTTCGACTGCATTCGATTCGATTATTGATATAGATTTCGATTCGATCGTCAATATCAATTTCGAATTGATCAGTATTATCGATTTCAATTCGATCATTATTATCGATTTCGATTCGATCATTAATATCGATTTCGATTCGATCATTAATATCGATTTCGATTCGACCATTATTATCGATTTCGACTCGATCATTATTATCGATTTCGACTCGATCATTATTATCGATTTCGATTCGATCATTAATATCGATTTCGATTCAACCATTAATATCGATTTCTATTCAACCATTAATATCCATTTCGATTCGATCATTAATATCGATTTCGATTCGATCATTAATATCGATTTCAATTCGATTATTGATCCGAACCCTGTTATTAAAATTAATTTGAATTCAAGCTAAAGTTGATTTAAAATAATAAAAGAAAATTCAAAATCAAAAGTCGAATTTTAGACTTAATCTGGCTATAGAAAAATTATTAAAATTCAAATGGAAGTATCTAAGAACATTAAAAATGATCCCAATTCAATTAATAATCATACTAAATTTGGAATTTTAATAATTTACTTGTTCAGTTATCGAAATCGATTTAAATTCGACTATTTATACCTATGAAATCCATTACAAAAAATCGATAAAACTGAATTTCGATCAATCATTAGACTACCAAGTTAAGAGTGCCAATTACAGAGAAGAAAGGGGATTAAATTTCATCAAAAATATCGATTATAACCGTACAAATCGAAATCGATTTAAATTCGATTATTGATTAATTGATCTCTATCAAAAAATCAATATCATTTGACTTATCAAAATCAATTTCAAATCGATTATCGAATACCTAATCAAAATTTGAGAACTGAAGTCGACTCAAACAATCAATCAATTTCATTTAAATATCGGAATTTTGAGATTACAATTCGATTATCGAAATTATTAAAATTTGGACTTGTTCAACTAATGAGATTGATGGGAATTCGACTATTTATATCAAGTAGATAATCGAATTTAATTCAATTATTTCATTCATCCTCATCAAGAATAAATTGTTAAAATCGATTCAATGTGATCATGAAAATTGATATGACTGAATTTATCGAGACAGATTTCAATTTGACTACTGACATCGATGTGCTTGGTGCTAACATAATTTTCATGATTAATATCAGATCAATTCGATTATCGATAATCGATATTGAATCAACTCGATTATCGATATTGATTTAGTTCAATCGATGATCAAATTGATTCGATTATCGATATTGATTTTGTTCAATCGATAATCAAATTGATTCGATTATCGATATCGAATTATCTCGAATCTCGATTATCGAAATCGAATTACCTCGAACTTCGATTATCGATATCGAATTATCTCGAACCTAGATTATCGATTTCGAATTATCTCGAACCTCGATTATCGATATCAAATTATCTCGAACCTCGATTATCGATATCGAATTATCTCGAACCTCGATTATCGATATCGAATTATCTCGAACCTGGATTATCGATATCGAATTACCTCGAACTTCGATTATCGATATCGAATTATCTCGAACCTAGATTATCGATTTCGAATTATCTCGAACCTCGATTATCAATATCAAATTATCTCGAACCTCGATTATCGATATCGAATTATCTCGAACCTCGATTATCGATATCGAATTACCTCGAACTTCGATTATTGATATCGAATTATCTCGAACCTTGATTATCGATAACAAATTACCTCGATTATCGATATCAAATCAAATCGATATGGCCATTAATTCGATCATCAGTATAAGTAACCCTGATTTTTTATAGCTTCTTTAGTCCCATAAAAATAATAAAATAAGCATTCATAGCACTCATTTTTACATACCATTTCCATTCTTCGACGTTTTTTGGAGAAATCACCGATATCTTGTCCGCATCTTGGACAGACGACGATCAACAGCTATAAAACCAAAATCGTAAAATAAACAATTAGAACAGGAAATTCTACATAGTAACTATAACAAGACCTACAGAACAAATATCGTAAAAAATAATAAAAAATGTTGGCCAAAGTAACGACTTTGCCAGAATCTAACGCGAAACCGAAACGGTGAAAAATTAGCAATTGTCTGGTCGCCCGAACAAAACGAATAAAATGGGAAATTTCTTTAATCCCTTCATTCGCGCGCGCTCTCTCATTCATTCCTAATCGTTCTCGACAAAAGACACTGCGAAGTAGCTTTTCTTCCGGTCCCCGCTTCGCACTCCCTTCCGTACTCGAAACGAAACCAGCCAGAGAATATCCTTCGACTGTACGTCTACGTACCCCAGCGAGGTATAATTTCCACGACACAATAGATAATTCGCAGCGCCGCCGACGGACTTTTCCATCATTATGGTACTTTTCATTTCCTTACTCGTCGCAGCGTCAGAAACAAGAGAGCAAGAGCCCAACTTAAAGACTCTCTTCTTTCTCTGCCGAGTGTGTTTTTCAAAAGAACAATAAACCAGCCATCGTCGTTTCGCAAACTAATCTCTTATTGTGTTTAAATCCCTGACCGTTTCGTTCGCCTTATATAGACTTGGGAAATTCGCTGCTGCCTGCCACCTTATAATACCTCTACCTATATATCTAATATACCTACGCGAATAGAAGAACACGAAAAGTCGCCAGGGAACTGACGATGTAAGGAAACTGAACCCCCGAGCTACATTCTGGGCCCAACTCGATGTACTCACCAACACAGTGAAATGTTTTCATCGCACCATGCCACGGCGCAGATTCCAAGAGACGCAAATTTCCTCGATAATTGCCAGATTTTCGTGCCAAATTTACAGAATAGGTATACATACTACGTAGATACATTTCTTAATCTGTAATCCTCTCTTTCTTCATCCAAACCTCGCATTCGTGGTCATTCCCAAACGCATACTGCGCGAATTCAACCCGAAACTTTCACCAACGGATATAACGTACAGTGGAATCCACCGGAGAATTTTCAAGAGGGGTAAAATATGTGTGAAAGTTTCGCCTTTCCAAGTTCCTACGCGGATTTGTCGTTGCTTTCCCCGAGTAGCCCGTACAGATGGTCATTTTCAAAAAGGCTGCGAGAATTTCGAAAATGTGCTCGCCTGCATTGTTGATAAGACACCAACTGAGCGACGAAATTTAACCGACCGTGATTAAATTCCCCGCTGAGTGGGTGGATTAACGAATAGGCAGCCGTTGGATAAAATTTCATCTAATTCGAGAGAATCTATTGCGGTGTGCTGCAGAGAAGCATAATGTCACATGATATTTTAAGAGAGGTTTTGTTTCATCCATGGAATGACCTTTGGCTTGGCGAGAAATACGCCAGATGAGGATGTAAGGGTAGGTTGAGAAGAAATACAATTACAATACAGATACGAGTACAAGTCAACTCAACTGTATCCAATGAAGAACATCAAGCAGGTAATTAATCTATTCTTGTATCATAGGTAGGTATAAATTACGTGCGAGCAAAACCTTCGAGTAGATTTCCCTGGAGACGAAAAAGGTTGTGAATGAGTTTTTTTTTTTTCAATTTCTGCCAATCTAGGGGCTCGTAAAATTCAACGTATGAAAATATACTTCACACGTACATATGTAAGTTCAGAATAAAACTGAGATAATCGTCTTGAAATCTACATATGACAAAGTAAGTACATAAAAATTGCATCAAAAATTCAAAGTTTGAGATATTCAAAAATTTGGAAATGCAATCAAACTGAGTTGATTGTTCCAAAGGGTAGATAGTAGATATCGAATGTGATGTTTTGCTGGGAAAGAAAAAAATCAAAAACCGGGCTCAATTGACTCCGCCTGAACGAGTAGAGCGAATTTTTTCTTGAGCATCAGGAGCCGCAGGATGAGTGACACAAAAATTAGTCACAACACACAAATTGAAGGTATGTACGTACAGCTCCTGGCATAATCAAATGGTATACAAAAAAAAGAACATTTCCTGGTAATATGGTGAAATCGACCCTTGAACCGATCCGGACAAAAATCACCCAAAATATCGGTATTGGTGTGAAACCACCCTAAAAAAATTTTGGACCCCAAAAATATCTTGAATTTTGACCAAATTTGGTGGGGTGACTTACTTTGAGTGGGAGACCTCCCAAAAAATTTTGAGACCCTTAGGAGTGAGGAGAGAGGAGAAGGAGGTGCTCAAAGTGCACCTCCTTTTGAAAAAAACGCTGTTTTTTGTGTTTTTTAATCAATCAAAATTGTGTGAGTTGCCTTCTTAGCACTTAAAAGATTCAATTTGAATTTCTACATTTCCCTAAACCATCGTCATCCTTCTTCGATCAAAACTCAGACTGCTACCAGAGGGTTGTTTAATTACTCGAAGAAAAAAAAATCATTCCAGCTTAGTGAAAATTTAATATTATTGGAATATTGCAATCTGCAACTTTTCAACCCCCTCGTAGCAGTCTGAGTTTTGATCGAAGAAAGATGGTGATGGTTTAGGGAGATATAGAAACTCAAATTGCATCTTTTAAGTGCTAAGAAGGCTTCTCACACAATTTTTATTGACTAAAAAACGCAAAAAACAGCGTTTTTTCAAAAGGAGGTGCACTTTGAGCACCTCCTGCTCCCCTCCCCTTACCCCAAGGGGACTCACTTTTTTTTGGGTGGTCTCCCACTCAAAGTAAACCACCCTACCAAATTTGGTCAAAATCCAAGATATGTTTTTTTTCGCTCCACCCCAATGTATAGATATACGTATATTTGAGAATTTTTTCAAAAAACGTTCTAAATTTTCTGAGGTTTTTCGCAATTTGAAAATCTTGAAAATTTGCCAAAAAAGTTGAAAAACATCGAGGATTGAACGGGAACTTATTCTGAGTATCTGATATAAAAATTCCATAATTTTTCAACATGATAAAATTGAAGTGAAAAAATTAATTTATCTCCATTTATTCGTAGAGATTAAAGGTTCTGATTTTTACAACCGGAATGAGTTCCCGTTCAACCTCCTTATAGAAAGGTGAAAAAACATTATTAAAAAACGTGATTTCTATGGATTTCTTTTTTTTTGACCATGTTCCACCCATCTTTGAGCCTCCCCAAAAATATATTTCGTACCTAAAGAGTGTCGCGAAATTTTGGAGAGAAAAATTTCGTGACTCTCACCCTCTTTTTGGGCAAATTTTCAAAATTTTCAAATTGCGAAAAACCTCGGAAAATTTAGAAATTTTTTGTTGAAAAAATCCTCGGATATAAATCTACCCAGTATTCATATAATCTGTGAAAATTTCAAAAATTTTGAACCACCCCCTTCAGAGATAGAAAATATTGAATTTCGAGCATAAATGATACTGTGAAACACGGGTGGAGGTGGGGGTGGGGTCTGAATTCTTTTGGGTGGTTTTACACCAATTTTGTCCGGATCGGTTCAAAGGTTGATTTCACCATCTCACCAGGAAATGCTCTTCATCTTAAATTTTTTCAACTACATAATGAAATTTTTCCAATTAAGATTTATGAAAAAATTTTCCAACTTTGGATTTTTTAAGACATTTTTAATTTTATGTTTTTCAAAATTCCCTTCAAATCAATAGGAAAGTAATTAAAATAAATTTTGAAAAACAATAAAGATATATGAAATCGAAAAAATTTTAAAAATCAAAGTCGGATTTTTGAGAAAATTCAAATTAGACAAATTTTACCGATGCGATGGAAAAATTTTAAAATTGGATCAGTGTTGAAAAAAAAATAGAATTAAAGAAATTGAAAAATTCAAGAGTTTGAAAAAGTTTGAATTCAGCATAAATTTGAACTTTCTGAAATTTCCTACCTGGCGACTTCTACTCTTGATTCATATGGACTAACACAAAGTATTTCAAAACACAAAATTGAAAAAGCAATCTCAAAGTTACTGACAAACAGTCAGAAATGCAGCACAGGAAAAATCAGTAAATTCAGTGATTTTTCACTGATTATTCGAAGATTTTCGCAGATTTTTCACTGAATTTCATGAATATCACCTAGTTTTTAGTGAATTTTCACTGATTTATTACTGTGCTGCAATTCTGGCTGTTTTTCCGTGTTTTTTTGATAAATTTCATTAATTCAAAAATGAAAGAACAACGGACATGGACGTGACGTAAGATTTCGACTGTTACCTATCTACCCAGCGCCATCTCATTATACCACATGTGATAGATTTTCTTTCAATTTCTTGAGAAGTTGAAAGGAGAGGAGGGGGAGTCGGAAAATCGCAAAATGACGTCAAAGAAGCGTCAAAAAATTTTGAAGCTCTCACTTCCAAAATTTTAAAATCTCACAAACTGAAAAAAAATCAAATTCGTTCTAGACAGTTTTATATATGTACCATCATGAAGAGAAAACTATGTCATTTTTCCATCATTTTTTCTATTTTTTTAGCTGTTTTCCGAACAAGAAAATTACTAGGGCTGAGATTTTTATGCGCTATCAAACTGATTATAAGCGCTTATAAAAAGCGATTAAAATTGCCTAAAAAAGCATTTATATGCGCTATCAAACCCCACCATGCAGCATATCAAAGTGCAGGTATTTTCAATTTGAATGAGGAAATGTTATCAAAATTACTAAATTAGAATAAGGAAAGAAGTAAAACGAGAAAATCATGGAACTTTAATTTTCAAATTTTTGTAAAATGACAAAATGAGTGAAATAAAATAACTACAATAACGTCAATAAGAAAAACATCGAACTTTTATGAAATTATGAGAAAAAAGACATCAAACTTTTTACTTTAAAATCGATTACCAAGTGCTCCTTCAAGTTGTCGACTAGAAAGGACCTTTTTTTTTTTAATTTTGAAGAGTTGATTTTTATCCAAGCTCAAAATTTCAACTTTTACACTGTTTTTTAGTGATTTTTTTTTTCAAATATGCGAGAACGATCTAAATAAGCGTTAAATAAGCGGTTTAAGGACATTTTTTTGGCTAAAATAAGCATTTTTAAGCAATTACGTCGAAATAAGCAAAAATATGCAATATCACATTGCATAGGTAATTCGACGTAGAAATGCATGAATTGCAAAAGAAACCATGATATGCGGTATCTACTATCACGCTGTCAAATATGCGATATCATAAAAATCTCAGCCCTAAAAATTACAAACCTGAAAAAAATCGAAAAATTACATTTCTTCCTATTGAATTGATTTCCTCCATTTTTTGAAATTTTTTTAATTCTTAAATTATGGCTGTTCTCAGCGAAAACTACTTTTCACAGATATCTGTTATACATTTTGTTCATTTTGCACATCGCGATACTTTATCGATTTCATATTGGAAAAAATCAATATAAATGAGACCTTTTAAACAAGATTTGGTTAACCGAGATCCATTCATCGTATTTACGAAATGTATAACATATTTGATAATGCACTTTTTAATTTTTAATCAACATTTTTTCCCATCACTTCGCGAAAAAAATCGAAAACCTCGAACGAATTCGAAATAACTCTTCTCTTTTTTTCTAAAATTTCGAAAAAAAATCAATAAAAACAATAAAACGCACCAGTCAATCATTCCGTCAGAAAAAAAACCACCCCTCACATTTCGAAGAATCTGGTAAAATTGAAAGACTTGAAAAAAACCCTACGGTTTGTCTAAATTCGTTACCAACTAATCGATTATGTATCTCACACACAACAACCAATAAATTTCGGACAGCTTACGGCTAAGAAGAGATTAATGACTTTTGATTAGCTTCCAAGCCCTCCGCACGAGTTGAGGCAAAGAAGCACAAATACCGAAAGTTCTTCTTCGAAATATGCTATACGGGTAGCACTATACACGAGTTTTAGAAAAGTTTTTTACGTGGGATACACATGGTACCTACGTATAACATCGTGCATACATCGCCAAGTTTTTCGTATAAGAAAATGGCAGGAAAAACAGGAAAGCAAGTGTATTGTATTGTTATTCTACTGAAATCGTGTTTTTCTTTTCCTGCGTTTTCTGAGAAAGGGTAGAAAAAAAAGATTTTAAATTAGTAAAACTTTTGTAAAGGTAGATCATTACTTACTCGCGATCAAGCTGCAATTTAGAGATTGGGTTTTGAAAAGTTCTCATATCAAAATTCATGCATTTTTACTTCAGTTTTCGTAAAATTGGTGAAAAAAAATGGAGAATTAATTTACTCACCGTACAAGAGACAAGCTACCAGTCCATGAACCTACAGTTCAAAATCATGGTCATTTCATTTTTGACAAAAAATTTACTTGTCAATTTTTAAGCAACACGAGGTTCATAAATTAAAACTTGTTCTAATTGAGAACTTTCAAACACAATTTTGTTTATTACACACATACTCACATCAACAAAGTTGAGACACCTCAGGGACCCGTCCAAGCAAAGCAGCAGGCAGTATTTATCTAGAATTCAAGGATTATGTAAATACTTAATTTTGACACGACTACAGCGATGCGAAGACGTTACACGACGGTTAATGGTTTCGTAAAAATGTACATGCATAATGTACTTGATAATAAAGTTTAATTTCGCTTCAACCTCCTTCGAGACGAAGAACCGCAACCAGAGTGCCTCGTTGCGAGAAAACACGAGAAAAAAAACTTTTTAAATAACGACGATTTAAACGACGCAGAGGACGATGGGACCGACGAGGAAAGCGGGCTAGCTTACTCCTTGTTGCATACCCTACCATACGGGTTTCATTAAAACACTTCGTATATATCACGATAATAAGCTTTAATCAAGGCCGAGCTGGAAAATTAGGCACTCGCGTTAAAAAACAGAGAAAATTACTTAATTTTAATGACGGTAATATGGTTAAACAGCGTCGTAACAAGGCGAAGGCGCGGAGCGGTGAGACAAAACAACGTGAAACGAGTAAAAGCATATTATTTTACACTAAGGTTAGGAAAATCCGGAAGTATGCGAATTAATGGTGCATCAAACGATAGATGTAAAATTACCTCGTGACTGTATAAATTTTACAAAATGTTTGGCAGAATTTCCGAATCGAAGTGCAGGGCTTTTTCAAAATTTTTGTACAACCTTAGAAAATATTTTTCTACCTCCCCCCCCCCCCAAAAAAAAACACACCTTGTAACAAATTGAAATTCTCTTGATATTTTGCGAATCTGCTCGTATTCTTTTTTTGAGAAACCTTACAATTTTTATGATATTATGGAAACTTCATAAAATTTTCCGATTTTTAAAGAATCTTTTTTTTTTTTAGAAAATTGACCAAGGTTTGGGAGATTTCTCAATTTTTGGAAAATCGTTCAGCCTGTGGAAAAAAGTAGCTCTACTTTTGGAAAATTATGCAAAGTATTGAATAATTTCCCAGTTTTTGCAAAGTTATCGCAAGTTATGGAAAAATCATTCAAAATCGAGTACAAAATCTCTGAGAATTTAAATAACGCTGAATGCACTAATTTACATTCTTCTAATGGGATATTTTTTGTCTTGTGAAAAAAGCTCTCAAGTTACCTTTTTCGATGAAAAGTCACTTGCTTAATTTTTATTTCAAAAATTCGCCAAAATTTGAAAGATGAATTTTAGCATCCGAAATTTTTCATATGGTGTTCTTTTATGATATTATACCTATTTTCGGTTCATTTTTTTGTAGTTCAAAATTTTACTTAAGAGTTGGAATATCTAAAATTTCTGGAACTGAAGTTGTTTTTTTGAATTTTGGATAATTTTTTAAATTTCAAAATTACGTCATCGCCTTGCAGAAGATGAAAGTTTGATCTAAACATTTGGTAAGTATATATCCGCCAAAAAAATTCTCCAAAAAAGAATTAGTCCCCGCCCTCTTGACCACACAGCTCCCGTTTGAGTAGACATCGTTTATCTACGAATAATAAGTGCCAAATTTTAATGCCTCCTAAGAAGTTTTTCGGTTATAAAATGTTATGATATAAAGGTAAAATCCGCCCAAAGGCCCAGAAGCCCAGAAAAACATCCTTCCACTTCACCAATTATTCTACCAACTATTTTGGCAAAAATTAAAAAATTGGAAAAAAAATTGAAAAAAATTGTGGGGCGTTCAGATGCCTTACATGTTTTTCAATACGCTAGAATAATTTAAAGTTGAAGGCATTGAGAAAAGTACCAATTCTTTTAAGTATAAGTGAGCATCTGTCCGCCCCACAATTTTTTTCAATTTTTTAATTTTTGCCAAAATAGTTGGTAGAATAATTGGTGAAGTGGAAGGATGTTTTTCTGGGCTTCTGGGCCTTTGGGCGGATTTTACCTTTATATCATAACATTTTATAACCGAAAAACTTCTTAGGAGGCATTAAAATTTGGCACTTATTATTCGTAGATAAACGATGTCTACTCAAACGGGAGCTGTGTGGTCAAGAGGGCGGGGACTAATTCTTTTTTGGAGAATTTTTTTGGCGGATATCAGTTGTTTTTCATACGTAGTTGTATTGTGCAATGTGACGGGTTATGAGGAAAACATGTAAAACATTGCACTATGTTTATTTCATTTTGATACCAAGCTCCCCAATATAGTCATGAATGCCAAAAATGTAATATTTTTATATTTTTGAAAGGGGTGGTCATAAAAATTTGAGTTTTTTACAGAATATAATGAATAAGTAGGTGCATAAGTGATGATTCATCATTTTTTGGGGGATGGGTTAAAATTTGAAAATTGTGAAAATTATGAGAAAAATCTTCTCATCTTGATCAAAATTTTCAAAAATTTCCAACAATACCAATATGATGTATCTTTTGTAATGCTTTTGGGAGTATATGGGTACGATATGTGAAGAGGTCGATTCGAAAAATTGAGTCAAAATTAGTCAGTAGGTATTTTATTTTTTTGGAAATTTTTTGACTCACAATTAGTAGAATATGAATGAATAAATAATAATCGAGTTTTAATAAAAATCGTATCAGATGAAGTAATGATAAAATTGATGAAATTACATTGAAAAAGTGTAAAATTTTCAAATGTAAAAAAGTTGTAAAATTTTTATGGAAATTTGTAGAACATTCTTCTTTATTTTAACCAATCGTTCTCCCATAAAATTTAAGGAATTTTAATTTTTTTGATAATTTTTTCAAAGCAATTTCAACCATTTTTCTAGACTTGGATGCAGTGATTACGAACATTGGAACAACTTTTATCACAATTTCAATCATATTTTCGTAATATACGATGAAAACATTTGTAAAATCAATATTCTCTCAAGATCGTACAAATTAATTAAAGATTAGAATGCTAAATTTATATGGAAAATTCATCAGGCACCACCTTGAAAATGTTACAATAGGTCTTCTTTCAGAAAAATTCGGAATATTTACAGATACCTAAATAGTCTTCTCGTCTATCAAAGCTCACACAATCTTAGTCGTATATTTTTATGGCGATTGGACGCTAAAAAAAAAAAGAATTATTTTTGGCTTATATTTTGAACAAAATATTCACCTCATGATTTTAGATAGGTATGCAAAAGATTGTGAAATTTATTGAGATAATTTTTTTTGTCCAATTCTTCAATCATGAAAGGGTTGAATTTAATGATAAGCACTTTCGATTTCAAAAAATTTTGTAAATAAAAATTGCAACAAAAAAATTAATATTAAATTACACCAAAGCAGTAAGAAAAAATGTGACTGTATATTTCGAGCAATTTTCTGTTTTTCCTTCGCATATCTTGGGAAGCGATTTCCACTTTCAACTGATAATTTTTACAAACTGGTCAAAACGCAGAGACAGGAATTCTTCACATTGTAGAGCATCGAACAAATGAACAGAAAAATATTGATAAACAGTAGTTGGTAATAAATACTTAAAGTTTGAATCGCCTTTGATGGAGATGATCAACTTGCAAATATCATAGAAAATTACAAAAAAAATAAGGCGAGCCGCAATAAATTGTTTAAACTCTAAAATGAAAATGAATTTAAACATTGTTATTACCTTTGACTATTGCTAACCAACTATTTTTCAATTAATTACCAGCTTTGTGACAGAAATTGAAATTTAGTTTTTCCTTACTTTTGTAATCTTCTTTTTATTTTATTATATAAATTTCGTTCGTGCTTATTTTTTACTCAAAAATCTTTCGAAAACTGCATTGTAAATATCAATTGAAACCCTAAAAAAAAAGAGTTGACTACATATTTTTACCTACTACATTACCTACCTATAGTACGTACAACGAAAGAATGTACATTTCCCCTACTCGACTCCTAACGCGGAAACCAACGACGCGCGTTGATTTCAAATTTCGTCCAATTACAACTCAACGTTCTTAAATTTTGTGGTGGGGGAATGTAGGGGAAAACTACATTCTTTCGTTGTACCAAGTATAGTGGTTTTTACAACCAGGCTGATACCATGAATATGGGGTGCTCAGTAAACAATTCGTCAAAGCTTTACTTTTACACTTTCCCTTTTGATGCAATCTTTCCGCAAAGCTACAAAGTTTTTGAAAGCATCAATCAAAACTAAACTTTGTACATATTTAGTTCATACATGTCTTCAATCGCTTTTGCTATTTTCAACATTCAACTCGTTGCCATTTTTTTTGTACATCTCATTCAAAATGGCCATTTTTCAACATTTTCAAAAACTTTCAAAAGCTCTAAAAATGGCAAAAAAAAAACCAATTAGACTGGAATTTCAACGAAATTGTTGATTTTCACACGTTAAATCCGCTGAAAACTTCAATTTTTATTTTTGAAAATTTTTGACCCCCAAAAAAGGGGAGGTTAGGGGCAATTTTCAAAATTTCAAATTTTTGCTCCGATCACATTGTCCGAATTGACGAGTAGATCCAAAGTACAAATTTTCAGCAAATTCGAACAAAACGTCTATTCTCCAGCCTTGTTGTAAGCTTTGTCCAAGTTTAGTAAAAACAGTGAATTCGGGGGGTCTGGAACTCGGCGAGTTCTTTTCCTGAAATTTCCGTTTTTGTTTTTTTGAAAAGAATTTGAAAAATTAAGAAACTTTTGTCTAAAAAGTTTTTTAATTCAACGTTTCATTTCTGAAAAAAAAGAAATTGAAAACGCGAAAAAGGGCTATTTAATGATTAGAGAATATAAGGTTCACGCTAGTACGTTGACATGACGTTACGAATTCTGACATGGTGGGGGCGGGGGGGGATCACTAGCGTGATCCTTGATACCCTATTTTTAGCCTCTCGGATCGATTGGGAACGGTTTCAAGGCGTTTTGGAGCCTCCAGAAAATTTTGGAATTTTCCAGCACTGGAGAAAATCCCATAAAAATGATCCATGAACTTTGGCACTTTCACACATTTTGAAGTAGGTAAGTACCTACCTAATCTAATTTGAAACTTTGTTTTTGCGACACGAAGAAAACTGCCAATTTCTGGATAAAATTTTTTGGACGTAGATATTATTTTTGATTTTATTGGAGGGCTCAACGTTTTGGCACACCCTACTCGGAATCACGAATACAATAAAAAATTAACAAAAAATAAAGGAGAATACCTACACGAGATATCGAATAATTCAAATTTAATCTGAAGAAAAAATTGGAAAATGTTTGTCACTGATTTCCCCCGATTCAGGCATTAAATAGAAATTTTGGGACAAAATAGTGACTTTAGTGACTTTTTATCAGGCAAAAAGTGACCAATTTTTCAATTTTTTTTCCAAAATGATACCCCAAAGAATTAATTATTTTGACCAATTTTTTGAAATTTTATAGAATTTTCACGTAATGGTATTTATAAAGCACGGGGGAAGGGGAGGGGGTAGTTTTTTTCGAGTGATGTGCTTACAACCCGTAATCGTGCAAACGAATTATTTGAAATACATGGTGTGTAACAATTTTTTTTAGAACAAATTATGACAGATTGTTGACCAAATTATACGAATGAAAATCCGGATTTTTCCGGGCAAATTTTTTTTTAAATTTTCAAAATTGATTGCTTCTCTTCCCTCTTTTAAAAAATAAAAATTTATAAATTGTACGCAAGCCACTGCAATATTCAGCTTGCCACCGTACATAGAAAATTGATGAAGTAAAATATCAACAATTATTTTGTTGAGATATATTTATTTACCAATGTGTTGGGCCCGAGCGAAGCAAAGGCGAAAATTTTAGCGAAAAAAGACCTTCAAAAGACAAAAATTGAAAATTCAGCACTTTTCCCCAATTGAGATTTTCCAAAATGTGACCAATAATTTCAAATTCTCTTCTATTCTCTCTTTTTCATTTCCAATATCGTGGTCTGACATCACGACATACTTTTCTCATCCCAGCTTATTAAAAAGTACGGTACCAAAAAAAATTGAATTTTAAATAATTGAATTCTGTGGGAAAAAGCAGTATAAATTACCCGCGGGGATTTTTCAGAAAAATGTATAATTTAATGAACAAAGCCATGCATTCAAATGTAAATTTTTTTGTAAATTAGGTACGATTAACAAAAAATGATGAATTAGTATACTAATTCATCATTTTTTGTACTAACGTATACAAAGATTTGTTAGGTATGTTATGATTTGACCCGAGCTAAGCAAGGGCGAAATTTTTTGAAAAATTTATGAAAAAATGAGCAAAAAAGCACTTTTTGGATACCTTCTTTCGGATTTTTGAAAAAAGTGACTTTTTAGCGAAAAAAGTAACCAATAGTGACCTTCTGGCTAAAAAAGTGATGACTATTAGTGACCAAGCTTGAAAAAAGGGGACAAGTCACTAAAAAATGACTGTTTAATAACCTGCAGATTTTTTCAATTTCTCCAGCAGGCCATTTTTTAAGCAATTTTTACGACGTGGGAAACTCTCGGAGAGAGGAGGGGGTTGCCGGGAGGAGTCGCTGGTGGGGTACCGTGTATGGCACATTGAATAGATGCCTCTTTCATTTGCTTCATTGCTTATTCCGAGTTTATTTTTTCAAATTTATTAATTATTTCATCGGAGTTTGAAAAATCTAAAAAAATTGTCGATTTGTCCCGAGCGAAGCAAGGGCGCAAATTTTGAAGAAAAATGATAAATTTACAAATAAAATTTTGTATTTTCATTTTGAATATGGGGGAGATAAATTTTGCTCGGACGAAGCTAAGTATGGAAGAACAATACGAGTACCTAGGTTGAAAAAAAATTATATACTAGAAAAAAACAACATAAAAATGCAAAATTGTTCAATTTTTTCAACTTGAAAAAATATGGATTCAAAAATGATGAATTTCTCCCTGGAAAATGATAATTTATTTTGCTTTTTCATTTAAAAAACCATGGAAGTACAAATGTTCAACTCTTTTTATTAGGAAAAATACGTGTACAGAATACAGATTGTAAATTCCTTCGAGTAGGAAAATTATGAAATTTGTCCAAAAAATTTTCATATCTACTCAAAAAGTCAATTTTTCACGTTACTTTTACCATTTTTTTTTTGTAATTTTAGATTACGTGGGAAATTCTTTTCACTGGGAATGGCGAGCGGATATTTTTTTTAAACATCTGAATCACGGAATCACGTTCGCACAAACATCACCACTAAATAATTTATTCATTTGGAGACTTCCACTTCTCAAACAATAATCGTTCAATGTCGAAAAAATCTAAACATGGTGGTATAACATCATAAGCAAAAAATATCAGTAAAAAGTTTATAAAACTGAATGACAGAGAAAAAGAAAAGGGGAAGTCAAATAGCGAGAAATATTGTAAATGTGATCGAATTTAATAAAAATTTATCGCCTTTTTGCACACCACTTCGGGCGCATTTCGCTGATACGAAATACGAATAAAACTACCAACGTAGACTAGAAATCGGAAACCATCAGTTGAGGAAGAGGGGACGAAGATATACAGAAAATAGGTAAGAATAAGGATAGTTTAGGTACATACAAAAGTACTCGATTCTCTACTACACAACGATAGTTGGTATTTTTCGGTCAGAAACGAAACAAACGTCGACTTTGATGTCGAATTTTTCAGCCTCGTGCGCACATTCCCACCAACGACGTATGTTTTTTGCGACGCAACCATCGCTCGCAGTTCTCTGTTCGATTTAATTAAATATCCCGCGCATTGTCGAGGTTAGTTTTCCTAATACACTGCGAGTCGCATTTCTGTTATGTTCGGCGTGGAAAAAACTTCCGCTAAAGTAAATTAATTCTATTGAACAGGGCGCAAAAAAACACGACCGAACGGTTGAAAAAAATTAGTCGATGTGGCGAAAGTATAGAAAAACACTTCGTACCGACACTTTGAATAAATCCGAAACAACGAGTTCTTTTAATCGAAAATTTCCAGGCTAACGAGTCGCTGTGCAGACACGATAGATGACTACGATGATGGCGAATAAATAATAGGGGCAAAAAATACACACAGAATTACATTCCAGATGCAGCAGCGAGAGAGAAAGAGACGAGAGAACACGGCGCAACGTAAAAAAAGCAAAACTTTGTACGTAGTCTCCGTGTTTTACACGCAGCACAATAACATTGGTAATTCGATTAAAACTTTTCCATTGTCGAATAAATCCGACGCGATGCTCGAATTATAATCTCGTCTAATTAATAAGCGTAATTCTCTCCTGTACTCTTCTCGTCGTCTTTGCACAGAGATAAAATGTATGTACAGACGTCACGTACATACATCTACATATGTAAGTACATGAGTTCTTGTAATAGGCGTCGGCAAATAGCTTCAAAGGTAACGTGAAGCGAATTACGAATTTACGAAAATGATATGGGCTTAGCTATCAAGGAGTTTTCCCTATCGACGATTTAAAATTTTTCCAGATAAATCATAAATCCAGTAAGAAATTCCCACAGAAATATATAATTTTAAGTTTTTTTTTGAAAATGACCCCACTTAGTGGTCCCCTTTTCAATACTGTAAAGCGGTGATCGTTTCCCATCATTTTTTTGGAAACGACCAAACACGACCATTTTAGAGAAGTGAAAAATGGTCGTTTCTCGTCGTTTTTCAAGAAACGACCAAAAACGATCACTTTAAAAAAATTGAACATTGTCGTTTTTCGTTGTGTTTCAAAAAACAACCTCATTAAAGGAGTGGAAAATTTGTAATTTCTTGTCGTTTTTCAAGGAACAACCGGAAACGACCAAACTAAATGATTGGAAAAATGGTCTCAAAATGTGGTCATTTTCAAAAAAAAAAAAACATGTCATTCAGGAGCTTGGTATCAAAGTGAGACAAACGCCATTTGGCAAACTGAGTAAACAACTGCATTTTCCGTCGCCTCTTCATGAAAAAAGTCTGAGGGGAGGATAAATATTTATTTTTCATAGTTTTGTTAGTTGATATTACCACTAAAATTCTTCAAATATCTCAATTTTTTTCTTCATTGGGAATTTTTGTAATGAAAAACATGGATTTTTTTTGTGACGTTTGTCTCACTTTAATACCAAGCTTCTCAATTGTATGTCTACAGAAATTTCTTACTGGATTTTTCTGGAAAATTTTGAACCTTTCCTGGATAGCAAATTTTCTAACAAGATTATTATTGGGTGGGGGGGGAAGGGGAGGAGGAGTCCGTCCAGCACACTGAGAGAAATTCTGATTGTATGCATAAGTATAATTAGTGATGCCGTTTGAGACAACAAGATGAGAAATTCGAAATTCAAATTCCAATATTTCATCTCATTCTCGAAATGTTGTAATGAAACGAGAAGTTCAACGAGATGCGCACTGTCTCATCTTGAGCGGTCGGAGAGGCATTGAGTCTCAATTGTCTCGAAATATTTTCAATTAATTTAGGGTAAAGCCAGATGACGAAAAAAGCTTCCGTTGTATTATACACATACGTTACACATAAAATTACATTACCCAATTCTTTGATGATAAGTTCACATAGAATTTGTTCAATGAAGATTAAATTATTTTTAAAGGTTCAGCAATAATACAAGAAATAACACGATAGTACAGCCATAGGACTGCGAGAACGATGAAATTTTGGTTCATGTTCTGGTTCTTGTTCGTTATAAGTCATTCCCATTCTCATTCTTCAATAATATTTAATATTGTTCTCGTTCTCGTTCACGTTCTTGTTCTTCAAAACTTGTTCTCGTTCTCATTCTACTTCTTCAATTTTTTTGTTCTTTTTGGTTCTTGGTTCTTTATTTTTCTCAAAACTCAAAAATATTGGCATTTTTCAATCAAAAAATTGAAAAAAATGCAAAACCATCGTTTTTGTTCTCGTTCTCATTCTTCACTTATTGTTCTCATTCTTGTTATTGTTCTCTTAATGCATTCAAAGTTGTTCTTGTTCTCATTCTCAAAATTTTTGGTTCTTTTTGGTTCTTTGTTCTTTGTTCTCATTTGTTCTCGCAGCCCTGTCAAATATGTACCTACTAGAGTATAAAATGATACAATAAAAAGTACTCGGTATCATATTGTGTTGGTACAAGTAAACTCTTTTTGACAGATACCCGTTTCATTCAAACGATAGTAGTTCTGAACTAACGAGTAACTGTTCAGAATTCTATAGCTGTGGGTAGGCAGGTGAAATATATCTTTCATACCCCTGCTGTTTATTGTATCTGAGTCTATACCACCTGCTAGTTAGTCATTTCAGGCCAGCACAATAACTGGTTTAATTACCCTATTATTAGTCCTGTTATCTTACACGCCTGCTGGTTGTTTAGGCTCTATCTAACAATAGCCCCACTAATATGGTTAAGTGGGGGAAACAGGTTATGGGTTTGGCCCTTCCCTATTTTGATGTGAACTTTGGCGGATTCGGAGCTACTCAGCTCAGTCTAGTGTGGTGTGAGTTTGAGGGCGCGAGATTTTTGTGATACCTAGTGGTGCGAGATTTTTGAGACGCCTACTGGGTAAGAAGTTGAAAATGCCTCGAGATCATTGATTTGTGTGTGACCGATCGTCGGTTACATACAATCACGACCCTTTTTGCCTGCTATAGCAGCTGGGGCCGAGGGATGGAATTTGTCACATCTGCTGGCCAACCACGTTGTTCTAAGGTGCATTCCTCAGCCACCTTTGCATAAGTTAGGCGAAGGGATTATCATTTTATGTAACTGGCCATACAGTTACACATTTGTATTCACACCAATCTGGAGAGTAAGAGGTGAGAGAGGGGAATTGATTCGGCCATAGGGATGAACCAGTGGCCTGTTCACCCTAAATTTAGTCTTATTTTCACAGCTGTAAACATATATCTGATTTTCGTATGTACTCGTATATGTATTTGTTTAAACTGCATTATGCATTTTTCATTGATTTTTCAAATTGACAATACTAACTTAAAACTTATTCGTTTTGTATTGAATTATTTGTTCTATTAATTTTTATGTAATTTTACTCTGATTTTTCATTAACTAATTAAAGTAATTATTATGATAGTGTCAGTGTTTGTGTATTGTGTCCATGATTCCATGATGATGTTGGGTATGTTGACCAATATGGCCTAATTTCTTATAAACATGGGTTAATTTAACCTAGTAAACGTTGTCATGGTCAGAATGTGTAATTTTGATCACCTCTAAATTTATATATCCCTGTGTAAGTCCCCACCTTAGGGCAGAAATGACCAATTTGAAAATTTAAAATTAGTGAAATGCAAAATTATTATTTTATTATTACCCTATTTTTCAAGGCTCGCATCACACTAGGTGACATAATCACATAGGTGACGATTCCAAACAAGAGTAATTGTGTTTTTGTCAATAATACAATACAATACAAGTACAATGATAATTATTTAGTAAATGATACTAGTATAAAACGATGTACTTGTATTCTCCAATTCACGATACAATATACTCGTATCATCGAGTAAATACTCGATACTCGTATTGTTTTGTACTCTAGTACCTACCAGAGTCCTGCACGGTATAGTTAAATCCCCGGTATAACCGTACAACTAATCGGATAATCTAACTAGTTACATTTTAACTGGTTAGACTTTTGAAGCGCACACAACTGACAAATACAACTGTAGTTAACTATTATTCGGTGGTACGATCAACTAGTTAACTAGTTATTTGACCAGATACGTATTTGTGTACAGGCATGAGTCATCCATCCCTTGAGAGACTTGAAAGATAAGGAAAGTGTAGGGGCGGCGCACGCGTATTTCATATGAATTCAAACTAACTAGTTACTAGTTAAAAATAACCGCCCGGCAAACGAATAGTTACTTTTTGCTGAAACCCATTACCGCATAGTTAACTATTACAAAACGTAATATCTAACTAGTTAGGATGAGTCATTAATCGTATCGTCAATATAGTTGGCGAAAAAACTAACTAGTTACGATTTAACTATACCGTGCAGGACTCTGGTACCTACCAACATTTATTCTTTATGCAGCTTTCATGAGGTTTCATTCTTCAAAGCCCCTTTACTCCACACCGATGTGACTTACTAAGAAAATGAATTTTTTTTGAAGATTTAAAAAAAAAAACAGCAAAAAAGAGACATATTTCCAAATGATTTCTCTTTCTGAATTTTTAAAACATCCCACTGAAAATACCAAAATTCTCCGATTTTGTTCGATTTTCCCAAGAATGGACAATTGGACACGATGCTCCCTTTGAAAATCCCAATTGTGATCGCTACTTAGTCTCCCACAAGAACAAATTTTTTCCGCTTCAAAATATTCTACAGTCTTAAATAGAAAGGAAAAAAGGTTTTTTATTTAAGAATGAGGTTTGAAAATTCATGAGTCCGCGCGAAGAAAGGTCAAAAATGTTTAGAAAAAATGTTCAAAACGGTGAAATTTTTTTACTTTTTCTGTTTTTTACAAGGCGGAAAAAAATTCAAATAATTTCGGAAAAATTTGCGACTTTTGATGAATTTTGGGTCAATTTCGCGACCGGTTATATAGACACCCTGTTTTCTCTATAAAATTGAACTCTGACCCACAAGAGACAAAAAACCTGTTTTTTTGGAGGGGGAGGGTCCACAATTAAAGTGAGGTGACTGTAAAGGTTTAAAACGATCGGAAATTTATCATGAAGTGACCTCAGTGTATGGCAAAGTGATTTCACATTCCATTATTTATCGTTGGTTAGTTTTTTGTTTCCGCAAATTTTTGAATTTCTAGAGCTAGAAATGTATGAAAACTTTGGTTTTTCTTATGGCACAAATATAGGGGACATGATGTACAAACACTTTTGTGAATGACTATTTTTCTTCTTTTTATTACCTCATTTTTCTCATTAGGGCAGTTCGTTTCTCTCGATCGATTTTCACTCCTTACTCCCTTCTCTATCTATACCATAATTTTTTCAATTTTTTTCGGGAACTTCTCACTCATCTAGCAGAAAAACAGAAAAAAATGGGTGTACGAAGACTTTTCTGACTCCCTGTATACAATAACGAGATCGTTTTTAATTAACACCGAGCAAACAACAGCATCCAATCCGAGGTGCGATAAGACTCGTCTGAAAAAAGAGGGACCACGTTGAAAAGCCCAAAAATGCACAAACGGAGGAGATTCGTCTTCGTTTACACAACGAGGGGCACACGCAAAAGCTAAAGGAAAAATAGTTTGTATATAAAATATTAATGTACGCGACGTCGCGTGATAAATTACGATTATAAAATATACGACGAAAGGGTACCAAAAAAGGAGCAGGGAATTACCAGAAAATTCACAGAACGTGTCATGTTTACGAACCAACCTACGTCGGTGTGGTGGTTGTGACGAAGCGACGACTCGACGGTTGGTTAATGTTAATAATACATTACACACATATTTACAAAACCGCATAGAATGGGGAGGTATACCTGCCTATGGTTTTAATTAACAAAACAGAGAGAAATATGATGGGCCTAAAACCGCACACAGGTCCCCCGTGGGGTTCAGCTGTTTACGAAAGGGAGAAGGAGTACGAATCTACAGAGGTGCGAATGGGGCATTATCTAAGCAAAACTCTACAACGGAAGTTGCATAGAAAAAAGGAGGCAATATGGATTGGAAAATTTGCAAAATGGCTGTTTTTTTGATGAGAAAATTTGAATTGGAAAAAAATATTAAAGGAATTTTCAATTTTTAACTACCTTTCCTCAATAATTCTGACACGACTCTAGATTCCTCCTCACGAACTACAGAGTTCATCAGAAGGACGACTATGAAAAAAGGAGAGGTGAGGAAAAGTAGTGATTTCAAAATTATTGGAAAACAAGAAAAATCGAAAAATTCGAGTTTTTTAGTCCAGCTGGAAAAAATCTCAACAATTGGTGCCAAAAATTTATAGAAATGCCCATTTCAAGATTCAAATATTTTGAAAACTGACAACAAAGTGGAAAGAAGGAATCTTGAGAATCAAATCCGCATTTTTTGTAAGTCATTTGAGTTAATTTAAATATGGTCATGAATATGTCTCAGGGTTGAGGACCGATTGAAAAATTTCAAAGTCAAAAAAATCTTCAAAAAAAACTGAATTGACATCCATAGTAGATGGATACTAAAAGGAAATATCAAAATTATAATGAATTTCTCCACTTTGTAAACTTATAACATTTTTCACTAATTAAGTAAACTTGTTTCAAAAATTTTTGATTTTCGGAGCAATTCAGCAAGACTAAGGGTTGAATTAGGAAGTCAAATTTTCACCTTAGATTTTGAGATCTAAACCCTCAACTTCTAAATTCCCCTCCCCACCAAATTTGCCACATAAATTTTTAGAAATACTCCAGCTTCATTTCAACTTGAAAATTTGAAAATAAAATACCTGCTGATGAATAAAACGTAAAAATGAGCAAACATTAATAAAGAGCGAAAAATTCAATTTCGATAAAATTCTACATCTTCGAGATGAATTTCTGAAAATTCGCATTATAAATCTGCTATCTCGCTTTCTATGTTGAAATTTCAGTCATTTCCTCGGATTACTTATTCGTTGTTTTGAAAAAATTAAGCTCAAGTAAACGGTAACTATAAGACATCAGAATATGCACGTCTTGAAGTTAGCAGCGGGCAAAGTTTACGCAACAAGCTGATACCACGGCATCTTCCTCCCTTCAACGTTGTTGCTGTAACCGTATCTCGAAATATTTCATAATTTCATTTAGTTAGTACAAGAGTACACGTAACTGGTATTTAAACTACGTATAATAAAGTAATGCCCGCCATCGCATCGTCGAATAAGTAACCCGTAAAAAGTTACCTTTTCCATTTTTTCTATTTACGCCCTCGGGAAAAGTAATTAATATGAGAGGGCGACGCGGAGCGGACGGTAATGAAAGTTGTCGGATCTTTGCCGCTGCTTTGTAAAATATAACAAAATTTTCCAACCGTGCTGCGAGTAATTTTTAGAATTGAAATATTATTTCGTCTGTATAATTATTGCTGCAAGTTTTTGCATCTTATAATGGCACTGTACTGGTGTAGTAGAAGACTTAGGACTGTTACAAAAACATCAAAATAATTGGCTAACTTGAAAGTCAAACTAGCAAATAATTTGATCTTGGATGAGCCATACATTAGGGTGGATCGAAAAAAAAAACATATCTTGGATTGGATTTTGACCAAATTTTGTGGGGTGGTTTACTTTGAGTGTGAGACTTCACAAAAAAAATTTGAGCCACCGAGGGGCAAAGAGAGGGAAGCAGGAGGTGCTCACAGTGCATCTCCTTTTGAAAAAAAACTCTGTTTTTTGCGTTTTTTAGCCAATCAAAATTGTGTGAGAAGCCTTCGTAGCACTTGAAAGATGCGATTTGAGTTTCTACATCTCCCTAAACAATCGCCATTCTTCTCCGATCAAAACTCTGACTGCTACCAGGGGGTTGAAAAGTTGCAGATTGCAATATTTCAACAGGTAATACGAAATTTTCGCTACGCTGGAATGATTTTTTTTCATCAAGTAAGTGAGCTCTGAGCTTTTGAGACTATATGATGATTTTTCCGTGCTGAGATAATTTTTGGGATGAATTTTCTTCGCAAAAATCATCTCACGATTTTTCCGAGCTTTTGAGGCTGGGATGATATTTGGAATGAAAATAATTTTCATCACAAATCATACCACAACTTTTCCGAGAACCTGTGAGTTTGGGATGATTTTTGGGATAAATTTTCATCATAAAATTAATTTCACGTTTTTTTTAGGAGTAAGGTGACTTTTGAGATGAAAACTATTTTTTACAAATCATCCCACGATTTTTCCAAGTTATTGAGGCTGGAATGATTTTTCCGATATAATCAAACTAGGATGATCTTTAGGTTGAAAATCATTTTCACAAATTATCTTATAACTTTTTCAAGCTTTTGAGGCTGGGATGATTTTTCCGAGTTTCCGTGACTGGAATGATTTATGGGATGAATTTTTTTATCCCAAAAATCATCATACGATTTTCCTCAGGTTTTGAGGCTAGAATTATTTTTCCGAGATAATCGGGCTGGGATGATCATTGGGATGAAAATCATTTTCACAAATCATCCAACAACTTTTCCGAGCTTTCAAAGGTGCTGAGATAACTTTTGGGATGAGGATAAATCCCGAAGATCAGTCCCACAAACCATCCCGCACTTTTTTCGAGCATTTGCACTTTGCAGGTTAGATGACTTTTGGGAATAAAATCAATCCCAAGATACATCCCATGACTTTTCCGAGGTTTTGAGGCTAGGATGATTAATGGAATGAATTTTCATCTCAAAAACCATCCCACGATTTTTTCGAGCTTTTGAGGCTGGAATGATTTTTGAAAGAAAAATCAATCTCACATATCATTCTAAGATTTTTCCGGACACAAAGACTGGGATGAATTTTAAAATGAAAATTATTTTCACAAATCATCCCATAAATAACTAAGAATAGTGATTTTTTAGAAATGTCGTTGGAAAAATTGGTGCCAATGGTAATTTTGGACTACTAAAACTATTCATTAAATTTATCCGCCAGGTATTTTGAAAGTAATCACTCGTTTCATCGTTTGTGTACCATAAGCAGAATTTCTCAAACTTCAGAAAGTATCTTTGGCCAATAAAATATTTTGCATGAACCTAGGAACATGAATTTTCAACAAGATCAAATAACAACAAATTACACCTGCTAACCTGTTTTCCCACAGGGTGTCCAACAAAATCTCAAACCCCAAAAGAAGGACTTTAGAAGGACCTTGAAAGGACTTTCAGCATGACCTTTTCAAAATTAATATTGTACCCCCCCGCCCCCCATCAAAGAATTCAAACTCATTTTAGGAGAACAAATTCTGTTTCAAAATATTTCATTGTTTAAGATGGAAGAGAAGAATTTTAAACCATTATTTCGAAAAAAAAGTAAATTTACTGAGCCTAAGCGAAGCGAAGGCGAGAATTAAAAAAAAAAGAGCATCCAGAATCTAAAAATTTCTTCATTAGGTAAAATTTGTTCTTTTTTCCATGTTTTGTTTAGACTTTCAAAAAAAACAATATCTATGGACCCGTTCCTGAATTCCTTCCAAAAAATCAAAACAATTTTGAAAATTGCAATCGAGATCGTTACCTCCTTCGATAAGTGAGAAGGAAAATTTTTTTCACTTGAAAATATTAATTGCCTAGGCTGGGAAAGGAAGAAGTTTCATTAGTAGGGTCTCAATTTCACGAAAAAACACATCCGCTCAACTGGAGCTGTAAAAAGCAATTTTATGATTGATTCGTGTTCTAGACATTATTCGCCCAGATTCCTTTTTTTACCCCTCCCCCTTTTCCAAGGGTCCACCCTCTTTCTTAAAAACGCCTGTAGCGCTCCTCTTATGGGTTCTAGTGAGAAAAATTTCCCACAAAAGTTGTCCCTCAACATCTCAGCTACAAATTACTTTCTATAGAAAATCCAATTTGGGGCCACCGGTGCCCCTCAAATTTGAAAAAAGTATTTCAAAAAATCATAAATATCACGTTTTTTTCATTTTTACCGAAAAGTTTCTAAAATGAGTAAAATTTGTAAATAACCAAAAGTATTCAGAATTAAATTTCCTATTCGGTGAGTTATATCACGACTATTTTCGTCCCGCTCCCCGTTACATACAGGCCCACCCCCTCCCACACATCAAAAATTTCGGTCTTCTAGAAAAATTTTCCAGCAAAAATATATTCTTCACCACTTAATCTACAATTTCGGTCATTACAAAAATTATTTTTTGAGCAATCCTACCTCTTAAATTCGAAAAATATCCTTCAAAAATACATAAAAATACGCTTTTTTACGCTTCCAATGCAAAGCTTTGAAGATAATTATGCAGACAGAAATTAGGTATATTCATTAGTTGCTTCTTCCTACAGAACTGGAAATTAAAAATTACGATTTTTAGACACTTTCCTCTCAATTTCTATCCACATAATTATCTTCAAAGCTCTGCATTGGAAGCGTAAAAAAGCGTATTTTTATGTATTTTTGAGGGATTTTTTCGAATTTAATGGGTAGGGATTGCTCAAAAAATAATTTTTATAATGACCGAAATTGTAGATTAGGTGGTGAAAAATAATTATTGCTGGAAAATTTTTCTAGAAGACCGAAATTTTTGATGTGTGGGAGGGGGTGGGCCTGTATGTAACGGGGAGCGGGACGAAAATAGTCGTGATATCACTCACCGAATAGGAAATTTAATTCTGAATACTTTTGGTTATTTACAAATTTTACTCATTTTAGAAACTTTTCGGTAAAAATGAAAAAAACGTGATTTTTATGATTTTTTGAAATACTTTTTTCAAATTTGAGGGGCACCGGTGGCCCCAAATTGGATTTTCTATAGAAAGTAATTTGTAACTGAGATGTTGAGGGACAACTTCTTTGGGAAATTTTTTTCACTAGAACCCATAAGAGGAGCGCTACAGGCGTTTTTAAAAAAGGGGTGGATCTTCGGAAAAGGGGGAGGGGTAAAAAAAAAGGCATCTGGGCTAAATTTGTTTGTTGTAATGTCTAGAACGCGGATCAATCATAAAATTGCTTTTTACAGCTCAGTCGAGCGGATATGAAATTGAGACTTGACTACATACCATTATTTTGAAAATAAAATTGAGTAAATTTACTGAGCCCGAGCGAAGCGAGGGCAAAATTTTTTGGAGAAAAGAGCATTCAAAAGCTGAACTTTTTTCAGGCATCCATATCATCTTTCATCATCTCAAACAAAGTTGCCACTAGCGACGTTTCAAATATTAGTGATTTATTTTAGCTTTTGGCGGGTGAGTCTCAAAATTTGAAATGGGAAGGACGTTTTACTCAATATAAGGACTTCAGCCAATGTAAGGACCGGAAGGACTTGTTAGACACCCTGTCCCATCACATTGTATCATAAACGGACGATATCTTGAGGATGGTGATACTTGTCCTTTTCTATTGATACAACGAAGAAAACTAAAATAGCTACAAGGCGGTAAAAAATAGAAAAATACATGATTGTAAACAACACTCTACCTTGTACCTAAATTAAAATCTAATTTGAAATTTAAATCCAGACGACGCGACGACAGATACGAAGTGTTGTATAAATGTATACTCCTATGACGATAAACTGACGAAGGATGAATTGCAGCGAAATCGCAACGTATAATACAAATTTGCAACGGTATGAGCTATTTTCACGATCCAATACGCAGACACACGTTCGCTTTTGAAATTCACCAATACTTATGCGCATACTAACAATGGCATGGCGCAAACTAAGGCAACTTTTCCGATCCATTAGAAGTTACGAAGCCGAGCTCAGCCCGAGGATCTCAAGCAGAAAGGCGGGACGAGTCGAATGTATTAAAATATGTTGTGGGAAAACGACACATGTGCCGTCGAGATTCTAATACCGGGCGTAAGTCTGTAAGTTTCCGCGTACCATATAAACTTGCTGTACGCGCGGAGGCGACGAAAACTTTACATAAAGCCGAAAATAATACCATCGGCGGACGGATTTATTGTACAGCTTGTACATCGCAAACGATACGAGGACCAGCGAAACCGGCGACAAAAACGCTCCAACAAACGGCGAAATTCGAGTCCGCAATGTCCGCAGCCATCCCTCGACCTTCCACTCTCCACCATTAAAATTTTCGTTCTCGCTTCAGCCAACGAATCGTACAATTCGCCCCGAAGAATTTCCGTAATTACTACCGCCGCCGCAGCGCTGTTTCAATTTTAATTTCAAAACGACGCGAATTGTTTCCGAATAAAGTCCTAATTACCCGGCGATCTTCTCCTTCACCCCTTCCTTTCTGCGGCTTGCGAACGCGCTCGTGTCGACAACGGCGACGGCAATTTCCTGCCTGAAAATGTTTTCGCCAAGAAAACTGCGCCGTGTAAAATGAAATTCCCCCATACCCCTCTACTGTCCTTACCCGGCTCGTCTCGTCATCGAGAAATAACCGCGAGAAAGCCATTTAACTTTTTAATTTTAATACCCGAAACAAAGGAAGCGCGATAATTACGAAAAATAGTCGACGGTGGCGATGATGCGACGACGGTTCAAAACTTGAATTGGATTCAATTTTATTTCTTTTCATCCTCGATGGAATTGCAATTCGTCCATGTCGCTAGTTCGTTTTCCATTAATGAAATTTCCGAATCGAAATGCCAGACTTTTGGAGAATTTTTTCACGACTTTCAGTGAGATATGTTCAATTGTCCAACCCTCTCCTTCTCAATTCACTCTCGCAAAAAATTTTGTTCAAATTTCTTTTAAAATTTAAAACAATTCAAAACTGAATTTGAAAATTCTTGAGAGATTGAAAAAAAAAATTCTAAGAAAAATTCAGGCATCATAGCGAAATTTTTGAAGAAAAAAGTAACTTTTAGTAACATTTTTTGACCAAAAAGTAATCAAAAATTCAATTTTTTCTTTTTGGGGGGATTTTTTTTTACAGTTTTCTGGGGAGGGGGGGGGGGTCTTTTTTGTAGTTTTCTGCAAACATTTCAAAGATAAATCAACTGAGAAGGCGTGAATAATTTCATTTATAAAATTTCTTCGTCAAAACAAAAAATTGCCAAAAATTTATTTTTTTATTTTTTTCTTGAAGAGTTTTGAAAAATAGCAATTTCTACGTGAAATGGAAATGCGAAGAAAAAGTGACTTTTAAGGGGAAAAAGTAACCAAAATGACCTATTAGACGTGAAAAGTAACCAAAAGTGATTGAAGTCGAAAAAACTGACCAACACCCTAAAAAAGTACCTAACCCGCTATGATGTCTGAAAATGCTAAAGTTTCGAGTCAAATTTCGAACATTTTCAAGAGAGTCGTTTACTGCAAAAAGGTTTGTTTTTTCTTCATTAATTTTTTCCAGCTTCTGCTTCACTGATTCAAATTTGATCAGTCCGCACTCCCATGTACCTATATGAATATTTTTGGCTTGAATTTCTTATACGAATTCTTCAGAGGGTACTCAATGTATGGCGAAATTTTAAGAATGATTGAGCCATGAGTTTTGGTGTAATTGAATGAAAATCAAAATAGAGGTCTTGTTCGGACTTACACCGCATGTGAGGTTATTCCATCGATTGGGTAATTCCAAAAGTACGTAAAATTGGTATAAAAAAAATCATTCAAGCCAAAAATATCTATTGTGATCCGAGCTCCATACCAGCGCTCTAGCCTGACCCTTCCCCTAATTTTTTTTGTAATAAGATAAGGGGATCGATTGACGCGCGGGGAGGATTCAGATCAATTGAGTCAATATTTGAATTTGGTGACCTCAGTAAAAATCTATGTGCCACATGTTATTTTTATTTTTTACACACGTTTTTTTCAAAATTGGAGGTCTAGAGGGTACTGAAGGGTCGCATCCAAAAAAATAAGTAAATATACGAACTCAGCTCCTTCGATTTAGTAAAAATCGATGTTTATTTTCCTTTCAAATATTTTTGAATTTCGGTCAAAATTGAGAACTCCTGTGCCCTCCAAAAGTATCGAGATCCCATTTTGAAAATTTGCCGATTTAAAAAAGGATAAAAATGTCTCTTCGTTGAAATTTTTCAGATTTTCAAATAGTAGCCTTCATCTTTTGTACTTATCATGGAGCTTTCATCATAAAAGTTCAAAGATAATCGTTTTTGAATCTCCTATAAATTCTCTTTCAAATCTCGCAAACAGTTTCCCCCAAGTACAATCGAACTCGAGGTATGAGCCTTCAACATTGGGTAATTCAGCAAAAAATCGAAATTGCATAAAAATTACGAGACCCACCCTCCAGCCCTCTTGAGTGTAGAAGAGAAATGATGATGGTTATATAAATAGACCATCAAGGGAAACTCGTAAAAAAATTTGAACAAAATCGGAAGGCCTGACTTCATTTTTGATTCGAGTTATTGTAAAATGAACTTACACTAATCGCATAACTTCAGAAACGTTTAGAAAAACTTTTATAGTAAAAAAAAAAATTAAAATTATTTTTCAAGTAAAAACGTTAAATTCGTTTTATTCTGATTGCAATTACACTGAAATTTCTCACGCTGATTGTTTTTCAGTGTTTTAAAAAAAAATCGACTAACATCCTCTAAAATTCTGTGTTTTTTAAAGCCAATTTTCTGCGCATTTTAATATTTTTAGAAGAAATTCAGAATATTTGAAATATTTTCTCGAATTTCAATTCAAACGAGGAAATAATTCAGCAAGGAAAAAAAAACTAAATCTAGCAAGAGCAACTTTTCAGTTTTCAATCGCGCAGTTCTCACGAGTCAGCTCCCAACGACAACGCATAGAAACGAAGAGAAGTATACTCACTAGGGTGGTCCTCATTCATACTAGGTGAAAAATTTTTTTCGAAATTTTTATGGGACCCCCCGTAGATTGGTGCCATTCCATGAGAAAATCATCCACAAAAAATTTCAGCCCGATTGGTTCACCCCTCGCCTCGCACCATGACTATCTTTGACCAGGTTAGACTTACCGAGCGAGCATATAACTTTCCACCACGGTACGCGGTGCAATTCAACGTGTTCCCTCGCGCTAACACCTGTCTGGTGTTTCAGTAGTATAAGGACGAATAATTTGAATTAATGTTTTCTAATCACAATAATTTTTATTAGAAAACATTAATTCAAATTATTCGTCCTTTCACTACTGAAACACAAGACGGGTGTTAGCGCGAGGGGGCACGTTGAATTGCACCGCGTACCGTGGTGGAAAGTTATATGGTCGCTCGGTAAGTCTAACCTGGTCAAAGATGGTCATGGTGCGAGGGGAGGGGTGAAGCAATCGGGCTGAAATTTTTTGTGGATGATTTTCTCCTGGAATGGCACCAATCTACGGGGGGTCCCATAAAAATTTCGAAAAATTTTTTTCACCAAGTATAAATGAGGGCCACCCTAATACTCACAGGGTGACCGCAGAGCACAACGAAATATACTATAAAAGGAGTAAATTGAGTTTTACTTAATAACCAAATACACCCCTCGGCCTTCGGTTTTCCGCAATAGGCAGGTAGGTTAGAGGTATATTCACGACGACGTATAATACGCAACAACAAACGATGCAAAATGTACAATAAAGGACTCGGCTTATAATTTCATAATGTTGGCAGAGGTTATATAGAATGTAATATAGACCTAGCTCGACGTCGAAAATTTTAACAATGCTTCGTCGAGTGTTTGAAATACGTGTTTGCGGTGGTGGTACCAGTCCCAGATCTCGGTAGAAGTTTCTTTATGTAGTATTAAAGATGTTTTTTGAAAGATTGTCGTTCCTACATTTTCAAAGGAGTTTTTTTCTTCGTTTTACTACTTTTACAGTATGTAGGTCTAGGTACTTATTCTAAACATTTCAAGCGACACACTGAGAAAAATGTGAGGGAAATTTAAGGTAATAGATACATTAAATAAGGTAAATTTGCTTTAAGAGGAGCTTAAGAGAATGAGTAGGTACCTACATTAAATTTCACCATACCAATTAGTTCTAAGTAGGTAACAAAAACCAATTTGCAAAGTAAAATTTAATATACTCATTCCCTTAAGCTCCTCTTAAAGCAAATTTACCTTATTTAATGTATCTAGTACCTTAAATTTCCCTCACATTTTTCTCAGCGAGAAAATTTTTTATATGGGTTGAAGACTCAGAATTTTCGACAGCTTTCAATCCAAACAATGCAACTTGATTGGTGAACGTACTTGAATATGAGCTGACTTATGTAAAAAAATTAAAATTTTGACAAACTTTTGGCAGGTTAGGTTGATTTGAGTGGGAGACCTCCTAGAAAAAATCGGAGCCCTTTGGCCTTATGGAACATGAGGTTCAAATTTCAGATAATTTTTCTATACAACCTTTCAGTAAGAAAGCCAAAACCAGACTGAGTCGAGCTTGACGTTAACAGTGGGAGGGGCCACGCCCATAACCTGTTTTCCTCATTGACGGTACTTAATTCGGCATGAAAGTCTGACGTCACATTTACCACTACAACTGCATATTATCAGTTGTGTACTTTTTCAAAAGGGGGATTGCGAAAAAATTAACATTGCTTCTTATGGGAGGTCTATAGTTTTTCCAATTTTTTTCATTTCTGATGTGTGTAATTCTTTTTGTTTTTACAATTTTGACTAATTTGATAGCTTAACTCGTCAAAATTATCAAAAAATAAAAAATTCGACACATCAAAACTGAGAAAAATTGAAAAAACGATTGAACTCCCATAAGAATCAATGTTAATTTTTTCGTCGTTCCCCCTTTTGAAAAAGTACACAAATTGGTACATGAACTGATATTTGCATTGTGGTGGGGCGATGACGTCAAGACTTTGATGCCGAATTCGTGATACAAAGCATAGTGTCTGACATCTGATGGACTTCCATGCAACTGCTGCCTCAATGTTGCTGGTTGAGTTTTAACCAACAGGAGTAGAGAATTTTTTAGTAACATTTGGCTAAGTTTTGGTATCAGCTGATTAATTCAGATTGGAGGGGTGTTGGTTTATCACTACAGCATCATCTGTTTAACACCCGATACTAGCAAGTAGCAAACCTCGTGAATGCTGCATCACATCGCGAATAACATCTCAAAATAAATTTGACCCTCGTATTTTTTTCTGAAATGTGCTCATCTTTGATTAGTTTTCGATTTACACCAAAAATAAATTTTTTCATCTATTTTGAGATGTGGTGTCATTGCACTGGAGGTGTGATATGGACCAGGGGCTGGAACTGAAAATTTTCTATTATTCCTGTTCCAGTTATGATACCGGTCATGATATAGAAAATTTTAGTGGAACAGTTTCTGTTATGGTCGCCTTTTTACCATTCCTGTTCCCATTCCAGTCATGAAACTCAAAAATTACAGCCAAACTTATTTGCAGGAAGGATGATTTCTGTTCGTGTAATGCCTTTATGAAAAAATAATTGCATCACACAAAAAAAATTGTTTATCCCATAAGTAAGTGTAGACCTGTGTTAATTATGCCTAGATATAGAAATCTCACACATGCACACTTGGATTCTTAAATTTCCCTGTATATTCACTGTTTCAAACCATTCATTTAGACTAGCAGTCCACATTATACAGGGTGGTGCATTAACAACGTGACCGAACATTTCAATTACCACAATGGCAACCCTAAGGACCCAGCACACTTGATTCCACCAGAAATGGTAACACTGGTCTTTTCTAAAACACTTATAACCTCTGTTGTGGAAATCCGAATTAAATTTTACTTGTGTGAGTGTGCTGAGTGGGGAGAGAATCTGTTTTACATTTGAACATAAACATGTCATGTCCCTCATGTCTATCAAAAGAGCAAAATATTTTAATTTAACACATTTTATTCTGACCAGAGATGTGAGGTATTTTATTCACGTATAATATGGTTGTATTATAGGCGTATAATACTGTATAATACAAAATTAAATATCATATAATACGGCATTTCTAGTATTTTTGGTATTGTACTAAATTTTGATGAAAATCGCTCAAAAATCTGCATTTTGCTCAAAGAAATGTTGGAATTTTTGACAATTTCGCCATTCAAGTCTGAATAAATTACCATTAAAATACTGTATTATAAGTATAATACTACCTTATTATACCAAAAAATAAAATACTGTATTTTTACATCTCTGATTCTGACTTCACTGGACTTTTTTTTGATGGGACTACCTAAAAGATTGAATTTTTACAACTGTTCCTCAAAATTTGGATGATCTAGGTGCCAGAATTACAGGAGAAATTAGGTAACAATATTAGTGTGGTAACTTCAAGATAAGTTTTTCATTTTTTTTGTCACATAAATGTTGTATTAATGCTCATGGATGTCAATTTCAACACTTCTCTTGACTTTTTTTTTCACTTTTCAATCTATATCCCAACATTTTTTTAAAAAAGTAAATTTTTATTCATGGGTTGGATTTTGTCAGAACATGGTTGCATTGTTTATGCCTAGTGTTGAAGAACTATCGATAGTATTTCGATAGTATCGATAGTGATGACTATCAATAGACTATTGATAGTGAAATTTCGCTATCGATATATTGGAACAGTGTTGCTTTTTTGAGATAGGTAGGTTCGAGTAATTGAGTATAAAACTTGAAAAGTAACATCATGTTCAGGTCAATTTTTAATCTTCCTCACACCTGGAAATTATTCCTTGGGTTTTCAAATATATTTCCATTGTTAAAAGCCATTCTTGCTCATGAACAACAAAATTTCTTGCATGAAAAAATAAACGACTCATTCCTGCTCATGCCTGAATATTTCCCTCGGTAATTTCATTGTATGTATAGTTGAAAAATCCGATGGAATTTCCTAAGCCTATTTGATTTCAAAGATTATACTTTCAATGTGAATAGAAGAGAAATAAAGTTGGCCCGAGCGAATCGAGGGCAAAAATTTTTGAAGACCTTAAATTCAAAATGCCATAAAACAATGTTTTAAATTAATTAACTTGAATAAAAAATCGGCCAACTTTTCTCAAAAATTATTTAAGAAGAAATAAACAGGACCGAGCGCAGCGAGGCTGAAGCTTTTAAAAAATTTGATTTACAAACCTCGAAAATGAGTTTTAATGAGAAATAATTTGATAAAATTAGTTAGAATAATTTTGAGGAAAAATACAAAAAAAAATCATTTTTATAGGATTTAGAGTGTTTTGAAATTATCGAAGAAAAAATTCAATAAGACCGAGCGCAGCGAGGCCAAAATTTTTGAAAAATGTTGCTTTGAGAGTAAGTAATTTAAGAGTTGGATTGTAATTTCACTAATTTCTGAAAGAGGACAGTAAACTTGAAATTTTAAAGAGGGTCAGTTTTTCATTACTTATGCTGCAAAATTTCCAAACGTTTTTTTAATTTGCCAAAATTTCTAAGATTTTGCCGAATTACTTGAAATCTTCCACTTAAAAAAATTCAACCGATAGTATCGATAGTTACCAATAGCTGCTTAACAATATATCGAAACTATCGATAGTCCGAACTATCGATAGTTCTTCAACAGTATTAATGCCTCACCCTCAGAGATGTAAGGTATTTTATTCACGTATAATACAGCTGTATAAAACGCGTATAATACGTGTTCAAAGAAATTTCGAAAAAATTAAACATTTTATTCAAGTTTGAGACTTTTTTAATAATAATTTTGTAATTTTCGGTATTTTACCCCATTTTTATGTGCTCATTTGCTCTGTGCATGCGCACAGTGGAAAAATAGGGTTGGAGTGGGAGTTTGAGTCAGAATAAATTACCATTAAAATACGGTATAATACAATATTATATGTATAATACTGAAAAAATAAAATACCGTATTTTTACATCTCTGCTCACCCTGTACAATGTTGATGATTCTCTCACTTGACCATACTGGTGTGACATTGCCAAATTGTGTCTAATCCAACCAACAGGTAGACAATTATAGCACATAGAAATCATTGGAAGCTTCAAAGGGGTATAAAACCAGTATTTGTGCTGGTCTGAAATTGATGGTACCTATTTTTCCAAAATTTTCAGTTCACAAAAAAGAACTGCATTTAGAAATGGGAACAAAGAATGGATATAACCTTATTTTAACGATGAACAAAATCAAAAAAAGAACTGAAACCTAAAAAATGAAGGAACAGAACCAGAACTGAAAGTATGGAACAAAAAATTCCGTTCTTTGAAATCCAAACCAGAATGAAAAATTAAACGTAGAAAAACCAGAAACAAAATGAGAACAAGAAATAGAAAATTATGTTCCTTTTCACTCTAATTCTTACTTTTGTTTCAATTCAAGTAAATTTAATTTCTTAAAGAGTGAAGTGAAAATTTGTTTTTAATTTCAAATTAAATGAAATTTAATAAATGTTAGGGAACAAAAAACACAAAAAACCAAAAAGAAAAAAAAGAACAGTTTTGGAACATAGATAACCTAAAATAAAAACAATGAGAAGATCAGAAATAGAACTGAAACAAAGATCTTAAAAATGAAAACAACAGAACAGAAACAAAAATGGTAACAAAAATGTTAAGAACAAAACGTAAAACTGAGAACAAAATTGTGTTTTGGAACAGAACCAAACGGAAACCAAATACTACCGTTCTAACAACACTGAAAATTTTTGATGACAGTGCTGCCAATTGCTATGTTGGGGACCATACCCAATAGGTTGAAGACCACGCCCAAGAAGGAAGGACCTAATAGAATAGATTCCACGCCCCACAGACAGGGATATAACTAGATCTAGAACTAGATAAGGATTGAGTAGTGATCCAACCACACTCTGAAGAAGTCAAGTGCAATCTTGACGAAATATTCTTTAAATCTGGCTTAAAACCAGTTTTTCTCTTACTACTTACAAGCATAATTAGCCGAATTGGTTTCAACTTTTAATTTTCAAAAAATTCAAGTTGCTCATTCACAGGTCCGAAAACTCGCTCAATAACGTTTTTGCCCATAATTATTCATTATAATTAATTTTTAGAAACGTTTTGTACCAGTGCCTGAAATATCATAAAAATTGAGCAAGTCGTAGTGCAGTCAGCAGTATTTTGAAAAATATGTACATCCGCATCACAGCTCGGCTATTTTATCGCGTTCCATTACCGTAAGGGTAGATTTGATGGCCACAATAGGGCCATTTTTGCGGCGGAAATATATTTTAATTTATGAAAATTGCGACGGGCACGGGCTCTCGCTATAATTGATTCGTCGAATGAAAACCATATAGTATGTGTACGCGGATAGCGAGCGAGCAAATTAGCAAAATTCCATTTACGATATCGCCAGGCGAATAATTCGCCAAATTAGGGATCCTTTCGCATATACGAATTACCAGAGTATCTATACATCGAGAATAGCGAAAAAGAACCGCGGTAGGGGGAAGGAAAAGGTAGGTAATCCTTGCAAAAAAAAAGAACGTCCCGGACTGTCCGGAAATTTGGAACCCATTGGATTTCGCGGATTGAGGCGAAGGGTGCGGTAACACGTGCGCCAAGCACGAAGCTTAATAATAACACAATACTAAATGATATTACACCTCGGTGAGCCAATTTGAATAATGAAAACTAAATCATGGTTTGACCAAGCCGCGTTCGTTGTGTGTAGAACTGTGCATTTGTCGACCCTTCTACCCAGTCCGACACCATCGGTCCGGCGAGCTGAGGTTAGAATAATCAATGTCTTAATGAAATTGTTATTCTCGCAGGGTTTAGATATTCCGCCTAGCCTCTCGGATCCCTGATTAGCTTCGTTTTCAATCGAATTGCATTGGATTGGCAATTTTAGTGGTGGCAGCGGAAAAATCTAATTATTCGCCGGAGTCGTCGGTCTGATTTTTTTTTCGAACCGCGATGAAAACAATTTAGTGGCCGCAGCCCTTTTCCCATTCAATCTCTGTCATCCTGTTCTCACAAAATTAGCTCGAATAGCCTATGCCTCTAATCCTCATTTTCGCTCTCTTTCATTATTTCAGGGAGCAGAAAAAGGTCTTATTTTTTAATAAATTGAATGAAAACATTAAGAAAAAAAAGAAAAATTATTTCATCGGAAAAAGTCTTACAAAGTCTAAAAATTCAGAAATTGAATTTATCAATTTTTTCCAGTGTTTTTTTTTCAAATTGAAAATTAACAATTCTTACCCTTTTTGACCCCCCCCCCCCCCCCCCAATCACACACAAAAAAACTGGAAAATGTGTGTCATTTAAAAAAAAAAATTGAATCAATGGAAGGCGAATGAGAATTTCTTTCTTGACTGACATTTGATGCCAGATAAAAGTGACCGAGGGGCGAATGAGTTGACATTTTTTTCTGTTTCGGAATATTCAAATTTTCAGGAAGGAAGAGTGTCACTTCTCTTTGAGAATTTTCCATTACTTTTTAAATTTTCAAATAATATGTACTTGAAAGAAAAAAACCAATTGATGAAAATTTTGATCATTAGTTTTTGTATCAAAAATTTTTCAAGCCAGTATCTATATAATTTTTATAACTATTCATCTCAACCTCTCGAACGAAACGAGGGTTAAAAATTGAAAAATCGAGATTTTCGGAAACAAAAAACGCGGATTCCTAATTTTTCAATACATCGAGTCACTTTTTCCCATTGCAATCAAATAAAGTAATTGAATTTATTGGCCCCACGCGAAGTGAGAGCGAAAATTTTGTCTAATTTTCTTCTTGTGTTTTCAACTAAAAAAACAAAGTAAGATTTCTTTTTTTTACTCAAACTCACTTTTTCATATAAATATTTTTTTCAATTTTGAGCAAAAAAGTTGCATAGGTTAAAGACTTAAAGTTGCTGCATCTAAAAATTCATTTTTTTTAAATAATAGGTACCTAATATCTAAACATAAAAAAGTAATGGCTGTTCAAGATAATAAACTTTCTCATTGACAAAATTTGCCATTAGAAATTTTAAAATCGTAGGTATCGTTTACACGTAAAACTTTAAGAAATATTTCGAAATTTCTACACAAATTGCATCCATCTGAATGTTTAATTTTAAAAATGTGTTTTATTTCTAGTCCATTCGTAAAGTACTTTAAAGAAGGAGAACCAAAAGAGGTAAAAATTATCAAAATCACACCTTTTTTGAAAATAAATTTGTTTTGGGTGCCCATAGCTCCTGTTGTACTGACCAAAGCGAGGCAAAAATTTGCATAAACGAATTTGAACTCAAAATGTACTGTTTGTAATTTGAATTTTGTATCAAATTTTATCACAATAACAACCAAGTAAATTGAATTTTCTTACCGTATCAATCGTTGCATTAGAGAATTCTGAAGTCGAAGGAATCTGAAAACAAAAAATTATACAAACGTTGAGTTATTTTGAAAAAATGAGCTTCAATGTACAAAAAATACCTATAGTGAATGTTCATGCGAATTTTTCAAAAATGATACTACTTTGGGAAACCTCAGCTCCACTTTTAGGATCAGGGAGCTCTTAAAATATCTCCCAAGTTTTAAACTCAGAAAGGTATCTTTAAAAAAAAAAAAAAAAACTAGAAAAATCAAACAATCTGATTTTTTCTGACCCACCCAAAATACATTTACACACTTTTCTCCACTCAGCACACCAGCAAGTACGTAGCACCACTTTCCTACAAAAAAATATCGCTACCTGCGAATAACAAATGGAAAAAACTCGTCATTGTCGCGACAATATTTTCACGCTCGCTTTAACACGCACACATATATGACCCTGTCGTCGTCTTCGCAATACTTTCTCGAGTTATAAGCACGGAGACGAGATTTTTATTAAAAAAATTCTGGGTACTTTGGCGCGTAATATCGACGAACAGCCAAATATGAACGTTACGGTGTTTGAAGTTTTTATATCGATAGTACCTACATAGGTACTACGAATAGATTCTCTTTCGAAATTGGAAATTTCGCGCCAAAGTAGTTTCTCTTTACTATTCGTGTCGTGAAAAAATATGCGCGGATGATAAATCCGTCTAAGAGAGAAATACTTACGATGAGAAATCGCACACAGATGTGAGTATTTATAGATAAAATACTCGCATCTCGACGATGACGATAAATTAATCCTAGATTTCGAATCAGCATCTTTAAAAGACTCGAAATCAATACGTGTGATGACATTTTTTCATATTTACTTTCCTATTATTTTCCTCATTCTCAAAACGCACCACTAAAAGTTGGAAAAAATGAAGCATTTTTCCTCCTTATTGCTGAAAAATTGATCGTAAACCAAAAAAAAAAAAATGCTCGATTGCTTAGTGCTTACTGCTTACCTAAATATTATTGCACTTTAAAAATTTGAAAAATTTCAAGCCTTCGTTTGAAAAATTTGAAAAATTTTCGACTCGAAAAACTCGTTACCTCTTTCAGGAACTTTTTGGAAGAACCAATGCAACCTGTCTAAAAAAATCAAATGGAAATGCAGGACACTTGCAAGACACTTAGCAGAACATTTTCGAACATTTTACGATTTTTTGGGAGGGGATGGCAGGCATATTTCTCCAAAACTTCTAAAAAAGTGACTTTAGTGACCTTTTGGAAATGAAAAAGTGACCACAAAAGTGACTTCATGAATGAAAGTGACCGAAAAGTGACCATTTTTTCTTGAATTTTGATGCTTCTTGGATCAAAAGAAAAAAATTTTCTCAATCATTCTCAATTTTTACCAATTTTTCTAAGCTTCTGGCCAAAAAATGTTCGAGACTTGTCAAAAGAATTCTTATTTAGTTTTGGTCGTAATACTGTAATGCCACCAAAATGTAATAATATAATTATGCAACTTTTTTCAGGGAAAAAATAATTTTTTAATGATTTTTTCAATTTTTTCAATTTTTGGTCGGGGAAAGTTACAAAAAGTGACCTTTTTGATGAAAAAAGCGATCAAGTCACTAAAAAGTGACCAAAGAAATATGCCTGGGATGGAGAAGGGGGTCAAAAATTTTCTTTTCCATTTCAGTTTTTCGTTGTTTAAATTTTTCAAACTTTGAAGGGATGGGAAAATCATTCCCTCCCCCTTCTTATTGTTACTCCCTTTCGCCTTCTCCTTACCAGGATTTCGCTCAGTTTAAAAATACCGATTATTTTAGGAAAAAAAGGAATTCTTGAGCCTATGAGCGAAGTGAAGAGGGCAAAAAAATGGGCACAAAACGAGTTTTGAAACCTAAAATTTAATGTTTGTTGCCCAAATTTCAGTCGTTAGGAAGAAATTAAGACTTCCAAATCTCCTCCTAACTCACTTTATTTCTGCACCTAGCTGTCTATTCATTAGGAAATGAAAAGGTACTTCTTTTCATCTTTCGCTTTCAATACAACTTTTGTTGTGGAAGTGAACGCGTACTCGAACGAAGCGACTGGGAAATTCTCAAAAAATTGAGGATTCCAAGCATCAAAATGTTTAAATGTCTGATTTTCAAAAAAAAAAAAAAAAAAAAAACTCTTTTAGAATACATAAGTATGTTTAGGCATGGATGCGAGTATTTTTCTCTCGTACCTACAAGATTGTGAGATAAGGAGATAATTGTAATTTTATTTATAGCTCGTTTGTCTACGTTTTAGGCACGTGATATCGAATGCATTATACAATGTACCTCTACCTACCTACCTACTCCTACACAAAGAAGTTTGAAATTTCAGGCATCGGACCGAAATTTCGAAAAAAAATAGTAACTTTAGTAACTTTTTTTCTGAAAAAAGTAACATATTTTTTGTGAAAAAGTAACCAATTTTTCGTGAAAAAGTAGACAATTTTTCAATTTTTCGCCTTTAAAAAATTATTAATACCCCCTCCTCCCCATTTTTTTTCAAACTTGTTTTTTTCTCTGTAATTTTACTACCGAAGAGAGAGAAAAAAATTTCATCTAAGAATGAGTTTTATCAGTGGCGTAGCCAGGAATTTCTCATGGGGTGAGTCAGAATTTTCATGGAACTTTCATAAATTTTTGGAAAGTTCTAAGTTTACTTCCATGCCAATTATTTTGGCCTCAAAACTCCAAAATAATAAGAAATCTAAGCAGTAGGCGTCAAAATTTGTCTTTGGAGAGTACAAAATTGCCATGTATAATTTATTTAATCGTGATTTTGTTCATGCCCGAGCGAAGCGAGGGCGAAACTTCGAAAAAATTGGATTTTCAATGCCTAAAACAGGCATTGGAAACCATTTTTTTCGTATAATTGCCTCAAATAATTTATTAAACTGTGATTTTGTTCATGCCCGAGCGAAGCGAGGGCGAAGATTTGAAAAATTTAATTTTGTATGTCCAAAAAAGACATTTTGCATGTAAATTTTATGATTTCGTTTTGCCATTTTTTTTTGCGAGTTGAGCGAAAAAAGTAACTTTGGAGCTGAAAAAGTAACTAAAGTAACTTTTTAGCCAAAAAAGTAACCAAAAGTAACCGAGCTTGAAAAAAGTAACCAAGTTACTTTAAAGCAGTGATGGGCCGCTCAGCGCTCATGAGCGTGCGCTCACGAACGCTCAAGGGTTTTTGAGTGAGCGTGAGCGGAGCGGAGCGTAAAATTTTGTTTCAGGAGCGGAGCGTGAGCGGAGCGCAAAATTTTATACTGAGCGCTATGAGCGTAACGCTCAGCTCCGCTCAAAAAAAAATAAAAAAAAGTATTTTTCATAAAAAAAATTAAAATTTGAAATCGTAGAAATCGGAAATCATACTTTTTTTCCTTTTGATTTGAATTTCAAACCATTTTATTTACTTAATTGATATTGATAGTATCCGATATCGCGATATTTATGATATTATGGACAACAAGTCCAAGCAAGAACAACATGAATTTAGGTCTGAGCGCATGTTGAGCGCGAGTGGTCTGAGCGCAAAAAAACCATTGAGCGGAGCGTGAGCGTGAAAACTCCCCATTGAGCGGAGCGCGAGCGCGGAAAAAAAATCATTGAGCGGAGCGTTGGAATTATCCATGAGCGTGAGCGGAGCGTGAGCGCAGAAAACCTTGAGCGGCCCATCACTGCTTTAAAGTAACCGCCATCCGACGCCTGAAATTTTGAAATTTTGAAAAAGATTATAGAAATGGATAAACCCGGCTGTAGGTGAGTTGATTCCCAAAGAAATATTCATGTAAAAAGGAACGAATTTATTCACATTTCTTCTCGGGCTATGTACGAGTTGATTCCTACTTTTTCTCAAAAATTTATTCCAACCATGAATTTTTGGCTCAAAATTTGATTTTTTTCAAATGATAACTCCAATTTTTTTAAAATTATTTTCAACTCTTAATTTTTTTCTCAAGTATTTTCTACGCAAAAAATTTTTTCAATCTAAAATTTTCTCAAATTTTTCCATGTTTATACTTATTTGTAATTTAATTGTTTTCAACCTTGAAATTTTTTCCCATTTTAAATTTCTTTGTATTTTTTTCAAACTTCCAATGTTTATTTTCAATTTTTCTCAACTTTCAAATTATTTCCATGGAATTTAAAAACAGAATTTTAGAATTTAAAGTTGGTACTTGAAAATTTTGAACAAGTTTTAAATTGGATAAAAATATTGAATTGAAAAAAACGGAAAAAATATTAAATTTAGAAAAATTCAAGAGGGCTTTGAAATTGCAAAATGTTTTGAGAAAAAAATTGAAGTTGAAACAAATTTAAAATTTTGTAGAACCAATTTTTAAAGTCTGAAACAAATGATTTTGAAAAAAAAAACATGTCAAGATAAATCAATTCTGAGAAAATTTCAGGTTGAAAAAAAACTGAAGAAAATACAAGGGATTGAAAAAAGTTGGATAAAATTTGAAGTTGACTTATGAGCAAAAAATTCACAGTTGAAAAAAAAATAAACTAGAAAAAACATATTAGAAATACATTTTCGTGGTACATATCAACTGGGTAACGCCAACAGCCGAAAGAGGCTCGGAATCAACTCGTATAGACTACATACCCTGAGAAAAAAATGGGAATCAGTTGCCACATTTCTGAATTTAGGGAATCAACTCACCAACTCCCAAATTTACCAAGCCCAGACGAAACGAGGACGAAAATTTTTACCAAACAAAAGTATTCAAACATGAAAAAAATTTCAAACTTTGATTGAAAAAAAAGAAAAAAAAACAGTACTTTTTCAAATTTTGGACAAAATGCAGGACATAAGGCTATACAAGCAAAATACAGGACAAAATAAGGACTTCCTGAACTGTTAGACACCTTGCAATGTCTGATTTATATTAAAAGCAACCAAATAACAATTTCAGAGTATTGCTAACTAGCTCAAAATTGACTCTTCGTGACAAGTCTTCGAATCTGTCATTCGATCATTGTCGAATTGATCTTCCTCCCGTTATCATCTTCCTCACTTCACAAACTGATTGCTCAGCTCTTCGTACAAATCTCGTAGCGTGGTGGTTTCGCAAAAAATCCAGATTACCAGAATTTTCGTATGACTCAGCACAGCATCGAAAGAAGGAGTATTTACGCTCGAAAGCTCTCACAACGAAACGCTAATACTACATGGAATATACGTACTTTGTACTTCCATCAGACATTTTACATCGTATTCGACGATTGTTTTCAACTTAAAGCCGGATTTGCAGTTTAAAAATTCATTACCCACGTTATACGTTGGTAAAATGGGAAAGAACGGGGAGAAGAAAGTTTATAAAACCGAATAGTTTATCAAACTCGTCGCTACCGCCGGGTAAACTTCATCATGTAAAATATTTCGTCAAATGAAAATTGAAATCGTTTCGCGTACAGTGACCGATTCCGGACGCGACGGGAGGACGGTGCTTAAAATATTAATTTCATTAACGATTCAAAGCTCTCCGACGAGGAGTATAATTCGGTTATTTAATCGTGTCTCGAAGTTATTATACGTCGTCGTACTGTAATTTAGTAATCAAACGGTTAAGAAGAAATCCTATTTCATCGTCGAGTGGGTGCTCGCAAAATCATCCTCGTGTGGTTGGTGCGGTTGCGGCGGGCGACGCGACGACGGTTTTGAAAGAAACCAAGGAAGAGGAAATACGCAAAAGCTGCAGCCAAAAGGATTCGTCCGCTGTCCCGGAGAACTATACCTATTCGTATACCGGCTAAATTGACCGCAATCATCGTATCGTGCTGAATTTGTTGAGCCGAAGCCATCGCCGCGTAATGATACAAAGAGAGAATTGAAATAGGAATAAACTGAAATTTCGCGGTATTAGCGGTTAGAAAAGGTCGGACTTTGTATTCGTATGGATACATTTAGTACCTCGACGTACATATCTCGTTATAGCGTATTTAAAACTCGACGAAATCATATTCCGCGTGTGGTATATTTTTAACCAGCTCAGTCAGCGTATTTTTGTAATCTCGTTTTGAGTTTTGCCAAAGGAGGGGAGGAGGGTGGGGGGGTCGTACGAATTAAGCTCGGTAACGAGCCTTTTGCGCGACGAGCAGATGCGAGAAACCGTAGAATATGAAATTTGTTACAATTCTTCGTTAATTCTTTCTCCGGCAAATGTATGCAAATTGAAATCAATTTTCCGCTACTTCGGAATTTAATTTCGCGACAGAAGTTTTCCAACTTTTAATTTCGTCTGGTTCTTTTTTTCTTTTACTATTTCACTCGTTCTCTATTTTTGTAAATTAGACAATTCGAGAACAGATTTCGAGGCGCAGTGGGAGTTCGTCGATCGGAATAATAGTAACGAAAGGCGTTTGTATTACTGATGATGAAAAACCGAAAATTCTACGATGCTAAATTTTCTTCGCATGCAAATGCGAGTCCCTCTTTCGCGTAGTTCTTGCAGCGTAGCGTTCATTTTAGCTTGGAAGTGATTCGAAAATCGACTTTCCCTTCCTTGGAAACCTCGGAAGCCAAATTTTTATCAACCATTTTCTGCGAGGTATCTACTATTTGAGGAAAACAAAATTCTGTACCTTTTTCGAGATTTTTTCGTAAGTCATATTTTCAAATGTTGCATTTCGTAGCACATCTTGTATTACTATTTCGTATACAAATTTGTTTTGAAAATTTGTTGATAGGTAAATAAGAAAAATTTATGGGTAAAATTTGGAAGGAAAGGGGGTTGCTAGAAACTACTCTTTCTCAAAAAATTATATTCTTGTTCGAATTCGAGCAATATATTTGAAGTGGTTTCTTTGTGAGAAGAAATTTTTTATACTTAATTTCTTAATCTTGAAATGAAAATTTTTTCAAATTTTCTGAAAATTATTTTGTACTTAAGAAGAGAGAATTGCATTCCCAGACATTCCAGCCAAAATTTGAAAAAAGAAAAGTAACTTTAGGAACCTCTGACAGTCGGAAAAGTAACCAAAAAAGTAACCTTTTTTAAAATTTTAATTCATGATTTCACCTAGAAAATGTAAAAAAATTACTCGAATTTTTACTTGGAGGGTTCGTAATAATAAAATGCCATGGTATACTTTTTTCAAATCCTTTTTGTAAACCAATTTTTGATTTTTTTTAAAGAAAGTTTTTTTTAAATAATTTTTTTAAACAGAAGCCAAAAAGTTGATTTTTTGCTCAATTTTTTGAAAAAAGTAACTTTTTTGAATGAAAAGTAACCAATAGTAACTTTTGAGTACAAAAAGTAACTAATAGTGACTTTCCTTGAAAAAAGTAACAAAGTTACTTCAAAAGTAACCTACTGGGATGCCTGCATTCCCATTTCTTAAGAAACGACCAGAAACGACCAATTTACTATATTATTTTAAAAATTCAAGAAATAGTCGTTTTTCGTCGAGTATCAAGAAATGACCAATTTGCTAAGTATTTCCAGACATGGCTGTGTTTCGTCGTTTTCCAAGAAATGACCGAAAAAACATCGTATTCTATTTTCAAAAAATTGTCGTTTTTTAAAAACGACCAAAACCTGTCTTTTTTCTATTTTAGGAAATTGTAATTTTTCGTCGTTTTTCAATAAAAATGACTAGAAACAACCATTTTGCTATTTTAGAAAATGATTGTTTTTTTCATTTTCAAAAAACGACCAAAAAACGATCAAAAACGATCAATTTGCTGTTTCGGAAAATAGTCGTTTTTCATCGTTTTTCACGAAACAATCAAAAACGACAATTTGTTTACTTTAGAAATCAGCTTTTTTCGTCTCTTTTCAACAAAAGACGCAATACTATCTACTTTCAATGTTAAAAATTGGTAGTTTCTGATCATTTCTTAAAAAACGACGGAAATTCTTTTAACACTGCAAAATGGTCGTTTTTTGAAAAATGACCATATTTTCGTAGACACAATCAGAAAAGCACGCCTTAATTTTTAAGGGTGTCCATAATATCTCAGAAATGATTTTCCCTGACTTCTCCAGGTTTTCTAGAGACCTTTTAAATATGTTATTACTGATGGATGGAGAAGGGGTGGGTTTTTCGCGTGATGAAATTGTGCAGAAAAATAATTTAAAATTCAATTTTTTTTCAAAAATCATTCGTTCTGATGAGATTTTTAGACGCTCCCTTTTCCAGCCACAAAAACGACTTAAATTCAATTCTGAAAATTTTTGACGTCACCTCCCTCTCAACTCGGTACAAAAACTTGAGACCTTGAATTTATAACAGAAAAAATTTCAAACATAAAAAGGAAAAACTTTGGTGTCAACCAAATCGTGAGACTAAAAGTTCGGATATTTCAGTCTGAAAATTCAAAAATCTCTTCACAATTCAACCCCCCCCCCCCCAAAGCACGTACCTCAAATTTATAAATTTTACGAAAGTCCCTAATACAGTATTTTCAGATTGGCCCAGTAAATAATGGATCGATGAGGAGTAAAAATCAATTATTTTGATGAGATAAACAAATGCGATGAGCCCGATCGAGGCGAGAGCGAAAATTTTTGCAAAAAAAGACCTTCAAAACTTGAAAATTTATCACTTCACACCCCAGTAAAGTTTCCCAAAATATCACCAAAAAAATACAAATTTTCTTCCATTCCCTTCTTTTCTTTTTAAAAATCGTGATCAGGCACGTCATGGTACTCCTTTCTCATCACATTTTATCAAAAAATACGTGTTCAAAAAAACAACTCTACAAAGAATTTTTTTTGAAAATTCAATGATTCAATAGACAAAAATGTGTGTTAAAAAATATCAATTGTCTTGTATGTACATTATGGTCAACAAAAAATGATACATACAAAAATCAATTTAAACAATTTGGCCTGAGCGGAGCGAGGGAATTTTTTTTTGAAAAATTTATAATAAAATTAGTCCAGAAACTTCTGATTATTTATTCTTCTTCTGGATTTTTACAAAATTCCAGCGGAAATGCCCGAAATTTCAAAATTCTCTGACTTTTCCAGACGGTCAAAATTCCCTGACTTTTCCAGGTTTTCCCGAAAACGGACACCCTGTTTTTTCTCATTAATTAGCGCTCGCAGAGATCAAAATTATTGCAGAACGAAGAAAATATTTATGGTCGTATTTTTTTTCAAACATAACTGTGTCTGTTCACGAAAAAAGGGATCTTAAGAGTCATTTTACCAGGCAGTAAAACCTTAAAAAATTGATCCCTTCTCTGAGTTTTCAAGGATGTAAAACTAGGTCTTAAAACAACATTTCGTACAAGAACTTCTTTAGGTAAGTTTTATTGCAAAACAATTCGTTTATTTTCAAAAACCTGTTTTTACCTCTAAGGTCCCCTTTTTCGTGAACGGTCACTACTCTCTCATTTCGAATCAGTGAAAAATCACTGATAAACAGTCAGAATTGCAGCACAGGAAAAATCAGTGAAATTCACTGATTTTCAGTGATTTTTCACTGATGATTCAAAGAATTTCACAGATTTTGCAGTGAATTTCATAAATATCACTTAGTTTACAGTGAATTTTCACTGATTTCCAGTGATTTTCTTTCACTGATTTGTTTTCAGTGAAAAAATTTTCACTGATTTTCTCCTGTGCTGCAATTCTGACTGTTTCTCAGTGATTTTCGGTAATTTTCACTAATTTATAATTGAGAGAGTAATGTACTTATTTTCATCAATAATTGAGGGTATTCCTTTAAGAATAAAAAAAAAAATAGCAAGATTCTAAAATTTTGATTTTTTAATAAAAAAAATTATACTTTTGAATTAATGTACATCTAAATTTATTTTTTTTAACGTGAATTTTTTCCAATTTTTTACTGAAACATGAAAAAAATTGGCTAAAAATTTTATTTTCCTAAAAATGAAGGTAAAATGTATCTACACCTATCTAATTACAGAGATCAACGAATATTTTTCTCCAATTTAAAATTAATTTTGGAACGTTAAATTTTTTATCAGTTTTTCAAAATTTTTGTAATATAGGTCGTCATTTCAGAGGGATGGATGAAATTAAGGGCTGAGTGAGGGAAGGGGAATTAATTTTTAAAGTATACCTTGTCATATCCTCGAACGCTTTTAGTTACAAATATTTTACAAAACTATCAAAAGTGCCTTAACCTAGACGATATACTCTCAAAACAGTGCCAGTCTTGAAAATCGTCATTTCACACATTAATTTTTTTTCTCAACCATCATCAACTAATATTACTTACGAAAAATTACACGCATACCTACTTTTCTCAAGCATTCTCGACTCTTCTTTACCCTCTATCAACGAGAGAAACATGCTCGATTTTGTTTTTCAACTAACTGTGAGTCTCATTTTACACCTCAACGCGAGAATACCTTCGCTTTCCTGCCATCACATCCATTTTTCGAGTATCCAAGAGAATCTGATATACCAGCACTTCAACAAATTATGCACCATTCTCCAACACGGTCATCCTTTTCAATACTATTTTCCATCAAAAAATCCATCAATTTGACTTCCAATTCAAAACCAATCCAATAAAAGATCATAGGAAACCAGTCGACATTCGCTGGCAATATCCAGCCAAAGAGGCAAAACAAAACTTTCGGGAGTAAAAACCGCACCACGAAGGAAAATAGGCCGACGACGAAGAGGCAGAAAAAAAGCAAACTTCAGCTCGCTCCTAACACGTTAACTTCTGCACGGTTTCCGTTTTCGATAAAGTTTCGCCGCTTAAAGCCTCCGTACGCTCGAGAATAAAGCTGCGATCGAGAATTCCAACGTTTTCTTCGTCTCCTGCCCCCACATACTCGACAAAGTACGCACACTTTACTTGGCAACAATAGAGCGTTAAATTTCATCAACTATACAACCTCGTACTTGGAATTTGTTTTGGTTTAAGGGCGAATTACCTACTATTGACGTGTAATGAGCCATTGACTCGGTCAAGCGTTCTAATTAGCCGCGTTTTCCATAATTTTCTCAAGTGCTCGAACGCCCCAGAGTTAAACTTCATCGTATACTTGGAGTTCCCATAAAATGCCAGCAAGAATTTGAAGGGATGGAATTTCATCACCAGCGACGTGTATATGTAGTTATCGATATCAAAAATTAGCTATGACCCTTTGAGTCGTTGGCTTTTTTCATCTTTCCTATTTCTACATCGTACACGAACCTTTCTCCATGATGCCCCACGATTCCCCACCTTTGGTACTCTTTCCACGGTGAAAGAGCTGGCGGTCATTCTCTCCCGTAGTAATTTTTTTCTCAACTCATCTCTTTTACTATACCCGAGTATAATAGGAATTTAAAAATTCTTCCCAACCTTTCAAACTCACTTCCCTGCTCATGCACCGTCGTTGGATAGATTTTACAATACGTATTATACATATTTTCGTATTCGGTTTTTTTCTCTGTCGAAGTAACAACCCCCATACGCACGTAGTTCTTTACGTAAAAACAAATAGAATTTTTTTTCGTTCGAAAGAAGGCACGCGGGGGTCCGGGGAAAATGGCAAGAAAAGGAAAAATCGCTCCCAGGCGTAACCGCGTCTACTATTGTACGTTTCATTTACATTAAAGCGCACATATTTCCGTTATGAACATAGCATTTCCATTTAAAATCTTTCCTCGGGTTATGAACCCGCAATCTTTACATATACCATTTCGCTTAGGTACTCTACGGTGGTGTGGGATGGGACACAGCTAATACAGCTATCAAATTGCAAACTGATAACAATACGCCAAATCATCTTGGCGAATTATCGATTTTCAAATATAAAATTTTTCCAAAACACAATTTCCTTATTTTTTTTATTTTTTTTTGTGAAACCCCTCCACTGAAATAGCTTTTAGCATAGAGACAATTTTTTTTTTACTTTTATATGGAAAGGAAGGCCGAATTGTATGCAAACAGAATTGACGATACTCGTGTTTCATACCATAAAAGCAAACCTTTCCGGACTAATGGTATTACCTAATATATGTTGTAGTTTTTACGTTGGAAAAAAATCTCGTATAATCCCTCGAGGTACACAGACAACCGCAGAATACGTAAACGTAAGGAAAACCCACCTCAGCATACACAGGTATGGTAATGCATATGAACGTACCTACATCAACGTACACGTAGCCGACGTTTTGAGAGATTTACGTATTCGTGAAAATCATTCGCATATTTATCCCAAGGTGCACTTATATTCTACTATTTGTCGTCGTGATTGCTTCAAGATGCCTATTTTCTATTCTTAATATGAAATATTTGAAAATTCGTATTCCTTAAGACCAGGGGCGGCGATCTGAAATTTTCCCAGGTGGTGCTCAGTAATTTAAAAATTCAGACAGATAACATGGAAATAGGGGAAGTGAACGGGGGTTCCCAAAAAAGACACTGATATACTTTGGTCAAGTCGAAATGGTGAGCGGAGGCTCAGTTTTTTTACCCACAATTTTTTTTTAATTCGAAAATTTTTCAGAGTACATACATTTTTTAACTTCAATGAAATTGAATCAACTCTGAAATTTCTTCCTAAAAATGTTCTTTCAAGCCTACCATTTTTCTCAAAATTTTCTCAACACCATTGAAATTTCATATCGGCTCTAAAATTTTTCTCAAATCTTTTTCGTCATTCGCTTATCAAAAGTCGAACCGATAGTTAACATCGATAAAACAATAATTGTTTTATCGATGTTAACTATTTCTAACGTGTTGAAACTGAATAGTGCTTAGCGAATTTCAACTTAAATTTTAATTAAAAAATTCTTCGATTCTAAAATTTCTTCTAATTTTTTTTTTTCAACTTTAATTTTTATTTTATTCATTCTGAAACTTTTTTTCTAAATATAGATAGGTATATTTTCCAACTCTAAACTTTTTTTAGAGTATTTTTTTTTAAATTTAGTCTGGGAAAAATTTAGAAAAACCCGAGATGAAAAAATTCTAAGGTCAAAGAAAAAATTTTAGGCTTAGAAGTTGAAAAAATATTTAATAAATGCCAAATTTTTGTAGGTGAAAAATTCTAATGAATGGAAAAATTTTGAAAAGAATCTTGGAGTAAAAAAAATTGAGAAAAAATTTAAAACAGTTGAGAAAAAATTCACAAACGAAGTAGGGACTTCAGAAAATGATTTGAAGAGTGTTTATTTCAAATTTTTAGAATTAATAAAATGAAACTGATATATGTGAGTTGCGAGAGCTCAAAAATTTTATACGATTTTTACATTACAAGACTTCAAAGATAGCTAAATATCAACTAACTAGAATAACTCACCCTCGCATTTCACCATCAAGGACCCTTCGACAATTTCTGGATAAAATATAAAAACATGTATCGAAAGGAATAGATTTAAAGAAGATAAGAACATTATGAATAGAAAGAGAGTAATTGCGACTTTCTCGGAAGTTGGAACTATGCTACGAGTAGTTCGTTGGGAAAAAATTCTGGCCCCCGCTTGCCCCCCCCCAAAAGTTATGTTGTATTTATAAATTTACATTACACTTACATCAGATAGGATTTTCAAAGCATTAAAACATGAAAAAATGTCTTTTTAGGGCATTAAAAATCCAATTTTTTTCAAAACTTCGCCCTCGCTTCGCTCGGGCATAAACAAAATCACAATTCTATGATCTATTTGAGACGAAAAGGCAGAAAAAGCTCCCTTTTTACCCCCTCCTCATTTTTAGCAGGTGAAAAAAGTCAGTCTCCACTCCCCTCCCCTCCCTCTTTTCCGTTTTGAAAAAGCAAAAAAAAGTTGTCCAACACACGGCCCCTTTTGTGCCCCCCCCCAATTTTCGATTCTGAGACGCCACTGGTGTAAACTGGAGAATAAGTTAGACGCGGAGGACTTGAAAAATGAAAAAAAAACATCTATGCATACAAAAAGCATCATAGGTAGCGGAGTATCAATTAACGTTGTTGAAGAGGACTTTTTTTTTCTGAACTTGAATGCATTCTGTTATTTTATTAAAAGTAGTACAAAATTTGGAGCATTACCTGGGAAATTTCAGGCAATGCTCGAGCATCAGAGCATGCACAGTTTCGCCGCCAATGCTTAAGACATATACAGTAACTTTGGTTTTTATAGATGTCCAATAGTTGGTCTACTGGTCTGTATTAATTTTTTTTCGCTCACAAAGGGGCCAGCTATGAGTTGACTAGGCCCCCTCAAAAAAAGGTAAAACGGTAAAGCACACTAATCCATGAAATTATTGCCGCATTGATTTCTTTGGACCTGAATAATGTTAATTCCAAAAGGGGCAATGAAGTGGTTTCAGATGCCCCAATCACAGTAATTCGCCTTATTTTAGAGTTTTTTAGAATTAATGAATAAAAACAAAAATTTCGACCATTTTTAGGGTACCTATGAGATATTTGGAGCTGACTTGAGAGAAAAGGGCAGGGAGAGGTGGGAGAAAATCAAAATAGTTCAAAGTTTTTCAAACTTGAAAATAAGGATCGTCTCAGCGTACTATCATTGAAAACATCACCAGAAGACTTGAAATTATAGATTTTTCGGAGAACCTACCTCCAATATAAAGTTTTCTGATGAAAAAAAACTTCGAAAATCGTACAATTGATAACCATGAAGTCAAAACGCCCCTACTTATTACAACATACTGAGTAGGTATCTAAACCCAGTTTTATAGGTAACTGTAACTACTCTCTCATTAATAAATCGGTGACAATTATCAAAAATCACCTGAAAACAGTAAAGAATTGCAGTACAATAATAAATCAATGAAAAAAATTTCACTGAAAGCAAACAATGCGAGATAATGTGAAATAGATGCTGGATTCAGAATCAGCGCCTTTGATAACCTAGAAATCGATACCCATCATGAGGGGGTTAGTTTAATTCTAATGACTCCTCCCTTATCCCCTCCCTGTTATTTAGCTCCTCCCCTAAAATGATAATTCAGATAGGACAATCATCTGAATTTCTCGAATATTTTTTCTCAAAGTGAATTATTTTTTACCAGAACAATTTTTGGAAATAGGTCCAATGGTTCATTGTATTTTGATATATTGAGAGCAGTGGGCGTGTCAGCGAATAAGATAATAGGCGTGACTTCCAAAATTTTCTCTCATCAATCATCGTGTTGAATTCGATTTTTCAAGAAGTTCTTGAAATTTATTTGAAAATAGTTTCACGATTTTTAAAAGTCTATATAAAAGGTGGGGGTAAAAGGGCGGAGATTTGAATTTTTAGAAGATATAATATCGTCGTGGGTATCAATTCTATGCTATTTAAGGATGCAGGGGTGCGTTCACTTTGGAAAAAAAATAAGGCATACCTTATTTAAATAAGGTGTAAACAAAGCGTTAGCCAATCAGATTTTTCGTTCCTGACAGATTTTGATCGATCATTTTTTCACCCTTCTAAAAATTTATGACTATTTTTATGACAATCAAATGGTACAAAAATTTGCTAACCAGCAATTTTTGAATTTAATGAACGATTTTGGACATCGATGCTTTGTTTATACCTTATTTAAATAAGGTATACCTTATTTTTTTCCAAAGTGAACGCACCCCTGATAACAAATTTTATAAAAAAAATAATAAACAATAAAACAAATTTAAAATAAAAATACATTAAAAATATAATGTAATTCTCTTATATAAATTCTCCAAAAAACAGGTCCATAAGTTTTCACCTATTCGCTCCACTCAGAGGTGTCGTCAAGGGGGGCCCTGGGGGGGAGGCCCCCGCTTGGCCCTCCAAAACTTATGTTGTATTTATAAATTTACATTACACTTACATCAGATAGGATGTTCAAAACATTAAAACATGAAAAAATGTCTTTTTAGGGCATTAAAAATCCAATTTTTTCGAAGCTTCGCCCTCGCTTCGCTCGGGCATGAACAAAATCACGATTCTATGATCTATTTGAGACGAAAGAGCAGAAAAGGCTCCCTTTTTACCCCCTCCCCATTTTTAGCAGGTGAAAAAAGTCAGTATCCACTCCCCCCGCCCCTCCCTCTTTTCCATTTCGAAAAAGCAAAAAAAGTTATCCAACACACGGCCCCTTTTGTGCCCCCCCCCCATTTTCGATTCTGACGACGCCACTGGCTCCACTCCTCCTTTCTCAGTCTAGTATTTGACGAGAATCACAGGATCATCTTTGGTATAACATTGTTGGGTCAAAAAAAATTGTTATCAGCATCCTTAAATAGCATAGAATTGATACCCACGACGATATTATATCTTCTAAAAATTCAAATCTCCGCCCTTTTACCCCCACCTTTTATACAGACTTTTAAAAATCGTGAAACCATTTTCAAATAAATTTCAAGAACTTCTTGAAAAATCGAATTCAATACGATGATTGATGAGAGAAAATTTTGGAAGTCACGCCTATTATCTTATTCGCTGACACGCCCACTGCTCTCAATATATCAAAATACAATGAACCATTGGACCTATTTCCAAAAATTGTTCTGGTAAAAAAATAATTCACTTTGAAAAAAAATATTCGAGAAATTCAGAAGATTATCCTACCAGAATTATCATTTCAGAGGAGGAGCTGAATAACAGGGAGGGGATAAGGGAGGAGTCATTAGAATTAAACTAACCCCATCACGATGGGTATCGATTTCCAGGTTATCAAAAGCGCTGAATCCGAATCCAGCATTTATTTCACGTTATCTCGCACTTTATTTCTGATTTCATCCTATTCAACGATATTTACTAAACAATCTTCGATCCCTTATCAATACAAAAACTAGTCCAATAAAAATATCATCTGCGAGTCACACCACGACCGATGAAAATATTCAAATGATATATGATCGGAGCTCGATACAGGGAGACTTTTTACACAACCATCAAAACAAACACCGCGCCGGTATACCATTCGTATTATCTTGTCGGCTTTGCTGAAATTAACAATTCTAATTCCGGGCTCGGTGCAAACCAGAAAACATAATTAAAGCTCCCTCAATTTACCCCAAGTAAAGGAAATTAGCTTCCTTTTAAGCCGCTTCAATTCCGTTCTAATGGTTTCGCGTATATTTCACCCCTTTCGAATAACACGTTGTATTACCCATTTGCTAAATATTCGTTATCAATTGTTATATGTACGAACCGCACGCCGGTAACCGAAGCCCAGATTGGGTCGTGTAGGCACATTTTTTCACCGCGCCTTTGGGAACTGATATCTGCGCCAGGAACAGCGACGAAAGCTTTTTAATCGTGCTCGTGATATTGATTTATATACCTATGCTGACCACGTCAAAGTACTACATTTATCAGCTCTCTGGGAACTTGTAATTTCATCTCCTCGCCTCGCCTCCTCTCCCCCGTCCACATTCCGGTTGTACATATAAATCTATCGAGCGTATAAAATTACAATTTCTTGCTTATTTTTTTCATCTTTTTCTTAGCTTTTGTTTTTCTATATATTTCGTTTTTATTAAAGATATTAATCCGATTATCTATCCTCTCTAGGAAGATTTCTTCCCTTCGTAGTCCATTTCAAAATTGCCTTCAGCTTTTCAAAACAACGAGATATTATTTTTCAATATACTACTCGTGTTTTTTTTATTGCATGTTGTACCAGATACTTCACAACTCGAGGGGTTTTCTTATTTGATTTTTTTTTTCTAAATTTATATCAGCGTCTGGTATCATTTTACAATGATTATTTTTCGCGTGTTCTTATTTTTCTTTCGGTTGACTCGAATAGCTAAAATAAGTAAGTACCATACAGCCTTGCCAAAAGAAAGCAATGCGTCATACCCGATGGAAATTCCGGCTTTGTTGTTTTGTTGCATTTTTCATTTACAATAGTTTACTAATCAACATAATAAAAGGTTTACGGGGGGGGGGGATGAACGCTCTTCTCAAAAATGGGACAGGGAACCGGGTTATCCTAAATTTCTTCTCGAGTAAGTAGTCAGGTCTCAATCGTACATCCACGTGCTATTCCTGTTAAAATTGATTTTATGATTGATTCTTGTTCTGGACACTAAAACAAAGAAATTAAGCCCGTTATGCTCTTTTTCTCCCTTCCTCCTTTCCCCAGGGTCCACCCCCAACATTTCAAACATTCGTATCGCCTTATTTATGGGTCGTAATGAAAAAATTTTCAAACAAAAGTTGTTCCTCAGCACCTACTGTACATTTTTATTTCTCATCAAAATCCATTTTGGAGCTACTCCTGCCTCCCAAAATTGGAAACAAAACATATGTTTTCGAGAAAACCACAAAATCACGTTTTCTTCATTTTAAACGAATAGTTTCGGAAATACGACAAAATTTGTAATAATAAAATGAATTCAGAATTGAATTTCCTTTCCAATGAACTCTATCGCGACCATTTTCACCAACTTTTCTCGACAGAGTCCTCTCCCCCTTCCTCGTTTTCACAAATGTTGGATCCACGAACAAAATTTGCTCCAAAATGAATCCGGAAAATAAATGAAATTATGCATTAGATATCGAAGAACAAAATCGTTGAATTTTTTTCGTGGGTCCAACTTTTGCGATAAGGGGAAGGGGGAGAGATCCACCCTAACGGGAAAAGTTGGTGAAAATGGTCGTGATAAAGCTCGTTGGAAAGGAAATTCAATTCTGAATATTTTTTGTGGTTACAAATTTTGCCGCATTTCTGAAACTTTTCGCTTAAAATGAAGAAAACCTGATTTTGAAGTTTTCTGAAAACTGTTTTGTTTTCAAATTTTGGGGGCAGGAATTGCTCCAAAACGGATTTTGATGAGAAATGAAAATGTACAGTAGGTGCTGAGAAACAACTTTTGTTTGAAAATTTTTTCATTACGATACGACCTATAGATAAGGCGATACAAATGTTTGAAATGTTGGGGGTGGACCCTGGGGAAAGGAGGAGGGGAGAAAAAGGGCGTACGGGCTTAATTTCTTTGTTTTAGTGTCCAGAACAAGAATCAATCATAAAATCAATTTTAACAGGAATTTCGCGCGGAAGCCTTTTTCTGTACGATTGAGACCTGACTAAAGCCTCAAAATTGAAAAATGTTGATGAAATAATTTTCTATGTTCAATTTCCTATCATAAAGGTTAACATCTGTTATTTAAAAAAAAAAACTTTCCGAACCAAAAAATTAGGGGTGAAAAAATCAATTCTCAAATTTTTGCTTTTCCGCCCAATTTTTGAAGCGACTGTCAAAATTAAGTCTTGAATTGAAAAAATTTCAGAATCAGATATTTTCAACACGAAATGCCATATTACTAAGAGCAATTCGTTTTCCTCGAAAATGTCATCGAAGGGTGAAAAACTCACAATTTTCAAATTCTTGCTTTTTCGCCCAATTCTCCAGTTTTTACATCTGTTTTTTTAAAATGCATTAGAACGAAAAATTTTTGCACACTTGTATAAAAATCAAAATATCTGCTCTTAATGTTAATTTCATGTCGATTTATCGAATATGATAAATCGACATGAAATTAACATAAAGAGCAGATATTTTGATTTTTATACAAGTGTGCAAAAATTTTTCGTTCTAATGCATTTTAAAAAAACAGATGTAAAAACTGGAGAATTGGGCGAAAAAGCAAGAATTTGAAAATTGTGAGTTTTTCACCCTTAATTTTTTGGTTTATAAAGAGGTTATATCTTGATAAAAGTTGAAACTAGATAATAGGAAATAGAACGTAGAAAATTATTTTATCAACATTTTTCGATTTCGATGCTTACGTGAGAAGAACTTTTTCCGTCTAGCATTTGCCCCTTTTTTGGAGGTGGCGTTCACTCCCCACCCCGGAGGTGCATATTTCATAGGATGTCTACTGAAATGCAAAGAGCAAAATTCTTACTATTCTCGTACCTTTTTCGTACTTATTCGATAGCAAAAATTTCGTATTACATAATTTAAAGCGATATACATCATGAGATTTTTGCACAAAAAATTCGGAACAAATACGCGAAGAATTTGAATGTACTGGCAAAAAAATCACAGAAACCACTCCCTCCCCTAATCAAGAGTGCCCAACCAATTTCAAATGACATAGCGACTAAAAAAATAAGTCACACAGATATACACTCTCCTGAGTTCTTCTTATACGTATCAGAATTTCTCTCAGTTCCCAAGCATGGACTCAAAAGGTTTGGAAAAAACATCGAAACTATACATTCAAAAAAAAATCCAATTCTTTTATTTACGGATCCAGCGAAAAGAGGGGGAAAGATTTGCAAAATACGTAATTTTCAAACCTCAAATTTAATATTTTTTAAATAAAATTTCAGCCGACATGCGACAGGAGAAAATTGAGACTTTCCAACCTTCTCACTTTAAATATTTTCTCGCTCATAATACATACGACAGAATGTTTATTTTTTTAAATGTTTGAATTCCAAAAAAATCAAGTACGTACACAACATTCATGGGTAAAATTTATGGCTCATCAAATTGATCAAAAAATTTTTTCAAAGAAGTAAGTATGTCTTTTGAATACGAATCTACAGATTTTGAAAAAAATCAATTTTTCCAATAAAAAAGTATGATTTTATAGAATTTTAAAAATTGATACGATGAATAAATTTATTGAGCTCGAGCAAAGCGAGGGTGAAAATTTTTTATCAAAAAAGATATTTAAACCATAAAATGTACTCATTTTTTGAAACATTTTGGTTATATTTTTCATAAATATTTGTTCTTTTCAATCAAATTTTGTTCCATTTTCGAACCAGTAGACACCCTGCACTACTCTCTCAATTATAAATCAGTGAAAATTACCGAAAATCACTGAGAAACAGTCAGAATTGCAGCATAGAAGAAAATCAAGACAAATCAGTGAAAGAAAATCACTGGAAATCAGTGAAAATTCACTAAAAACTCAGTGATATTTATAAAATTCACTGAAAAATCTGTGAAATTCTTTGAATAATCAGTGAAAAATCACTGAAAATCAGTGAATTTCACTGATTTTTCCTGTGCTGCAACTGTGACTGTTTATCAGTGATTTTTCACCGATTCGAAATGAGAGAGTACCTATTCAGCTGTAGATCTAATCGTTGTTGACAGTGGCGTAGCCAGAAATTTCTCATGGAGGGGATCCGAAATTTCATAATTTTTTAAGAAATTCTGCGTACCCCCCTCCTCCAAATTTCCTTTTTCTATAAAAACACTAAATTAAAATTTTATAAAGTTCTCATGCGATTTGCATAGCACGTTTAAGGAAAAAAACTGATGAAAATGTAATTTTGGAACAAACAACTTACATAGGTATTAGGTACTAATTATTTTGGCCTTAAAAACAAATAAAAATACCTAACAAATCCAAAAATTGGCGTCAGAAGCTTTTTTTGAGAGGGTGTAAAGTGGGTATGGAGACTTGGAATATCAGAAGGGAACCAATTTTTGAATAGTTGATTTAAAAAGTTTATACAATTGTGATTTCTTTCATGCCCGAGCGAAACTTTGAGAAAATTTGATTTTTAATGCTCCAAAAAGGCATCTTTTTACGTAAATTCCTGACGCCAAGGGGGGAGAGGGGATGGGTCGAGCGCCCCCCCCCCCGTAGCTACGCCCCTGATTGTTGAATGAAAAGAGAGCCTGAACGCAGCGAGGAAACTATTTTTGAAAAAATGGCAATTTCGACTGGAAAAATTCCATTTTTGGTACCTTTTTCGTACTTTCGTGCTTTTTTCGTACTTTTTCATGTCTTGGTAAAAATTCGAAAAAAACGGCCAGGACAGGATTTTCACTTGGTTCAGTCCCAATATAACTGGACCAATAATACGAAAATGAACACTAGGTACTTATTCTTGGATGTTTACATGCAATTCAAATTTTAAACTAAGTTTGAAAAAGGTACAAATTCCAAAAGTTCTCAACGAAAACCTGGCTTCACTTGATAATTCTCTTTCAGACCTACGGCTACCTTCGTTTTCAAAAAGGTATCCGTTATTTGCACAATAATCGTCTTGTTTCCGACACTCGACACATCCGAAATGATCCCTTAATACCACGCCAATTAGTTAATCGAAAAGTTTCGTTACCTTTTCACACCGTAGCCTAATTTCCTCAAGTGTCAAAAATCATTCACACAGAAACGTAGCCAACCGACGATAAAATGATTCGTATCAAGCCGAATACCTCCGTCATTATTTTCACTGTCGCACTTTTGTCCAATACCTATTACCTACGAAAACATATTCGTGTAATTTCCCAACAGTCTCGCTCGAACGATTCGCTAAAACAAATACCATAGGTATACCAGCGTATTCGATAATCGAGTAAAATACAGCTTAAATTCTAAATTAACTCGAAACGTATTCATTAACGTGACCATTTCTGCACCACCAGGACCTTGTTTACATTCCAAATTACGTATCCGAATTAATTTTTGATCGCTTGTTATCCAACTTTGGTAATTATGTGTTGAGACTGGAGGCAAACACGAATGAACTTTTTTTTTCATTTTAAAGTAAGTTTGATTGAAAATTTACAAAAATCGATTATGATTCAGTTAGAACTAGGTATTGAATAAAATCGCGCGATATTGAAACTTCGAAAGTTTACGTACAACAGCTGAAGCAACTTGAACCTTCCAACTTCGAACCCCTTCCATTCGAAACAATTCGATATTACATCACAACACGAATGTATGCGAAACCACAATTATCGTTTTATTCGTACCTACGAAGGCGATATCAATAAAATTCGATACTTTTTTTTTGGCATATCGCGATGAAAATTCGTTTTCTTGTACTCGCGTTTCTATCTGAAATCACCTTAACATTTAGCCAACGTAAGTACACCATACTGAATTAATCAAAATCAAGGAAAAGTTCAAAAAAACAATTTTTACATCCTTCAGATCCTGCCATTTGTTTCTTTCAAACTGTAAAATCGTTCATAATCGCGGAACCATTTTCGTATAGTGAATCTGGTGCATTAATGCTGTACCCGAACAAACCAACGTTCACAATACGATGCATCTGTCCCATATCCGAAAACAACAAATTGCTTGAAGTTCAAGCCAATGAAGAACTCGTAGCTGATCCAAAAATCTGCTTTAATCGAGTAAGAGCTGTCATGGATTACGTAAGCCAGTCACCTACCGAAGTGCAAACCTTTTACATAGGTTTTGAAGTAATATTTCCATAAAAGATACAAATTATTCGAATATTTAGTCTGATTTCAAGGTATTTAATACATAAATATTTATGGAACAGATCTGGGAACCTTCTTTAAAGAAATTTCATTTTTTACCAGTGATAGAAATAGCATTCAATAAATCACTTCGTACACCTGTGTACGCCAAATACAGATATCGATCACCTAATCTGAATTATTTCGTATTTTGGGGCTCGCGGAATTACGAACCGAACTACGAATACGAGAAAAATGTTTCGTTATTTGGCGGTCACGATTTAGACACATTATATTCAGCTGTAAGTATGAAAAACAATCATCTCAGCAACACGTTTAAAAGGGTACTCTCTCAATTATAAATCAGTGAAAATGATCAAAAATCACTGAGAAACAGTCAGAATTGCAGCACAAGAAAAAATTAGTGAAATTTTTTTTACTGAAAACAAATCAGTGAGAAAAATCTGAAATTTATGAAATTTGCTGAAAATCAGTGAATTTTGCTGATTTTTTCAGTGCTGCAATTCTGAATATTTATCAGTGACTTTTCACTGATTCAGAATGAGAGAGTATGGCCGGATCCTAGGTGAATTTGGCCCCCGGCGCGTTTGGGCTCCTAAACACCTCAAGTGGTGTACCTATACTGACTGGAAAAAAATTTTCACAAAATGTTGAACCCCTACCCCCTCATTATAAAAGTTATGGCCATTTTATTGCATTATTTTCAAGAATTTTTAATTTCAACAGAAGTGAAGGAAATTTTTTGTTTTTTGGCACAAAGTTACACCACCTTTTTTACGAGAGTTTTGATTAAAGTTTCAAAATTCACTTTTTTCACTAATTTTTCATGACGAAAACAACGAATTTCGAGGCTTCACGTAAAATGATCGCGAAAAGGGTGTTTATCGGAGTATTTTGACCTGCTGAATACGAATATGGAATTGGTTTTTTCATTTGGTGATTTTTTTTCGGAAAATTCGCCATTTTCAAGTTTGAATTAGAGCTCTGTGAAAAAATTTCAAAAAATTTCTGTTCGAGTTCTGATCATGTAATATTACAACTCTTTGGCACGATTTAATGTTGAAGAAGTTGAGGATACGCGGAGAAAAAAATGTCACCATCACTCCTCTTGGACGGGTTCTGTAGCAGCTCAAAAATACTTATGCATGCATATCTACGAAATGTGACTCAAAAGATTGAAATCGGAAGAAATATTGATTTCTGACTAATTTTGGGTCGTAGAACACGATTATGGCATTAATTATTGTCTATTATAATTTTCTTGCCCGCTATAAGGTACCTTATACAAACTTAAAAATGGCGAATTTACCGGGGAAAAATCACCAAATGAAAAAACCAATCCCACATTCGTGTTCAGCAGGTCAAAATACCCCGATGAACACTCTTCTCACGATCGTTTTACTTGAAGCCTCGAAATTCACTGTTTTCGTCATGAAAAATTACTCTCTCAATTATAAATCAGTGAAAATTACCGAAATTCACTGAGAAACAGTCAGAATTGCAGCACGGGAGAAAATCAGTGAAAATTTTTTCACTCAAGACAAATCAGTGAAAGAAAATCATTGGAAATCAGTGAAAATTCACTGAAAACTCAGTGATATTTATGAAATTCACTAAAAAATCAGTGATATTTATGAAATTCACTGAAAAATCAGTGAAATTCTTTGAATAATCAGTGAAAAATCACTGAAAATCAGCGAATTTCATTGATTTTTCCTGTGCTGCAACTCTGACTGTTCATCAGTGATTTTTCACTGATTTGAAATGAGAACTAGTGAAAAAAGTGAATTTTGAAACTGTAAGCAAAACTATCGCGAACATGGTATTCATCGGGGTATTTTGGCCTGCTGAACACGAGTATGGGATTGGTTTTTTCATTTAGTCATTTCTTTCTGCATAAAACGCTCATAATGTGAAAAATTTGCTAAAATGACATTTCTGTACGGTTTTTTGCAATTTTTGGCCTTTAGTTCAAAAAAATGACCAAACCCAAATACACAACAAAATTCTACCAAAAAAAAGTATATTTTAGTAATTTTTCCAGGGTGGTCGCTCTTCGCTTGTGTGGTGTTTTTTACGATTGAAAACTTCAAATAGCCGAAAAAAACGTGAAGAAGTGCACCAAAATTGTTGAAAAATAGTATATTATGCAACAAGGGAGATAAAGTGATTTTCGATGAATTTTGAAGTTTATTGCCCGAGCGAAGCGAGGGAAATAACTCAAAATCGTCGAAAATCATTTATCTCCCGAGTTGCATACGATATTTTTCATTGTAGAGGGAGTAAAAGTCGAGTTTGAGCACTCGAGCGATTCGAGAGAGGGAGTAAAAGTAGACTTTTACTCCCTCTACAATGAAAATTATCATAAATACACTCCTACGAGGTATAACTTTGTGCCGAAGAACAAAAAATTTCCTTCACTTATGTTGAAATTGAAACTTCTTCGAGATAATGCAATAACATGGACATAACTCCGATAAGGAGCGGGGTAGGGGTCCAAAATTTTGTGAAAATTTTTTCTAGTCAATATACACCACTTGAGATGTTTAGGAGTCCAAACGCACTTGGGGCCAAATTCACCCCTTATTGGGCTATACCCTTTCTCAACTCTTATCACAGTAGGTGATCCTAATTAATCTTATCGCAGGAATCCCAAAACGAAATATTTTCTCAATTTCGCGAAGATCCTTATTACAAAGAAATTTTCCACCCGAGCAAGCCCGTATTGGTACAACAACAATTAGCGCAACACAACGATTTCTTGCTGGAAACGTGGAAAGAAGTGACATACTTCGATGTGAACACAGCACCGATGTTTCGTAAAGTTCGATTTACTTGGCAAAAAATCGAAACATTTGTCGTAAGCGTATCGAAGGTAATTGCGAAATAACCACGTATATGTTTCCTACTTTCGTGTTTTTTTTTTTCAACTCGTATTAAGTAATATTTCTCACAGGCTCTTCAGCGTCACTTATATATCACCACAGGTGTCTCGATGGTGAAAAAATTCATCGATTTGAGTGGAAATACCGTTCAAATTTACCTCAATCACAAAACCACACCGCATTCGACACCTGTACCGGAAGTTTTTTGGAAAGCTTTACTATACAATAATTTTAAGGACGACGACGACGAAAAGAACAAGTACGGATTACTAGTGATAATGCACAACGATCCTCTGTACTATTCGAATGAACCGCTATGCCCGAAGATCTCAGCAGGTAAACTGTGGGATGAGCTGTTTAATACTGAAGAAGATGAAATTTCTAAGGATATCGCATATACCTGCGAGCTGAACGAAGAAAACTTGAAAAATTTAAGTTTGCCTGTATCTATACCCATCGTTGAGAATTTCTTAAATGTGGAAGAAGTTCAGAAACGATTCGATACCGATAATCCGGATCTCGGACCTGTATTTCGATTCAATTGAGAAATTTTAAATAAACGTAAATATTCAATCTACCTCCCGGATTAATACATTAAGATTTTTTGTATCGTTTTTCGAAGTCATTCAAAAATGATAATGATTGAGGAATGAATTGAAAATAAGTTTGCAAGAATTGTTTATAAATGAATCGATTCCTGAACGAATCGTTCGCGAACGAATGAATCATTTTTCGAAAAACCGTTCGCAAATATTGCAGCCTTCAAAAACCAAAAAATGAATCATTATTTGGAAAAATCATTCAAAAATAGTTCGCGAACAAATAAATCGTTTTCTGAATGAATCGTTCACAAACGTCAAAACCAGATTTACATGTAAAACAACAATGAATACTCAATTCCCTGAACAAATCATTTGTAAACGAATTGTTCGTGAACGAATTAATCACCTAACTACTAATGAATTACTCGGCACAGTTTTTGTACAAACCAGTTAAAAACGATAAAATCATCTCAAAACTGAATCGTTAGCGAACAAATGAATAATTTTTCGAATAAATCGTTCGCAAATATTTCAGCCTTCAAAAACCAAAAAATGAAACATTATTTGAAAAAATTATTCGAAAATCATTCGTGAACGAATAAATTGTTTTCTGAATGAATCGTTCACAAACGTCGAAACCAAATTTACATATGTAAAACAAAACAACAATGAATACTCAACCTGAACAAATCATTTGTAAACGAATTGTTCGTAAACGAATTAATCACCTCCTAATGAATTACTTGGCACAGTTTTTGAACAAACCATTTAAGAACAATAAAATCATCTCAAAACTGAATCGTTCGCGAGCGAATGAATCATTTTTCTAATAAATCGTTCGCGAACGAATGAATCATTTTTTAAATAACTCGTTCGCGAACGAATGAATCACTTTTTGAATAAATCGTTCGCGAACGAATGAATCATTTTTTGAATAAATCGTTCGCGAACAAATGAATCATTTTTCAAATAAATCGTTCGCGAACGAATGAATCATTTTTCAAATAAATCGTTTGCGAACGAATGAATCATTTTTAAAATAAATCGTTCGCGAACAAATGAATCATTTTCTGAATGAATCATTCACAAACGTCAAAACCAAATTTACATAATATGTAAAACGATAACGAATAATTTCCTCAACAAATCGTCTGCAAACGAACTGATGAATCACCTACTAATAAATCACTAGAACTTTTTTTTTGAACAAATCGTTTATGAACGATAAAATTATTTCAAAAAAAATCGTTCACATACGAGTGAAAGGTCTCATGAGCAACTCAAATTCGAAAAAATTGATCAAAAAATCATGTTTGGTTGTTAGAATCAATCTTAAAAGAAATGAATCATTACTTGAGAAAGTCGTTCGGAAACGAAATAATACCTAAAAATATAAAAAATACCTACCTAACTGACTTTCTGAACAAATTTTTCGCGAAATCAATTTTCAATTCAAACGAACAAATGAAACGTGATCCAGACAAATCATATTTTCAAAAAAATGAATCATTGCCTGAACAAATCGTTCACGAACGAATGAAGTATTTTTTAAATAAGTCCTCACAAATATGGAAATCAGTTTTAAAACAAATGAATCATTTCCTAAACATGATGTTCGTAAATGAATGAACTGTTTCATAAACGAGTCATCCGCGAACGAAATGGATCATTTCACGATGAAATGGATCATTTTTCGAACAAATCGCTCACGAATGTCGAAACAAAGTCTAAAGCAACTAAATGGATAAATCGTCTACAAACGAATAAATTATTTGATGCATGAATCGTTCGCGAACAAATGAATCTTTTTCTGAACACATTTTTTGCCAAAGTTGAAACTAAGTAATAATTTTAAAACATGCAAATGAATCAATCAGACAAATCATTTGCAAATAACAAAAAAGAATCAATTCCTGGATGAATTTTTTGCGAACGAAGAAAAAAGATGTCTACTGCAACTAAAAAACAACATTTTTCGTCATTTTATGGATTTTTATTGCCATTTTAATACCATTTTTCTTGCTTCATGCCCAAAAAAAAACTCCCTTTTATTCATCGATTAAAAAATTCAAGGAATATAGTTGAATATTCTCGATTTTCACCTTCAAGTTATTAAAATTTTCGCTATTTATTTTCTGGTTTTTCTTGTTTTTCTTGTTAGCAGATACCTTGAATGAAGAATTCTTTAAGAGAAATAAATGATTAGAACTAAAAAAATGAATTTAGGAGAAAATCGTGCGCAAATGTAATGGTAAATTTTCATTAAATTAACTGATTCAGTTGCGAACGAAAAAATCTATTTGAGATTGAATAGTTAACAAATGTCACGAAGAAACCTATGTTAAATCAACTCGTACGTGTTAACATAGGAATAAATTTCCAAGCCGGCTAAAATGCTTTCTTCAATTTAAAAACAATACGATTGCTAATATTGATCATTCAGCGACTAAACTGAATCAACGGTATTGGATTCATCAATATCTACTTTTTTTTTGATTTTTTGTAACGCTGCTACGAAATAATCGAATAAACTAATCGTCATCGGTGTGATTATTTTATGAATCATGTCACCGGGGGGGGGGGGAAGGATACCTACGTCACAAATTTTAGAAAATATGCGTACACTACACACCTACATACTCGAAACATGTCACCTTCGCAATTTGTAAGACGATGACGTTTTTATAGTTCCAAAAAACACACTTGCGTGTTTTTCCATTCTCGAAATGACGCCGCCTTAATAAATTACAAAAATCATATTTCACAATACAGTTCGCTCATAAACAACGAGTTCAAAAAATCAATCGTCATTGATATCTATGTCTGAAAAACAACTTCAAAACAAATCGTCGTAAGACTTCAATAATGTACGTTACTCGTGAATTCGCGATAATTCTTATTCTCGTAGGGCCTGGCAGAATGGAATTTGAAACGAAGGACAACAGTCCAGAAATTGGTGAGTTTGAAATTTTTTTTGAATTAGACTTATCCAAATTCCAATCATCTGTTCTCACACTATCCATTTTCTCTGCACGATCTTTTTTAGTCAGATACGAACCCTTTTACGTGGTTGAAAAATATGACAGATTTGCTTTCGTCGCCTCAATGACCTTTGATGAGAAAACCCAAAAGCACGTTCTTTTGGCTCCAAAAGGATTCCTTATCGAACTGGCATGTCCCAAAGATTACGAAGATGGTGTAATTCTCGAAACTGTAGGTCATCCCATTGCGAATAGTTTTCCACTCGGTGTAATGTGCAATAATCCGGTAAAACCATTCATTGAAAAATTCCCAAAATCCGATTATGAATCCGATTATAATTCCGATTATTACTCCGTTGGGTTTTTGGTAAGTTTTGAAATAAAACATAAACTACTTTTGCTTAATTTTGATAGTTATTCCTTTGCATGTAAGTATTTTATTATTTTGCAGATGTACAAAAAGGATGCCGATTTCACAAGAATCAACCTCAACGAAAATCTTCCACCCGTAAGTACGTTCTTCGATTATTTACAAAACTTCGATTCTTCACAAAATCGAATTAATTTTTTCACCCGATCAATTCGCAGACTCATAATCCTCTCACATTAATGGTCGTGAGATTCGATAAAACTGAAACACGTCCAGCCAGCGTCTGGCACACGATCGATTTCGGCGAATATATTCAAATCGAGTCCTCTGAACCGGTCAATAACTCGCTGTACGAAAAGAACGACGATATTTACGAATTCGACATCGACCAAGCTTTCTCTGTGGTAAAATATGACATCATCGATGAACTCAATACTTCATTTTCATTCGTAATACCGCACTGTGCAAATCAATGACGTAATTTTTCTCATCTGATAGGAAAATCAACGCGATATTTTCGACTTGACGTATGAAAAATCCCCACCATGTGTATTGCTAAAAATTCAACTAGCTCCAGCGGAGGATTTTTTCTTGACCAACTTTAAGAAAATGTCTCGGATTAATATAAATACGGCACCAATTTGGGAACGAGTTCTGCCTCAATGGAGAGCCCTCGAAGAATTCGTTAGAAAAGTGGCCAAAGTACGTATACGTTTGTTACGCCGAATCGATGTAATTGCCTAATTCATGAAATAGGCAATTTTTTTTTACCTATCTGTATGATAGATATAAGAAATGACTTCTACTTATTTCATGAAATGGGCAATAAATTTTAGCAAAATTACATCGATTAGCAGGGTGTCTACCGAATTCGAAAAATGAAAATTCTTGCAATTTTCTGGGGATTCTTGCAATTTTTATACCATTTTTTCCCCACAAATTTGCTCAAAAAGACCCTTTTCCCTCGCGTATGTCTACTCGTTTTACAGAAAATTAATTTCATTTTGGTAATATTTTACTTATGACGTTATGAGGTAAAAAATGGTACAAATTGACCAGCGAAATGAAAATATTCAAGGTGTCTAAAAAATTCTCGAAATCGACAGACAGAATTTTAGCAAGACCTTTCAAACGAATTTTGCAGAACTCCCCCCCCCCTCCCCAAGCTTTGAGAAAACTTATCCTCCTCCTTCTCCAATATTTTTTCAACTGATTGCCTCCTCCTCCTCCTCCTCCTCCTCCTCTAAAGATTGTATTCCAATTATTTGTCCACGAATTTGGCACCATCCAAACCAGGACAAAAATTTTAGAAAATAAAAATTTCAAATAGGTAGGTATCAAAAAAAAACCTTTGAACGAATTTCATGGATTTTTTACCAATATTAAATTTTAAAGGAAAAACTATTCAAAACGAATGAAGAGACTGTGAAATTTTCAAAAGATCGAAATTTTAAACACCAAATACATAGGTAATTATAAACATTTAGGATGAATTTTACGACATTTTTATCCATATAAATTCATTAAAATTCCAAACGTCAGAAAGAAAAATAATTTGGTCCAAGCGAAGCCAGAACAAAAATGTGTGAAAATCGAAATATCAAATACACACAAAAAAAGAGCTGAGCATAAATATTTTTTTTATTGCCTGAAAATAATTTGAAAAAGTTTTACATACTTAGGTGAGCACAAATTTTATCAATTCTTGGCCAGTTGAAGAAGTTGACCTCGCCTAATCATGACAATTATTGTAGGTATGTATCAAGAAGTGAAGTCTATTGGCAACGGCTAATCAAGATTTTCAAAAGAAAAGAGCAAAACATGAAGGCAACTACAGTGGTAATTCTAGGCAGAAAAATCAAAATTTTGACATTTTGATTGGAAAAATCGAATAATGATATTTTGAAGAAAAGAAGTAAAAAATTCAAGTTGAAAAAGCATTCAAAGCCAATTCTTCGATTGAAAAATTCAAGGAGAAAATGTAAAAAATTTTGCTTTTTGTAGTAAAATTATCAAAATTCTTGCCATTTTCTGGTTTTTTCGCCGAAATTCTTGTATTTTCTGTTTTTGTGTGGGGTTTTTTTGCCAGTAGACATCCTGTTAGGCAATGGTAATAATTAAAACAATGAAATAAGAAGAAAATTACTCAAATTATGTTTGACATTGTTTGATACAATAATACCAAAAAAAATGGATTTTGTCACGAGCATCATTCAAAAATCAAAAAAAATCACTGAAAAGAGTACAATTATTGATTTGATTTTTCAGTTTCTTGATTATTTCCTAAATATCGTGTTTTCTCACATCCAATCTGCTTTTTTAATTATACCTACACTTCATGAACCAATGCCAGAAATTATCAATTTTTCGGTTAAATTCACCTCAAATTCTGAATTTTTATGAGCAAATGATTGATCTATCAGCCCCTCCATATTTTTTCGATAGTTTGATTAGAAATGAGACACTGAATTTTAAAAATCACAAAAAAAAAATAATAAGAGGAATCGCCTACTTTATGAATTCGGTAATTACATACATCGATTCGGCGTAACATGACAAATAGATCTGCAAGTGAGTACCGTTTTTCCAAACTGAGCTAACTTCAAAAACCGTGCATGAGGAAAGGGCCTTAGGTGCCATTTTTTTCCAGAAAGGGCCCTAGGTGTAATTTTTTCCCCAGAAAAAATTGCACTCAAGGCCCTTTCTGAAAAAAATGGCACCTAAGGCCCTTTCCTCATGCACGGTTTTTGAAGTTAGCTCAGTTTGGAAAAACGGTACTCAAGTGCAATTAGTTTGCATTCATTTTCAACTCGATTTTTTTTCAAAGGTCCTCGGTAAGCTGACAGTTATCACAGGTACTGCCGACTTTTTGTTATTTCCCAGCCCAAGAGGCGGCAGCGAAGTTCTACATTTATATAAGAACAAAACCGTTGAAAAACTCACAGTACCGAAGTATTTTTGGAAAGCTATTATTTCATATCACGGACTGAGAATAGATCCAGAACTAAGTTACGGGATTATTTTCATCATGCTTAACGATTCATATTTCGGTATTCGTAAACGTAAACAGCCCCGATTTTGTTTTAATTTAATCAAAGAAACTGGATGGGATCGTTTTGCCGAAAAAATTGACACTCCGAGTGAAATATACGCTTGCCAATTGACTCAAAATATCATGAATGAAGTACAAGGAGGAGTACTACCGATATCAAGGTATAAACTCTTAGATTTAAATCAAACCTTGAGATCGTATCTCAATGACTCGGGAGATAAAGAAATTGAAATAATTGATGTAATGAAGGAACTGGAACGTAAAGCACTTCTATAAAGAATTACAATCAATTATTCAACAAAGCGATTTTTTTTTTGAAGAAATTTACCGGGATTCAAAAATCCTTTCTCTATTTATAGACTAAGAGGAATTGATGTTGAGAACTGTGCATTAGTATTATAATTGTGTTGTTAAGTATTGTGAACGATGTTGAGTCAGGAGCAGATCAAATGGGAGAAGGGAAACAGAGGCAATTTTTAAGTTGGAAAATTTGTGAGAGTGAATAAGCATTTTGTTTTGTTTTTAGAAATTTTTCATTTTCATCTCTACTTGAAAAATCCAACATTTCAAGTTTCCAAACTACAAACTTTTGGTACATATATGTAAGAAACACTTAAATATAATGTTCAATAAATAAAATTTCCAGAAAAATAAAAATCCTCGAAATTGCATCAAGTATTATTATTTAAAGAATGTTTATTATATTGTATAGGCTGATAAATTTTCACAACTTTTTTGTAGAATTTTTGTGTTCTCTGTCCTTGAAAAAAATAGTGTTCTCTCTGAAAAATGAAAAAAATTGAACATTTTTTTACTGATAACAAATCAGTGAGAAAAATCACTGGAAAATCAGTGAATATTCACTGAAAGGTCAGTGAAATTTATGAACTTTGCTAAAAAATCAGTAAAAATCTTTGAAAAGTCAGCAAAAATTCGCTGAAAATCAGTGAATTTTGCTTATTCTTCCTGCGCTGCAATTCTGACTATTTATCAGTGACTTTTCACTGATTCAGAATGAGAGAGTGGAGCAAATTATTAAAACAAAATTTTCCGTCAAATCTGTTGATTTTTTTCAAAATTGAGTGGTTCTGCAAAAAAATTCAATTCGAAGTAAAATTCACATAGGAAATTCAATGTAGGTAATTTTGATTATATTCTATTTCCTATTACAAATTTCAATTGAGGGGGGGGGGGATTTTGGTCACCATTCTGAAATGGGTCTGCATGGTAAACTTTTTAATTTCATCTGTCAGATGTTTCATGCGCATGAAAATTTTTGTACCTTTTTCTTTATTTCGTGTTTTTTTGTGCCAGCACGAACCCTACGTGATGAAATTTTCGACTGATCTGAAGCAATTTGTGGAGCGTAACACAAAACTATCGCTCCAAGGTACTGAATTAATGCCTTTGTTCCGATTTCTTATATCTCATTAGGTTAGGTTCATAATAATCAACTCGTTTTATCCAATCAAAATTCTGCTGGTCAAATTTTTCCAATACTCTCTCCATTCAAAACTAGTCGTACAATTATTTTTATAAATGCGAATGAGTATAATGCATTATTACCTATCTGAAATCACAATCTTTAAATTCAAGAATCGTATTCTTATCGTACAAAAAAAAAATGTTCAAAAAATTTCGATTCTGAAAAATTTTGTTTCTTGTTACCTCACATATCACCCGTTTAATGCTATAATTTTTGCCTCGTGAGATTTACTGTATTACGTACACTTCGATAGGTAACTCACGACTATACCTAGAAGAAGAATTCCTACAATTGTTTAAATAAATTTTGTTTACAATACCGCGTGATACATACTATGATAATATACATACATTGAAAAAATATCAATGTCGTCTTCATTCGCCCTCACAATATCTAGATTGAATACGTAAGTCTAGGTCCCATCGACAACATGTAGTGCCATTCTTTTCGCAGTACTCGTTTTGCACGTAGACAATTCTGCTCGATGAAGAATACTTCAGTCTACGAAAATTAACGTAATTGAGACGACAAAATTTCAAGATTTGACTTATAAAATCATCAATTTTGCTTCGTTAAAAATTCTCAAAATTTGAGAAATCATGGAGCTGACTTTTTCAAAGGGCTCGTCAAAAGTAATATTTTTATTTTTTATTTTCATCATATCCATTGGCTTGTCGGATCTCAGCATCTCGGACCAAGACCAGAGTACGTATACGTTTCATTAAATTGGTGATGTGGCACTGGCCTACTTCGTAGAATCAGTGTACTCGCAGAATACCTAACCGAAATAGTCATTGAGAGGGAGTACAAACAATTACAATTTCCCACCGAGATCGATTTTTTCGACTCAAAACACAATTTTTCTCATCTATTTTGACTCAAAAACTGAAATTTTCCAAACAAATTCATTGATTTTGTAGAAATATCGACTTTTTAGTCGAATAAAATCGCAAAATCGATACTTGAGAATGAAGAGTTTTCCGTTCCTTCGGAAAAGTCGGGAAACTCGACTGGAACGCGATTGGTCGTAAGACGAAAGATAGAGCTTCGTAATTGGTCGATTCTGTTTTTCGCTGCTTTTCGGCTAGTACGGTCGAGATCCGCTTCGGGGACCTTTACGATGAATTTTCCTGACTTAAACTTCGGTTTAAGCAGGAAATAGGATACCCGCTTTTCCGACGGTTCGGAAAAGCTCAATCTACGTTAACGTAGATTTTCACGATATGGTATCTACGACGAAGTAGGCACGTAGCTCTGAATACGAAATTATCACGGTCACGTCGACCAATTAAAAACCAAGGATTACGATACCTTTCATTTCGTGAAATTTCGATATTAAGTTCAAACGATACTTTTCAAAGAAAAACTCGAGAATTAAATTTTTACTAATTTTTATTCGGAAAAATTAGACATTTACACGATAAGTTTGACACCGATTTTCCAATGGAAAATCGATGTTTAAAAGAAAAGTTTAATGACCTTTTCGCGACAAGGTTCTATACGATACAAAGAGCCGCGGTTAACGAACGATCGCGAAGAAACAACGAATAAATAAATTAGCGGCCGTAGCCAACAATAACTATAATTACATAACCGCGTATAAATCGAATTTTTTAAACGGTAAAACTAACAGATTTCGAAAGTTCTCCAACTCAACATTAAAGGGCCTGGCCAGGTAAGGGGTAAATTTGGCCCCTCAAATGGTGCTCCTTGATGTAAAAAAATTCTAGAAAATTTTTTGACCCTCCCACTCACCCCTTTCCCTTCCGATTGCATTATTTTGAAGAATTTTTAATTTCAACGCAAGTGAAGGAAATTTTCTGTTCCTTGGCACAAAGTTGCACGTCAAGAAGGTGCATTTACACTAATTTTTTCATCAATTTTGGTGATTTTCTTCATGAGGTTTCGGCCATTTGAAATTTTCAACTGTAGAATGTACCTTGAAAGCGAAGTTCGGTCACTCGTGAAAATATCCGAAAAACGTTCATTTCACGTTTTCATTTTTGGCGATTTCGATGTCGCAAGGGTCGAAAATCGCGAAAAATCGTGCAGAAATGTTATTTTGGCAGATTTTTCATTTTTTTTTTCATTTCTTACGGAAAGAAATGATCAAATAAAGAAACTGACGTCGGATTCGTGTTTAGGGGGTCAACATACCCCGATAAACGCCCTTTTTTGCGATTGTTTTACTTGAAGTCTGGAAATTCATTTTTTGTGTCATGAAAAATCATTTAAAAAAAGGAGAATTTTGAGACATGAAGTAGAACGATTAGATCGCGAAAAGGTTGTTTATCGGGGTTTTTTGACTCGCTAAACACGAATATGGAATTGGTTTTTTCATTTGGTCATTTCTTTTCGTAAAAAACGCAAAACAAATGAAAAATCTGCTGAAATAACAACATTTCTGTACGATTTTTCGCGATTTTCGACCCTTGGCTTGCGACATCGAAATCGCCAAAAATGAATACGTAAGGTGAATCTACGTTTGAAAATACGTTTTTGGAATGTTTTCGCGAAGTGGTCAAACTTCGCTTTCGAGGTCCTTTTTACAGTTTAAAATTTCGAATGACCAAAACCTCATGGAAAAGGTCACCAAAATTAATGAAAAAATTACTGTGACTACATCTCTATGTGGTGTAACTTTGTGCCAAAAAACATGAAATTTCTTTCACTTCCGTTGAAATTAAAAATTATCTACAATAATGCAATAAAATATAGCCATAGCTCCGAAAGGGAAAGGGGGGAGTCGCAGCCCCCACAAAGTACAATTGTGATACAAGCTAGACTAAAATAATCCTTCAAACTGAAATTCATCTGAGATGCTATTTTCAGACCAGTACGAACCACTTTATGTGATCAAGAAAAAGGACAACTACGAATTCGTCCCTGCGGACACCTACGATCGTGTAATGAATCAAGGCAAATACAACGAATCCGGCGAAATAATGTTAGCAGCTTGTTCGAAAACAAATACCGATGACAAACTTCTCGAAATATCGCCCGAAAATGAGCAACAGCTCGCTGGTGGGTTTCGTTGCAACAGTCCGGTTAAATTCTTCTCCAAATTCAAATCTAGTGACATTCATTATTTGATTGGATTTATGGTGAGACGATATTGCTCGGTAATTGAAAAAGGGGCTCTCGCTGGCTAATTTTTTTTTCTGAGGCAGATTTACGATGAAAGTGGCACCTCGACCAACAAAAATAATTTTTCACTTACGGACTTATCAACGGTCATTACTACGTTTAATTTTATAAATCTAAAAATACCATCGAATGATTTTATTCGATTTTCAAACGATATTCTCTTATAATAGGAAGAGTTTCCGTTACCGTTAATAAATGTGGCATATAGGCAAAAGGACAATAATTACAGTATAACCACTTGGCATAAAATCAAATACAGCAATACGCTGTCATCAATATATGAAGAACCGGATGATCAGACAGAATACGGATCAGATATCCATATTTACGGTTTCGATATCGATCCAGCTTACGAAAAAGTGAATCATATTTCCAACCAATATCATTCATAATCTATCTACCAGAAACACTTTCGTCGTGATCAAAAAAACAATAATCCCTCTCGTTATTTTTTCATTTCAGGAAAACCAATTGAAATTCATCAAAACGTTCTTTGAATTGAAATCCGTACCGGAATCCTTTCCTGAATTGGTAAAACTGCAACTAGCTCCGGCTGGAGATTTCTTCTTCGACGCTTGGAAACGAGCTTCAAAGACCAATATCAACACAACACCGGTGTGGAAAGAGCTGGCTTCAGAATGGCATCAATTTGAAGAATTCATTAGACGAGTATCTAATGTAGGTATTGACTGTGCTCGTCACTTGTAGGCTTCATTTGGTCATTTATATCAAAGTCAGTCATATAAATGTTCCTTTCAATCTCGTCTACTTCACAGTTTATTGGTGATTTACAAATTATCACAGGAGGGGCCGATCCTCACCTACTTCCTCATTCCTAAGAAACTATTTTACATTTGTACAAGAAAGAGAACCAGTTGTCTTTACCATTATTTGATATCATCTATAAAGCAGTCTATTTCAAACAGAGACGTAAAAACGGAACATGGATCCAACAAGGAATGGTATTTATTATGTTAAATGATCCACGTGACACTTATAATATCGGAGAAGATCTAAGGGCGAAATACGGATGGAAATATCTAAAAGATGAGAAATTGAAACCTCGAATAATCGGTCAGCTGATGACGCCAACTTTGTTGGAAAAAGCACAGGTGACAATAAGTAACATTTATGAGCCTCTGGATTTGAATAAGGTGAAAAAAATTATAAAAACAGGAGAAGACCAAGAAGAGGAGATTGAAATCGACGTACTCCAGAAAATGGGACTAAAGAATGAAAATTAATATGTTAAGCACATAAATTGTTTTCAAATTTTACATTAGGTATATTTAATATTAAGTTCAACTTTGAAATATAAGTTTGATATTGCATAAAAATTTATATTATTCATTTTCGAATTGTGAAAAATAAATGTCCGTAATCACGCGTCATAAAATAAGGTAAGAAAAAACAAACAGCAGACATGGATCATCCTGTAAGTAAACGAATACTTTCAACATGAAATTAGTCCAAAGATTGTAATAGATTGAAAATGGTTGAAATTCTTTAAAAAATTCAAATATGTCTTTTCCATTTGAATTTTTCAAAAAGAACACCATTCAGATTTTCAGGGACACCTGGTATGTAGGCCCAATTTTTTCTACTTTTCTGCAAAGGACCTACTATGATCAAAAAGCCACGCTCGGGGCGTACCAGTTTTCATTAAATGAAGATATCGAAGTGATTTCAACGTCATTACACTTCTAATAGTAGACACTTTCAAGGAGGATACATTTTTTGGACCTATATGCAGGATGTCCTGAGATACAAAACGTGTTTCTTCTCGAAAAATTCAAATGGAAGGGACATTATTTCAATTAGATGCCATATTTCAGTAGGTAGTAGAAATCAGAACAAATCTTTAGAGTCATTCCTATCAAGAGACAGGGGTGCCGAGAAACCTGAATTCTTGAGGAAGCTTCCTCAAATAGATTTTTGGGGGGAACCTCAGATCGATTTTTGTTGGGGGGGGGGGGGGGGGGGAAATCACTCCCTCTTCGGAAATCAAGATTACCTCCCAAATATTAATCCATAATCCTTCACTGTTTACTGAATCCTTCCCAATTGCCAGTCACTCAAGGCCAATTTTCATGATAATCCTTGGTAGGATTATAGACGTCTAAGTTGCTTACTAATCAACTACAGATAGTGACGTACCGATAGGGGGAGGGGGAGCTCCCCCCCTGAGGAAATTTTTTACTTGTGAGTTAGGAAAATGGAACATTTCAACACATCAGTTGGGAAAATTGGACAATTGGGATTAATTATTTTGATGAAAAATAATAAATAAAATGGTTATTTTAAAAGTTGGAAATCAACAAAATTTTCACTTGTTCCAACTCAAAATTGGTAATTTTCCCAATTCAAAATAGGTAACTTTCCCAATTCAATATTGGTTATTTTTCCAACTCAAAATTGGTAGTTCTCCCAAGTGATGAGTAAGAATGTCAGTTGGGACGATTGGTATTTATTTTTTAAATGAAAAATGAATAAATAAAATGATAAATGGTTACCTATTTTAAAAGTCCATCACCCCCCCCCCCCCTTAAACGTCAAATTGGTATACCCAAGTATACATTACATAAGGGCTATTCCACGCTAAAACAGACCAAAAGTGAAGTCGGGTCTGAATATTTTATTATTTTTTGGATTTGACCCCTGAGTGCCCCCCTGCCCCCCAATTTTTCGGAAAAGTGAGTCAAGATATTAAAATGGCGTGTGGCATATTGATTCTCACTAATTTGAGTGCGTAGAATTCGAATATCAACTTACTTTTTGATTTGACCCCATTCCTTGCGCTTTAACGTAATGAAAAAATACGAATTTAAGGGGAAGTAGTCAGTATATTCGAACTCAGCGCCCTCAAAAACCTAACAAACGACTGGTCGCACGTTATTTTTCATTTTTTCAAATTTTGGCCCTATCGAGGGGGCTAATAGGGGGGTTCAGAGGGGTCGGATGAAAAAACTGAGTACATATTCGAACTCAGCGCCTTCGAATTAGTAGTTATCGATGTGTTACTCGACTTTATCGATTTTTTTGAATTTCGGTCAAAGTTATGGACCCCTCCTATACCCCCAGGGGTTTGGATATCCCATCTTGAAAATTTCTCAGTTGAAAAAAAAGGGTAAAAAGGGCTACTCACTGTATTTTTTTCAGATTTTTAAATGGTAGCTTTCATATTTTGTGCATATCATGAAAGTTGAGCTTTCGCCACCAAAGTTCAACTTTAAGCTTTCCAAAATGTGATTATCACTTTTGAATCTACTTTCAATTCTCTTTCAGGCCCCGCAAACGGGTTTCCCCAAAGTACAGCCTATTTCAAGACATAAGCCTTCAAAGTTGGCTAGTTTGGCGAAAAATCACAATTGCATGAAAATTACGAAGCCCACCCTCAGCCCCCTTAAGGGTTAGAAAAAAAATAATCGTGGTTTCGTGAATAGACCACCAAGGGGAACTCATAAAAAAAATCTGAGCGAAATCGGAAGACCCGACTTCACTTTTGGTCGGTTTTAGCGTGGAATAGCCCTTATGTAATGTATACTTGGGTATACCAATTTGACGTTTAAGGAGGGGGGGGGGGGTGATGGTGGTTCAAATGGGAATTGGACTTCAAAATCGTTTTCAGAGGGTCTGATTCTTATAAAAACGACACCAATATCGGTTATTACTTCATTTATCACAACGACCACAGGGGCGGGGTAAGGGGGGGGGGTAAGGGAGGCCAATGGTGTGGGCCCTTTTTCACAATGTTCTGTGGTCCTCAAAATGAAATATTTTCGTGATGATCGACATTGGTAAAACTAGTTTCCAAATTACTTGTGCTGGAGGTATTTATTTTCGTGAATTTTGAGTATTTCACCACGCGGGGGGTTAGTTTTTATTTTTTTTGACAATGTTCCATATGTTCAAAATTTTCAAAATTTTTATGGTATACTTATGGGTAAACAACACTTCTTCTGAAGAAAAAAATTCCATTGCCCCTTTGACCCTTCATCCCAAAAAAGGGGTTCAAAATTTTGAAAAGGGCCCAACTCGGGGGGAAAGTGCCCAAAAATTTAGAAAAAAATTTTTTTGGGTTCTCTTAACCTTCTAGAAGCTATCTAAAAAAACGCAAAATTTTCATTTGCATGAGGCGAAAAATGAAAAAATTATGAATAAAAACACACATTTTAGCCCCTCCCCCCCAAAATACTCGAGCTAGGGGTCCAAAAATGGTGTCAAACTTAATTGCCAGATTAGGGGAACATTTTAGGGTAGGAAAGGTCAAAATCGGTTTCCAAGGCCAAAACCCTATACTTAACCGGCTATACTCTTTGTATCCATTTATGAAAGTCAGTTCATCTTCAAAACTAATCGTCCAATTACTTTTAAAAATGCGAATGAGTATAATGCATTACCTATCTGAAATCACAATTTTTCAACTCGAGGGCCGTATTCTTATCGTACATAATAAAAAAAAATTTACAAAAAATTTCGATTCTGAAAAATTTTGTTTCTTGTTACCTCACATATCACCCGTTTAATGCTATAATTTTTGCCTCGTGAGATTTAGGACCGGTTTATCAATCGTGCTCACGGATTTTTAACTGACGGTTAGCGGCTAACCGACGCTTCTGATTGGCAGTTAGCGCTTAACCGACTGTTATTTCCCCTACTTTTGCTTTAACTGACGATTGAAAAACCGGCCCTTACTGTATTACGTACACTTCGACAGATAACTCACGACAATAATTCATACATTGTTAAAATACATTTCGTTTACAATACCGCGTGATACATACTATGATAATTTACATACACTGAAGAAATATCAATGTCGTCTTTATTCGGCCTCGCAATATCTAGATTGAATGCGTAGATTTAGGTCCCATCGACAACATGTAGTGCCATTCTTTTCGCAGTACTCGTTTTGCACGTAGACAATTCTGCTCGATGAAGAATACTTCAGTCTACGAAAATTAACGTAATTGAGACGACAAAATTTCAAGATTCGACTTATAAAATCATCAATTTTGCTTCGTTAAAAATTCTCAAAATTTGAGAAATCATGGAGCTGGCTTTTTCAAAGGGCTCGTCAAAAGTAATATTTTTATTTTTTATTTTCATCATATCCATTGGCTTGTCGGATCTCAGCATCTCGGACCAAGAGCAGAGTACGTATACATTACATCGAATTGGTGACGTGGCGCTGGCCTACTTCGTAAAATCAGGGCTAGTTGTATATTCAATAGTTACGAACGGTTGATAGTTAATTAACGGATTCACGAATTCTCATTGGTGGAAACCATCAGTTAACTACCAACTGTTGGTTAATTATTGATTGTACAACCGGCCCGTATACTCGCCGAATAACCGAAATTAGTCATTGAGAGGCAGTGGCGTACCCAAGGGGGGGGGGGGGGGGGGGGGGGGGGGTCCAGGGGGTCTGGACCCCCCTTGGCGTCAAAAACTTACGTGAAAAAGTGCCTTTTTGGAGCATGAAAAATCTAATTTTCTCAAAGCTTCGCCCTCGCTTCGCTCGGGCATGAAAGAAATCACATTTGATAATTATGTATAATTATAGTCAGGAATTTATGTAAAAAATGCATTTTTGAAGCATTAAAAATCAAATTTTCTCAAAAGTTCGCCCTCGCTTCGCTCGGGCATGAAAGAAATTGCTAATTCTATAAACTATTTGAATCAACAATGCAAAAAATAGTTCCCTTCTAATATTCCAAGTCTCCATACCCACTTTGCACCCTCCCCAAAAAAGCTTCTGACGCCAATTCTTGGATTTATTAGGTATTTGTATTGGCTTTTAAGGCCAAAATAATTAGTACCTATGTAAGTTGTTTGTTCCAAGATTACATTATCATCAGTTTTTTTCCTTAAATGTGCTATGCAAATCGCATGAAAATTTAATAAAGTTTGAATTTTGTGTTTTTATAGTAAAAGGAAATTTGATTGGGGGGGGGGAGGTGAACTTACAATTTCTCAAAAATCATGAAATTTCGGACCCCCTCCTTGAGAAATTTCTGGTTACGCCACTGTTGAGAGGGAGCACAAAAAATCACAAATTTCCCACCGAGATCGATTTTTCTGATTCAAAATACAATTTTTCCCACCCATTTCGACTCAAACACTGATATTTTCCAAAAAAAAAAACCATTGGTTTCAAAAATTCTCTAACTCAACATTAAGGGTCTGGCCAGATAAGGGGTAAATTTAGCCCTCACACCGATTTTCGATTCAATCTCCCCAAATGGTGCCCCTTGATGTAAGAAAATTCTAGAGAAATGTTTGACCTTTCCCCTTCCCCCTTCCCTTTCGAAACTATGACTCAAGAATTTTCAATTTCAACGCATGTGAAGGAAATTTTTCGTTTTTGGCACAAAGTTGCACCTCATAGAGGTGCATTTACAATAATTTTTTCATCAATTTTGGTGATCTTCTTCACGAGGTTTTGGCCATTTGAATATTCCAACTAAAGCGAAGTTCGGCCACTCATGAAAATATCCGAAAAACGTTCATTTCACGTATTCATTTTTGGCAATTTCAATGTCGCAAAGTTCAAAAATCACGAAAAATCGTGCAGAAATGTTGTTACAAATATTTTGGTAGATTTTTCAATTTTTTGGATTTTTTACGGAAAGAAATGGTCAAATAACAACTTACGTCGGATTCGTGTTTAGGGGGTCAAAATATCCCGATAAACACCCCGTTTTGCGATCGTTTTACTTGAAGTCTCAAAATTCATTTTTTGTGTCGTGAAAACTCAGTGAAAAAAGGGAATTTTGTGACATGAAGTAGAACGATTGCGAAACTGGCGTTTTTCGGGGTTTTTTGACAAGTTGAACACGAATATGGAATTGGTTTTTTCATTTGGTCATTTCTTCCCTTAAAAAACAAAAAAAAAATTAAAAATCTGCCGAAATAACAAAATTCTGCACGATTTTTGGCGATTTTCGACCCTTGCTACATCGAAATCACCAAAAATGAATACGTGAGGTGAGTCTACGTTTAAAAAAATACTTTTTGGAATAGTTTCATGAAGTTGTGAAACTTCGCTTTCAGGGTCCATTTTTCAGTTTAAAATTTCAAATGGTCGAAACCTGATGAAAAATGTCACCAAAATTGATGAAAAAATTACTGTGAGTACACCTTTGTGCCAAAGAACAAATAACTTCCTTCACTTCTGTTGAAATTGAAAATTCAGAAAGGACATGTGGGGGGGGGAGGGGTGTCAAGAATGTTTCCATCATTTTTTTCCATCAATTGAGGCACTACTGGACAGATTAAATTGAAAATCGGAGCGAGAGCCAAACTCGCCCCTTTCCCGGCCAGACCCTTGTCCAGCGATTTCGTCATAACGGGAAATAAAAAGAAGAAGAAGAAGAAGCCTCCACAAAGTACAATTGTAAAACAATAATTCAAACTGAAATTCATCCAATATGCTATTTTCAGACCAGTACGAACCACTTTATGTGATCAAGAAAAAGAACGCCTACGAATTTGTCCCTGCGGACACCTACGATCGTGTAATGAATCAAGGCAAATACAACGAATCCGGCGAAGGCGAAATAATGTTAGCAGCTTGTTCGAAAACGAATACCGATGACAAACTTCTCGAAATATCGTCCGAAAATGAGCAACAGCTCGCTGGTGGATTTCGTTGCAACAGTCCGGTTAAATTCTTCTCCAAATACAGATCTGGTGACATTAATTGTTTGATTGGATTTATGGTGAGACAATATTGCTCGGTAATTAAAATAAATGGGCTCTCGTTGACTAATTTTTTTGAGGCAGATTTACGATGAAAATGGCACCTTGACCGGCAAAAATAATTTTTCATTTGCGGACTTACCAAAGGTCATTACTACATTTAATTTCATGAATCTAAAAATACCATCGAATGATTTTATTCAATTTTCAAACGATATTCTTTATTATAGGAAGAATTTCCGGTATCCTTAATAAAAGTGGCATACAAGCAAACGAAATATAACCACAGTATAACCACTTTTCATTATATCAAATATAGCAATAAGCTGTCATCAATATATGAAGAACCGGATGATCAGACAGAATACGCATCAGATATGCATATTTACGGTTTCGATATCGATCCAGCTTACGAAAAAGTGAATCATATTTCCAACCAATATCATCTTCTATCTGCCAGCAACATTTTTGTCGTGATCCATGAAACAATAATCCCTCTTCTCATTTTTTCATTACAGGAAAACCAATTGAAATTCATCAAAACGTTCTTTGCATGGGAATTCGTACCGGAATCTTCACCCGAATTGGTAAAACTGCAACTGGCTCCGGCTGGAGATTTCTTCTTCGACGCTTGGAAACGAGCTTCAAAGACCAATATCAACACAACACCGGTGTGGAAAGAGCTGGCTTCGGAATGGCATCAATTTGAAGAATTCATTAGACGAGTATCTAATGTAGGTATTGACTGTGCTCGTCACTTGTAGGCTTCATTAGGTCATATATCAAAGTCAGTCATATAAATGTTCCTCTCAATCTCGTCTCCTTCACAGTTTGTTGGTGATTTACAAATTATCACAGGAGGGTCCGATCCTCACCATCATCCTCATCCTAAAGAAACTTTTTTTTTACATTTGTACACAAACGAGAACCAGTTGTCTGTACCATTATTTGATGTCATCTATAAAGCCGTCTATTTCAGTCAGAAACGCAAAAACGGCACATGGATCCACCAAGGAATGATATTTCTTATGTTAAATGATCCACGTGACACTTATAATATCGGAGAAGATCTAACTGCGAAATACGGATGGAAATATCTAAAAGATGAGAAATTAAAGCCTCGAATAGTCGGTCAGCTGATGACGCCATCTATGATGAAAAAAGCACAAACGACAATAAATGTCAGTTATGAGCCTCTGGATTTAAATAAGGTGAAAAAAATTATAAAAATAGGAGAAGACCAAGAAGAGGAGATTGAAATCGACGTACTTCAGAAAATGGGACTAAAGAATGAAAATTAATATGTTAGGCACATAAGTTGTTTTCAAATTTTAGATATTTATGTAATATTAAGCTCAACTTTTTTTTTTTAAATTTTAAATTTGTGTTCGGACTACTTGGTCTATCATCCCATAAATATTATTATTTTATAATCGTGAATTATGGAGATAATTATGAATTTAGCATATAACATAATATAGGTGTATAAATGATAGGTAATTTAGGTAGGTACCTACATAATATGTACTTCGTTTAATTGTAATAATACTATAGGTTTAGTTGTGGTTACATTTTTCATCTCGTAATTTTTTGAATAATCGGGACAAATGGTTTTTATCACTTTGATCCTTAATAAAAGCACTAGGGGATTAGCCCATCCTTCGGATGGGATGGGGGTATAGTGATTTTGAGTTTTTGTGAGAAATAGAAAAATTGAAATCACTCTGCAATTTATGGCGTTTAAGATGTAATTTTTTTACCACTAATTAATTTTGCCATAGGCCATCTGAAGGTTTTTTTGTGACAGTCTTGGTGTAATATTTTGTAGAAATCATTTCCTCATCAGATCAAATTTTTAGCACGAATTTTGATTTTTTGATTCAAAGTTCCAAGATTTGATTTTTAATGTTTTTTGGCAGTACTCGCTGATCCAGGCAGGTACCCCATCTCCAGATGACCTATACCGAGGGTAGTTCGTGGTATAAAATTCATCTCCTAAATGCCATATGGAGGAATTTTTCGGTGCATATTAGATGATTTTTTGAAATTCAAACCCTATAACTCCCGGTCCCTCCCATGCCAATTTGGGGCTGAAATTTTGGTTGTGGAAGTTTATTGCGATTCTGTACAAGCCTGTAAAAAATGTTCATTTGGCATGCCAGACGTGAACTAAAAAAAAAAAGGTAACAGTAGAAACTTATGAAAACCCCAGAAATATTCAACTCTTCGAAATTGTTATCTATTTTTTCCGACCTACTAAATATCCTACTTCTTTCGAGGAAACTCTTTCCCCAAATTATTCAGCTTCTACATCATTTTCCAAAATTTGTAACTTCGAATCAAAATCCATATTTTTTGGTAAAAAATTTAGGAATACAGTGATAGCGTACTAATTCTAAAATTTTCTAGAAACTCTGAAACTTCTCGAGACTAAGATCTCAAAGGGGTGAATCATCTGTAGGAAAAGTCGAATTTTCTTCCAAAAGTATCGCAGCTGTGAAAAGTTCGAAAAACTGGTTTGTCCTTTTCCATTTTAAATATCCCAAAACTACCAATTTATAATTTGGTTTCCTATAAGGCGCGCCCGCAGAAGGTAGCAGAGGTAGCAGTCGCTACCTCATAAACTTTTTTTTTGGTACAGTATTAGGGATTATTCAGGATTAAATCCTCGAAATTCAGTTTGGCCATTTCTTTCTGTACAAAACGCTCAAAATTTGAAAAATCGTCCAAAATAACATTTCTGGAAGGGTTTCTTTTGTTCAAAGAGACAGCCAAAACCCCTCTACAAGATGTAACATTGTGCCAAAGAACAGAAAATTTCCTTCACTTCCGTTGAAAGTAAGATGAAATTACCTCCAGCTCCGATTTTTATTCTAACCCCTCAAAACGTGTCCCTTGATATAAAAAATTCTGGAAAAAGTTACAGAAATGTTGTTATTTTGGCAGATTTTTCAAATTTTGAGCATTTTATACGAAAAAAAAATTAACAAATGAAAAAACTAACATCGGATTCGTGTTAAACAGGTCAAAATACCCCGATAAACACCCTTTTCGCGATCATTTTACTTTAAATGTCGAAATTCGCTTTTTTTCATTGATTTTTCATGACAATAAAACTAAATTTTGAATTGGTACGTGGTACTAAGAAAAAAAAACAAAAAACGGTACTTACAACAAATCCTACTAAAAATCCTACCTATTTCATAAAACTGACTAAATTTTCTAAAAATAAATAGCCGAATATTGATAGCAAAGTAATTCGAAAAGGAAACAATTTTAATTTGAAAAAAAAAAATTAATTGCATTGTTAACCAACAGTCGTTCATTTTTTCTGACTTCTGATTGATTCTGAGATAATTTTCTTACCTACTAAATTACCTTCCTAGATGAAATTTTGAAATTTTTCCATGGAATTTGGCAACCAGCAATGTTTATTTCGACGCTGGCAAAATTTTACGCCCGCTAACTGTGATCGCCTCCATGGAAAATAAAATTCTAAAAGTTCGGAAAGTGGATTTTAGTATAATAGGATAGGATAGAGTAAGAATACTATAGAGTGCTGTTCTAATATTAATTTTTTACCGCTCCTTTTTCGTATCAAATGGACCCCGAGAAGTCAGAACTTGTGGATCCGACCACTTGGAGCGCGCTATCTTGACCACTCCTCTCACTCTTCAAAATAGATGATGGGTATCGACATGTACCTTTTTACTTGACCCTTTTTTCAACCTTTGGGTAAGGAGGCATCAAGTCTATGAATGAATGCTTTGTTTACGTTTTTTTTTCTCGATTTTGTTAACTGTAAGAAAAAAAGGTACATCATTACACACATTTAGCCTGTATTAGATATGTTCCTTTAAAAATACCGACTCACGAGTAATAGATACGGATGCGGAATTAGGAAATATTGTACAGAAATACATAGGTTGATTTTTTCGCGCGGCACCCAATCAGTTTTTTGCAAATTGTTTTTCTTTTTTTTCGTAGGTAATTTTTGAAGTCCAAAATAAAAAAGCTGTAAATTTTTCATAAATTTTTTTACGAAAGAAAATTTTACCGATTTGTTGATGTGCATGGTAGTCTGATGCCTCATTAGCCCAATGAAGAATGAAACAATCAACAACTTCACTAAAATGAATAATGGACTATTCTACATTAACCCGAACCAAAAAATGAAGTTGGGTCTTCCGATTTTGCGCAGAGTTTTTCTACGAGTTTTCCTTGATGGTCCATTGACATAACCACGATCATTTCCTTTCTAACCTTCAAGGGAAGTGGAATGTAGATCTCGTAATTCTCATCCAATTGCGATTTTTGCCAAATTACCCAGCTTTGAAGGATCATATCTCGATATCCGCGCTTCAATCGACCTCATCACATGATTACCAAAAAAATTTGGGTGGTCTGGTTAGAGCACGAGTGAGAGGCTCTAATTACACAAGTCAACACGATTTTTGTGTTTGGGTTTGTGATAGGGAAGATACAACACGTATCCGCCAGGCTAAGTCCCTCGCCTCGGGTACTAGGAGGTAAATCCTCAGCCTTGTCGCGACTCAAGGCCCCCGGTCCCAGATCACTGTGCCTGCGCGTCTCGATGGTAGGTGAGACGCGGAGCACTTTATACGAAATATCGAAAGGTTCGAACCGCGAGCACGAATTGCCACTCGAGGGCGATACAACAAACGACGTACACTTGATAACTGATTTATTCTGAACCGAATAAGACGTACATATAATTGGGGTAATTATAAGTAGTCTTATTGCCGAATTTAAACTTAATTGGTGGAGCGGGAGGAGAAGTAGAGAGAATACACATCCGACATATTCTCTAAATTCACGCGGCACCGCACCTGGGACGCAAGTCTCTGTATCCAACCCTAGCTGGTTGGAGAGCATGCGTACGCCTTTGAGAAACTAGAAGACGGATTCACGCGAAAGGAGCGAGCGGCTTTTAGAGACTGATGCTGCGTCGCGTTCGCGAAACGGACGAGAGCACAGCATCAGCTCAGGTATGCAGGCTAGCCACCACCACGCCATTAAAAGGATCGCGACTCAGGTATGAGTCGCGAGTCGTATGTACACATATCGTAAATGGGTACTTGCAGGGCCATATCCCTCTTACATATGCCCCATTTGAGCACGAGTTCGGGGGAGCAATGCTCAGCTCAGCCCTAAGTCGAGGTCAACCTGAGTACGATGGTAAGTGTAAGTTCGAGGAGAGGGAGAGGTCCCTGCCCCATTTACCTTGACTTATGGGTGGTGGCTGCAAGTTCGTTAAAATTTTGTAAGTTCATTAAGAATGGCCGAAAGAAAGCCTGCGAGGCGGATGACTATAATTTTGAGATTTTGAAGAATTTGGGAAAATTTAAATTTGTAAGATTTTTGTGATGTATAAAAGTGTAAGGCTATGAAAGTATATGATTTAAGAAATCGAAAGAATGAGCATTTTGAAATAAATTTTGATTACACACGAAGGTGTTTTTCTGAGTATGACGTAAGTCATAAAATGGATTTTTTATATGGGCCCTAAGTCATCTATTTTTGTAGATGTCCTTTTCTTTGCTCCTAAATTGCGTATTTGCTAATTTTGAAGGCTGCGGTGTCGGTTTTTAGTGAATACAGCGCGTGTATGGGGGATACAATTTGGTATGTAAGATTTAAAATTAACAGAGTTCTTATAATTATAATTAAATCTAGATACAACATTAGCTTTATGTAATTTTATGTATATGTTACGTGAGTTTTAGTATGTTGATGTTATGCATTTTTAATCGTTACTATTTCTATTTTGTCTCTTTGGTATTCTAGTCATTTTCAGTTTTGTCTGTAGCTAATATTGATATTTCTAGTTTAATTTTACAATGGGTAAGAAACATGTCGTTTTTTACTTTTATTTGTGCACTTTTTCAATTTTTTTGTTGACATGTCTCTTTACTAATAATAATGTCTCTCTACTTCTACTATTATTAATTAATCTAGGAACACAGAACATATATGTTTCTGACATCTGTCAGAGTGGAGTGATTTCTCCAAAAGGTGGGTCAATTTTGAACACAATTATTACTAACGTGGGGTATGGGACTAATTCATTCTTTCCTTTCTTTTAGGTGCGATGGCGAATGGACGAAGTCATGGATCGATTGTTAGCGACGTGGGACGTAAGTCACGTGGATGGTTCATTGTACGAGTCGGAGATGTTGGTTATGGTGTCGTGACATGGACGTGACTAGCGAGTAACATGGTGTTGCAAGTTGGCGAATACATGGACGGCGGCGTATATACTTTTATCGGTGCGGTGTTGGATTTACGTTTCAGGTACGTGCTCAAATTATCTCGTTTCGTAGGTTTTAGCTGTTGAGAGAATTTTTGTTAGTGGGGGGGGGGGGGGTTGTAAAAATTTTGAATTTTGTAACATTTTTTTGTGTCGATCTCATTTTTTGGGTTCAAAAGAATTTTGATTTTAGGAGCCTCTTTATTTTTTGCATTTTTTGAATGGGAATAAGGCTGTGTGTCAAAAACAATTTTCGTTTTGTTCTTTTCCAAATTTTAATTCTAAGGTAAACGATTCGCATGTTTTTGCCAAAGGTCATAAATCAAATTATAAGACGAGAGGAAAAAGAAAATAAGTACTCGTGTGAGATACGTGTGAGCTTTCTCTGTTTGGTGTAGATAACATGCGTTTTACTATTTCTGCACAGATTTTACTTTACTCTTTTGATTTGCGCATGTGTCGTTTGGCGATTTCCAAGGTACCTAGGAATTTAAAAATTATGAATTTTTCCATCAAGTGGGCTGGATTTTAAATTTTTTTGCATTTGATGAAATTTTGATTTCGAAATTTTTAATTTTTGTAAGATGTCTTGAGGTGTATCGAAGGTTATTCTTTTTGAGTTCATAATTGAAAATAAAGTTTTAGCCAAAGTACTCAAATTTTGATGAATTTTTTGGTACCAGCCATCTTTTCGATGTTTTACCTGATTCTGATTCAATTTTCTGTTTTCCAGGTCCTTGTGATCGTTTTCTGGCTGCATTTCGGATCTATGCTGTGGAATAAGTCAGGTATGCATGCAACATAGTTTATTATGGATATAAGCGATATTATTTACATATAAGCAGTTTAGGCGATTTTTTATAACTCGATAAGTAGAGCATATTCTGTTTTTTCGTATTCGTTGCTTTTTTCTTCGGTTGATTCTTTATTTTCTTCGATTTTTTCGTGGTTTTCTTCGGTTGTATCGATGTCACTGTTGGTTTTTTCTTCGGTTTTTTCTTCGGTTATTTTTTGGCGGTAGGCGTATTTTTGTCGCGTAATTCTTGATGCATGCTTTTATAGTCGCAGTCCGATTCGAGGTGAAAGTGATCTGGCAAGTCCATTATGTATTCTCTGATCAGGGAGACGTCCGTACTGGTCGGAAAGGGTCGTCCTTTTTTGGGTTTAGAAATGTGATCATGATTTAGGATGGATGCCGCAAATTTGTAAACGAAGGACCGATTCGGGTTTGCTTGCTGAATGGAATGAAGTTCTTTAATTTTCTGAGATGTCGAATTTAGTAAGGGTAGGACGATTACTTTCTTTACTTCCTTTTCTTCAAGGGTGTCGAGTAGCTGATTCCATCTTTTTGCGTACGCGGTCTTCGAGGTATGGGCGGCGTCCATTTCACCAGCTGCGACGATTATTTCTGACGGAATTATGGTAAGGTCATTAATTATTCTGATTAGGTCTCGGATGAAATATTTGGACCTAAATATGCCATTTTGATAGAAGTTGTCCAATAAGACCTTTTCTGGTTCCATAATATCTCGTACCCCGTAATGGACGTACCCATCACCAATAATAAAGTGACCTTTTATTATCGGGAATATCATCTCGTTATTTTTTGTGAATAGTATTTCCGGTAATATTAAGTATGGGGTCAGGGTATCTCGCCATGTGCGTTCAGAGTCCTGCGTCGTTTCCGAGGGCACCATTTTCCATGAATCCGGGATCGGGGGAGGGTTGTAGAAATTTTCTGGATCAAACCAGAGTATTTCGCTGATGGCATGCTGTTCCAGTTTGTTTAATTTTTCTTTAAGAATCTGGTTTTCGAGCGTGAGAGCGTGGTTTTCCATATTTAATCCGTAGATTGTCTCATTCAGGTTTTCGAGCAGTTCTTCGTACTGTGCTACACTGATCGGGTCGTCTGACATTTTCCTGTATAGGCATATTTCGTAATAATATCTGTTATTAGTAATTGGTAATTATTCTAATCGGTTTGTTTTTGTTTTTATGTTTCAGGATTTCGTAAGGGATTTTACGTCGAGAGGTATTGGTAGGCTGATTTTGAAGAAAATAAAAAAAAAAATATTATCATTTTGGGGACGTAATTTTTTGGGTGAGTTTCGAGTTTTTATTATTTATTTATTTCAGGATTTTTAATGAGGGCGTAATAATTTTGATGGGTAGCCTATTTGCCCCATATGTCGTGAAATTTAATTTAGGCGTTGCGCTGGTTGCATACCTGACCGAAAAATTTCGCACGGCATCGGCGATTATGCGTTTAAACGGTCGGTAGCGATGTTTTCGTTACGTACGACGTGTTGGTCGAAAGAGAGCTGCGCGTAGGTTTTGCATGTGTGTGTGTGGTATCAGGAGTGGTGTATCGGTAGAAAAGTGAAAGTGGTCGAGGGTTTTTATTCAAGAGATGGAATTTCGGAGTGGTAATGATGTTGATAAGAGATGCACTCGTGCTGCGTGTGCGCGTCACTGCACTAATCTGCGATAAACTTGACAAAAGATGGGTTTCGTTAGGTATTCTGTTTTACGTTTCGCGTTTTATCTGGGAATTTTTCAAGATTAGGAAATTAGGTATTATTTGTCGTAATGTTTAGGCTTATACGTGCCCCATATTAAGAAGTTTCAAGGTTGGGATTTTTTCAAGTTTTGAGTCGTGGGGTTTTTAATGGGAGAATTTTTGCGGGTGTTTTTACAGCGGGTTATTACACATTTGCTACGTGTACATGTTAATTTTAGATAAAATGGTGTGGGTGTTTTTGGAGCATATGTGGTTGATTTTTTGATTTGTTACATAGGTCGTAAGAATTTTAATCGTGTTCCTTTTAATTCAAATTTTGTCATTTTGAGGCATATGCTGTGTTGGATGAAAAGGGTTTTGTACTTTTCTAGTGTGGTTTTGGTATCGAAAGATGAATTTTTATGGGTGTGGGTCGAAGGTGGTTGGTGTTTATATTTTCGTGTCAAAAAGTGGGGTTTCGTGGGGATTTTGAATTTTATTGGGACATATGCTGGTGATAAACAGGCGTTTTAGTGCATTTAAGATACGATTTTTTGATGCGTAATTTTGATAAGAATGGGTTAGGTTTTTTAGATTATCACATTTTCGTATATGACGCGCGCACACAAAGGTAACATAACTATACTTATAAGGGAGATTGTACTTACGGGCTTATTGTCGAGATGCGGTCGTCGTAAGATTTCGTTAAATATGGTAATGATTATAAAAATAGCAGAAAAAGGTAAAAATGTCTTTTAGGCAGACTATCAAATGTTTAATTCACAAGATTCACAGATGGAATGAGCTTGTTGATTATTTTTGTTGGGCATTTGTGCAGTTATCTTTTATCGTTTAGAGTGGGAGCGTCGTTTATCGTTTATTTAACAATTATTTGTGCCTATCTGGTTATGATTGGCAGGTTTTGAGTTCAGTGTTGTCATTTTGTCAAATTTAATTTGATTTTTAAACTTGGCGGGTTTTTTAATTGGAAAGGGAAGAATGAATTTATTACATACATATATAATTGCTTAATCTAAGCTTTTGTCACATGGGTGAGTAGGATTTTTTATAAAATCATCGTAGGACCACGCACGCGTACGGACGTAGACTTTTTTCGGTTTTTGGGTTTGGGACGTAATACATGACCCTGCTTCGGATGCATTGGGTAGGAAGTTTTTATGAAAATCTGGAATCGTTAAAGTTAGGTTGTTCCATAATTTTCGCCCTAATTTCTGTTAAAGTTATTTTGGGGGGAGGGACCGGGGTCGTTAAAGTTATTTTGCCCCATATCGCCTCCGTTATTTATTTCAGTTAAGCTAATCATTCCCGTTTCAGTTAAAGTTGTTTTTGTGGGTGACTGAGGTCGTTAAAGTTAGTTTGCCCCATATCACCTACGTTTTCAGTTAAAGTTATTTGGGAAAAATGGGATCGTTGGGGTTGGCTTGCCCCATTTTTCCTCGGTTCCTTTCTACTAGTTTTTCTTTTGTTATTCTTCCTACTTGAAATATGAAGTCAGGCTCGGTTATTACGTTAAAGGGGAGTTGTAATGCATCTTGATCGTAGATACATTCTATGGTTGCGGTTCGGGTCGAAATTATCGTTTTGTTTTCAAATTTGATTAATACAGGCTCTTTGCGTTCTATTATTGCCACTTTCTCGGGGTTTGATCGCATGATATAGTTTATGATGTTTTTAGATATGGTATTCCAAAGTACGTCTGATTTTATAGTGGCGATAATATGGGTCTTTTCGGTCAATTTTACTTTTAAGTCTTTAGGTCTGTTTAACCATTCGGGGGAGAGTCTTAAGGGGGTTAATTCGACTGCGCCTGATGGGTCTAGAGTTACAATTTCAGATTGGGACGTTACCGAGTAGGTAGGCGTGTCGTTTATTTTTGCCATGATTTTTTCGTGGGCTTCCATGAATATTTCGCTACGTTTTTGTAATTTTTCCATTTTTTGGGCGTAAGAGTCTGTGTCTTTTATCATATTTTGATCTGCGTCTTGCGCTTTTGGGGTGGGTGGTTTAGGTTTCGTGAATTTTGTAATTACAGTTTTAGGGGGTGGGTTTCTAAAAGTATCGATTTTTAGTTGTTGAATGGTTTTTAATCCGATGTAGCATTTTAATGATTTTGTTTCGATTACGGAAAAGGGGATTTTTACCATGAATTGGTTTAAGGTGCCGCTTATAATTGCGATGTAAGACAAATTTTCGTTATTATTGTGGGTAGGTAGAGTTATTGGGTAGAGTCTGTAATGATAGGTAATCGATTTTGGATTTTTAATTGCGATGTCGTGTAAGGTTCCTTGTGAAATTACGTTATGGTTTGAGTCATAGTCTAATTCTATGGGTAGAATTATTTCGTCCGTTATATTTAATAATAACGTACGCGGGGGTCCTAGGTGCCCAAATATCTCGTCAGGGGTACCTACTACTTTTGTTCTTATTACTTCCAGCCATTCATTTACATCGTGGTCTTCTATTATTTTTGGGAATACTTTTATTGGGAGGTCCGTCTCCCTTTGGGGTTCGTATAATTCGTTGTCAGAAATTTCGGATTCGGTCTCCGGGGGGCTGGGAGCAGAATTTATTTTTATATCGTTTTTAGGTGAGGAATTTATTCCAGAATTGCGTTCTGCTTGTTTTTTGTCATATTTTACTATTTCGTTTCCAATTGTTTCCTCAACTGATTTTTTAATTTTCAAAAATTTCGCTATTTTATTCTTTTTATCTTTTGAGGTGGGGTTTGGGTTCGAAATTTCTTGTTGGTTTTCTAAATTTTCCGTGAGTGTTTCTTTTTCTGCTTTATTATTGCGTTTTTGTTTTTTCGGTGCCGGAGAGTCGAGATCTAGGTCTCTTTTTATTTTTCGATTTTGGGCCGATAAAAAGTTGGTGGTTTTGGTTAGTTTTTCTATTTTTGAGTTGGTCTCAAACAATTTTTCTTTCGCGTATGCGATGTATTCTTTTTGTTTGGAAGTTGTTTCCAATTTAAAATTTGCCAAATCTGTAGTTAGGTCCCGAATACCTTCGGCGAGTCCGTCAATTTCGCGACTTTGCTTATACAATAGGTAGGTGCTGTTTGTATTGTCGTATTTTTCGTCTAGAAAGTCTTCGCGGAGGTTATTTAAATTTTCAGAGAGGGATTCATGTTTTTTCTGAAGGAGGTCAACGAGAGAAATTAAACTCGTTACTGTTTCTGTATTTGAGATTAGAGCATTTGTGAATTTTTTAGTTACGGCTGTGAGATTTTCGATTTTTTCGGGGGTGGGATCAGTTTTGTGTGTTTCTGTCGTGAGGGGGGGGCCATGAGATGAAAGTAGATGTTTATATAGGGCGGTTTCGTCTGAGACGATTTTGAAATATGCGTTTAAGCGTTTCTTTATGTTAATTTTTTGCTCGAGCGGGATTTCGGGTGCTGAGATGGTCGAAAAAATGTCAGTTATGTCTGATTGGGTTCTTTTATACGTTTCGAATAAACGTTCTGTGTAGTAAACTACTGGGTTTTCTATTTTGGGGGAGATCAAAATGTCGTCTACGTAGTGTGTGGTTTGGGTGAAATTTTCTGTCAGGGTTGCTTTATCAAATTGCTCATTTATTTCTTTTATTTTCTCTGGGGAAAAATTTTGAAACGTTAGCGTGGCCAGGTTTTCTCTGAGGGTTTCTAAATTTCCTTCCACACTTCGAGCAGTGTCGTTTAATGCGTTTAAAATCGTTTCTCGAATTTTTTCGGGGATATTGGTTGCTGTTATTTCGAATTCTGCTTCCAAAAAGGGAGTTTCCATTTTAAATGTTTTTTGAGTTTTTGCTGGGGATGCGGTTTTTTGTGTAGGGGGGTTCTGAATTTCGCATTCTAGGGGTTCGTTCCAATTAATATCGTTATTTTCATCGAAAAGGGGAGTAGGGGGTGTTTTTGGGGTTCCGAATTGTGAATTTTCGTAATTTTGAGGGCATGTGCCGTGAGCAAAAGTTGGAGGTGGATTTTTAAAATTCGGGGGGTTGTTTGAATTTATTTCAGCGATTTCGTCAGAAGTTGGGGATGGGGGTGCGTTTGAAGTCAAAAAATAGTCGTTATTAAGATTTTCAGAGTCGTTTTCATAATTTTCAGATTCGTGGTCTGAGTTTTCAGGGTCGTCATTTTGATTTTCAGAATTTTCATTTAGATTTGCACGAGGTGAAGGGGATTTCAAAATTGTGACGAGTGCCTTTTTGAATTTCTGATGTTCGGGTTTAAGATCTTTTAAGTCGAAAATTTGCTGGGGGGACGGTGGGGATTTTAAAATTGCAGCGGATGCATTTTCGGATTTTTCAGTTTCAGGATTTTCTAGTTCAAAAATTTGAAGGGGGGTCGGAGGGGATGCCGGTGGTTTTGGCAATTTATTTTTTGATTTAGAATTTCCGAGAATGGGGGATGTTGGGGGAGAGTTTTGAGCGTCATTATTTTCGAGAGAATTTTCAGTTTCGAGAGCAGTAGGGTTTTGGATTTTCTCCATTTTTGATGTAAGTCGTAAAAATTGATGGTATGGAGCGCGAATATGGCTCAGTTTCCTGAGAGTTCGTATACGAGCTCGAGTTTTGAGAAACTTGAGAAACGCGAAAAACACTAGCAGTATGAACGAATTATGGCTCAAATACCAAGGTACTTGAGAAAACGCGAAGTTGAGAAGCAAGTAATTATAAAAAGTAGTCGGATACCGTGATACTTGAATACTTTTCAAACGTCTTGCTAATTGCTGGATGGAGTCGTCTGGATGTGTTAATAGCTTGATGAAAGGCGTTGGAATGATTCGGTGGTCAGGTAGATGTTTCACTTGATGGTCCGCGATGTTTTCTTTAATAGCTGGATGTAACGGTTGGAGATGGTTGTTGACGAGGGTCACTATTGTGAAGATGGACACGATTTTGTAAGGGAGGATTCGTGGCGTTATAAGTAATGCATTTGCCAAACGAGTCGTCTGCCTTTTTAATCTTGTGACAAAAGAAGAGAAAGCTAGCGCGGATAACATCTCTTTTAAAATGCAATTGTGTTGTTTTTTGAAGGCCATGGTTCCGATTTTAACTCGGCCGTAGTTAAATAATAGTTCTCGGTATTGGCAATGTTTTTCTATAAAAACAACTGAGATGTATCGTGGCGCACAATATAAAAAGAATGCACAATAAATGGTCCGAGAGAATAGAGCCAAAAGTAAAAAATACAAAAGATACAAAAGGTACATTTTTGAAAAGATTGCCAAAATACGTATTCGTTTAAAAGGCCAAGAGAAAGAATAGATTTTTGAACACAATGAAATAAATGCAAATATTCGAGGTCGAACGTGGGAAATTAAGTTCCAACGGAATTTTGTAGGTGTGACGAAATACGTTTTAATATACTTAGCATTGAATTTACTAAACCATTTGCGAATTTACTAATTTTGAGGGGCAGATAATCGAATTATGCAAAATAGTTTAAATTTGTTCTGAACATTAAATTTTCACAAGACAATATTTACGTTAACACATAGTATTTACGTTAATTTTTTACACACAATTTTGAAATTTTGATGCACTTAAGGTGCTTTTACCTTGTTTCAGGTAGATGTCACACGTCTTGAATCTGGTCTGTGACGTGTGGGGGACGGATGTTGGTTTGAAATCCACTGGTCGGTCAGCAATTTCGGTGGAACATTCGTAGGGTCGATTGCCCCGTGAGTCGCAATCAGGGATTTACAGTGGCGATCTGTAAATTTAACTTTGGCTTCACGAATAAGCTGGGCGCCAAATGTGATAGGGAAGATACAACGCGTATCCGCCAGGCTAAGTCCCTCGCCTCGGGTACTAGGAGGTAAATCCTCAGCCTTGTCGCGACTCAAGGCCCCCGGTCCCAGATCACTGTGCCTGCGCGTCTCGATGGTAGGTGAGACGCGGAGCACTTTATACGAAATATCGAAAGGTTCGAACCGCGAGCACGAATTGCCACTCGAGGGCGATGCAACAAACGACGTACACTTGATAACTGATTTATTCTGAACCGAATAAGACGTACATATAATTGGGGTAATTATAAGTAGTCTTATTGCCGAATTTAAACTTAATTGGTGGAGCGGGAGGAGAAGTAGAGAGAATACACATCCGACATATTCTCTAAATTCACGCGGCACCGCACCTGGGACGCAAGTCTCTGTATCCAACCCTAGCTGGTTGGAGAGCATGCGTACGCCTTTGAGAAACTAGAAGACGGATTCACGCGAAAGGAGCGAGCGGCTTTTAGAGACTGATGCTGCGTCGCGTTCGCGAAACGGACGAGAGCACAGCATCAGCTCAGGTATGCAGGCTAGCCACCACCACGCCATTAAAAGGATCGCGACTCAGGTCGCGAGTCGTATGTACACATATCGTAAATGGGTACTTGCAGGGCCATATCCCTCTTACAGGTTCCGATTACAAAATTTGGGTTGCTTTTATGTATCTAATGAAGGGAAAAATAATTTTTTTGTCCAAAGTTTGCTTTGGGGGTGGGGAAGCCAAAAATGTGATTTTTCAAGAACAATACACACGGATTTGAGGAAAATTTGAGAAAAATTTGAAAAAAAAAAATTTTTTGGTCCAATCTTATAGAAAATTTCACGCTGAATCGAATGCCGCAAACAGCAGACCTCTATCTCTTTTAGAAAAAAAACTTACGGTTAAAACTTTCCTAAATTATGTGAAAAAATCACTTTTTTTTCGCCTTGCTCACCGAAAAGTGAGATTTCTGAGAAATCTAAGCGTTCTACGACCATAATGATCATGACAAAAGTTGTAGAGAATTAAATTTCCTATTGAATAAGTGTATTCAGATTTTTCCGGGAGGCGTAGTTTTCGAGATATTCTCGAGTAAAGTTGAACATTAGTTGAGGCAATTGAGAAAAAAAGAGAAATGAAGCAATTTTTGGCTGTTAAAAGTGTTACAGCGAAAAATTGCTTCATTTCTCTTTTTTTCTCAATTGCCTCAACTAATGTTCAACTTTACTCGAGAATATCTCGAAAACTACGCCTCCCGGAAAAATCTGAATGCACCTATCCAATAGGAAATTTGATTCTCTACAACTTCGTTCATGATCGTTATGGTCGTAGAACGCTTAAATTTCTCAGAAATCTCACTTTTCGGTGAGCAAGGCGAAAAAAAATGTAATTTTTTCACATAATGTAGGAAAGTTTTAATCGTAACTTTTTTTCTAAAAGAGATAGAGGTTTGTGGTTTGGGGCATTCGATTCAGCGTAAAATTTTCTATAAGATTGGACCAAAAAAAATTCAAATTTTTTACATTTTTGGCCTCCCCATCCCCCCAAGCAAACTTTGGAAGCCACGAATGAGCATATTGGTGTATTTTGATGTCTAGAATGAGAATTTGGCCATGAGAACTGAAACACAGAACTTTCTTTTTTTTGTTGACTTGTGTTATCAAGTAAGTTGATATTGGTATTCGATGACCTCAAATTAGTGAGAATCGATGTGCCACGGGTTACCTTTTTCAATTTTTTTGTACGTGGTTTTTTCAAAATTGTAAGCCTAGGAGGACACTGAGTGATAAAATTCAAAAGATGAACAAAAATTTGAACTCAGTATCCTCAAAAACCTTTCAAACGACACGTCGCACGTTATTTTTCACTTTTTGAATTTTGACCTTATGAAGGGAGCTGATGCGTGGTTCAAAGGGGTCAGATGAAAAAATAGAGTACATATTCCAACTCAGCACCTTCGAAGTGGTAGAAATCGATGTGTTACTTTCCTTTTTGATTTTTTTTTTTAATTTTGATCAAAATTGAGGACCTCTAAACCCCCAGGGGTATTGAAATTTCATTTTTAAAATTTGTTGGTTGAAAGAAAGGTAAAAAGTGCTATTTATTGTAAATGACTCAGATTTTCAAATGGCGGCCTTCATCTTGTGCAGTTATCATGAAAGTTGAGCCTTCATCACAAAAGTTAAACTTCGGGTTTTTCAAATTATGATTATAAATTGTGAATCTTCTGTCAATTCCTTTGAAACCTGCGAACTCAGATTTACCCTAAGTACAACTAATTTTGTGATATTAGGCCATTAAAGCTGGATAATTTTGCAAAAAAATGCAGTTGCATTAAAATTAGGCGGACCATCCCTTCTCTTTTCGACGGTTAGAAGGGAAATTACGGTGGTTATATGAATAGACCATAAGGAGAAGTAGAAAAAAATTGAGCGAAATCGGGAGACCCTACTTCATTTTTTGTTCAAGTTATGTACAATAGCCCTACTTGCACTACTTTAGCCAGCCACTTCCTACATTGATAATTTTTCAAAAATTAAAATTGTTTTCAAAATGTTCACATTTTGTGAAAGGTCAAATTTCTAATAAAAAAAAAAGAACCCTTCCAAAAATTTGAAGTTTTTCCAAAAACTGATTTTGAAAACCTTTACAATTTCTCAAAAACATGCATGATTCATTTTAAAAAATTGATTTTTCAAAGATTGGCAATTTTCTTTCGCTTTAATTTTTGTATGTACAATGTACATATTTAAAATAGAAATCTACAGATTGCAAAAATGTTTCAGACTTATTTGTCAATTGTAACTTTCTTTTACGTCACCAAAAGCATCCCTATTTTGAAAAAATATAATAAATGAAGATTCTTTACAAATTTTTGGTCAACTTTACTTCTGCCCTCTTCCTTGTGAATACTGAATATAATGAGTTCTCATTGCTACTTCCATTGGTCATGGCTTTAAGAAGAAGTGAAGTCAAAATGGAATGAATCGAAATGAAATCATGTAAAAAGGGGAGCTAAGTGTGCATGCACAAGAACAGTTTCAACAAATAAAATCCTCGAAGTAAGAACTCTGACCTGCTGATTTCATACAAAAGAAAAAAGGGTATACCAAATCGGTGTAAAAAAAATACCTTTCGACTGAAGATAGATAGCAGGTATAATGAATTGGTTCGGGTATCCAAATTAAACTGATTTTATGTTGGATTTTGAAAGTAATGCAATGTAGTTTTCTATGTGGGAGTTAGATTTTAGAGCGGTAAACCGCCCCATTTAGAGCAGCACTCTATAGTATTCTTACTCTATGATAAAAGGTTTTAGTACATATGTTTAATGATCGAATTACAGCTTCTGGGTCACAATTCATTTCTTTCACTTTTTCATTGTTGGGAAAATTTTGAAGAAAATTTTAATTTGAAAAAATATGGCAGTTGAAAAACATTTTAGCATCAAGGGCATAGTTCGCATTCCTTCTTGCCTATGCGCTCTCCTGCCAATTTACATTACGCCTATGAGAGTTTATGAAATATTACTTTACTCGAAATGAGAGTGATGAAATTGGCTCAAATTTGAAATAAACATTTTTCGATATAACGAGCAATCCATGCACAGGATTTTAGAGATCATCTCGAAAAATGTATATTTCAAATTTGGGCCAATTTCATCACTCTCATTTCGAGTAAAGTAATATTTCATAAACTTCCATAAGCGTAATGTAAATTGGCAGGGGAGCGTATAGGCAAAAAGGAATGCGAATTATGCCCTTAGAAATTTTTCCAAATTTGCTTTCTTCAAATTTTTTCCAACTACATATTTTTAAAATTTCTTCCAACTGGAAAATTGATTCCGATAATATCATCATTTTTTCAACTCTACATGACCGAACAGAGATCAGAAGGCCGTCTTATCTCCTCAATGTCACAATACAATTTCAAGGGTAAAAATTCGATTTGATGGGTAAAATTTGAAAAAATAAAGGCTGCTTTTTCGCTATCTTTCCAATTGAGAATTTCTTGAGATTTTTTCCAACTTGGAATTATTTTAAAAAATATTTCCACTTCATGTTTTTCAAAACTTTTTCCAACTCAATCAATAATAATTAGAACTTGGAAAAAAATTTTAAAAATAGGTAGTAAAAATATGGGGGAAAAATTCAAAATCAAAGTTGGAAAATTTTAGAAAGAAATTTAAATTTGAAAAAATGTTACTGATTGAAAAACTTAAAATTTGGATACAAAATTGAAGCTTCTTTTTGTATTTTTTACAAATGTGTAAAAAAAATTGAATAAAAACAACATTTCAACTCGTGTTCAAAAAGTGCAGTATTCCCCATTTTTTCATCCTAACCGCACGGACTAAACTAAAAAGAAAAGTACCCATCAAACAAAGTTTGAAGTGACTACATACATCAAAATTGAACATTTTTTACTCAAAACGTTTTCGCAACCAGTACAATGGTTTGCGTCCGGTAGCTAGCAACCTTTCAAAAAAATGTTTCAAAAAATCTAAACCATACTTAATACCATGCGACCGACGTATCGTTTGTAATGTTTTCGAAAATGCTGATTTCAAATCTCAAATCAGTTCTGGGATTTAGTCCTGTCAGCCCTTCGTGACCTCAAATTTGGCGTATTAAAATTTCAAAAAATTCCAACGAAATATCGTGTTACGTACTTTTGTAATGGTTTTAAACTTTGTCGTTGAAGTTACATTGAAATCACAAAACATGAATCATTCTCCTTGACCTTGTAATTGAAGGTTGAATCACACCACACAAGTGAATAAAACCAACGTACACGTTGTTACTTTGCTCCCATTAATTATTTTATTTCAGTTTGCGATGCACATAAACGATAATTTTTCGATACTAGTTTCATCATAAAATTATAAAATTCGTTCTCAGATTCTATTCGAAAAATCTTTCTTCAATAATTTTACTAAGTATGAAAGATGAACTACATTACACGATTGTGCTTTTTGATCTTTGCTCTGTCTGCTTTGAATTTCGCAGTGCCACCGAAACAAACTGAACAATCACGTATTTACAAAGGTAAAAAAATACAAAACAAGTTATTATTATACGTTAGTGTTTCTTCGATTCGAAATCCCTGATTGATTTACAATTTTAGCTTTAATTTTTCACTGGAATACGCGAGAGATATACAAAACGCGACCATCGGACCAAATTGTGCCGAATACCTACGATCGATGGGTGATTGCTTGCGCAGCAAATTCTGCATTAGCACCCGAGGAAAAATTCAACCAAAATTCGTCCCTGGAAAAAAAAGTCCTCTTCGTTGAAAACATCGTGGAACCGACTTTCGCCGATTTCGGCAATGCGTGTTACAAACCATTTCAAATATCAGCCGCTTATCATTCGTCGGCGATGGAATTGCAATTCGGTTACGAGGTACAGATTACACAATAATCTCGATTCTCATTCAATTGATTAAAATTGGTAGCCCGAAGACGGACGCTAAGGGCCATCGAAATAGGCAAATTTTTCAATGCAATTTTTTGCCATCTTGGAAAAGGCGATTCGAGTTTTTACAAATTCACCACTGACCTATTAAGCTTGAATTTAGATACCACTTTTTTCCCTTCAAAAATGTTCAGTCGACAGCATTGCTACAATTTTTTTTTAAAATCAATCACAATTAATTTTTAATCTATCAAAATCAAGAATGGGATGAAAGACTTCAAAGTTTGAACCCAGGGGGAGGGGGCAAAAAAAGATTAAAAAATTATAGTTGGCTTACACCCAATGCAGTTGAATAAGTAACGTGAATTCCATAAAATAAATATCAAATTACAATGAAGTTGGCAGCACTGCCATGAAAATTTTCAGAAAATTCTATAAAAATTTATTATTGCCAAAAAAATGTTTGGTTTGACTGAGACGTTTGAGAAAGCGATTTTAATTTGGGAAAATTAAGAAATGTTTCATTTCACACAACCCAAATACGAGTTGTATCCAGTTAGAAGCTCAATCAGTCAGGAAGGTTTAGAAACTCGAATGGAACTTTTTCAAAGGCGATTGACTTACCAGACAGATAACACTCTCAAAAATGGCAAAAAATTGAGATTTTTGTTTTAAATAGCATCACTTTGAAAAACTTGCAACTTTGTCCCCAATTTGAGCTAAGAAGCTCAAATTTTTTCTGAGAAGTTGCACATTTAAAATGTTTTTTTTTTCGTTCTACCCAAAAACACCCGCATCGTCAAATGCGTATATTCGCTCCGTTGCCTTAGGTTTATTATGACAATGAAAAATTCGGTGGATTCAAACCGTCCGACGATGAAAACATTAGATCGGTGAGTTGTTTTGAAAAAAATTAATTTCTACGTCGAATCAAAGACCGCGTGATATTCTTCGATTAGTTTTTTTTTCGCAGATTAAACAATATATTTCCTTCTTTTTCCATTTGAAAACAACCATATCTAAATCACCATTCGACAATTTAACATTAGGTGATGATCAAAAAATAAATTTGGTAAGAAGAAGAAGCAACTATCTCGTACAATCAATGCTGAAAATAATTACCTAGGTATTCTGTACCTACTTTCTGGGAAAACCTGCCACTTGATAGAATACCTCAACTTGAATTACAGAATTTCTTATGGGTGCCCAGAATCCATCTACAACATGACTACAAGAAATGGAATCCCAAAATAATCCGGTACAAAATGCAGAAAAATTTTCCGAAAATGTTACAAAAATGCGATGATTACCAATTAGCTGAAGATTACTTCGGATCGGACGATATCGTTGATTCATTTTACAACCAAGTATAAAAATTTAATGATTGTCTTTATTCAGTTCATCAGATGACAGATTTTCATCATTTTCATCTAATGCACTTCCTTAGATTCTTCATTTTAAAATTACCAATTAATTTTTTCTGCAGGAAAATCAAAAACAAATACTTCAAGGTGTAGATGTCTCGTTATTCTCTGAGAAATTCAAATGCGACCCGGAGAACGAAAAATGTTTGACTAAATGGCAACTGATACCTCCAAATCAAATAAACTTCGAGTCCTTGGCACCTAAAACGTGCTCAAACTTGACAACAGTGCCAATTTGAAGTGATTTTACACAAATTCCTTTAGAAAATTTACAATTATTTCTGCAAGCGATGATAAGAGTAAGCGGTTTTATCTAATTTACAAATAGAAAATTTTTCTGGTGAAAAATTTTCAAATTGTTATGCATTTTTACTTCAACCCGGTTTTCTATAAAATCAATAACAACAGGTGAAAATACAATTTCACCTTAATTCGTTATCAATCTCGCCACAATTTTCCACAAAATAAATTTTATATAAAAACATAATTATCAATTTTCATTCATGACTCATTCGATAATCTAGATTATTTGAAAAATCGTTTAATGATTCAATTAATTGATTTAGCAACAACGACTCGATTAAATCAAGATGCCCAGTCAACAATATTTCAATATTTCAGAAATGATTTTTTCTCACTTTTCCAGATTTCCCAGACTAAGTTTTCCAAATTTTCCACATCTTTTACACATGATATTTATGAAACATGGGAGGAGGGAGAGATTTTAAATTTTGGCACGTGATAATAGTCGACAAAAAAATAAAATTAATTTTTAAGATATCTCACAGAATCATAAAACTAAAAAGAATGACATAGAAAATCCTTTCTAAATTAATTTTTGCATGTTTTCCAAATTTTCTATATTAATTTTTTCCAAATTTTCTGGAACACTTTGCAGATTATTTATTCTTTTTCATTTTTCACAAAATTTCAGCAAAAATTTCAAAATTTCCTTTCTTTCCCAAATTTTTTAGAAATTGGACATCCTGATAATTCATTACAAATAAATACCCCTCTCCTTCTACACCAGAAAAAAAAATATCTATAGCTATTTTTCCCGCTAATAATTTTCACTGCATATATTTTAGAGGCTCAAAGACAATCTCGACATCATCATCACCACCGCCTTATCAAAAACGGATGACAACGCTCCGAATCCGATTTACATGCACAAAGAAGGCCAAAAAATTCCAATACCCGATACAATTTATTATCTAATCAAGTATAAAATACCGTATTGCAACATATCCGGGATAATTTGCGATCACGCCATTATCATCGTCATTCATAACGATCCCAATTTTAATCAAAACGATCAATTATGCTCTGAAGAGGAAGACTTATGTCAGAAATTAGGTTGGAGTTGGATACAGTACGAAGACACTAACTCAGAATCGAGCCAAAAATTTAAATACGACAATATTTACTGTTGCGAACCAATCGATCATATGCTGGTAAAATTCAAAATCAAAGCAAAAAACCAACCCCAGATGAAGTTCAATCCGCTACATCTTCGACAATTCCCACAGTACGACAAAAAAACTGGCGAAATGGAATGGATAATTTTAGAAGATTCGATCTTAGAGGAAATAGAGAATATGAAGAAAGAGAATGACGTCAGTAGCCAAGCTTCGAGTTTCGAGGATAAAAATGGCAGTACTGAAGGAAACCAATCCACAGAGGCTGATAATAGCCCTCGAAAGTCAAAATCATTCGACTTCAAAAAAATAGACAATTCGAGGCAAAGTGAAATGAGGAGGATAGTTTCGAGTTCGTGATTGTATTCCATTGAATATACTCGTAGATACAAAATTTGAATACTCGCAATAGCGAATGGATATTAAATCGTATTAAAATAATGTAATTTCATAATTTTAGGCCTTATTCGTAATTTTTTTAGTATGTATGTAGTTTTTTTCTCAAATTTGGTCGAGTATCCTCGATTTTAATTTTCAACTAGCTAATGCTGAATTAATGAATCAATATGGGTGGTGATGAAATGTCAGTGCATTTCAAAAAATAAAATTTTGAATAAAGAAGTTAATAAAAATCCTTATGATATTTTATTCCAACCAAACCTTTCACCCAAAGGAGCTTGGTTTTTGGCTTTGGCTATATGCTTTGCTATAGGTGAGTTGTTTCCCTACGAAATATTCATGTAAAAAGATAGGCGAATTAATTCCCATTTTTTTCGGTGAATGTACAAATTGATTCCCACTTTTTTTTCAAGTAGATAGATGCATACAAATTGAATAAATAAATATTGGTTATTGAATAGGTAAGGTCAATTGGGGTAATTGTAAATTTTTCGGAAAATTGAACCGATTTTGTGATACTCTTTTTCGTTTTACTCTGTAAGTAAGAAAGCAAAGTGATTGAAATTTTTTCCATGTATCAATGAATGTATGAGGAGTAATATGGCGGTTTGTTTTCATCGATTCGATTATTCATTCTGAACTTATGGACTTCGTTTACAATTGGACAAGAATATTTACATTTACCCCACTATGATGGGGTAAATGTAAATGCATACATTGTACCCCATAAAAACGTATCCCTCGGTTTTTTTTTGCATAATTTGGAAAAAAATTATACAGATTAAATATTTAAACGTCTGGAAAAACTAACTTGTAAAAAAAAATCAAAAAAATCAAAACAAAAAAAAATGATATTTTGTGTTTAAATTTGTGAATCCCATTTAAATAACACGTGTTTACAATTACCCCACACCTCAAAAATTTGATGGGTATTTGTGAATGCTGCAGAAAATTAATTTCTCAGCTTCAAAAATCATAAGTATTGAATTTCATCATTTTTGAATGTCCGTAGAACTAAATTAATGCATCAAACACCAACTTTTTTACTTTTTTATATTTTTTCTCGAATTTTGAAGATTACGTAGATTGTGTGAAAACCAAAATTTGATATCATGTTTTTTTCATGGCGAAATTTTTCATCTCAGCTGTCACCAAGAACCCGAAGTTCTTTATTATAGTAAGGCCAATTATTCACAGTTTTTATTTTTGGCAACTCCAGCTCGCTAGATGCATTTCAGTATTTACAGCACGACTTGTTTACAATTACCCCATGTTTACAATTACCCCAAATGACCTTACCTACCAAAAATCAGGAAACGAAAATGATAATTTAAACTCGAAAATCGAACATTGAAAATTGAATTGAAGTATCAAAAATCAAACAGTTTGGTACTCAGGGCGATAATTTTACACTTTCTTTTCGAAAGTTGAATAGAATGGACAGCTAGAAAATTATATCTAGACACCCCGTATCTCAAAATGAAAAGGTAAAATTTCTACTCCTTGACTCCAGACTCCACATTACCCCTCCCTACCGAATCCTAAAATCTGACCATGTTCAAAAATGATTTGGTATAGATGGCTTTACCCAACCATTAGCATCAATTTTTAATCAAAGGTCCTTGAAAAATATAAATTTTTCATATTTTTTCAACATTTAGTAAAAATTTGAAATAAAATTGGAAAAAATTTTCCCTGAAATGATATTAAACAAATATTTCAATACTAGCGTCAATTATTCTTACGTTTTCCTTGATGGGTTAAATCAACATATTCATACTCTCACCATTTTGAGGAGAATTTTTTCTATTTAAAAAAAAAAAAATTGGCCGGATATTGAAAGAATTTATATTTTTAAGAACTCCTGAAAAATAGGATTATGATTAAAAGTGGATGCCAATGATAATTCTGGGTATCTGAAGAAAATACATCCAATTTTTGAAAAAAATCATTTAGCTTAACTTCTCCTGACATCTCCTGGGTAACGCTAGTAGGCTAAAAGAGGTTCGAAATCAACTTGTGCATACCCCACCAAAAAATGAGAATCAATTCGTACATTCCTCGAAAAAAAAGTGGGAATCAATCCGCACATTTCTGAATGATGGGAATCAACTCGCCAGCTCCCTGATCTTTTGCTTTGAGGATGAAATAACTCCAGGAATGAATTCGGGGGCCAAAAAACATATATTTTGATATCTATTTCGATAAAGTTGAAAATTATTGACTTTTTGAAGTTTCGGGTCCACTTTTGGGTTCGGGATTAAAATAATTGAAGAAATGAATACAGAAACCTTGAAATTCCCTCACAGCTATATGATAAATTCCTTGAATTTTCCCCTCATATTTTGCTGCATTTGGCAATTTGGCTTAGGTACCCCTTGGAGATGGAAAATTTTCGAAAAAAATATTTTCCAGCTCAAAAAAACTGCAAGGAATTGTGTCTTGGTGAGCCTTTGGCACGACTTCAAAATTCTAGTAAGACTTGATTTTCAATTCAATCCAGCTCTCCTCTCATGAGACTAATTTTTCTTTTCAATTCCAACTTGAGAGATCTCTAAAAAATCAAATGTCCCGAACTCATAAACTCTGTCTCCTTTTGTATGCTTTTGATTCATCTGCAACGGTCGAGAAACACTATAAATAGCCCACCATGTACTCCATAAAAAGAGCTTAAAATATTTCAAATGCTTTTAGGAAATTTTCAGAACAAAATTAATTCGTCAAAGCAATTAATTCTGAATTACAGTAATTTCCAAAACTAAGATGTTCCATTCGTGAACCACATAATGTGATTTCTATATTATTTGAATCTGCGATAATACTGAACCGTACCCATCAAATCAACTAGTGTAATACTTGACACGAATAAAAAATTTGAATGATTAAAAAACGAAAACTTCACATTACTTCGCAATGCCATTTCGTATAGGTTTCGACTTTCGAGGTACTCGTATTTGTACAATTGTTTCTTCAAACGCGAGTGAACGCGATATTTCTCCACGAAAACATCTGTCTTTTCATTCCCCAGTTCCACGTAGAACGATATTTTTCCGATTCGTTTTTTTGAACAACTTGAAATTCAGAAATTATTCATATCTACCGATTTGAACGATCAAAATGAACTTTTGCCAAATTGTGCTTCCTTGTTTTCTCATCATCGTCGTGCTCAGCGAGATTCAATATGGTACCGGTAAGAATACAAAAATTTAAATACCTATATCTCGAATGAAGTGTTTTTTTTTTTCAACCAAACATATACTAATGACCCCTAATGAAATCATACTCCAAGCTTACTAGTTACTAGTCCTCTTAATTTTCAGCTGCTAACAAATACGACCCAATATATTTCACCAAAACGGAAAACGAGTATGCATTAATTTACAACGTGGAGCAAGACGCTGCTAAAGAACACTACATCGTAAAAGCTCCGAATAAAAATATATTATTAGCTTGTCCGTCACAAAACAAAGGTTCTGATCTGTTTGAAGTAAGAGAAATCGAAAAAAACGAACTGATTGCAGTCCCTTTATGCGAAGAATCGATTATACCGCGTGTTCTCGATGCGAAATCGATAGATAAAGATGGCGAAGAATGGAGGAAAATTGGATACTTGGTAGGACGTTTGTTCATCCGAACTCATATCCTCATTAAATATCAAGTTTTTCTCACGTCAAAAGCAATTTTTTTGATTTTTTATATCTTTTTTTCTTTTCTGATTCAGATTCAAGACCCGCCACCAAATTTATTCACGGAACAAACTACAGATAACATAATTAAAAAGTCATTGGAAGAAACTCCAGAATATTCACCTGAAAAGAGACCTCAACAACAATCGATTGACAAGTCCATACTAGAGAAGTCACTAGAGAAAATACCATTCGACCTACCCGAGAGCAGTGAAGCAAATCAAGTACATACATATTTATCTAAAAGATCAATAAATGAGCACACACTCGTACAAATTCGTATAAAACTTTGATAGATGGAAAGTGAAAATTGAAAAACTGGCAAATCTACATATTTCCATGTCGCAAAGTTCGTTTTTTTCACTATTGATCAATTTTTTTAAAAATATATTCAAAATTATCATACCTAAACGAAAGTATGAAAATAAAACATATCTAATATGGATGTGAATCCAAGCAAACTTGAGATATTCACTTTTCTCACAAATTTTTTTCAAAAATCATGAATAATTACATATTTACTCACCTATGCTTACGTCTTATTTCAAATAAGAAAATTCGTAACTCACCTGAAAAAAACAAAACAAAATAATTATTAGTACACTGAAATTCGAATTTTTTTCTGTATCTACATTATGTATGTATTTGGGCGAAAATATTTCAAAAATTCGAGAAATATGAAAAAAATGACCATTCTATAAGTCTCGCAAAAACAGGGAATTTTTGAGCAAACACTCGTACTTACAAACTTTTTCATTTCTTGACCACTAACAAGACAGGTATCCCAACTCGAAGTAAAATTTTTTAGGCAAAGCAAAAATAAATCAAAAGTTCATCATAAAGGAACCACATATCCGAAAATTTTAGGAGGTAATAAAGTTCATTTCTCGAATTTTGGCGAATTTTTGAGATTCAAAATCATACCTTATCGCCCTGAAAAATATGAAAATTGATATCTATCCTACTTTTGACCTTCCGAATCGATTGCAAGCGGTTTCGGTGTGTTTTGGAGCCTCCAGAAAATTTTGGACTTTTTCATAAAAATGGTCTATTTACAGCGAAGTACCAAATGTGGATCAAGGCCCAGTTGTGGATCAAGCCACTTGACAAGGAGCTGGGTAAAAAAAAAAAAATTAGGCGTGTATATGAACCACCAGATTACCCATTCCATATCTTTAATTGGTGTTTTTTTTTTCGTTACAAAGCAGAAAAACATAAAATGATTTTAAAGGCATTTTTTGACGCAAAAAATGAATGTTCTGGAAAAAATTTACCGTCAGCATTTTTTAAAAAATGAAATCTGTAATATTGATGTAGAGGGAAGTGACTTTCCACAGGATTTTTTTTTTGAAAAATTATAGTCCTCTGCAAGTGGTTTGATCCACAAACGGGACCCCTGAAAAATTCGAAAAAATGGAGGTTTGGGGGAAAAATTCCCACAAGTAAAGGACTCGATGCCGCATTCAGTTCTACCTAAAACTCAAAATTTCAGGATCTTTTGGGCGATTGGAAAATATTGGAAAATCTGATCCACAAATGGTACTTCGCTGTAAACTTTATCACCCATAATGGCGAATTACCCATATTGGTAACCTATTTGATCAATTAAAGCAGAATTTTCCAAAATTCGTAACTACGAGTTGGAAAACAATTTTTTCCAGGAAAATTTTCCATCAAAAAGTATGAATTTTAACTCGAAATTCCAAATTTAGGAAAGGGTATATTATACCAAATTTCAGTTTTTTTCGTTGATGGATGAAATTTTCAGGGCAACCGACGAGTTAATTTTGAAATTTCAAAAATTCACCAAAATTCAAAAAATGAACTTCAGCACCTGAAATTTTTTCGATTCATTATTGTCTTCGCTCATTGTTTTACACGACATAATGTTAAGTGACATTCGCGGCAGAACAATATCTCGCAACGACAATTTTTAAGATTAAAAAAAAAAGTTTTAAACCTTCAAAATAAAAGATGTTCATTTTAGGTGAAAAAATATCAAAACCTGTGGTTCTAAGAATCTTATAAAACCTTCCCTCTCCTCCACTCCTAATAAATCTCAAAAATTAGTAATGTTCATTCTCCGGGGGCTTTTCCTCTAATGAATGTAGAAAATTAAGAATGTTCATTAGGGTGGAGCAAAAATAATTAACATATTTTGGATTTTGACGAAAATTGGCGAAGTAGTTTACTTTGGGTAGGAGATTTCGCAAAAAAATTTTGAGGTTCCCAACTCAAAGGGTGACGGAGCTGAGGACAGTGGCGTAGCCAGAATGGTCTAAAAAGGGGGGTCTGAAGCAGTGGCGCCGGAAGCTTTTTTTGGGTGGCTGTAGGATAATTATATAGACTTGAAAAACGAGAAATTTTTTGGGGTGAGGGGAAGGGGAGGGGTAAAAAAGAGCCTTTTTTTTTCGCACTTTAACCTTAAATAGTTTATATAATAGCGATTTAATTCACGCCCGAACGTAGCGAGGGCGAAGCTTCCAAAAAATCGGATATTCAATGTCCAAAAAAGACATTTTTTTAATGATTTTGTTAACGCCCGAGCGAAGCTTTGATAAAATTGAATTTTTTAATGTCTAAAAAAGACATTTTCACAAAAATTCTTGACCTGGGGGGGAAGGGCCTCAACACCCCCCCCCCCCCCCCCCCCCCCGCGCTGAGGACACCTCAAAAAATGGTCCTATTTTGAAAAAAAAAGTATTTTAATTTGTTTTGGTCACCTAGTAATAAAAATTTTCAACAAATTTTCATAGCAGTGTTGTCAACTACATTTTACTTACGTAATTTTTAGAAAATTTCAGTTGGCAGGACTGCTACAAAAAGTATCAAAAAATTAATCAAGATTTTTTCAGCTCTGCAATGAAAATTTTCTGAAAAATTATTGTAAGTGGGCAAAAAAATGGCTCGATTTTGAGGCGTTTGAGTGAACGATTTGAATTTGATAAAAATAAAAAATTCCTCAAATTCACTTTTCAACAGATACCTAGGTTTTTTTTTCATTCCACACCATACCTCTTATTGTCGTGGTTCTAACCTCCTTTTTTGTCGTGCGATTATATATTTCCCTTTTTAAATTACCTAAACACTTCATACAGGTTCACCCCGCCAAATATGATATACTAGAAGTGATGGTCTTCAAATATGACGACTTAAACAGTCGAATCAAATTCGTATGGCACATCATTGGGGCCGGTAAACTTTTAACACCTCAAATCAGCCCCAAAAATGATAAACCATATCAAACAAACAAGGATATTTACGGTTACGACGTCGACCCTTTATACTCTGCGGTATGTATCTAATCTACACATTCCTACTTTAATCGCATCAATCAAATTGACTTCGCGAAATTCCATCACTTCCTTGCAGTCTGGGGACACTTACGTTAAAGTTCAACTAGCTCCTGAGGAAGATTTCCTCTTCGATCACATGAAATCTGGCTCACGTCAGAATATCCTAACCGCTCCAATGCGACGCGAATTACACCCACAATGGCAAGAATTGGAAATATTCATACGAAAAGTAACGCAAGTAAGTCTCTGGTAATTTTTCACACTCCTCTGATAACCTTCTTGATAGCTTCCAATCTGACAAAATTTCCAGATTATTGACACAGTCGTCGTAATGACAGGAATACACGGAACCCTTAAGCAACCCGGCGACGAGGAATCATTGCACCAGCCGATATACTTACACGACGGAAAGTACCCGATACCTCGTCTTTTCTGGAAAGCTGTCGCTGTTGATTTTTCTTACAACGGTAAACAGCACCGAAACGGAATTATATTCGTGCTACACAACGTCGATCCGAACTCCAGCTCAGTTCCGGAGAAAATCTGCCCCCGAGATGATCTCTCCAAGACGGAATGGAGATTTCCAGCCGACAACAAATTCAAACACTTGATGTACGCTTGTTTGTGGAACGAGGAAAATATGCGAGCTTTCGAAGAGTACAATTACTCGGACAACAAAGTCTTCGATTTGAACAGTGTGCCTGCGATACGTATCGATGAAAACGGTAGAGAAATCTTTGAAGAAATCAATGTTATCCAAAGAATCGACGGTAGACTGCACACAACGATGAGATATTTTGTCAACGCGTATCCTTTAACACTTATTTCATCTTACTATTATAAGAAGAATAAGTGATCCGTAACGTATTTAGTACTTGTATATTGATTTTATTCAATCGTTCCAAATCCAAACACTCGCTAATTATTCATTTGAAATAATTCTTTACCACCAATTCCCGGATAGTAATGGAGGAGAATAAATTAAGTACATGGATAAACGACATCTGCACATTTAGTTAATAATTTTCCATGAAATTTTATAAAAAGATGTGGAGGAAGGAAATTTTAAAAGCGAAAAATTTATTTCGTTCATCTTCTCAGGTTAACAAACGTAGGTACTAGGTACTTAGTACTTACCTACATAAAAACATGTTAATTAAAATTTCAAGTGGAATGACTTTTTTTCGGCAATTGTGACCCCGGACGAAGAAAAAGGGTTAGTGTCCGATTTTTTTAAATAGGAATTGGAAAAAACACTAAATTTTCAATTAAAAAAACTTTTGACACGGACCCTTTTTTCTATCCGGAGTTACAATTATTTGAGAAACGAAAAAACCCATCTAATTATTCAAGAACCACTAAAAAAATAAGGTGAAATTAAAAAAATAAAAAACGGAAAATATTAAGTATATATTTGGGAACATATTCACATCATGTCACTATCAAGGTATCCAAAAACAATTTCGAATCAAAATGTTGGATTTTGACAGTTTCTACTTTTTCAGAATTTTCGCAGGATTTCGACAAGATATTTCTATTCGATCTTTCCTCAAAAAATTCACTCTCTAAAAAAATGAAATATTCTTGATGTTCTGAAAATCTGTTCAAATTCTTTTTCAATACCTATCAATTTAACGAGATGAAAAAAATTCCATAGGTATGTAATTAGAATACGAATGCCACTATTCTTCAAAAATTATTTTCTCATGGCATTTCCAAGTTTTCCAAACCCTCTTCGAACATGAATATTTATGCAGGCACATAAATGCACTCCGGCATATTCTAAGCGAAATTGAGCCTTTGACAAAATGGCCAGAGGGTGGAATTTCCTTTGCTTCAAAATATGTAAACTTCTTGGGAATTTAAGCAAAGAATGTTCGCAAAATTATTTTAAAATAGAATTCATTGTAATCAATCTCTCTAAATATGCAGACTGAAGTATGCAAATTCATTGCTCAAAGGAAGCGCGGCCTAAAATTTGAAAATTTGTTATTTTTAGACAAGAAAATAATCAATTATTTTCAATTAGATACTCTCTCATTTGAACGTGTCGCAGCAAAAAGGACGTATAGAAAAAATGGCGTTTTTGGGAAATCGCGATTGAAGTTTGAGTATACTTTTTTAAATACCAAATTAAGGAATTGAGCTGGGGAAAAAATTTTACCTTAAAATTTCATCTTTTTGCTCCAAGAAAACAGCTCGCCCATCACTTGATATCTTTTCTATTTTTTTCTAGATTGAAAACAAAAGGTTGAGTTATATGTCCTTTTTGTTGTGACAAAATTTCATTCCGACCCTTCTACGTTTGATGACGTATAATTTTTCCGGAAGTAAAAATTAAAGAAAAATCTTCATACAAAAGTTGAAAAGAATGAAAAAAGGAACATTTTCGTGAAAAAAATTTAAAATTATCTCTTCAGGGAGCGGATATACTGCACTTAGAAAAATGACAACTTTTTTTCATTTTCTTGCTTACAAAAAAATGCTAAAAATGCATTTTGGACGAATTTTATCATGTTTTTAAATATATGACGAAAAATTGACTAAAAAAACACTTCAATAAAATTTTAAAATTTTACAATCATCTGCACAGTGAAAAAATTAAACATTACGCAAATACTCAAAAATCAACATGTAATATGTAGGTACCGAAATTGCGAACTTTGCATTTTAAAAACGCCATAACTCTTCGGGGAAAACATATTGGAAGGTGGGAAGGGGCTCATTGGATAGAAAAAACTTCAGAGAATACGAATCGGTTGTCGCATCAAAAAGGACATATGCCGAGTTACGCCCTTTTTGTTGTGACCCATTCATTTATAAATCGGTGAAAATTATTGAAAATCACAGGAAAACAGTCAGAATTGCAGCACGGTAATAAATCAGTGAAAAAATATCGCTGAAAGCAAATAGTGAAAAAAATTGCTAGAAAATCAGAGAAAATTAACTGGAAATTCAGTAAAATCTCCGAAATTCTTTGAAAACTCAGTGAAATTCTAACATTTTTTCTCAACATTTTTTTTCGGGTCTAAAATTTTTTCAACTCCGGTATTTTTTTTCAAGATGCATATTTTTCAACTCTAAAAATTTTTCGCAATAACTTTTTCAACACTAAAATTTTTTCCTCAAAATTTTTTTTAGCCCTAAGATTTTTTTCAAAATTTTTATATTTACTGGAACATTTCTCAACTATCAACTTCGAAATTTCATTCCTTGATCTTAAAATTTTCATAAACATTGAATTCTCTTGAGTTTTTTTCATCTCAAGTTTTTCAAAATAAATTTATTCCAAGTATAAAAAAATTTTAGTTTGAAAATATTTTCAGAAAAAAGTTTAGAGTCAAAAAAACAACATTTTCTCCCATTTATAAAGCAGTGAAAATTATCGAAAATCACTGAAAAGGAGTCGGAATTGTAGCTAGCACAGTAATAAATCAGTAAGAAAATGAAAATGGTTAAAAAAATTGCTGAAAATCTGTAAAAATTCACTGAAAAGTCAGTAGTAAAATCTCTGAAATTCGCTGATTTTCCCTGCGCTTCAATTCTGACTATTTATCAGTAACTTTCACTGATTCAAAATGAGAGAGTACCTTATTTAATTTGAAAAAATTCCATAACCTTGGAAAGAAAAAAACAACAAAATTTCCCAACTTCTCTGGGTTTTTTGAAAAAGGTCAACCAAAGAAGAGAAGGATAGTTTTTGGGTTGGAATTTTCACATCGGATTTGTAATGGATCTACACGTATTTTGAGCAGAATTTAATCCAAAGAAATTATGAATTATCAAAATTTCAAAACCTCTCGAATTAAATTTACCTCGAAATACAATTTTCGTTTAAAAATTGGTAATCCTGTAACCTTCGTTGTGAATTTTTAGAAATAATTTTCCATGTGGGTAAAAATAATCGTTCAATGAACCGGAATTTTTGCCTTTGATTAGTAGAAAACTTACACTCTCAATGCATCGAGTCTTAAAATCGAGGAGAAAATTTCAATTTTAGAAATGATAACACCATGAACAATTCTTCCCCATCGTTTCTTCACTCCTTTCGCTGTAATTTTATAATTAAAATTCATACATAGAGCGTAAATTTTCACAGCCCATTTTTTTTAAAAGAAATATTTCATAAACAAATTAATTTTTAGTCAGATTCGGTCCTTCAGGGCTCATAAACAAAAATGTTCTAAAAAAAGTTATCTTTTTAAGAATATTATTCAAAATCCTCGAAAAACTTTGACCCTATGTTAATTGGTATTTATTTAGAAGAATTTTCCAGATATCAGAGTCACCCATTTCCTGATGCGAAATGAGAATTTGTATTTCCTCTCCCTTTTGATTTTTTTACAGGTATAATTTGAAAAATAGATCGTTAAGTACAAATCTCCAAATGACTAAATGTTGAAAGTTTTCACATTTTTGCAAAAGAAAAACAAAAATAAAGAAATTATAACAGGAATTGAGCTTGGAGAATAAATGAAAGTTTTGTATAACTTTCTACCAAAATCGTGACGATTTCTAGCAAAATTTGGGGTTCGATTGGTTTTTTCGTCAAATAAAGACAACTACTCGACGATTTTGCGAAAAATTTATCAACGACCGATAAACACAGTGCCATGTATTACTCATCGACGAGTAAAACGAATAAAAAATCGACGTTAGGCTGTAGGTATAACACGATATAATTCCGATCTAGAAAAACCAGCGATCAATCCAACAAATCAGCTTTATAACATGGATCAAAATTCGTAATAATGACAGGTGCAATGATGTCGTCACCGAATAGTCGTATTTATACAACTGTTCCTTCCCATAATCATGAATACTTCTGCGTACCTTGCCTACCTTCCTACGTAGTTTTCGCGACTCGAGATTTTTCTTCAAATTTTTTTTTCAATTTTAGGCAGTATCACGTATCTAGCAATTTGAAAAAAAAAGACGAACATTTATACAGTCGAAATGAACTTATGCCAAGGTATGCTTTCTTATTTTTTCATCGTCGTCACACTCAACATGATTAAATTCGGTAAGAATACAAAACTATTTATTTAAAATACATAATCGCCGATGGATCTTTTTTCCTCAACTTTGTGAACTCCTCTAACATACACTTGTTTTACTCAATTTTTAGCTGTAGGCGAACATGAACCCTTATATTTCACTGGTATAGGTAACAAATTTACTTTCATATACAATGCGAAATACGACGATACAGGAAAACACTACATCGTACAAGCTCCGAATCAAAAAATACTAATAGCCTGTCCTTCACAAGACGAAAATTCGAATATGCTTGACATTGAATACATGGAAGAAAACGAAGCACCCGGACTTCTTTTATGCAAAAAACCAATCAAATCGGATATTTACGAGTCTGTAGCGGTCCGAAAAAATAATGAAGAATACAAAGCCGTAGGATTCGCGGTAATTTTGTTCTGTTCGTCCTTCGTCATCATTATGTTGCGCAAGAGCAACGAATTCACACACGTTATTTTACATTACCAGATAAATCTAATTCTAAAACCGCGGTCAGAAGTGATCGATCAGACTTCATCGAAAGACGTCACAGATGACCCAGCTCTGAAAAAATTGCAAGAAAATCTTCATTATATTCCCGAGAAGACTCCGGAGGACGAAATCGAAAGCAATGAACCACAACAAGTACACATTTTCTACTCTATTGTTGAATTTCATCACAAAATTGTTTTCTTAAAATTTTTTTCAAATTTCAACTTCGATACTCTCTCATTTTGAATCAGTGAAAAGTCACGGATGAATGGTCGGAATTCCAGCACGGGGGAAATTAGCAAAATTCTTTCATTTTCAGCGAATTTTCGCCGATTTTTCAAAGAATTTCACTGAATTTTATAGCTTTTATCAACTTTTCAGTGAATTTTCACTGATTTTTCAGCAATTTTTCCACCATTTGCTATCAATGAGTTTTTTTTTTACTGATTTATTACCTACTGTGTTGCAATTCTGACAGTTTTTCAGTAATTTTCGATAATTTTCACTGATTTATAAATGAGAGTATTTTGTTTTCTCGTTTCCAAGCTTTTTTCTCAAAACATCTTGACTTTTTTTGAAAAACTTGAGATAAAAATAATTCAAGAGAATTATAAGGTCAAAGAATGAAATTTCAGAGTTGACAGTTGAGAAATGTTCCAGTAAATGTAAAAATTTGAAAAAATCTTGGGGTTGAAAAAAATTTTTTAGAGTTGAATAAAAATTTTAGCGGAGTAGAAAATTTTTAATTTTGCGAAAAACCCTCAAGAGTTGGACAAAATCCGAGAAAAGGTTTTAGTGTTGAAAAATTTACTGAGAAAAATTTTTAGAGTTGAAAAATATGCATCTTGGAAAAAAATACCATGCAGATTTGAAAAAATTTTAGACCCGAGAAAAAATTTCGAGAAAGAAATTTCGGAGTTGAGAAAAAAATTCATTGGACTCGAAAAAATTTTAAAAGGTGAAAAATATCTTGAGAAAAAGATAATCGATTATAAAATGTCTGAGGAAAGAGAAAATTTTATTGGGGGTAAAAAAACCTGAAAATAATATTGACTTGAGTACTTTTCATTTTTGTGCCTGATGCACATTCGGTGTAAAAGCTTTGGATGACTTATCTAGCAAAATTTCTATTTCAGTATAATTTTTCGGTTAATTTTTTTTGGAGGGGTCGAAATATTTAGGTCATTGTAGGTAGCAATAATGCAGATGTCAGAAACAGAAAACAAAGAAGGTTGCGCGATGGAAAATTGAAGAAAGGCGAATTTTTTTAAAGGATTTTCTAAAATTAGGGGTGATATATAAACTGAAAATTGTAAACAGGCACAACGTGAGAGATATGAAAATGCATTTATTCGTAAAGGTTGAGTAATTGCATCTCATGAGATGCAATTACTCAACCTTTACGAATAAATGCATTTTCATATCTCTCACATTGTGCCTGTTTACAATTTTCAGTTTATATATCACCCCTAATTTTAGAAAATCCTTTAAAAAATTTCGCCTTTCTTCAATTTTCCATTGCGGAACCCTAGTTTTTTTTCAGTTTCTGATATCTGCATTATTGGCACGGATATACCTACTAACTCATTAAAATACATTTATCAAAGCGAAATATTTCACACAGGTTCCAAATACCAGGTATAAAGTACTAGAACTAATCGTTTTCAAATTCGACGATAAAAACAAACGAATTAAATTTGCGTGTCATGACATCGCTCTTGGTAACCTTCTAACACCCGAAATCAACCGCAATGGTAATGAATCGTATGAAAGCAACAAGGAAATTTACGGTTACAACGTCGAGTCTTTATATACAGTACGTATATGTCTGAAATCCTTCTTTTACTCTCTCATTCCAAATCAACGAATAGCCAGAATTTTGGCACAAAAAAAATTAGTAAAATAGACGAAAAAATTAATCGAATTTATAAATTTTTCGGCTAATTTTCATCCATGTTCTGCAAAGACATGGCCGAATAAGGGATGAATTTAGCCCCTGGCGCTTTTGAACTCCTCAACACCTCAGGTGGTGTATACTGACTAGAAACAAATTTTCACAAAATTTTGGACCCCTACCCTCTCTATTTTTGAGTTATGGCCATTTTAATGCATTATTTTCAAGAATTTTTAACTTGGAAGTGAAGGTTTTCTGTTCTTTGGAATAAAGTTTACAGAGATGTATTTGGGTAATTCTACCAAAACTGTCGCATTTAAGTTAGGTACTTGTAAATTTCTCGAGTACTAAATGCGCTAGGGTGGTTTTTTTGAATTGTTTTATTGAATATCATCTCCCCCACCTCTTCCAGTGAAAAAAATAATTTTTCCCCTCCCCCACCACCCCCTGCATAAATTTTAATGGTCAAAAGTTCCATCGTCGTGGCTGTTACCACTCATGGTTTTCAACTTTACTTCCCCTAGCACTGAAGATAATTGATATTTTTGAAAAATTTTTAAAACATGATATTGGTAGAGTGATGGGGTACACATTGACCTCTTCGAGGGTCACCAGAAGGGCACTGGGTGACCTCAAGACGAGACCAAAACTCTGTTACTAGGTTTTTGTTCCATCGTCGTGGCGAAATTTCATTAATTTTTTCTGGCTCTGTTACTTCGTATTTTATCTTTTTCAACTCCAATACTGATTCAGGGGTGTAATAGGAACGACATTTATCGGTTGAATTTTAAATTCCTGACTACTTGGTCAATTTTGAAATAAAAATTTGTGAAAATTCTTGTGTTTACAATTTTTACATTCCATCGTCGTGGCTATCAATTTTTCGAATTGTGCTTATGGTGTTGAGCTACAAATGAGAAAAATATATTCCACAAGCAAGTATATCAACACAAATTCATCACAATACACTTTAAAATCAATTCGCAATTGAAAAAATGGGAAATATTCAAGATTTTTCTTACGTCGGGCGTCGTGGCTACTTTTTTCATTTCCTTCGTCGTGGCGAAGATGATTTTTGTATCCACGATGAAGGAATTTTTATCCGCAACGTGAGAACTTTGAACATGTAAATAGTATAATTCATTCTGCATCCAGTGGGCTTGATCCCTTCAGTGAATTCGGTGCCACTACGATAGAACTAGAGACCACACAAAGGAAATTCTATGGTCATGGAACGCACGATTATAGATTTTCCATAGTCGTGGATACCAAAAATTTGAATCGCCCCACACCCTCCCCTGAGGGCTATGAAGTGAGCCAAATACAAAAAATGGTGTCTCGAACGTATACATTTTAGATCTCAATCAAAAAAATTGAAGAAATTCAACTTTTATTTTTCGAATTTCATATACTGCAAATGCGACAGTTTTGCATTTATGATAATTTTTTCAACAATTTTGGTGTACTCCTTCACAATTTTTTAGCTATTTGAAATTTTCAATCGTAAGAAACTCCATAATAAGCAAAAAGCTACCACCCTGGAAAAATTTCTAAAAAATACATTTTTTTACGTAGGATTTTGCTGAGTATTTGGTTTTGACCATTTCTTTGTAGTGAGAGCCAAAAATTGCGAACAGAAATGGGAATATGTAGGTAAATTTTTCAAATTTTGAGTAGTTTATACAGAAAGAAGTGACCAAATGAAAAAAACAATTCCATATTCATATTCAGCAGGTCAAAATACCCCGATAAACATCCTTTTCGCGATAGTTTTGCTTAAAGTTTCAACGTTCACTTTTTTCACTGAATCATCATTGGCGAAAAAAGTGAAATTCGAGACTTCAAGTAAAACGATGGCGAAAGGGGCGTTTATCGGGGTATTTTGCCCTGCTGAACACGACTATGGGTTTAGTTTTTTTCATTTGGGCATTCATTTCTGTATAAAACGCTCAAAATTTGGAAAACCTCCTAAAATAACAACATTTCTGTACGGTTTTTCGTGATTTTCGGCCCTTAGTTCAAAGAAATGGCCATCGCCAAATTTAATATAGCAAAATTCTACATGAAAAAACGTATTTTTTTTAGTAATTTTTCCAGGGTGGTCGCCTTCGCTTATATGATGTTTTTTGCGATTGAAAACTTCAAATAGCCAAAAAAAACTTGAAGAAGTGCGCTAAAAAACTGTCATAGATACACCCTTATGAGGTGTAACTTTGTGCCAAAGAACAGAAAATTTCCTTCACTTGTGTTGAAATTAAAAATTCTTGAAAATAATGCAATAAAATGACTGTAACTCCGAAAGGAAGGGGTTAGGGGTCCAAAATTTTGTGGAAATTTTTATCCAGTCAATATACATCACCTGAGGTTTTTAGGAGCCCAAAAGCGCCAGCGGGCAAATTCACCCCTTATTCGGCCACACTTTTTAACTCAATTTTTGTAGCGAATTTTGCTGATTTTTCTCTGATTTTACTGATTTTTACTTTTTAATTAATGAACAAGAGTACAAAATACTTAAGGTATTCCAAAATTGTACAACGGGGCCATCAATTTTTTTCGCAATCTGGAGGGTTGTAGGTTTCGAAAATGGAAGCCGAATACCACAAACCGAAGTTCTCCAAATCAATATGTAAAAATCTGGCTGAAACAGGGGTACCCGAAGTTTCAACAGGGAGGTCGTTATCGATAAATTCCTTACGGCAGGCCCATCAAAAACTTGAAAATAGTTTTTCTGAAAAATTTTAGAACTCAGTGCTGTCACTTTTTACCCTTTAAAAAATTTTCAAAATACAATTAAACAAATCGCACTCGTGTTTTCCCTTAAATTAAATCCGATTTTAAAAATCTGTAATTCACAAATTACCAATAGCTATGAATTTCATTTAGAAATTTTCAAAAATCTTACTTCTCAGATATTGTAGTCCTTATTTATTCCTAAAATTTTCATTGATAAAAATATTTATTTTGAGTTCGTTTTCGAAAGATAAAAAATGGAAACACTGATTAAGTATCAAAATTTTGCAAACAAGTCCAATTAAAAATTCAGATAAATGTCGAAAATTTTCAACTATTTAATTTTTCAAGGCATCCCGTCGTAGCGAGTTGAAAAAAAAAACCACCTTCTTGTTAAAATTACACTTGATACACCTCTCTCGATCAAAAACTGACTAAGAGAGCTTTGATTCACAACATTCAGCGTCTGGATGAAATTTTGTACAATTTTGGAAATATATGGGCACCGAATAAACCCAAGTCAAGTTCATAACTTAAATTCGATCACTTCATCAGCTTAAAGGCCCTTACGTTAAAGTTCCACTAATTCCTGAGGAAGATTTCTTCTTCGAATCATGGAAATCGGCTTCGCGCCAGAATGTCCTAACAGCTGCAATGCGACGCGAGTTAGTACCTCAATGGCGAAAACTAGAAATATTCATACGAAAAGTAACGCAAGTAAGAAAAGTCGATTTTTCGCACCCTGAAATTTTCTCTCGGTCTTTAATCATTTCGCTGACGAGACAATAAAATTTCTAGGTTATCGACCTGCTTGGAGCAATAACAGGAATATACGGAACCCTGAATCAATTCGACGAAGAATCGCAGCAAACGATATATTTACATGATGAGACATACCCGATACCTCAATTATTCTGGAAAGTCGTTGGTATCGATTTCAATTATGATAAAATCAACTACCGAAAAGGAATCTTATTTGTGTTACACAACGTAAATCCGAAAACCAACCAAGTTGTACAGAAAATCTGCCCCGATGATGACGTATCGAATGCGGGTTGGGAATTTCTGAACGACGTTAAATTTACACATTTAATGTATGCTTGCTTTTGGAATCAGAAAAATATGCTAGCTTTGGAGGAAATGGGACACGTTAGAAGTGATGTTCTCGATTTGAAGGAGGTGCCTTTGGTACGTATCGATAAAAACAATGAAAGGGTTTTTGAGACAGTAAACGTTATCGAAATAATTAACCAGAATAGTGGACTGAATCGCATCGTAAATTATATCGTCGACATGATTTTTTATCCCTATAGATTTTTATCATACTACTTATGATAAGTGACTTTGAAATTTTTTCTGAACATAGGTAGGTAGTAGGTACCTAACCTACTGAGCTGTACATATTATAGGTAGGTAGTATTCTAACCGTAGAAATATAATTGCACATTTTGTTCCATACTTACCTAATTTGAAATAAATTTTTCAAAAAGTGAATTTTCAGTGTCAACATTATATGTGATACATTCATATCTACACTCAAAAAAATAAAAAATAAATTTTATTAAACGTAATAATAAAAAGGCACCATTCACAAAACTAGTAAAATTTATTCAAAAAATAATAATATTTATCGCAAAATTGACAAACGTTATTTTCTATGCAATAAACTTTACCAAATTTCGTTATAAATTTTATTATTTTTTTTGATAAAAATTGCTAATTTTGCGAATGGTGCCCCGTTATTATTTTTTTTGGATAAACTTTATTTTTTTTGATAAAATTTATTATTTTTGGATAAAATTTATTTTTTTTTGGATAAAATTTATTTTTTTTGAATAAAATTTATAATTTTTTGCAACACTTTCTATTCATTTTTCATTCTCCATTTTTCTCAGTGTACATATAAATATTCGTACTATGTACCTGTTTAAGTGGAATGAAAATTTAAAAAAAAAAAACATTTCTGGATATTGTCCAAACTCACTCAAGAAATTTACTTTGATTTGAAAAATTCCCCAAGTCAGCCACAATCGAAAAAAAACTCACGTTTCTGGCCTTTATGGCCTAAAAAATTCGGCTTGTCATATCATTGTTACTAGGTAGGTACCTACTACCTATTTAAAAAACAATTTGGGTCAGATTTCTTGACAAATTTTCATTGCACGGCTACTAACCCGGTGTGCAAAGGACGCTAGCGATATCGCTAGCGATTTTTGTCACTGTTTTTAGCGATATCGCTAATGCGTTTTTTCAAAAAAGGCCTAACGAGGTGAAAATACGGGGTTTCTGCGGAACATCGCGGACGCCAGTTCCAAAAAAAAAAGTTCGTTCATGGATACCTGGATCCGTTGCTATGGCAACAGGTCTGCAATAGCAAACAGATCTACATTCGTGGTTTACAGGAGCCCGCCACCACTGCTGGTAAAGGTTTCAGCGCTGGTTTTCATATTAAAGGCAATCAAGCCCAGGCAGAGACAAAAAAGTTTTTTGGGCTCAATTGTCAAGTAAAAAAGTTTTATAAAAATTTTTTTTCACATGTAACATGAAAAAAATATTTTTGATGAAACCTTTTCACTTCACAATTGAGCCAAAAAAAAATCGAACAAAAAACCACTACATTTCGCTCTTTAATTAGGAAATCCAAAAAATTCATTCCATCTTGAAGTCGATCATTAGATCCACTTTTTTTTTCAACTCAAAAATTTTTTATTTTTACCACTTTTATTAATCAACATAATATTAGGCATTTCTTAGAAAAATTGATTCATATCTTCCGATTGCGCATGAGATTTCAATTCTTAGGAAATTTCCACAATTTCTTAATTTCAAAAATATTGAAAACATTTCAAATTGATCAAGATTAAATTTAAACCTTATTTAGTGACCATCTAAATCAAAAAACACATTTTTTTGAAAACATCTGTGTTTTATAACTTTTTTCAATTTTTCTTCACGAATAAAGAAATAGCCAGAAATTTAAAAAAGCCATAAAACCTGGATTTTTTCGAAAAAATTCGTGTTTTCTGGTTTAGGTAGTCATCAAATATTGAAAATCACTGGAAAACAGTCAGAATTGCAGCACGGTAATAAATCAGTGAAAAAATATCACTGAAAGCAAATAGTGAAAAAAATTGCTGGAAAATCAGTGAAAATTGACTGAAAATTCAGTAAAATCTCCGAAATTCTTTGAAAAATCAGTGAAATTCTAACATTTTTTCTCAAAATTTTTTTTCGGGTCTAAAATTTTTTCAACTTTGGTATTTTTTTTCAAGATGCATCTCTAAAAATTTTTCGCAATAAAATTTTCAACACTAAAATTTTTTCCTCAAAATTTTTTTTAGCCCCAAGATTTTTTTCAACATTTTTATATTTACTGGAACATTTCTTAACTATCAACTCTGAAATTTCATTCCTTGATCTTAAAATTTTCATAAACATGATATAAAAATTTTAGTTTGAAAATATTTTCAGAAAAAAGTTTAGAGTCAAAAAAACAACATATTCTCCCATTTATAAAGCAGTGAAAATTATCGAAAATCACTGAAAAGGAGTCGAAATTGTAGCTAGCACAGTAATAAATCAGTAAGAAAATGAAAATGGTTAAAAAAATTTGCTGAAAATCTGTAAAAATTCACTGAAAAGTCAGTAGTAAAATCTCTGAAAATCGTTGAAAAACCAGGGAAAATCCGATGAAAATCAAAGAATTTCGCTGATTTTCCCTATGCTTCAATTCTGACTACTTTATCAGTAACTTTTCACTGATTCAATATGAGAGAGTACCTTATTTGTTTTGAAAAAATTCCATAACCTTGAAAAGAAAAAAATAACAAAATTTCCCAACTTCTCTGGGTTTTTTGAAAAAGGGCAACCAAAGAAGAGAAGTATAGTTTTTGGGTTGGAATTTTCACATCGGATTTGTAATGGGTCTACACTATTTTGAGCAGAATTTAGTCCAAAGAAGTTATGAATTTTTGAAATCTCAAAATCTCAAAATCTCATATAATTTTCGTTCCAAAATTGGTAATCCTGTAACCTTCGTTGTGAATTTTTAGAAATAATTTTCCATGCAAAAATAATCGTTCAATGAACCGGAATTGATCTTTTTGCCGTTGATTAGTAGAAAACTTACACTCTCAATGCATCGAGCCTAAAAATCGAGGAGAAAATTTCAATTTTAGAAATGGTAACACGGCATGAACAATTTTTTCCCATCGTTTCTTCACTCCTTTCGCTGTAAATTTATAATTAAAATTCATACATAGAGCGAAACTTTTCACAATGTATTATTTTTAAAAGAAATATTTCATAAACAGATTAATTTTTAGTCCGATTCGGTCCTTTAGGGCTCATAAACAAAATGTTCTCAAAAAAGTTATCTATTTAAGAATATTATTCAAAATCCTCGAAAAACTTTGTCCCTATGTTATTTGGTATTTATTGAGAAGAATTTTTCGGATCTCAGAGTCACCCATTTCCAGTGTATGTAAGTTTAGCTGTAAATTTTTTAAAAATGCGAAATAAGAATTTGTATTTCCTCCCTCTTTTGATTTTTTTTTTTAGGTATAATTTGAAAAATAGATCGTTACGTACTACGTAGGATTTTTCATTCGAAAATTTCGAATCTCCAAATGACTAAGTAAGGTCAATTGGGGTAATTGTAAATTTTTCGGAAAATTGAACCGATTTTGTGATACTCTTTTTCGTTTTACTCTGTGAGGAAGAAAGCAAAGTGATTGAAATTTTTACCATGTATCAATGAATGTATAAGGAGTAATATGGCGGTTTGCTTTCATCGATTCGATTATTCATTCCGAAATTATGGACTTCGTTTACAATTGGACAAGAATATTTACATTTACCCCACAGTGGTGGGGTAAATGTAAATGCATACATTGTGCCTCATAAAAAACGTATCCCTCGGGTTTTTTTTGCATAATTTGGAAAAAAATTATAGAGATTAAATATTTAAACGCGTGGAAAAACTAACTTGTAAAAAAAATCAAAAAAAAACAAAACCAAAAAAAATGATATTTTGTGTTTAAATTTGTGAATCCCATTTAAATAACACGTGTTTACAATTACCCCACACCTGAAAAATTTGATGGGTATTTGTAAATGCTGCAGAAAAATAATTTCTCAGCTTCAAAAATCATAAGAATTGAATTTCATCATTTTTGAATGTCCGTAGAACTAAATTAATGCATCAAACACCAACTTTTTTACTTTTTTCTATTTTTTCTCGAATTTTGAAGATTACGTAAATTGTGTGAAAATCGAAATTTGATATCATGTTTTTTTCATCGCGAAATTTTTCATCACAGCTGTCACCAAGAACCCGAAGTTTTTTATTATAGTAAGACCAATTATTCAAAGTTTTTATTTTTGGCAACTCCAGCTCGCTAGATGCATTTAAGTATTTACAGCACGACTTGTTTACAATTACCCCATGTTTACAATTACCCCAAATGACCTTAAATGTTGAAAGTTTTCACATTTTTGCAAAATAAAAACAAAAATAAAGAAATTATAACAGGAATTGAGCTTGGAGAATAAATGAAAGTTTTGTATAACTTTCTACCAAAATCGTGACGATTTCTAGCAAAATTTGGGGTTCGATTGGTTTTTTCGTCAAATAAAGACACCTACTCGGCGATTTCGCGAAAAATTTATCAACGATCGATAAACACAGTGCAATGTATTACTCATCGATGAGTAAAACAAATAAAAAATCGACGTTAGGCTGTGGGTATAACACGATATAATTCCAATCTAGGAAAACCAAAAATGAATCCAACAAATCAACTTTATAATATGGATCAAAATTCGTAATAATGACAGGTTCAATGATGTCGTCACCGAATAGTCGTATTTATACAACTGTTCCTTCCCGTACCTTGCCTACATTATTACGTAGTTCTCGCGACTCGAGATTTTTTTTCGAATTTTTTTTCAACATTAGGCAGTATCACAAACCGCGTAGAATTTCGATTCATCGAAAATCGGTATCTAGCAATTTGAAAAAAAATCGACGAACATTCATACAATCGAAATGAACTTATGCCATGTTAGTCTTTCTTATTTTTTCATCGCCGTCATACTCAACATGATTAAATTCGGTAAGAATACAAAATATGTACTTATGTAAAATCCATAATCTACGATGAATCTTTTTTCCTCACCCTGGTGAACTCCTCTAACGTATACTTGTCATACTCAATTTTTAGCTGCAGGCGAATATGAACCCTTATACTTCACCAAAATAGACGACAAGCTTAGTTTCATATACAATGCGAGATACGACGATACAGGAAAACACTACATCGTACAAGCTCCGAATCAAAAAATATTAATAGCTTGTCCTTCACAAGACGAAAATTCGAATATGCTTGCCATTGAATACATGGAAGAAAACGAAGCACCCGGACTTCTTTTATGCAAAAAACCAATCAAATCAGATATTTACGAGTCTGTAGCGGTTCGAGAAAATAATGAAGAATACAAAGCCGTAGGATTCGCGGTAATTTTGTTCTGTTCGTCCTTCGTCATCATTATGTTGCGCGAGAGCAACGAATTCACACACGTTATTTTACATTACCAGATAAATCTAATTCTAAAACCGCGGTCAAAAGTGATCGATCAGACTTCATCGAAAGACGTCACAGATGACCCAACTCTGAAAAAATTGCAAGAAAATCTTCATTATATTCCCGTGAAGACTTCGGAGGACGAAATCGAAAGCAATGAACCACAACAAGTACATATTTTCTACTCTATTGTTGAATTTCATCACAAAATTGTTTTCTTCAAATTTTTTTCAAATTTCAACTTCGATACTCTCTCATTTTGAATCAGTGAAAAGTCTCGGATGAATGGTCAGAATTCCAGCACGGGGAAAATTAGCAAAATTCTTTCATTTTCAGCGAATTTTCGCCGATTTTTCAAAGAATTTCACTGAATTTTATAGATTTTATCAACTTTTCAGTGAATTTTTACTGATTTTCCAGCAATTTTTCCACCATTTGCTATCGATGAGGTTTTTTTTATTGATTTATTACCTACTGTGTTGCAATTCTGACAGTTTTTCAGTAATTTTCAACAATTTTCACTGATTTATAAATGAGAGTATTTTGTTTTTTCGTTTCCAAGCTTTTTTCTCAAAACATCTTGACATTTTTTTGAAAAACTTGAGACGAAAATAATTCAAGAGAATTATAAGATCAAAGAATGAAATTCAGAGTTGACAGTTGAGAAATGTTCAGTAAATGTAAAATTTTTGAAAAAATCTTGGGGTTGAAAAAAATTTTAGAGTTGAATAAGAATAAAAATTTTAGCGGAGTAGAAAATTTTAAATTTTGCGAAAAACTCTCAAGAGTTGGACAAAATCCGAGAAAAAGTTTTAGTGTTGAAAAATTTTAGTGTTGAAAAATTTACTGAGAAAAATGTTTAGAGTTGAAAAATATGCATCTTGGAAAAAAAATACCATGCAGATTTGAAAAAATTTTAGACCCGAGAAAAAATTTTGAGAAAGAAATTTCGGAGTTGAGAAAAAAATTCATTGGACTTGAAAAAATTTTAAAAGGTGAAAAATATCTTGAGAAAAAGATAATCGATTTTAAAATGTCTGAGAAAAGAGAAAATTCTATTGGGGGTAAAAAAAAACTGAAAATGATATTGACTTGAGTACTTTTCATTTTTGTGCCTGATGCACATTCGGTGTAAAAGCCTTGGGTGACTTATACCTAGCCAAATTTCTATTTCAGTATAATTTTTCAGTTAATTTTTTTTGGAGGGGTCGAAATATGAGACGCAGCCAGAAAATTTTTCCGACCATATGTCGGAAAAATTTTTTTTCGTTTTTTTGGCTTTTTAAGTAGTACAGACTTGTACCTTTCGAATAGCGCAAACCGCATTAAAAAAGGTTGAGAAATGAATTTTCTATGATTTTTCAAAGTTTGTCAAAAAATGATTTTCAAAAATCAAAGTTTTGAGAAAAACGCAAAACAAAATTTGGAACTGTTTTCAATGAATAAAAAAAAAATTATGTTCTGTAAACGACTTTTCTCATCGGAAATGGTTTATTTACGTCCTCTTACATCACTTTAGGTCATTGACCCATTCCAGAAGTTGCCGGCATCGAAAATCGAAACCATACCATATGTCGGGAATCATCTTTTTTCAAGAAATAATGACATTTTTGGAATCGTACACCACTGTAGTTCATTAAAACGAACCTGAAATTACGTGCATTGAAAAATGAAATCATAGTGCAAGTCAAACAACTTTACAAACCAAACGGTGAAAATCATGCTTTGAAAATTAGTGTTCAACAAATATCCGGATAATCAAAATGAAGAGTTTCAACGGAGAAAAATTGAATTTTCGATTTCGATAATCGATTTTTCAATTTCGATTTCGATAATCGATTCTTCAATTTCGATAACCGATTTTTCAATTTCGATCTTTCGATTTCGATAATCGACCTTTAAATTTTGTGAGGGTTCGTGAAAGAATTCGGGAACTCTCGGAAAAGTTCAACCGTTTTCAGGATGTTTTCGGAGCTGTTCGGCAATTTCCGTGTGATATCCGGATAATCCAAATAGTATTTGGTATTTGGATATCCGGATATTTGTTGAACACTACTACGTTTCAATAATAATGAAAGTTGTAAATTTTAACATATTTTTATAAAATTCCGACATATGGTATGGTTTCAATTTCTCAGAGGCCTTCAGCAAAATTCGTTATTTAACCAAGAAGATGACACTTTTGGGACCTGAACCTATTATCATATGAAAGTAGAGGGTTCATAGTATACAAATTGATAAAAAAAAAAATTTCCATATTTTTGGTCATTTTTTCTTAATTTGCGTTTTTCTCGAAATTTACTTTTCTGACATATGGTCGGGTATCCCTGGCTGCGTCTCATATTTAGGTCATTGTAGGTAGCAATAATGCAGATGTCAGAAACAAAAAACAAAGAAGGTTGCGCGATGGAAAATTGAAGAATGGCGTAATTTTTTAAAGGATTTTCCAAAATCAGGGGTGATATAAAAACAGAAAATTGTAAACAGACACAATGTGAGAGATATGAAAATGCATTTATTCGTAAAGGTCGAGTAATTGTATCCCATATACTAACTCATTAAAATACATTTCTCAAAGCGAAATATTTCACACAGGTTCCAAATACCAGGTATAAAGTACTAGAACTAATCGTTTTCAAATTAGACGATGAAAACGAACGAATTAAATTTGCGAGTCATGACATTGCTCTTGGTAACCTTCTAACAACCAAAATCAACCGCAATGGTAATGAATCGTATCAAGGCAACAAGGAAATTTACGGTTACGACGTCGAGTCTTTATATTCAGTACGTATATGTCTGAAATCCTTCTTTTACTCTCTCATTCCGAATCAACGAATAGCCAGAATTTTAACACAAAAGAAATTAGTAAAATAGACGAAAAAATTAATCGAATTTATAAATTTTTCGGCTAATTTTCATCCATGTTCTGCAAAGGGATGGCCGAATAAGGGGTGAATTTAGCCCCTGGCGCTTTTGAGCTCCTCAACACCTCAGGTGGTGTATACTGACTAGAAACAAATTTTCACAAAATTTTGGACCCCTACCCTCTGTATTTCTGAGTTATGGCCATTTCATTGCATTATTTTCAAGAATTTTTAACTTCCATGGAAGTGAAGGTTTTCTGTTCTTTGGCATGAAGTCACATTTCTTGTATTTATGATAATTTTTTCAACAATTTTGGTGCACTCCTTCACGGTTTTTTAGCTATTTGAAATTTTCAATCGTAAAAAACTCCATATAAGCGAAAAGCTGCCACCCGCACTCTGGAAAAATTACTAAAAAATACATTTTTTTTATGTAGAATTTTGCTGAATATTAATTGGTTTTGGCCATTTCTCTGTATTAAGGGCCAAAAATTGCGAAAAACCGAACAGAAATGTGAATATTTTAGTAGATTTTTCAAATTTTGAGTATTTTATACAGAAAGAAGTGACCAAATGAAAAAAACAATTCCATATTCATATTCATATTCAGCAGGTCAAAATACCCCGATAAACATCCTTTTCGCGATAGTTTTGCTTAAAGTTTCAAAGTTCACTTTTTCCACTGAATTACCATTGGCGAAAAAAGTGAAATTCTAGACTTCAAGTAAAACGATGGCGAAAGGGGCGTTTATCGGGGTATTTTGACCTGCTGAACACGACTATGGGATTAGTTTTTTAATTTGGTCATTCTTTTCTGTATAAAACGCTCAAAATTGGGAAACCATCCTAAAATAACAACATTTCTGTACGGTTTTTCGTGATTTTCGGCCCTTATAGTTCAAAGAAATGGCCATCGCCAAATATATAGCAAAATTCTACATGAAAAAAAGTATTTTTTTTAGTAATTTTTCCAGGGTGGTCGCTGGTTGCCCTTCGCTTATATGGTGTTTTTTGCGATTGAAAACTTCAAACAGCCAAAAAAAAAACGTGAAGGAGTGCGCTAAAAAATCAGAGATATGCCTTCATGAGGTGTAACTTTGTGCCAAAGAACAGAAAATTTCCTTCAATTAAAAATTTTTGAAAATAATGCAATAAAATGGCTGTAACTCCGAAAAGGAGAGGTTAGGGGTCCAAAATTTTGTGGAAATTTTTTTCTAGTCAATATACACCACCTGAGGTTTTTAGGAGCCCAAAAGTGCCAGCGGTCAAAATCACCCCTTATTCGGTCACACTTTTTAACCCAATTTTTGTAGCGAATTTTGCTGATTTTTCTCTGATTTTACTGATTTTTACTTTTTAATTAATGAACGAGAGTACAAAATAGATACTTAAGGTATTCCAAAATTGTACAACAGGGCCATACATTTTTTTCGTAATCTGGAGGGGTGTAGGTCTCGAAAATGGAAGCCGAATACCACAAACCGAAGCTCTCAAAATCAATATGTACCTAGATATCTGGCTGAAACAGGGGTATCCGAAGTTTCAACAGGGAGGTCGTTATCGATAAATTCCTTACGGCGCGGCAGGCCTATCAAAAACTTGAAAACAGTTTTTCTGAAAAATTTTAGAACTTAGTGTGGTCACTTTTTACCTTATAAAAAATTTCACTCAAAATACAATTAAACAAATCGCACTCGTGTTTTCCCTTAAATTAAATCCGATTTTAAAAGTCTGTAATTCACAAATTACCAATAGGTATGAATTTCATTTAGAAATTTTCTAAAATCTTACTTCTCAGATATTTTAGTCCTTATTTATTCCTAAAATTTTCATTGATAAAATATATTTATTTTGAGTTCGTTTTCGAATGATAAAAAATGGAAACACTGATTATCAAAATTTTGCAAACAAGTCCATTCTAAAATGCAGATAAATGTCGAAAATTCTCAACTATTCAATTCTTCAACGCATCCCGTCGTAGTAGTCCAGCAGGGGACAATAGGATACTCGGCACCCCCTCGCCGATCCTCCGGGACCTGTTTTTCTTTGAAGGGACATCGTAAGGAACATTTTAATGATGGGTTGCCAAAAAAAAAAGTTGGCCCTAGATACAAAATGGCGGCCATTTTGATCAACAGGTTTGCCCAAATTTCATATTTCGCTCTGTAACTTGAAAACTAAGACACTTACGATAAAATTTATGATGACCAAAAATGTTCAGCACAAAATTTACTACATTTTTTGTCCCTAAGTCAATGAGTGAAACTGCCGCGTTCGCGAGATACACGCGCGTGAAGTTGCGCGAAGTCATTTTTAACAAATAATATTACTTAGTGTACCTATAGGCAAATAAGGAAATAATGAAACATTTTTAGCTAGTAAAGTTTTTATTGGAAAAAAGTGTCGAGGGTGGTCCACTGACTAACCTCTAGAAAGTCCGCACCCCCCAGACCTTGCGCTAAATTTGTATGGAGGCTCCACCCCCCACTCAAAAATTATTTTTCTCAAATTACTTTTCAGGGTTTGATTTAAAGCAAAAATAGCTCAGTACTTTTTTATTCCAGACCTAATTTCCTACAACTCTTGTAGAAAAAATTTTTTCATACGATGATGTGGTGAGCAGGTGGAGAGTCCTGAAGGAGGGTGGTCTTGGAAAATATGCTCCAACACTCAAGTATTACGCTTAAAATCATCGCAAACAGTGAAGGAACCCTATTTTAGGGTACCATATTCATTTATAGTACGAGTGCTCTTGGTGACTTCCGTGTAGGTTGCACACCCCTCTCCCCTCTCCCCTCATATGACGACATTTTTGAATTGATGATATAGTCGAGGAGCCAAACCATCCAAAAATAGGTCGAAATAATTGAAAGCTCGGACCTCTCCCAAAAGTTGTAATATGAAGCTCTATTTTTTAAACCACAAGTTTACCGATCCGCAGCTGCTGCTTTTAAGCACAAGCGAAAGCTAGAAAGTTCAAACGATTTTCATGAACTTTCGACCGAAAACATAGATGGTCAAAATTGGGGTCAAAATACAGTCTGCCGATCCCTAAGTGCTGGCAAAGGGTAGAGAGATAAGGTAAAAGGAGGAGGGAATTTGAAAATTTTATTAATTTTCGGTAAAATTCTCATAAACGACGCTTAAATGAGTTGAAAGGGGTTTATAAATGGTTCTAAGAATTACTCGAGAATAGAGGTGAATTTACAACTTCAAAATTTCACAAAATTTTCATACAAACAAATGAAGATGTGCTTTCCAAAGTGGCCTAAGTCAAAATACATTTGTACTGTATGCCTTTGAAGCATTTTTTCTGCTATCATCTACCAAACTAAATGTATTGTACTAGTGGTATAACAAAAATGTGGCGAAAGTCTCGATCTCCAAAAATTTGATCTTCACGAACTATGACCCTTCCAAATTGACCAAGTATTTTTTTCAAAAATTGACTTAGGCCACTTTGGAAAGCAGGTCTTCAAATGATATTTAAAAATAGCGTCATATGAAAGAGGAGGTGGTGGACCTAAATACAAGTCACGAAGACAAAGAGCACTGGTACTGTAAATGAAATGAATAGGTACCCTAACATAGGTTTCCTTCACTGTTTGCGATGATTTTAAGCGTAATACTTGAGTGTTGAAGCATATTTTCCAAGACCACCCTCCTTCAGGACTCTCCACCTGCTCACCACATCATCGTATGAAAAAAAATTTTCCACAAAAGTTGTAGGAAATTAAGTCTAGAATAAAAAAGTACTGAGCTAATTTTGCTTTTTTGCATGGGCTGATAGACCTAGTAGTCTGAACCCACCAAAAAAGGGGGGAAAAAAAATTTTGCTTTAAATCAAACCCTGAAAAGTTATTTGGAAAAAATCATTTTTGAGTAGAGGGGTGGAGCCTTCATAGAAATTTAGCACAAGGTCTGGGAGGGGGTGCAGGGGGCACCATCCTCGACACTTTTTGGCAATTGCTAGCTAAAAATGTTTCATTATTTTTCCTTATTTGCCTATACAGTATACACTAAGTAATATTATTTGTTAAAGATGACTTCGCGCAACTTCACGCGCGTGTATCTCGCGAACGCGACAGTTTTACGCATTGGCTTAGGGACAAAAAATGCAGTAAATTTTGTGCTGAACATTTTTGGTCATCATAAATTTTATCGTAAGTGCCTTAGTTTTCAAGTTACAGAGCGAAATATGAAATTTGAGCAAACCTGTTGATCAAAATGGCCGCCATTTTGTATCTAGGGCCAACTTTTTTTTTGGCAACCCATCATTAAAATGTTCCTTAGGATGTCCCCTTCAAGGAAAAACAGGTCCCAGAGGATCGGCGAGGGGGTGCAGGGTATCCTATTGTCTCCTGCCGGACTATAGAGAGTTGAAAAAAAATCCACCTTTTTGTTATACTTAATTACACTTGATGATACACCTCTCTCGATCAAACACTGACTAAGAGAGCTTTGATTCACAACATTCAGTGTCTGGATGACCTTTTGTACAATTTTTGGAATATATGGGCACCGAATAACCCCAAGTCAAGTTCATGACTTAAATTCGATCTTTTTATCAGCCTAAGGGCCCTTACGTTAAAGTTCCACTAATTCCTGAGGAAGATTTCTTCTTCGAATCATGGAAATCGGCTTCGCGACACAATGTCCTAACAGCTCCAATGCGACGCGAGTTAGTACCTCAATGGCGAAAACTAGAAATATTCATACGAAAAGTAACGAAAGTAAGAAAAGTAGATTTTTCGCACCCTGAAATTTTTTCTCCGTCTTTAATCATTTCACTGAAGAGACGATAAAATTTCCAGATTATCGACATGGTTGGAGTAATAACAGGAATATACGGAACCCTGAATCAATCGAATCAAACGATATATTTACACGATGAGACATACCCGATACCTCAATTATTCTGGAAAGTCGTTGCTATCGATTTCGATTACGAAGAAATCAACTACCGAAAAGGAATCTTATTTGTGTTACACAACGTGAATCCGAAAACCAACCGAGTTGTACAGAAAATCTGCCCCGATGATGACGTCTCGAATGCTGGTTGGGAATTTCTGAACGACGTTAAATTTACACATTTGATGTATGCTTGCTTGTGGAATGAGAAAAATATGTCAGCTTTGGATGAAATGGGACACTTTAGAAGCGATGTACTCGATTTGAAGGAGGTGCCTTTGGTGCGTATCGATACAAATAATGAAAGAGTTTTTGAGACAGTAAACGTTATCGAAATAATTAACCAGAATAGTGGAATGAATCGCATCGTAAATTATATCGTCGACAAGATTTTTTATCCCAATAAATTTTTATCATGCTACTTACGATAAGTGACTGAAATTTTTTCTGAACATAGGTAGGTCCTAGGTAGTAGGTACCTACTGAGTTGTACATATTATAGGTAAGTAGTATTCTAACCGTAAAAATATAATTGCACATTTTGTTCCGTGATTTCAAATAAAATTTTCAGAAAATGCATTTTCAGTGTCAACATTATATGTAATACATTCTTATAAATATTCGTACAAGGTGGAAAGAAAATTTAAAAAAAACATTTCTGGATTTTGACCAAATTCACTGAAGAAATAAAATCCCCCAAGTCAACCACAATCGAAAAAAGCTCACGTTTCTGGCCTTTATGGCCTAAAAAATTCGGATCATTGTTACTAGGTAGGTACCTATTTAGAAAACAATTTGGGTCAGATTTCTTAAAAATTTTCCATTGCACTGCCACTAAGGTGATTATGCTGAGGACTCGAGAAAACTAAAATGTTTATCTGTTATCTACCGATGATCAATTTCAGCAACTTTAGACTGCTCTATTTACTCAGAGTAGGAGTACAGGAAGTTGTAAAAGGTCAATATATATGATAAATTGATAATCTACCCGCAGAGTTCGAAAATTATAATAAAAATATGGTTTATAAGGTCGGCAGGTTGTGTAAAGATGAAAAAAAAAGTAATTTTAATGCAATTTTGATGAAAAATGCAAAAACTTGAATTGGAAAATTTATAATTTGAAGGACTTCTCGCTCAAATCTTGAAAATAATGACATTTTTGAGCTCAGCAGGATTCAATCATATGAAAATGACACCAAAAAAGGGTTGCTAGCTCAATTTTGAAAAATGGAAGCTACACCCTCCCTCCCCCCCTTTGAACCACTTCTTAGCCCTCCTATGAGGGTTGGCAGAGGAGGGTATGGGTTAAAAATGTTTATTTAATGAAAATTTTGAACGAAAAATCGTATTCAGCGCAAAAAATTATACTAAAACGACATATACTCGTAACATGTTAATTAATCAGTGAAGAAATTTGAGCGAATCATTAAAATTTGAGTAAAACTCAAGTCAAACCAATCGCTTTGACTGTTAAAAATAATCAGCATTGAAATATCTCGAATATTATTTGCTTGTAAACAAATTCTCGGGGTTTTAACATTTTTCGAGTTGAGTGACTCGGTCACAAAAAACTCACTAATTCAGCTCCAACTCGAGTTAGAGAGTTCTCCAATAGCTCATTGAGTAGGGAATTTAATGGAACGTAATATTTATTTCAACAAAATTTTCGATTAGTGCGACCAGTTCGCTGCTAATATGGTTCAAAAGTTCAAAAAAAAAACAACTTTGAGTGTTTTGCTCAAAGGGTATAGCCGGATAAGGGGTGTTTTTGGCCCCAGCACCGATTTTCAATCTAATGCTCCCAGATTGTGTACTTTGATGAAAAAAATCTGGTAAAAATTTTGCCCCCCCCCAACCCCCTCCCTTCTAGAGCTATGACCAATTTATTGCATTATTTTCAAGAATTAAAAATTCTTGAATGAAATTTTCTGTTATTTGGCACAAAGTTACATCTCGTAGAGGTCTATTCACGATAATTTTTTCATCAATTTTGTTGCACTCCTTCATGAGGTTTTGGCCATTTTAAATTTTCAACTGTAAAAAAGACCTTAACAGCGAAGCTCGACTAATTTTTGAAAATATCCTAAAAACGTGTTTTTTGACGTAGATTCACGTCACGTATTTCCGTATAAAATGCTCAAAATTTGAAAAATCCGCCAAAATAACAACATTTCTGTAAAGGTTTTCTGTAATTTTCGGTCTTTCTTTCTTTCTTTCAAAGAAACGGCCAAAACTCCTTTTCCAAAATGTAACACTGTGCCGAAGAACAGAAAATTCCCTTCACTTCCGTTGAAATTAAGAATTCTTGAACATAAAATTGATTTTATGCATGTTTAGTCATTAATAAGGTTTATTTCTTGCAAAAAAATGGGTATAATGTATAAAAATGTACAAATCGTCCCTAAAACAATTCAGAAATACATTTCAACAATTTTATCTTTGCTTGAGAAAGTGAAATTTCCAATGACTTAGAAGGTGTCCCTTGATATTAAAAAAACTGGAAAAAAATTTGACCCCTAATCCCCTTTTTGAAATTATGACCATTTTACTGCATTATTTTCAAAAAAATTTAATTTCAACGGAAGCGTGTACCTAAGTAACTCAAGTAGGTACTTAATGAACTTGGATTTATGATAATTTTTTCATCAATTTTGGTGCGCTTTTTCACGTTTTTACGACCATCTGAAGTTTTTAAACGTGAAAAAACGCCATATAAGCGAGGAACCTCTACCCTTGAAAATTTACTGAAAAATTATTTTTTGGTAGATTTATTTTTGGTTTTGCCGGTTTTTTTTTGGAAGAAAGGCCGAAAATTAAAAAACCCCTTACAGAAATGACCAAATGAGGGGCTTAGTTCCAAAACTCACTTTTGCCAAAAAAAATCGATGTCGTTTTTTTTGCGGATTCTGGTTCAGTTTTTCATACTGAATCGAAATCTGCAAAAAAAACGACATCGATTTTTTTTGGCAAAAGTGAGTTTTGGAACTAAGCCCCTCAAATGAAAAAACCAATCCTGTATTCGTGTTCAGCAGGTCAAAATACCCCTATAAACATCCCTTTCCCGATCATTTTACTTTAAATAATATCGAAATTCACTTTTTTCACTGATTTTTCGCGACAATAAAACTAAATTTCGAGATTTAAAGTAAAATGATCGCGAAAAGGATGTTTATCGAGGTATTTTGACCTGCTGAACACGAATACAGGATTGGTTTTTTTTTTCATTTGGTCATTTTTTTTTTGTATAAAATACTCAAAATAACAACATTTTTTACGGGTTTTCGCAATTTTCGGCCCTTGCGCCACCTCACTCGCCAAAACTGAATACGCGACGTGAATCTACGTCAAAAAACACGTTTTTAGGATATTTTCAAAAATTAGTCGAACTTCGCTGTTAAGGTCTTTTTTACAGTTGAAAATTTAAAATGGCCAAAACCTCATGAAGGAGTGCACCAAAATTGTTGAAAAAATTATCGCCTCTACGAGATGTAACTTTGTGCCAAACAACAGAAAATTTCATTCACTTCCGTTGGAATTAAAAATTCTTGAAAATAATGCAATAAAATGGCCATAGCTTCCAAAGGGAAGGGGTTGGAAGGGCCAAAATTTTTTCCAGAATTTTTTTTCATCAAGGTACACAATCTGGGGGCATTAGATTGAAAATCGGTGCTGGGGCCAAAAACACCCCTTATCCGGCTACCCTTTGAGGAAAATTTTATGTAAAACTCAACTTATAATACATCATGAGAAAAAGGAAGAAATTCTTTTCAAAATGAGCTAAAGAACGATTAAATTAAATAATTTCACGATCTTTGAAAAAATATTAACTTTTGAACTTTAAGCTCAACTTTGGCCAACTTCGCACCACTTTTTCGCCGTACCGCCGGGCTGGTTGTGTTCAGCAGGTCCGAATTATGAATAATCAACTGCCGGTACCTGGTATACTCTTTATAGGGTCCACGGAATCGCTAAAAACACGTTTTTTTTCAACTTTGTCCCTAATAGACTAAGTAAATGTTAACAGTTTTCACATTTTTGCAAAATAAAAACAAAAATAGAGAAACTATAACAGGAATTGAGCTTAGAACAGAAATTAAAGTTTTACATAATTTTCTACCAAAATCGTGACGATTTCTAACAAAATTTGGGTTTCGATTGCTTTTTTCGTCAAATAAAGACAACTAATCGGTGATTTCGCGAGAATTTATCAACGATCAATAAACATAGTGCAATGTATGTATAACTCATGGATGAGTAAGTAAAACAAATAGAAAATCGACGTTAAGCTGTATAACACGATATCATTCCAATCTAGGAAAACCAGCGATGAATCCAACAAATCAGCGTTATACCATAGATCAAAATTGAATAGGTACTTGTAAAGTTGTACCGAAAACTTCGTATAATGACAGGTTCAATGATGTCATCACCGAATTGTCGTATTTTTACAGCTGTTCCTTCTCGCAATTTTATACACTTCTGCGAACGTAGTTTTCGCGACTGAAGTTTTTTTCTAATTTTTCCAACTTCGGGCAGTATCACGAATCACGTATACAATTTTGAATTCATCAAAAATCGATACCTAACAATTTGAGAAAAAACTACGAGTACGAACATTCATACAGTCGAAGTGAACTTACGCCAAGTAATGCTTCCTTATCTTTTCATCGTCGTCATACTCAACATGATTAAATTCGGTAAGAATACAAAATACTCGCGAGTATTTCAAATACATTATCTCCAAATTTAATGAACTCCTAAAATGTACACTTATCTTAATCAATTTTCAGGGGTAGGCGAATATGAACCCTTATACTTCACCAAAACAGATGACAAGCTTAGTTTCATATACAATGCGAGATACGACGATTCAGAAAAACTCTACGTCGTAAAAGCTCCGAATCAAGAAGTATTAATAGCTTGTCCCTCGCAAGACCAAAAATCGAATATGTTGGACGTTCAATACAATGTAAAAAACGAAACATTCGTATTTCCTATATGCGAAAACCCGATCAAATCGGGTATTTACAAGTCTGAAACGCTCCGAAAAAATAATGAAGAATACAAAGCCGTAGGATTCGCGGTAAGTTCGTTCTGTTCGTCCTTCTTCATCATTATGCTGTGCAAGAGCAACGAATTCACACTCGTCATTTTCCATTACCAGATAAATAAGATTCAATCACCGTGGTCAAAAGAAGTATACGATCAGACTTCATCGAAAGACATCACAGATGACCCAGCCCGAAAGAAATCTCAAGAAAATCCCCATACTCCCGAGAAGACTTCGGATGACAAAATGAAAAGCAGTGAAGCAAACCAAGTACAGGTAGCTAGGTACATATCTATCACAAGGTGTCTAACAAAATTTATAGAGCAAAAAGCTTGACTTAGCTTGACCTTTTGGAATGACTTTTTGCATGAATTTTTTGAGGGCCATCCCACGAAACTTGGGCAAAGAGGGAGGGGGTAAAAATGAAAAATTTGCTGATCAGTCATATTGAAACTATGTGAAACAAAAATTCTTGCAATTTTTAAAAAAAAATTCAGGTAATTTCAGAATTGACAAGGGAGAAATATTCCAGTAAATGTAAACATTTTGAAAAAAATCTTGAAGCTGAAACAAATTTTAGAAATGAGAAAAAATTTTACTGAAGTTGAAAATTGAAATTTTTCGAAAAACCCCAAGAGTTGGACAAAATTCCAGAAAAAATTTTAATGTTGAAAAATATGCATCTTGGGAGAGAATACCAGAGTTGAAAAAATTTTGAGAGTAAAATTTCAGAGTTGAAAAAACATTTCATTGGATTTCAAAAAATTTTAGAGGTGAAAAATATCCTGAGAAAAAGATACGTACAACAGTTTAAAAAATTGTAGGTGAGGAAAAAGACAAAACTTTATTGTAGTAAAAAAAAAAATTGAAAGTAATATGGACTTAGAAAAAATTTGAGTTGCATAGTAACAAAGGCTCGCATGAGTCAAATAGGAGAGATTCAAGTGTTTGTACTATTTTTCATTTTGTGCCCGAGGCACATTCCGTGTAAATTTAATCTTGGGTGACTTACCAAGCCAAAAATCTATTTCTTTTTGGTATGACTGATGCAATCGAAGATCCAGAAAAGGATTTTAGTGGGAAGTGAAATTTTTCGGTTATTGTTTTTGGATTTTCTTTAGGAGGAGGCGAAATATATGGGTCATTGTAGGTAGCAATAATGCAGACGTCAGAAATTGAAAAAAACCGGGAGTTGCGAAATGAAAAATTGAAGAATGACGTGATTTTTGAAAGATTTTTTTAAAATCAGGGGTCATACAAAAACTGAAAACTGTGAATAGGTACAATGTGAGATAAGAGATTTAAAAATTCATTTAATCGTAAAGGTCAAATAGTTGTACTCGATGTATGTGTTACGCCTAATCGATGTAATTGCCTAATTCATGAAATAGGCAGTTTTTTTGCCTAATGCATGAAATCGGCAGCTCGTTGCCGATTTCATGCATTAGGCAAAAGTAAGGCGTAATTCTTGCCTATTGCATGAAATAGGCAATAAATTTGAACAAAATTACATCATTTAGGCAACGTTAAATGAAGCATCGAAATGAAGGAATTTTTGAAGAATGAATTCAGCGATTAAATAAAATAAAAAGGAGGAATTTGAAAAGGCTGGTTTGGGTTTTTGTTCCTCATTGTAATTTTGACTTCAATGCCCTTAAACAATCGAATTTGAGCCCAGTTTATCTTTGTTTGTCAGGTTTCTCGAAAATCTCATTGGAGGAACAATCAGGAAACATCGAAGTCAAAAAATGAAAATTTTGGAACCTTTGCCATAGATAATGTAAAAAATTCTAAAAGTGAATAGGCGGTAATTACCTGCGCGGTAGGTTGTTAATGAATTTTTAAATAAAATCAAAGGATATTGAAAAAAAAGTTCTGGGATGACGTCGAAAAAATGTGATGAAAATTTGAGCTCTCCAAATTGATCATTTCCACTACCTAAATACAAAATGGGTTTTGAAATATTTCTAAATTTTCAAAACATGCATACCAATGTCCATTTTTTTGTCTTTTTTTGATGGTTAGTTGTGTGTTTTACGACCTACAATGAATAAAAGAATTTTCAAATTTTTTCATGGATAGTTACCTATATTATAGTGCTGGAGGTCAATCCGTAAAAGCGGGATCAAAACTAGAAACTATAATTTGGGCAAAATAACCACTTTCTAGCAAACGCTGACCATTTTACATAAAAATTAATTTTTTTTACATCAAAAATTTGAATATCATGTTGTAAAGCTGTGATCAATCCATAAAACATAAAACCAACCAGTAGGACTAAAAATTGAAAAAAATTGCCAATTTTTTATCCGAAATTGACAGTTTTTAATAAAAAATCGATTTGACCAATCTTGACCAAAAATTGACACGATCTCGTTAATTTATAAAAAAAAAATGATAATACAGGTCGACATTTTTAAACTTTTGAAATTCTGTTTGTAGTTTAATAGATGATTTTTATAAGAACAGTAGTGAAAAAATTCCATCGTCCAAGGATTTTTCACAATTCGAATTTTTGATGACTGAACATTTTTTTACACTTTTTGATAACTTTTCACACCTGAAGTTAATTTTCTGAGCAAAGGGAGGATTTAAAAAAAAATTAATTAATAGGACATGAATTGTATGTAGAACGTAAAATTTCCTTTCTGTAGAGTCCAATTAATTTTTTTCTTACGAGGCTTTAGATTTCGAGATATTTCAGTTCAAAATTCAAAGTACAACTTATTTTTTATATTGAAAATATCTCAAAAACTAATCCTCCTAGAATAAAACTAATTCGACTGCACAGAAAAGAAATTCATTCTTCAAAAATTCCTTCATTTCGATGATTCATTTAACGTTGCCTAAATGATGTAATTTTGTTCAAATTTATTGCCTATTTCATGCATTAGGCAAAAAAACTGCCTATTTCATGAATTAGGCAATTACATCGATTAGGCGTAACATATGTACCTACTAAATCAGCACAGTACATTTCTCAAAGCGAATTATTTCACACAGGTTCCAAATACCGAGAATAAAATACTAGAACTAATCATTTTCCAATTAGACGATAAAAACAAACGAATTAAATTTGCAAGTCATGACATCGCTTTTGGTAACTTTTTAAAACCCGAAATCAACCGCAAAGGTAATGAATCGTATCAAAGCAACAGGGATATTTACGATTACGACGTCGAGTCTTTATATTCAGTACGTATTTAGTATGAAATCTTTCTTTTACTCTTTCATTCCGAGTCAGCGAATAGCCAGCATTTTAGTACAGAAAAAATAAGTAAAATCGACTATAAAATCAATCAAATTATTATAGATTTTTCGGCAAATTTTCATCTATGTTCTGCAAATTTAACCGAATTTTCTAGCGAATTTTGATGATTTTTCTCGATGCTGTCACTCTAACTGCACAACTATTAATGCTTTTACTGGTTTTTACTTTTTCATTAATGAATGAAAATACAGAATATGTACTTAGGTATATACATCATTCTTCTTACACCCACCAGAAGTCATCTGGTGCCAATGTATTCCAAAATTGTATGTAATCTGGAAGGTTGTAGGTCTCGAAAATGGAAGCCGAATACCACAAACTGATGCTCTCCAAATCCATATGTATAGGTATTTAGTTGAAACAAGGGTATCTGAAGTTTTAACAGGCAGACCTTTATCGATAAATTCCTCAAGGCAGGCCTATCAAAAACTTGAAAATAGTTTTTCTGAAAAATTTTACAACTCAGCGTGGTCACTTTTTACCTTTTAAAAAATTCAACTAAAAATGCAATTTGAAAAATCGCACTCGTGTTTTCCTTTAAATTAAATCCGATTTTAAAAATCTGTAATTCACAAATTACCAATAGGTATAAATTTCATTTATAAATTTTCAAAAATTTCACTTCTCAGATATTTCAGTCCGTATTTATTCCTAAAATTTTTATTGATCAAAAACCTTTGTTTAGAGTTTGTTTTCCAGTGACAAAAAAATGGAAACACTGATTATCAAAATGTTGCAAACAAGTCCACTCAAAGGTTCAGATAAATGTCGAAAATTTTCAACTATTTAGTTTTTCAACGAGAAAACTCCACTTTCCTGTTAAAACTTCGTACTTGATACTCCTATCTCGATCAAAAACTGACTAAAGAGAGTTTTGATTCACAAAATTCAGCTTCTCGATGACCTTTCGCACAATTTTTGAAATACATGGGCACCGAATAACCCCCAAGTCAAGTTCATCACTTGAATTCGATCTTTTTATCAGCCTAAGGGCCCTTACGTTAAAGTTCCACTAACTCCTGAGGAAGATTTCTTCTTCGAAACATGGAAATCGGCTTCACGCCAGAATTTTCTAACAGCTCCAATGTGACGTGAGTTAGTACCTCAATGGCAAAAACTAGAAATATTCATACGAAAAGTAACGCAAGTAAGAAAAGTCGATTTTTCGCACCCTGAAATTTTTTCTTTAATCATTTCACTGACGAGACAATAAAATTTCTAGATTATCAACATGGTTGGAGTAATAACAGGAATATACGGAACCCTGGATCAATCCGACGAAGAATCGCAACAAACGATATATTCACACGATGAGACATACCCGATACCTCAATTATTCTGGAAAGTCGTTGCTATCGATTTCGATTATGATAAAATCAACTACCGAAAAGGAATCTTATTTGTGTTACACAACGTGGATCCGCAAACCAACCAAGATGTACAGAAAATCTGTCCCGATGATGACGTCTCGAATGCGGGTTGGGAATTTCTGAAGGACGTTAAATTTACACATTTGATGTATGCTTGCTTGTGGAATCAGAAAAATATGCTAGCTTTGGATGAAATCGGACACTTTAAAAGCGATGTACTCGATTTGAAAGAGGTGCCTTTGGTACGTATCGATGAAAACAATGAAAGCGTTTTTGAGATAGTAAACGTTATCGAAATAATTAACCAGAATAGTGGACTAAATCGCATCGTAAATTATCTCGTCGACATGACTTTTTATCCCTATAGATTTTTATCATACTACTTATGATAAGTGACTTTGAAATTTTTTCTGAACATAGGTAGGTAGTAGGTACCTTCTGAGTTGTACATATTGTAGGCAGGTAGTATTCTAACCGTAAAAATATAATTGCACATTTTGTTCCATAATTTCAAATAAATTTTTCAGAAAGTGTATTTTCCGTATCAATATTATATGCAATACATTCATATGCATAAACATTCGTACTAGGTGGAATGAAAAAAAAATTTCTGGATTTTGACCAAACTCACTGGAGAAATTTACTTTGATTTGAAAAATCCCCCAAGTCAGCAACTATCGAAAAAAATTCAAGTTTCTGGCCTTTATGGCCTAAAAAATTAGGCTTGTCGTATCATTGTTACTAGGTAGGTACCTATTTAGAAAACAATTTGGGACAGATTTCTTGAAAATTTTCCATTGCACTGTTACTAAGGTGATTATGTTGAGGACTCGGGAAAACTAAAATGTTCATCTGTTATCTACCAATTTATCTACCAATAAGGGGTCCTCTGGAGATGGAAGGAAGATTTCACCCCTCATTAATAGTTACCGAAAAATAAATATTTAAATTAATTAAACCAGAGCGAAGCGGAGGCAAAACTTTTGACAAAAGAACATTTCAAGAGCTAAAAATTTCGCATTTTTTTCGAAATTCCTTTAAACCATCATTTTGGAGTACACATTACAAATTTTCTGATTTTTCAAAGTTTTTCGAGAAAGAGGCAACCTTGATTACTCAAGGTGAAAACTTGGAGCATAATTTGTACTCCTAAATAAATTTTATGTTTTGCAAACAGGTGGCCATTATTTTTGCGTTTGACTCGAAATAGATATGCAAGGTGTTCCATGAATCGTCTGCCAAACGTATTTTTTATGGATATAACCGGGTACCACTAAACTCGAGATGAACATGTTGCCTATTTTGAAAATTGAAGGAGCAAATGCTGCCTCTAAAAAAAACACGTCTAAAATTTTTTCAACCATGGAATGAATAATACATAGAAAACTGAGAAAATTTTCACTTTATATAACGTTTAGCCTATCTTTAAAATTGAACTGGCTACAAAAAAAATCATTCAAAAAAATCCTCAAAAAATTAACTGATCAAAGGAACGGATAGTACGTTGAAAACTGAAAAAATTTTGTTCTGTAGACGTTTTGCCTAATATCGAAAATGAAGGGACTAAGTGTCATTGAAAATTGAGGAAATTTGAAAATTTTTTGAAGCCCATTTATTTTGAGTGACCCGTAGCCCCTTCATTTTCGATGTTAGGAAAAAAGTCTGCGGAACAAAATTTCTTCAGTTTTCAACGTACTATCCATTCCCCTGATCACTTAATTTTTTGAGAATTTTTTTTGAACAATTTGTTTTTGGAGCCCTTCAATTTTAAAGATGAGCAAAAAGTTATAAAATGAAAATTTGCTCAGATTTCAAAGTACTATCCATTCCCATGATTGAAAAATTTTTTGACGTTATTGCTTTAGGAGCAGCATTTGCCCCTTCAATTTTCAAAATAGGCACCTTGTTCATCTCAAGTTTTTTTAATGGTACCCGGTTATATTCAAAAAAAAAAAAATGTTCGGCAAACGATTCATGGAACACCCTGCACGCAAAAAAATAATAATAGAAAATGTTTTAAAAAAATTAATAAATTTTATCTTAAAAAATAATAACGCGGCCCCATTCAAAAAGTTGACAAAATTTAATCTAAAAATAATAATATTTATCAAGATATTTAGTAAAATTCATCATTCAATTGTAATAGGTAGGGTCGAGTCCTCGAGTAACTCAGTCTCCTATCACCGAAACAGTGGACACGAATAAAACGTAGACTTGCGAGACAAATCTATATTTCACCGCGACTCACAACTTTAAGCTCTTTACCCGATCCACAGTGATCGGAGAGAATATTCCCGGCTGGCCCGGCTCGTCGGAGTACTCGCAAGATAGATGTTTCCACCTTGGAACTGCTGAATTCGCACCTTTGAGAGGCGAAGCTCGCGTCTACAGTCGCGAGCGCGTGTAGGAATGTGCTTCGTACACTATTTGCTGGCGGAAACCCCTCGACACTACTTCGTCACCTCCGTAGTGTGGGAGCCGCGGGCCATGTCCTACCTTTACACAATAATAAACTTTACCAAGTATTTGGTAAAATTTATTATTGAATGATAAATTTTACTAAATATCTTGATAAATATTATTATTTTTAGATTAAATTTTGCCAACTTTTTGAATGGGGCCGCGTTATTATTTTTTAAAATAAAATTTATTAATATATTTTTTTTTTGAGTGTGAAGATACTGCAGAACTAGGTTTATGCGATCGAAAAGAAAATTCCAACAACCTCCGAAGAAATAAAGACTCCAATCCGAAAAATTTTAAAAAACCGCCAAAAATTCAAAGTTTTGGCCCCAATCCTTTTCTCACAAAAGAGGTATCCCAACTCGGAATAAAATTCTAAGCAGAGACATTAAAAAATCGAAAGTACCTACATCATAAATGAACCCCATATTCAAAATTTCAAAAGCCGAAATTTATTTTTCAAATTTTGGCGAATTTTTTAAATTTTAAAACCACCTCATCGCATACTGCAACATACATAATATAAAAATATGAAATTTGATCTAATCAACGAAAAAAACTGAAGGTTGGTAGATGCCCTATTTTTGACCTCCTGAATCGATTTGAAGCGGATTCGAGATGTTTCGGAGCCTCTGGAAAATTTTGGAATTTTCCAGCACTTGAAGGAAATTCCTTAAAAATAGTCCATTTTTAAATTCACTTTTTTTGTTTATTGTCATGAAAAATCAGTGAAAAAACACATTTTAAAAGTTTAAGCAAAACTATTGCGAAAAAGATGTTTATCGGAGTATTTGGACCTGCTGAACACGAATATGTGACCGGGTTTTTCATTTGATCATTTCTTTCTGTATAAAACGCTCAAAATTGGAAAAATATGCTAAAATGACAACATTTCTGTACGGATTTTCGCAATTTTTGGCCCTTAGTTCACAGAAATGGCCAAAACCAAATACACAGCAAAATTCTACATAAAAAAAGGTATATTTCAGAAATTTTTCCAGGGTGGTCGCTCTTCGCTTGTGTGGTGTTTTTTACGATTGAAAACTTCAAATAGTCGAAAAAACGTGAAAGAGTGCACCAAAATTGTTGAAAACATTATCATAAATACACCTCCACAAGATGTAACTTTGTGCCAAAGAACATGAAATTTTCTTCACTTCCGTTGAAATTGAAAATTCTTGAAAATAATGCAATAAAATGATCATGACTTCGAAAGAGAAGGAGATAGGAGTCCAAAATTTTGTGAAAATAGTAATAATTTTCTCATCAGTTTTGAAATCTGCGCCAACTTAAAATACTTTTCATTATTTATCATCTCCAAAGGAGGCCAGAATTGAAACCTAATAAAACACGTCTTTTAAAGAAAACAAATTCAATTTCAAAGGCATTCAAATCCGTTCGCACAACGATCCAGAATTCAATCGCTGCGAGCCATTTGGAAACCAGAAAACGGTAAAAATCAACCGCACACCTCATTCGCCCTCATTTCAACACCGCAAACGACACGCTCCTCGAATCCCATCCAGCTGCGATAATCTCTTGGTAAAAATTCCACGTAGCTAGCAAAACGCGTTATAAAGTCGGCCATAATTTTCAATTTGAATCTCACGCAGTTATCATAAACAAACAGTGAAAAGCATCCGTACGAAAAAGGCCGCGGGAGGGATCCTTACGAAACACATAAAAAAAGCGGGGGAAAAAATAAGCGAAAGTGGCATCACGGGGGAGAGACCATGGACGGGACGGTACATCGTGACGTCTGGTATCCGAAGGGAAATAGTGCGGTCTTAGCTGTCACGCGAAATAGCCATAAAAATGAAAACAAATCCTACTCTAGCGACTTATATTTACTCGACGTGGTATACAACCAAGTAGACGAGACCTTGTCTGAATTCCCGCGGGAAATAATACACATAGCATAATGTTAAGTCTACGACAAGAAGTTGGCATCGAGTCGCGTCTCCTGCCTTTTTTCTTGTCTTTTTCGCTTTCAGTAGGTATGTATACCTGCCTACGTTTGGAGGATACGTGAAACATTTATGCGATACAAAATTGAATTTAAAAATGTATACGACTTAGGTAGAGGTACATCTACGTAGGTAAGAGCAATCGAGAAAAATGAAATGAGAAAAGCAAAACATAAAGAAGTCAAATACATAAAGTACCACGTTTTTCATACGAAAAAATGGACTATATAGGAGCCTAGATGAAGAAACCACCATTACGGGTGAAAAATTGGTTTTTGAGTTGACACTGATTTTTGGCCTATCAGAAGGAGTAGACTATTCCCCATACTAAGTAATTAGAACCAAAAATGAAGTAGAATCTTCCGATTTCGCTCAATTTTTTTTACAAGTTCTTCTTGGTGGTCTATTCAGAAAACCACGATCATTTCCCTTCTAACCCTCAAAGGGGGCTGGGGGGTGGGCCTCGTAATTTTCATGCAATTGAATGTGTCACAACAAAAAGGGCATAACTCAGCATATGTCCTTTTTGATGGCACAAGCGATTCGTATTCTCTGAAGTTTTCTCTATCCAATGAGCCCCCTCCCACCTTCCAATATGTTTTCCTCGAAGAGTTATGGCGTTTTTAAAACGCGAAGTTCGCAATTTCGGTACCTACATTACATGTTTAATTTTCAAGAATTTGTGTAATGTTTAATTTTTTCACTGTGCAGATGATTGTAAAATTTTAAAATTTTAATGAAGTGTTTTTTTAGTTAATTTTTCGTCATAAATTTGAAAAAATAATAAAATTCGTCCAAAATGTATTTTTAGCATTTCTTTTGTAACCAAGAAAATGAAAAAAAGTTGTCATTTTTCAAAGTGCGATATATCCGCTCCCTGAAGAGATAATTTGAAATTTTTTTCACTAAAATGTTCCTTTTTTCATTCTCTTCAACTTTTGTATGAAGGTTTTTTTTTAATTTTCACTTCCGGAAAAATTATACGTCATCAAACGTAGAAAGGTCGAAATTAAATTTTGTCACAACAAAAAGGACATATAACTCAACCTTTTGTTTTCAATATAGAAAAAAATAAAAAAGATATCAAATGATGGGCGAGCTGTTTTCTCGTAGCAAAAAGATGAAATTTTAAGGTAAAATTTTTTCCCCAGCTCAATTCCTTAATTTAGTATTCAAAACAGTATACTCAAACTTCAATCGCGATTTTCCAAAAACGCCATTTTTTCTATTGGTAGGCATCCTTTTTGCTGTGACACGTTCAATTGCAATTTTTTGCCAAATTACCCAAGTTTGACGGCTCATATCTCGAGATAGATTGTACTTGGTGGAAAACTGTTTGCGGGGTTTGAAAGAAAATCAATAGGAGATTCAAAAATCATAATCGTATTTTGAAAATCTCAAAGTTGAACTTTAGTGGTGAAAGCTCAACTTTCATAATAAGTACAAAAGATGAAAGTTACTATTTAAAAATCTGGAAAAATTACAGTAAGTAGCCCATTTCACCTTTTTTGCAATCAACAAATTTTCAAGATGAGATTTTTGCACCCCCTGAGAGATACAGGGGTCCACAATTTTGACCAAAATTCAAAAAAATCGAAAAAACAAAGTAACACAGCGATTTCTACTAATTCAAAGGCGCTGAGTTCGAATATGAACTCAGTTTTTTCATCTGACCCCTATGAACCCCCTATCAGCTTCCCCCAAGAGGTCAAAGTTCAAAAAAATGAAAAATAACGAGTGACCTGTCATTTGTTAGGTTTTCGAGGGCACTAAGTTCAAATATTTGTTTATTTTTTAGATTTGGCCCTTCAGTAACCCCCTAGCTCCCCTCAATTTTGGAGGAAAGTATGTTAAAAAATGAAAAAAGGCGCGAGGCATATCAATTTTCACTAATTTGAGAGTGCAGAATTCGAATATCGACTTACTTTTTGATCCGCCCCCTCCCAGTAATATTTTGAAATATTCAATTCCGAGTTGACCACTTGAGAATGGGAGAAGAGGTCATGCCACATTACCACACTGTTCTTCAGAATGGAGGGGCTAGGGGGGGGGCACTGAAGGGCCAAATCCAAAAAATAAAAAAATATTCGAACTCAGTGCTCTCAAAAACTTAACAAACGACAGGTGACACGTTATTTTTAATTTTTTTGGATTTTGACCTTATTATGGGGACTAATAGAGGGGTTCAGGGGGGTCAGATAAAAAAACTGAGTACATATTCGAACTCAGTGCCTTCGAATTAGTAGAAATCGATGTGTTACTTTACTTTTTCGATTTTTTTGAATTTTTGTCAAAATTGTGGACCCCTGTACCCCCAGGGGTGTGGAGATCCCATCTTGAAAGTTAATTAATTGAAAAAATGGTGAAAAGGGCTACTTGCTGTAATTTTATCATATTTTTAAATGGAAGGTTTCATCTTTTGTACTTATCATGAAAATGGAGCTTTCACCACCATAGTTCAACTTTGAGCTTTTCAAAATGTGATTATGGTTTTTGAATCTCCTATCAATTCTCTTTCACCCCCCCCCCCCCACAGTTTCCTCCAAGTACAACCTATTTCGAGATATGAGCCTTCAAAGTTGGGTAATTTGGCAAAAAATCGCAGGGGTGAGAACAGAAATTATTTTTATTTCTACTTATTTATTGGTCAAGGATCACAATTTGGTGGAAAAATATATGGTTATGGTTCTTTTTGGATCATCAAATTCGTAATAATTGGTTACTGGTTTGTGGTTATGGTTTTTTTCTGTTTTATTATTTGTTTTTGGTTATGGTTATTGGTTATTGGGCTTTTTGTCATTTTTTATGCACAACACTGTAATGTTCAGTTTTTTTTTTGTTTTTTGCTTTTTAAAAAATTGAAACAAGTCGAAAAAACGCTTGCACTAAAAATATAAGAGTATCTAGACACCGATTGACAAAAAAAATGAAAATCTGAAATCAATCCAAGTCCAAATTTATTCCAAGTTCAACTTTTTTCTATTTCAACTCTAAATTTTTTTAATTTCTTCAATTCTAAATTTTTTAAAAGCTATATCCAATTTTAAAATTTCTTCAATCAGTGAAACTGTTTCAAGAAGTAATTGAAAGAAATTCTAAAAGGTAAGTAATAAAAACAAAAAAATATGAAAAATTAAAGTTTGAAAAATTTTGAGAAAATTAAAATCAAGTTGGAAAAACCTCCGAAAAAAGTAAAGTTGAGTATTTCTTTTTAGTAATTTTCAGTAGTATAGAAAGATTTTACGATTTTAGAGTTAAAAAAAAATTGAAGCAAATTTTAAAAAATAAAAAAATTTTAAAAATTGAAATTAACCAATAATTAAAGCAAATTATTATTGGTTTTTGGTTACTGATTCGAAAACTATTTTCGAAGAGTTATGGATCAGTTATGGTTCTTTTTCAAACAATTCATTTTTGGTTATTGCAATAACCAAAAATGAATTGTATTTTACCAAAAATTTTGTAAAATACTTGGTAGCCCGAGTAGAATCAAGGAGGAACCTCAACTCAAAAACCAATTTTTGACCTCTAAGGGTGGTTTCTATATCCAGGCTCACATTTATTTTCGTATCCTCGCTTTCGCGACCCCCTTTCTTTCAGGGGCAATTTTCAGTCAACATATAACAATCCGGTAATTCTTCCAGACAATCAGATGCATTAATGAGAGTCTGCAGAATTTCGTAGCAGCTGTCAAATATAAATTCACTCATTTCCACAAGCACCGCGATCAAGACGCAACGAAACACCTTTGCCAAAGGCTGTTCGTACGTAACGAATGAAAATACGAAGAACCAGGCTTATACGACCAAAAAAGACACATAAGGGAACTACAATGGAGAAGGGAACCACGCGCCAGCACCTTTTTCCATACACACAGAGAATATAGTATAAATAAGTATAATGTAGCAGCAAAATCGTTCGAGCATATGTCGCTTAACGTTTCAAATTGCATTCGACGATGAAAAAGAGCTCGAGAAATTGCGATGCAAACTGACGCGCTAGAATTCGTCGGCGTGCTGCGTTCTTTTCTTATTCCATTTCCCAAAACGCGGCCCCCATTTTTCTCTCGGCGTCTCGACGAACGAGCAGGATTTATCAAGAGTTAATAATGACGAGCTTATATGAGGATAAACCGGCGAAGATAAAACGAAAAGCCAAGGTGAAAGAAAAAACCTACACACGGAAAAATCGCTGAATTCGCGTGGAAATTCGCCTGCTCGGCGGTGCTGAGATAGAAATATGATTTACTCGGCTCTCGATTTTATACGAAACCTGGCGTATGAAGTCTTATTCGCGACGCGATGTTTTTTTAAATAGACAGCTACATATTTCGTTTTCGTTTTGCTTTTTTATCAATGAACCATATTTCAATTTTGCGCGTTCGTATACTTTTCGTACTTGAAAAAATTGTCCTACGGTTTGATTGGAAAAATACCGTGTGCTGATAACATAGCTCGCCGAGAGCAACAAAAACCCTTGTATGAACTTTCAAAAAAAATATACCTTGGTTTTTGACGAAAATTAGCGAGGAAGTTCACTTTAAGATTTTTTCAACATTTTCCCTGAAGACGAAAGAAAAATTGCATTCAAAATGCCAAAAATCAATGCGATTTCAAATTTCAATACCAAACACATACAAATATTTTCAAAATTTCTAATTTTGCTTTTTTCTCATCAGATACATTTTTCGATCTTTTGAGAAAAACAATGTTTTAATGGTATCTGGGATGCCAAAAAATCATAATTTCGATACCAAACACGAAAATGCTCAAAATTTTGAATTTTGTACTTCCTCCTTCACGTTCTATCAAAATCCAAAAAATTCAAACACTTGGACAATTTTCAAAACCACATAGGAAAATTTTCAAAAATTCAAGTTCAACCTCTTCTGCCTTCAAGTTTCTGTTGAATTCTGGACCAAAATAATGCACAAATCAAACTCAGCACCAATGAAAATCTCCCATGTACACAAAGTTTCCGACTTTCTGTATGTTAAATTTTTTCCATACTGTAATCCACCATAACTTTTAAACTTTATAGATATTTTCTATTGAAAATGATTTTTTTTTACTTCCTGGCATTTTAATAAAAAGTAATCTTTAATTCATTAGAATTTCCGAACAAAGTTTTGTTTTCTGAAATATGACAAAATACTAAAATATTACAGAGATGTCAAATTTGATGATAATTTTTCAATTTATTAAAATTGCTCAGCAATTTTGAGAATGGAGAAACAAGGCTGAAATACCTAATATTTCAACTATTATTGTTTCAACAAAAAGTCATCGAAACTAAAAAATTTAAATATCAGGCATCATAGCGAAATTCCGAAAAAAGTGACTTTAAGTGACTTTTTTTGAGAAAAAAATGACCAAAAATTGACCAAAAATTCAATTTTTTTTTGGGGGTCAATTTTTCAGTTTTTTTTTGGGGGGGATTTTTTTAATAGTTTTCTACAAACATTTCGAAGATAAATCAACTGAAACGACGGACGTGAATAATTTCATTCATTAAATTCATTTAAAATAAAATTTCAAGTTTCAAAAGATGGGTTAATGTGTTTCATTTTTTATATCATTACTCAGAAACAAAGTATTGACAATTGAAAGGGTGAATGTCCTTTCAAAAAATTTGGATAAAACTTATTTTTAAATGAGGAATACGTTGAAACGAATTTTTAATAAAGGTAAAAATTAGAAATAGAACCGGTAAGAGCGAGTGACAGGCCCCAATACAAAAAATTTCCAGCTCCCTCTTCCCTCCACTGTTTTCAAATATCAAAAATTGTAATCAACTTTCAACTAAAAATTGCAATAACGACGAAAATCTGTTTTTTCCTCTTTTTCTCATTACATTTCTTCAAATTAAATACTGAAAAACGTAAAATTCTACCGAAATTGAGTTTGACGATTAATTTTCCAAATTTTGGTAATTTTTTCAAATTACAATCCAAGTTTTGAAAACGTTTGACCAATTTTTCAAAAAAAATCTGTTATTCAAAGATTTTGATTTTTTTGACCTTTACGTACTCAATTCTTCGAATATTTGTTAATTTTTTTTGGAAATGTATTGATTTTTTAAGATTATTTAGTAAAGTGTAAAGTTGAAGGGTTTTCAACAATGATGAGACACAAAAAGGAGCGACCACTGACCAGCCCTTGTCAATTCGATCAGGGTTTGTACCTCATTTCATTCGATTTCGCTTAAATTTTTTCAACAAAGTCTATCACTCAACAAAGAAAAAAATCAACATTAGGTGGTCCCAACTCTTTCCTGACTGCAGAATTCGTGTACAAAAAAACATATCCTGGATACAGAATAAAATTCGTGAGTAAGGTTATTTTGAACGGGTGACCTCTCTGAAAAAAATGTTGAACTACCCACTCAAAGAAGAATAATGCTAAAAAAAAAACTCAGAATAAAGTCAATTTTGAAAAAAAAACGAGGTTTTTCCCATTTTTGGGTAGTGCCACACGCTTGGAACCTCGATACTTCTCCCCTAAAAAGGTACGATTCAAGTTTATACTTTCTACACCTTCCTGAATCATTGACTTTAAAGGGGATTGAACAGTTCCAGTTTCAGATCGCTAAATATAATTTTTTGTGATTTTTGCATAATTAAAATCACTCAAATGAACTCCTCAAAATCGAGCTAAAAAATTTTTTGGTCATGGAATATCTAATTTGTGGTGAAATTTATCAAAAAAAAAATCACGACAATGCTTCTATTTCAGGTTACCCAACAGATCTTTTTTTTTGAAAAATCGTTTAAAAAAAGTGACTTTGGGATGAAAAAATTGACTTTTAGTGACCAAAGTCGAAAAAAGTGACAAACGTGACTTGCTATGATGCCTGAAATATGTATTTGACATTTCAATTTTAAAAATCGTCATTAAAAAATATCCATGATTTAAAATCTTTTGCTATAAAGCAAAACTTACGTAGGTAATTTTTTTGTTTTGCGTCTTAGATTATGAATCAATCAACCATAAAATTGTTTTTATTCTCTTCAGAACACGAAAAAGTCTCGATTACAACTTTTCTCTTCGCCCAATTTCTTACGATATTTCATTAAATTATAAAATCAACGTCATTTATGTACCTACAATAATTAGTGATCAATTTTATGAGATTTCACTCACCAAAAAAATATGCATCGTATTCTTCGTCCACGCCATGTTTTTCGCCTTCCTTCATCCTTTTCATCGCCAAAATTGATCCAAACAATGGAAAGGCAACGAGAGAGATACTGAAAAAACAAAACGATGGAATTTTAATTAAACGTAATAATCGACCTAACGTAGGTACTACAAAAGAATAAAATATTTCACAAATTACAATAATGAGTATTTTAAAAAGCATTTTGGAAACTCGACCGAAAAACTCTTTCAATTCATCGGAATTTTCCATCAATCACATTTACACAACGAGTAAAATTCCGAATAACGCTCGTACTCTATTCAATTCTAAAAAACGAAATCTATACCATCATAAAAAAAAGAAAAAACTTTAATTTTAATCTTTTGAACCAGGGAAATTCCAACATTCCAGTATTTACATCGAATCATCAATACGAAAATCTCGAACACATTCTCTCGACGAGATAACGTAAAAAAAAAAAACTTCAGCAAATATTCGCAGACAAACAGACTCACACGGAGAGAAATCTCGGTATAAAAATTTACAAAGCATTCTCGAACATTTCGACAGCTCTGAGAATAAAACCTGAAAAACGATGGAGCATCATAATTGAGTTTTTGGATCACCGAACGATTACGTAGAACCCATAAAATTCAAAATTAATTCCCCCGATGACCAAAGGAACCACGTCTTCTCAAGGACATATCCGAGAAACCTTCCCAGCATTTCTCTTCCGCGAGATGCCACGAAGAGCTTCTCGACAGACGTAAAATCGATCGTCGAATTCAATTATTAATTGAGAAATGTTAAAAGTTCGGCGTATATTTGAATTAGTCAAGTTAAATATTTGCCATCTTGGTATATTTACACGTTAGCTGCTCTTCGCGCACACACGACCCTGCTCGCTCCGACAGCCCAACACGACGAGTGAAATTTAAGTGGCTTATAACGACGTTACGGTTTTAAAAGCGAGTATCGAAACCGAACGACACAGAATATTTGATGTAAATTACTTTGATTGTTTGTCGAAGAAATTTTATGTAACTTGGTCGTACTCTCGACGTCGTATCGTCTCCAGCTCTCTTCGCTTCTCGAGCCGCAGACGCGATGAAATTAAAACCATATACCGAGAAGTCGTTCGTGTCTATGGGAAAAGGCAAAAGCGCCCTTTGACGTTACTTTTTCAATTTATTTACCGCCGGTATTCCGAGGTAGTTTTTCAATTTACCGAAAAACCCGATGAAAAAAAGCTACAGTCGCGTAGACGTGATAACGACCCCGTTCCTGGGGTACAATAAAAATCAAGAAATTTTAATATCTTCGCGCCAACGAGGTTCAAAAACCTTTGACGAAAAGCAAAATGAAAAAATAGCTTTTTGCTATTTTTTGCTCGTCTTTTTCGTACATTATACACTTCCATTGGCTTGTTGTTATTTACTTTTAACGCGTTAGGTTAAAATAAAGACGACGAGCGAAAATACCATTATAATTATATTTCGCAACATCGCATCAAACATCAAACGATTACACATTCCCCTTCATCTGGCTTCTCTGCGGAACCTGCAGTTACCAATATTCGCGTCGAAAAGCGCATGAAAAGGTGAAAAAAATGCTCCAACTGTACCACGTATTACTTTGATTATCTCAAAAGAAAAAATATTTCCGCTTATACTCGTTCGATGCTTCAGACGACTCTCATTATAAAAAGAAAATTCTTGGAGAACTCGACGAGAAACTCGCTGCTAACCTACACAACACACGCAACAATGAGAAAACTTAACAATCGTTTAAGGACCACTTCAACTATTTACTCCATACAACGAGCATCGCGACGACGTTCATTTTGAGAAACAGTTCTCCCCTTTCTACTGCTCGATCTGCCTTCAACCATCGCGTATTTCGAGTGGTACTGCCGCGTGTATTTGTGAAACAATGTAGCTTAATAAGATTTTGAAAGTTTAATCTTGTTCGCACGTCGTCGTCGTAGCTTTAAAATTTTATTCCCATCTTGAGAATATGGCGTAGGTAATAGGTATGTATGGTTGGTCATGTACATGTACACAACGTCGTTACAGATCGTCGCGTAGTCTTTGTCATTAAAATCATTTCCACCGCGGAGGCTTTTATTATGTCGCCATGTGCGATAAATTCGCGTTACAGCTTCGCGATAATTTTTTAACAGTCGTATAAATGCGCGACATGTATTCCTCGTCACTTTACAGTGTCGTCTGTTTAAAATGGGAAAATGCACATGCATGTACTACCATAACACCCGCAAATTATTTAAGAGGGGCTGAAAATTCGCGAAAAAATAAGGGAATGGGGTCAAATTTCAATGAAAAAATTGAATAATTTGTTATTTCGGTGGCGCTGACGTGATCAGAGTATTTTAAGGTAGGCTAATGATGATACATAAACAGATTTGAGTACAGAAAAATTGAAAAATTGCGGAATTTTAATGATTTTTCACTGATCTTCACTTCTTTTAGTTAGAATAATTGATTTTTTCTGACAAATTGAGAATTGATTGAAAAATCAATTGTGACTTTTGACTGAAAAACCAATGAAAAATCATGAATTTTTAATGAAATAATTTCACTGATTCTCAAAGGCAGAATTTCAATCGCTAAAAATACATAGTGTAGCCTTTCAGACTGGTATATGTGTTTACAACTAAATCATCATCATCAAATTAAAATTACAGAATTTCATCAATTTCCTCTCCCATTTACGAATCAGTGAAATTTATCAAAAATCACTGAAAAACAGTCAGAATTGCAGCATAGTAATGAATCAGTAAAAATATTTTCACTGAAAGCAAGTCAGTGAAAGAAAATCAATGAAAATTAGTGAAAGAAAATCACTGAAAATCAGGGAAAGAAAATCACTGAAAATTAGTGAAAGAAAATCACTGAAAATCAGGGAAAGAAAATCACTGAAAATTATGTGAACGAAACTCACTGAAAATTAGTGAAAGAAGATCACTGAAAATTATGTGAAAGAAACTCACTGAAAATTAGTGAAAAAATCACTAAAAATTAGTAAAAGAAAATCACTGAAAATTAGTGAAAGAAACTCACTGAAAATTATAAGTGAAAGAAAATCACTGAAAATTAGTGAAAGAAAATCACTGAAAATTAGTGAAAGAAAATCACTGAAAATCAGGGAAAGAAAATCAGTAAAATGAAAATTAGTGAAAGAAAATCAGTGAAAATCAGTAAAAGAAAATCACTGAAATACTGAAATGAAAATCAGTGAAAGAAAATCACTGAAATACTAAAATGAAAATCAGTGAAAGAAAATGACCGTAATAAAAGTTAGTGAAAGAAAATCACTGAAATACTAAAATTAAAATCAGCGAGAGAAAATCACTGAAATACTAAAATGAAAATCAGTGAAAGAAAATCGCCGAAATAAAAATTAGTGAAAGAAAATCACTAAAATGAAAATTAGTGAAAGAAAATCACTGAAAATTAGTGAAAATTTACTGAAAACTCAGTGAGAAAAATTTATGAAAGTCTTCTGATGATCAGTGAAAAATCGTTAAAAATCAGTAAATTTCACTTATTTTTCCTATGCTGCAATTCTGACTGTTTACCAGTGATTTTTCACTGATTCGGAATGAGAGAGTATTTATTTAAGAAATAGAAGGATTGAAATACCGTTCGAGCAACAAAGTCGATAATTGGTTGAAAATTTCTTTTAAAATTATGATTTTTCTCAAATTTAAAAAAAATTTTCAACCATAAAATTTTTCTCAAAATTTCTATCGCCATTTTTGTTTAAAAATTTAAAAAAATTAAAATAAAAATGTTTGAAACATTAAGTTTGGAAAAAATAAGCATTTAAATTTGAAAAAAATAGGTAGGCGAATTTGAATTTGGAAAAAAAATTATAAGAATTTGAATTCGGAAAAAATTTCATTGTAAATTGGAATTTGGAAAAAAATTTAAAATTGTAATTTGAAAAAAAAAGTTTGAGATTAAATTTTTTAGTTGTGAAAAAATGTTGAAATAATTTTGAAGTTAAAAAGGGTTTGAGAGAAATATTCAATCAATTTCAATATTTTTATTTATTTAATGACGCCCGGCATCAAGGCCATTAACGTCTACAACCAGATTACAAGAAAATAATAAATAACAAGAAAAAAAAAGTAACAAGTGTAAATTCAATTAATATCAACATTTAACAAAAATAAATAAATTAAACATAAGGAATATCACATAGGACATTTTCTAAATGTGAGTGTATAGATTGGTCTCCATGAGGAATTTGAAGAGATTTTTGCATAATTTCTCACTGTCATCTTGAATTTGATCATAGCTAAAATTTGGTCCAAGTATGCGATCTCTTAATTCCTTATATAGTTTGCATTGATCCAATATGTGCTGAATTGTGATTTCCATGTTGCATTCATTACAAGTTTTCAGAGACTTGTCAGTGAATAAGGGAGAATGAGTGAATGCAGTATGTCCTATTCGAACTCTGGCCAAAACAACTTCTTCTCTTCGATTATCTCTGCAGGCTGTAGATTTTTGCCTAAGGAATAGGCGAGGTTTGCGAATTACATTAATAATTGCTTGAATATCAGTTGAAGTTATTTGAAGACTATTTAGCAGGCCCATGATTCTGCATCCAAATGGTTTAGTAGTTTTATAGGATTTTGCCAAATACGAGTGGAATATTTTGAAGTAGTTCAAGTGTTTGGGGTCCTCAGCAATTTTCACATAGTACTTCAAAGATAGATAATTTTGCCGATCTTGTAGTGAAGTAAAGCCTACTTCTTTGTATAGTTTGGCTATTGGGCTTGTCCGATATGCTCCAGTTATGAGCCTAATTGACTGATTCACAATTGGGTTGAGCTTATTTATCTCTGTGTTTGAGGCTGTATTATATATGATGGATCCATAATCGATTATTGGCTGTAGGTGGCTAGCATGAATCCGTAATAATGACTTTCTATCAGAACCCCAGTTTGAGTGGCTCAGTTTTTTCATCAGGTTTATGGCACTAATTGATCTCCTTTTGATGTAGTTAAGATGAGTCTTCCAGCTCATTTTAACATCAAGATAAAGTCCTAGAAATTTGTGCGATTTGGAGTTTGAAATTATATTTCCATTAATTTGAAGGTCTAAGTTTGGAATGGTGCCTCTTTTTCTATGGAAATTCAATACAACAGTTTTTTCAGCTGAAAAGTTGAGTCCTTTTTCGGCAGTCCAAATTTGTAGGCGGTTTATTGTTTGTTGAAGTGTGTGTTGAATTATGGGGAGAGATTTGCCTCTCAGGTATATGGCAAGGTCGTCTGCAAATAAAGAGTACTGCACTGGTTTTTTGATTTTAGAGCTGATATCGTTGAGGCCAAGGATAAAGATGAAAGGACTGATGACTCCCCCTTGTGGGATACCTACTTCTTGGCTGTGTACAGTGGAGAGAATATTGCCTATTTTTATTCTGAAGGACCGATTTTGTAGAATGGCTGATATGAAACATGGTAGGTTTCCTTTTAGACCAAGATTATGCAAAGCATTCAATATAGTTTGAATTGGAATACGATCAAATGCTTTTTCCACATCAAAGAAGACACTGACTGTAAATTGCTGGGTTGTGAAGCCATCAATAATTTCATTTTGGATCTTAATCAATTGGTCAATGGTGGAACGTCTCCTCCGAAATCCACATTGATTGTTGTCAATTAAATTGTTTTCTTCAAGGTGATCCATCATTCTTGAGGTGACCATTCGTTCCAATGTTTTGCATAATACTGACGTTAGAGCAATGGGACGATAACTATTTGGCTCAGTTGGAGATTTTCCTGGCTTTAAAATTGGGATGACATGGGATTCCAACCATTTTTGGGGCAGCTTGTGAGAGTGCCAGATTGCATTAAATAATTTTAAGATAACTTTTAAATTTGGCGTGTTCATGTGTTTGAGCATTTCAGCATGGATGTTATCAGGTCCTGGAGTTGCATTTCTTGTGTTTTTAATGGCTTGTTTCAATTCTTCCATGGTGAAGTCCGTGTTGTAAGCATGTTCAGTGGTTGGATCATTGAAGATGCTATTGTCAAACATATTTATTGGATATTTGGCTAGAAATTTGGCAGGTAGCTCTTGGTACGAGGTATTTTTTGCAAATGTGGTAGCCAATACCTCTACAATTTCCTCTGTAGAGTAAACTGGAGTTTTATGTGAGGAGACAAGAGCATTAATTAAAGTTGTTGTAGTTTTTCCAGATATTCTTTTTATTTTGTTCCAGAACTCTTTTGCTGGGGTATTAGAGTTAATTGAAGATATAAATGAGAGCCAGGAGTTCCTTTTGCTGGTACGAATGACTCTTCTAGCATTAGCTCTAACTTTTTTGAGATTCATAAGATACTCAGGAGTTTGGAATATTTTATATAAGAACAGAGCATGTTTTTTCTTTTTTATGGCAATTTGACATTCTTCATTCCACCAAGGGACACATTTTCGTGGAGGATTTGCCGATGACCTTGGAATATGCATTTTGGAAATTTTAATGATGTGGTCTGATATCTGTTTAGTTGTTTCTTCAATGTCTGAGTAGTTTAAGTCGCCTAATTGGTCCAGTTTTAGACTCTTGGTAAAGGTTGGCCAGTCAGCATTTTGAATTTTCCATTGTCTAGGCACACTTTGTTGGTGGTATTTTTGGTCACAATAGGCAATGAGTTGAGGAAAATGATCACTTTGGTAAGTACAATCAGTGGTGGACCAATCCATAAGGTATGAGATAGAAGAGCTGCAAATGGACAGGTCAATGGCAGAGAAGGTACCATTATTCACATTAAGCCTAGTTTGAGATCCGGTGTTTAAGAGGCTAGTGTTGGTTGTACTTTGCTCTATAAATTTTTCAACTTCATAGCCTCTGGAGCTTAGGGTATTTGATCCCCAAATTGGATTGTGAGCATTAAAATCTCCGGTAATTAAAAATGGAGCAGGTAGTTGGCTAGCTAGACTTTCCAATAATCGAGTAGTGATAACATCTGTATGATGGAGATAAATACAACAAACTGTCAATTTTATGTCTTTTGAGAGGTAGATTTGTTCAGCTACTGCCTGGATTGAGGTTTGCAAAGGTATATTTTGTGAGTGTAGCGAGTTGTGAATTGCTATGAGAACGCCACCATTTGCATGAGCCATGACTGGGGCATCTTTTCGGTTGATGCGATAGTTTTTTAGAGTGAGGTTGGTTTGAGGAGTCAGCTTGGTTTCTTGTAGGCAGATGATCATTGGTGAGAAATCTTGTATGATGATTTGTAGTTCAGGGTATTTTGATTTCACACTATTCAAATTCCATGAAATTATATTACGTATCATTAATTAGATTTAACAGCACTTTCGTAATCTTCAGAGAGAGAATTATCTGAGGAGTAATCGTCACTCATTAAGTCATCATTTTCATTTAAGTGTACAGCTATGGCTTTTTGGAAGCAGGTAATCGATCTTTTAGCATTTGAGCTCACTATTGGTTTGATTTCTTCAAGAAGGGTGTGTAGTCCTTGAAGATCGTTAGTTACTTCTTTTGCAGAATCAAATTTATTAGGGAGATTTCGTAGATTAGAGATAAGTTGGATAAATTTGTCTTTAGAGATGACTGGTGTTTGTGAGTTGATATCTGGGTGAGCATCGAGGTATTCGTTAATGTTTATCATTTCACTTTGTGAAATTAGATCATTAGGTGTCTCAATTTGCACTACTTTAGGTTTTGAAGATTTTCGAACTCTTTTTTTTTTCTGTTTCACTGAGTTTTCAGTAGTTGTAATTACAGAAGAGCTTCTTTTATTGCCAGATAATTCTTCTACTTGTGTTTTGTTTTGTAATTTTTCTGAGAGTTCTTTTTGTTCTAATTCAATTAATTCTTTATTTGGGCATTTTTTTGCAGGATGGCCGGTTTTTTTACACAGGAAACATTTCATACTTGATTCAGTAGAAAGGAAAATTCTAAATTCTTCACCATCGTAGTTTATAACAATTGAATCCGGAATTTCGCTCATGTTCATGTTATCAGGATCAAAACTGATAGTGCGACGAAAGCTGAGAATGTGTTGAAGTGATGGTTTCGAGTGGCCTGCTTTAACGAATTTCATGGGTAATTTTAGCGTCAAACCAGTCTGATCGATTATCTCGTTAATGATAACGTTATGTGGTATAATAGGACACACGTTGCTGATTGTGAGTTGCTTTAACGGATTGATAAGATGACGAGCTTCTAAAATTTGATTTTTTATTTTAATTTTACCATAGTTGTCCATAAAATTGTTCAGGGTGGCAACTGAATCAAAGTAAAAACACATTCGTTCTCTCTCAGAAATTAATTAATTATTGGAGAATGGAGCAGGGCTAATGGACCTCGTGGTTCGAACTCATTTAAAAAAACTGGAAAAATTCAACTTTTTTCACACTCTTGTGAAAAAATCCCTTTCCAAGCAAATAAGCTGCAAAAAATCATTCCAGGGATTTCCTTTAATTTTTATAGAAAATTGATAAAAAAATCTGAAAAAACTGGTTTCAGGCCGGATTTCACCCTCAAATGCTCCAAAATATCCCTCAAAAATTTTCTCATCGCCAATTCTAATGGGAAATTTTACCAAGAGTTCGAGTACATGTTAGTTCAAGAACAAGTACCCCAAATCCCAAATATTATAAAAATGTTGATTTCAATTTCAATCCGAAGTGAATTTGAATAAAAATAGGTTGGAAGGGTTGAATTCCAAAACAGGTTCAGACCTAAAAATTTTGGAATTTTGAAAAAAAAAACCATTTTCAAAATTCTAAGGTTTGGGGCCTTTTTTAAGGCACTTGAAAGTACGTATCATGCGGCTCTCAAACAACTTCTTCAAATTTCTAGTGAAGTTTTCTATAAAATTGGGCATTATTTAAAAGGATATTTACGCAAAAGTATCTATTTTTTTTTCAAAAGCGTTCATTTCGAAATGTTTCTTTTTGCAGCTTAGGTACCCTCTTTCCTTTTTTGTAACCATGTAACCTACGCATACATTAAAAACAGATAATTTCTTTGAAGTGTTGATCGTTTCCTAATGATACAGCGGAATGTAAAACTCACACGTGGAAATCGAACAAGTTGCCTACTTTGGTTTCATAAAAATTACGAACCATAGGCAACATATAGGCAATACATCTCACACTCTTAAACCATACAAAACATTCGAACGCATCAACATGTTCGAAGTGTACAAATCGCCAAATCCAATGCACTGTTTTCAACAAATAAGGATGCACTTTGCACAATAATGAATAACACAGGTCGACATGGAAAATGCTGTTTGAAGTTTAATGGGTGATTTTTATAGCATTTTTCGCGCTGATTACGAGAAAAATAGTGAAAAAATCTCATCACCCAATGATTTTTCGTAATTTGAATTTTTTTGTTGAACAGTTTTTCTACTTTTTTGATAACTTTTGACACTTAAAGTCGATTTTCTGAAAAAAGAAAAAGTTCTAATTTTTTTCCAGTCGACTCTCATAAATGGGAATATACATCACTGGAAAAAAAAAGCTCGTTTACGAATCATTCGAAGTATTATCTAGCACTCTTATGTCAGATCACCAAATCGGTAAACTGAACTTTCGATTTCAAATCTCCAGAGTACTCTCTTCAAAACACGCCGCTTTCCATTTAAAAGGCGAATAAGGCGAGCCAGTCAATAAACAACGACTATTTCCGAGTACAATTTATTTCACGTCAATCAACTAGAAGTATCAATTAAATTACCAGTCTGTTCGTGCTGCGTCGTCGGTTCGGTCTCGACAACTTTTTCATTCTGAAATCATAACGCAAAGGTAAAACTTTCCGCCCATTTTAGGTTGACATTTACACAAACAGTAAACAAAACCATCAAGAAGACCACAACACATTACCGATAATCTATCACGTACCTCGGTATCATTCATTTCGACGTTCGTCGTCGTTGTACGAGATATATCGAGAACATTTTTATCTTCTATCCGTTCTTTATAATTTAAGCCTTTGAAAGATGACAACGTATCTTTGGAGAAACTGTTAATATAAAGTTACGATCAGATTATCGAATAAATAGGAAATTACTTCGACAAAATTCACGTTTTCGATATTGGCTCATTCCATGTCAACTCGACCAGATTTTGACCTTAGGTCTTCCGATTTCGCTCAAATTTTTTTTACGAGTTCCTCTCGATGGTCCATTGAAGGAATGATCGTCATTCCGATCCTAATTTTTCAGTGGAGCGGGCAGGGGTGGCCCTCGTAATTTTCGTACAATTGGGATTTTTTGCGAAATGGCTCAACTTCGAAGGCGCATATCTCGAAATCGGTTAAGTCCAAGGTGAATCTGTGCATGCGGTTTTATAGAGAATTGAAAGGAGATTCGAAATTGATAATCACATTTTGAAAAGTTCAAAGTTGAACTTTTGTGATGAAAGACCAACTTTCAAGATATGTACAAAACATGAGAGGCCTCATTTAAAAATCTGAAAAAATTACGATGAAGAGAACTTTTTATGTATTTAGTACAGACATTTTAGCTAAAATAAGGCCCTAACCCAAAAAAAATTAGCAGGAAAGGGAAATTTCGTATATAAGGTCAGTAAGGTATGTATTTTAATATTCCCGAACTTCCCTAAAATCGGTGAATATTTTGACCCCCTTTTGGGGGGTGAGGGGGTTCAAATTTTCGTTTTTCGACTATAACTTTCAAAATGACGTATTTACGAAAAAAAAGTTGGAACAAAAATTGTAGAGCATAAAAAAACAAACAATTTTGTTATTCACAATTTTTTCCTAGGACGTCACGAGAGGGAGCTAGGGTCCTTGAAAAAAAATCAATTTTAAAAATTTTCCATTACCAGAAAAAATTACCAAAAATCGGGTTAATCCACTTTTAGGAGCGGTTTTTTTGCATAGTACATCCTATTACTATGTAGAATAAGAAAAATGTATAACCGACCCCTCATCTCAAAGTAGGGGGGTGGACCCTATGAAGAAAAAGTCGCATTTTCCCTCAAGCGTAGCTCAGCTACAGTGCCAAATTCGAAAAATTGGTTCAAACAAACGTTGTAGAGCATTAAACGACGAACATTTTCCTTTTTTAATTTTTTTTCTACGTGGTCTTGGGGGCGAGCTACTGAAAAAAGAAAAAAGCAGCGCGGCGTTGGGAAATTTTTCATCAACTCAATAAACTCTCCTTTTGAGACTCAATTTGGGTCCAGGGGTCAAATTATCATGAAAAACGGGTTCAGCGCGCACGAAAACCTCAGAACCACACTTGTTCGACCATTGGTTCGCTAGATTTTCAATTTACCAGACTTACACACTCGTACTCTATTGAGGTAATGAAAAAATTTCGAACACCGATTTTTTTTTCGCGATAGCTCGCTTCCAAGACCACGTAGAAGAAAAGTAAAAAAAGTAAAATGTTCGTCTTTTGATGCTTTACAACGTTTGTTTGAACCAATTTTTCGAATTTTGCACTGCAGCTGAGCTACGCTTGGGGAAAAATGCGACTTTTTCTTCGGAGGGTCCACCCCCCTACTTTGAGATAAGGGGTCGGTTATACATTTTTCTTATTCTACATAGTAATAGGATGTACTATGCAAAAGAACCGCTCCTAAAAGTCGATTAACCCGATTTTCGGTGATTTTTTCTGGTAATGGGAAATTTTTAAAATTGATTTTTTTCAAGGACACTAGCTCCCTCCCATGACGTTCTAGGAAAAAATTGTAAGTAACAAAATTGTTCGTTTTTTTATGCTCTACAATTTTTGTTTCAATTTTTTTGTCATAAATACGTAATTTTGATAGTTATACTAGTCGAAAAACGAAAATTTGAACCCCCTCACCCCCAAAAGGGAGTCAAAATATTCACCGATTTTAGGGAAGTTCGGGAATATTAAAATACATACCTTACTGAGCTTATAATTATACGAAATTTCCCCTTCCTGGTAATTTTTTTTTGGGTCAAAACCTAAAATATCTGTACTAATTTTTCAACTAATTACTTTTCAAAATGGGATCTCAATACCCCCGGGGGAGGGGAGAGGGTGTCACAGAGGTCCTCAATTTTGGTCAAAATTCCGTGAAGTAAAACATCGATTTCTACCACTTCGAAGACGCTGAGTTTGAATTTGTGCTCAGTTTTTTCATCCGACCCCTCTGAACCTCCCATCAGCTCCCCTGATGGGGTCAAAATTCAAAAAAATGAAAAATAACGTGTGGTTTGTTGGGTTTTTGAGGGCGCTGAGTTCAAATATTTGCTTACTTTTGGGATTCCACCCTTTAGTGCCCCCCTAGCCTCCTATTTTGAGAAAACATGCAAAAAAATGTAAATAGCATGTGTCATATCGATTTCTACTGATTCGAGGGTACTGAGCTTGATTATCAACTTACTTTCTCGATCCACCACCCCCATGCAACATACTGACTCGAAAATTATTTAAAAAATTGAAAAATCGATGGTTTTTTTCAAAAATGCAGGGCTAGGGGTGCACCCAAGGGTCGAATCCCAAAAATAAGCAAATATTCGAACTCAGCGCCCTCAAAACCCCAACAAACGACACGTCACACGTTATTTTTCATTTTTTGAATTTTGACCCTTCAGGGGGCTAATAGGGAGTTCAGAGGGGTCGGATGAAAAAACTGAGCACATATTCGAACTCAGCGCCTTCGAATTTGTAGAAATTGATGTATTACTTCACGTTTTCCATTTTTTTGAATTTTGACCAAAATTGAAGACTCCTGTGCCCCCCCCCCCCGGTATTGAGATCCCATCTTGAAAAGTAATTAGTTGAAAAATACATAAAAAGTTCTCTTCATCGTAATTTTTTCAGATTTCTAAATGAGGCCCCTCATTAGGGTGGTCCACATTAACACAGGAAAAATTTTTTTGTTAGATATCCGCCGTGCCACCCCCTAAATTTTTTCCTTTGTAGGTAGGCATTACACAGAAAAAATTTCAGCCCAATCGGAGGGGGTTAACCCGTGCCTCTCCCCCCTTGAAATTTCGACTTTTCATCAAAAATCACACAATTCATCACATAACTTTTTTTGCGAGCGGAAAAACGGGGTCGTGGTAATAACAAAAATTGTTCACTGGAGTGTAAGGAATCGAATGACACCATAGTCACCCTCGTAGACGTATTAGGGGGCTCAATACGAGCGGGGGAAGTGCCTAAAACGCGAAAATGAGTTGTTCCCTGGAGTTAATTACATTTACATGGGGAATTTTTTTTTGATAGATATCGATCGTACCACCCTGCCAAGTTTTTCCTTTATGGGTAGGCATTACACAGAAAAAATTTCAGCCCAATCGGAGGGTGTTAACCCGTGCCTCTCCCCCCCTGAAATTTCGACTTTTCATTAAAAATCACACAATTCATCACATAACTTTTTTTGCGAGGGAAAAAACGGGGTCATGGTAATAACAAAAATTGTTCACTGGAGTGTAAGGAATCGAATGACACCATAGTCACCCTCGTAGACGTATTAGGGGGCTCAATATGAGCGGGAGAAGTGCCTAAAAGTTGTTCACTGGAGTTAATTACATTTACATGGGGAATTTTTTTTTTGATAGATATCGATCGTGCCACCCCGCCAAGTTTTTCCTTTATGGGTAGGTATTACACAGAAAAATATTCAGCCTGTTCGGGAAGGGGGAACCGGTGTCTCGCCCCCTCCCACATTTCGACTTTTCATCAAAAATCGCACAATTTACTGAATAACTTTTTCTGTAAGTCGAAAAACGGGGTCACGGAAATAACAAAAATTGTTCACAGGGGTATAAGGAATCGAGTGACGCCATAGCCACCATTGTAGACATAATAGGGGGCGTGATACGCGCGGGGAAAGTTCCCAAAATGCAGAAATAATTATTATTTCACTTTCATTTCTCTCTACAATTCATGAAACACACATGCTTGTATTCTTAATTAAAGAAGGAAATATAACCCCCCCCCCAAAGGTGACCGTCATTTATATTTTTTCAGTGTACGAGGGAGGGAGGAGTACATTTTGAACAGCATACTCCGAATTCAGAAATGCAAAAATTGTATTTTCAAAGACTCGATTGGCATAGAAAAAAGAATATCATTTCTGCATTTTGGGAACTTTCCCCTCGCGTATCACGCCCTCTATTATGTCTACAATGGTGGCTATGGCGTCACTCGATTCCTTATACTCCTGTGAACAATTTTTGTTATTTCTGGTTTTTCCACTTACAGAAAAAGTTATTCAGTAAATTGTACGATTTTTGATGAAAAGTCGAAATTTGGGTGGGGGCGAGGCACCAGTTCCCCCTTCCAGAACAGGCTGAAATTTTTTCTGTGTAATAGCTACCCATAAAGGAAAAACTTGGCGGGGTGGCACGATCGATATCTATCAAAAAAAAAAATTCCCCATGTAAATGGAATCAACTCCAGTGAACAACTTTTAGGCACTTCTCCCGCTCATATTGAGCCCCCTAATACGTCTACGAGAGTGACTATGGTGTCATTCGATTCCGTACACTCCAGTGAACAATTTTTGTTATTACCACGACCCCGTTTTTCCGCTCGCAAAAAAAGTTATGTGATGAATTGTGTGATTTTTAATGAAAAGTCGAAATTTCAAGGGGGGAGAGGCACGGGTTAACCCCCTCCGATTGGGCTGAAATTTTTTCTGTGTAATGCCTACCCATAAAGGAAAAACTTGGCGGGGTGGTACGATCGATATCTATCAAAAAAAAATTCCCCATGTAAATGTAATTAACTCCAGGGAACAACTCATTTTCGCGTTTTAGGCACTTCCCCCCCTCGTATTGAGCCCCCTAATACGTCTACGAGGGTGACTATGGTGTCATTCGATTCCTTACACTCCAGTGAACAATTTTTGTTATTACCATGACCCCGTTTTTTCCCTCGCAAAAAAAGTTATGTGATGAATTGTGTGATTTTTGATGAAAAGTCGAAATTTCAGGGGGGGAGAGGCACGGGTTAACCCCCTCCGATTGGGCTGAAATTTTTTCTGTGTAATGCCTACCTATAAAGGAAAAAATTTAGGGGGTGGCAACTTGACATTTCAAAAATTTTCTAATATGGACCACCCTACCCCTCATGTTTTGTACGTATCACGAAAATTAGTCTTTCATCACAAAAGTTGAACTTTGAACTTTTCAAAATGTGATTATCAATTTCGAATCGCCTTTCAATTCTCTACAAAACCGCATGCATAAATTCACCTTGGACTTAACCGATCTCGAGATATGCGCCTTCGAAGTAGAGCCATTTCGCAAAAAATCCCAATGATATGAAAATTACGAGGGCCACCCTTTCCCCCCCCCCTTCCCCTGAAGGATTAGGATCGGAATTGCGGTGATTCCTTCATTAGACCATCGAGGGGAACTCGTAGAAAAAATTTGAGCGGAATCGGAAGACCCAAGGTCAAAACCTGGTCAAGTTGACTTGGAATGAGCCTATTTCTATCTCACTTACTCGGATTTCTTCACGTAGACTAGTAAAATACCGCCGATTAAAACTAGGACCAGTCCAATGAAAATCTTTATCAATGTTGACCAGCCTCGTTGACCACCGGTTACTTTACCCGAGTCCTCCACCCAACTAACTTGTATGCCTAAAGTACTCGCTGCGGATAGTGAATAGTTTGAAATTACTCAACTTGCCATAATTCTTTGTAAGCGTGAAATAAAATATAAGTAAATTAAAAACTCTTCCCTAAAAATGTTTCGAGACACCCCGTCGAGTCGCTTTTAAACTTCCTCGCTCAAACTATTAGCGACTAATTTAACACCTTTATATTTTTTGTACCCGTTTGATCGCTCGAGGCGCCAAAATTAAATTTTTATTCCAATTGGAACTCGGTGGGTTGCAATACACCCTGCCATCTATCGTCTCCGGGGTATGGGCAAAACGACTCCGCCACACTTACTTTTCTCCAGATAGATATTCAGACCATTGACCATGTCGAGAATCTCTATCGAGTATTCTTCCTGCGGCACCACGACAACCTGCACCATGCTCGCTGAAACCTTGGACATGTACCAGGAAATTTTCAAATTCATTTCCTTAATTTGGCTTTCGATGAATTTTTGCACTATCGGCTGCAGTTTGCTGTAAATAAATTTATTTGCATCGAAGAACACCGATAAAACGACGCCTGCGAATACAACCACCGAATTATTCACTTAACGTGGTGCAAAAATTATATTCCGAACAATTTTTCTTACTGCAAATTGAACAACAATGTCCGCGGGGCTTGATAGGTTTCTCGCAAGACCACTCTTTGGTACAGTTGTTTTCTACAAAAGCGCAAATTTCGTCTAGATAATTGGACGTGCCGCATTCACACCCCGTCATCTCCCTGCATCCCAATGACGAGAAATTGAACATGTCTGTCATGCTCAGCGACGATTTTAAGATAAAATGACGCGTAAAGTATTCGTTATTCGAGTACCTTGCCAAGTTACTTGAATAGATCATCTGAAAAAATATCGATCGATCTATAAAACAATTGGATCTGTTTCGAGTAGAATATTCAAAAAATATCAAGTTGGGTTTTCTTTGGAAACATTCTTCGTAAAAGAACGACTAATCAATATGTTTGATGTTTCAGGGTGTCCACAATATTTCAGAAATTATTTTCCCTGATTTTTCCACATTTTCAAGATCAAATTTTTTGAAGTTTTTCAGACCTTTTAAGCATGATATTCATGAAGCATGGAGAAGAGGGTAATTTTTTCACTGAATGTTTAGGTCTATTCCATACTAAAACAGACCAAAAATGAAGTCGGGTCTTCCGATTTCGCTAAAAAAAATTTACGAGTTCCCCTTGGTGCGGCCTCGAAATTTTTATACAATTGCGATTTTTAGCCAACTTATCCAACTTGGAGGGCTCATATCTGGAGATAGATTGTACTTGAAAGAAACTGTTTGCGGGATTTGAAAGATAAGTAATAGGAGATTCATAAACGATAATCACATTTTGAAAAGCTCAAAGTTGAACTTTGGAGGTGAAAGCTCAACTTTCATGATAAGAGCAAAAGATGAAAGCTATAATTTAAAAATCTGAAAAAATTACAGTGAGTAGCCCTTTTTACCATTTTTCAGCCAACAAATTTTCAAGATGGGATATCTAGACCTCCGCGAGGTACAGGGTCCACAATTTTGACCAAAATTCGAAAAAAATCTAAAAAGTAAAGTAACACATCGATTACTACTAATTCGAAGGCGCTGATTTCAAATATGTACACTGAGAAAAATGTGTGGTAAAATTGACTATAAATTGTGGAAAAACTTATCCAGTCCGAGTTTATGATACTTTTTACCACAGTTGTGGTACTTTTTTTGCCACAGCTGTGGTAAAAAGTACCACAGTTGTGATTAAAACTTAAAAAAGTACCACAGTTGTGGCAAAGAAGTACCACAGTTGTGGTGAAAAACATCATAAACTCGGACTGGATAAGTTTTTCCACAATTTGTGGTCAATATCGCCACACTTTTTTTTCTCAGTGTACTCAGTTTTCTCATTGGACTCCTCTGAACCCTCCTATTAGCCTCCTTGACAAGGTCAAAATTCAAAAAAATGAAAAATACGTGCGACCTGTCGTTTGTTAGGTTTTTGAGGGCGCTGAGTTCGAAAATTTGCTTATTTTGTGGATTTGGCCCTTTGGTGCCCCTCTAGTCCCCAATTTTTGGAAAAACTAAGTTGAGAAACGAAAATATCGTATCGATTGTACCTAATTGGAGGGCGTAGAATTCGAATATCGACTTACTTTTTGACCCGACCGCGACCCCCTCCCCATGATCCAACTGACCCCTTCATCCAGGTTTAGGTGATCAATACGGAATTGAATACTTCAAAAAATTACGGGAAACTCTTAAAAAAAATTGAGCGAAATGGGAAGATCCGACTTCATTTTTGGTCTGTTCTAACATGGAATAGTCTCCAAACGATTTTTTTTTTCAAAAATCACTACTTTTTATGGGATTTTTAAATGGTTTTTTTTGAGCCACAAAAACGACTCAAATTCAATTCTGAAAATTTCTGAATCACCCCTCTTCCACAAAAAAACTCAAAACTTTGAATTTATTTCGGAAAAACTTCAAATAAAAATAAAAAAACTCTGTTTTAAAGCAAAATTATAAAGTTTTGAAAAATAAAACAAATTATGTCAGGCTGTCTACCAATCATGCGAATGAAAATTTTGTTTTTCTGGACTTAAAATTTAAACATTTCTTCACAATTCATTGCCCCCTTCCAAAAAAAAAAACAGTTGAGCCCAGGAAATACGATTTTTCATGAATTTCACAACGAAATTCATAATTTACGGACAAAACCATGATACATAATTTTTTTTGTAAATCACGGTCAACAAAAAATGATGATTGAAAAAATCAGTAAAGAGTTGTAACAATTTGGCTCGATCGGAATGAATGTGAATTTTTTTGAAAAATGTTTAAAAAATAAGCAAAGAAATGCTTTTCTAGATGATGTATCTTTCAATTCAGGCATCATAGCGAAATTCCGAAGAAAAAACGTGACCAAAAAGTGACCAAAAATAACCAAAAATTATATTTTTTCGGGGGAATTTTTTCACAGTTAAAAGAGGGATGAGAATTCAAGAAAAAATGTGGGGGTCAAAATTCAATGAAAAAATTAGGTAATCTAAAAATCTAATTTTTTTAGTGGCACTGTAGGAGGCAGATATACATAATTAATTAAATTATACAGATTTGAGCAAAGAAAAATTGAAAAATGACGAGATTTTTGGAACAAACAATTAATGTATGACCTATATCTACTCTCTAAATTTAAATCAGTCAATTTTCGTAAAACTGTGTCTTTTTGAATCAGTGAAATGAATTTATTTGAAAATCTGTGATATTTCAATTGTTTGATTGATTTATTTTAGTCAAAATTATTGATTTATTCTGTCAAATGGGGAATTAATTGAAAAATAAATTATTTTACTGATTTAGAAAAACAGAATTTTTTCAAATTTAGAAATAGAATTATTGAAATACTGAACGAGCGAAGCGAGGGCATTTTTTTTTTAAAAATCATTATCAACTTTCAATTTTTTTTTCTTGAAGAATTTTGAAAAATAGCAATTTTTACATAAAAATTTGAATTTTTGATTGAAAATGCGAAAAAAAGTGACTTTGAAAGGAAAACAGTGACTTTTAGTGACCTTTGGATGAAAAAAGTGACTTTTAGTGACCAAATCCGAAAAAAGTGACAAACACCCTAAAAAAGTGACCTGCTATGATGCCTGTTCAATTGGACTTTTAAAAGATTCCAGGGAAAATCCAAAATTCCCTGACATTTCCAGACTATCAAAATTCCCGACTTTTTCAGGTTTTCGAAAACTTATAATAAGTAAAATGAGCAAAGAACACTTTCCAAACGATTTATTCTTTTTATGAATTCTTAAAAAATTTCAAAGAAAATTCCAAATTTTCCTTACTTCTTCAAGTTTTTCAGAGAGTGGACACCCCGTCAATTTCAACATTTTCAACCAAATAATACGCAAACGATTCATTAAATATGAGAGGGAGGGAAATAATTTGTTAAAACAAGAAAATATGTATTTACTGTGTATCCAAATCGTATACTAGTCAGCGTTATAGGTTCCGGTGGCAATATGATAAAAGTACTGGTTGTATTTGGTATGCGAATACGATCATTATTACAAGGAATCCGCTCAATATGAGGTACAGCTTTATTGTTGGCTATCGATGGCGCATTCCAATTACGCGGGTCGGTCCAAAATACACGTTCCATTTTAATCAGCAATTCTGTGTATCAGAAATTAAAACACGTCAGAGACAGAAAAAAATATTCTCCGTTCAATTCTATAACACCAGATGTGATCGGTTTGCACTTTTTTCAAAAGTTGAAGGACCAAACTTCAAAACGAGGAGGTGAAAAATTCATCCATCATAACTCCATCCCTTCAAATTCCTATACTCGAACTAAAATCTAGTCATGTTCAGAAAATTTGAAAAATTTAAAATAATTGTTTTTTTTTTCAAAAATGGTTTCAGTAGGTAACAGATACTCGTATTATCACCCAAAAATACTAGTCAAATACCTTCATTTTTCATCTTTACCCTATTTTTCGGAAGTCCTTAAAAATATATCCTTTTTTTAATTTTTTTTTTTTGGAATCCATAAAAATCATGCTTGGTAATTTTTCACACTTTTTCCGTTGAAAAAATGTGTACAATGCTTTTTCTACATTTTGAAAAAAATTTCTGAACGAGGGAGCAATGATGATGGAAAATACTCATATCAACATCACTTCAGAAAAAATTTATTTCAAAAATGTTTTACTCAATAGATATGTAGAAAACTCGAAAAATTAATTTTTCAACGGCTCAAGTGGATGTCGATGGTACTTTTAGGACGACAACATCTATACTAAAATTCTACAACTATTTTCAATTTTTTTTTTTCAAATTTTCAAAAATTTTTGAACATAGCCAGATTTTAAAACCAAGTGAGAGGAGTAGGAGTGAAATCGAGGAGTGACATTTTCTTTAGGCCTGACACAATTTCCCATCTACCTCCTCTATAATCTTCAAAAAAAAATAGCAAAACGATCACTCCTTGTACCTATTACTCGAATTCAATTCCATTAAATTGAACTTACCCTCATCAACGCAAGTACCCTCGGCCGTCTGGTTCAATTGATCGCTCAAAGCTGGAGATAACTTATCCATCGGATACAAAAGTTCGCAGGATTCTTCCGAGGAACTTATCACACTCGGCAAGGCAAATGCGTTGGTCATACTGCCGTTAAAGCTAAACTTGCCTATTGTCACCAAAGTGTCCCAATAACGCGAACCTATCGTCACGTTGGTATTCACTATCCATGTTCTCAGCACAGAGACGCCGTTAACCGAAGCTAAAACATATCAACATTAGCTCAATGAGTTTTTTTGCTTAAAATTATTTTTAAAAATATTACGAAATGATCCAGAAATACCACTTACCCGAGAAAAAGATCAAAAGCACGATTCGAATCAACATGTTTCCGTCAACTGACTACGAAATTTTATGAAAAAGAACAGGCATTTGTCGATCAAAACACTTTTTACATGTTTTCAACGAATAACTGTATTGTTTAAATATCACAATTCACATATTTTCGATCTTGGAAAAAACCACGAGAAACGCCCCCAACCGATAATGAAATCTGAATTGAAAGTATTTCACACACTATAAATTTACGTCACCAACGATAAAATTGATTCAAGAAAAAATAACTCGTATAGAAAAACTTTGACAACTGAAAATCATCAAAGAACTCGAAAAATACCTTTCATTCATTTACTGCGAATAATGAGTTTTCAGCAATTTCTCCAAATTTTTGCAATTTTTAATTTACGAAAATATGATAAGTAAATAGGAATAAATGAAAATTGATGATAATAAGTATCAATCGAAAAACTTTTAAAAATTGGCAAAATTTATGAAAATGGCATTTAAAATGTATTCAAGATATGAAAAAATTGAAATAAAATTGGAGGATCGTTATTATTAAGAGCCGTTCAAACTGTTCAAAAGTTTGCAAACATGTTTTTGAAAAAACGAGAAAATCAGCACTTTCCCAAACTTTCACGTTTTCTTAAAATGGTTATTTACATGGAATGGTCATAAAATTATTTGAATTCTATGGTAAAGTAAGGTTCCTTCTGCTTCTAAAAAGTCCTTTTTTATATTTATTACTGATTTCATTGTTTTTCTAAAATTGTAGGTACCTATAGTGGTACAAAATAAAGTACAAATGGTCTACATTTTTACAGTATTTTCCAAGTGCATCGGGAGTTTGGGACGTTCACAAGGAGAAAGAAAAAATTTGGTTACTAAAGGGATAAAAATTCGAAAAATTTCCACCAAAATATATTTTTCCGACTCAAAGTACCAATTTTTCAATTTTTTTTCAACCAAGTATAACTGAAAATTTTCTTCCAAAACCCCATCACTGTCAAAATTTTTTCAACTCACAACCCAATTTTTCCGACAAAAATGCAATTTTGCCAAATGAAAAATTGAAAAGCAGGTAATCAGCCTCTTCTTACGAGTGGTCCTTGCCCCAGATACGTATTGGAAAATAATCTAATTTTTGGTTTTAAAAATATTGCAAAGAGAAACGGCACAAAATCAAACATTTTTGATTGAAATAAAAATTTTTTGATTTTTTTCCCCAACTCCAAAAGTACATTTTCCGAAAAAGATAATCACCTTTGAAAATTTCTTAATTTTCCAACTAAAAATGGAATTTTGAAACCTATGGAGAGGGCTGCCTCCTTAGCCCCCGTATGGTTCAACCCAGGAGCACTGCTCGAAAATAAAATCTGTAGCTTCAAGCCTGGGGCATAATGCAACATCCTTGATCAAATGGTCTGCCAAATCTATTCAATTTGGCCAAATCCTCTGATTTTTGCAACAAATTGAAGTAAAAAAACATTTCTTTTCATTTCACTGAAAAAATTATGTTTTGGTGTATAACTCAACCAAACAGAATTTTTTGCATTTTGCTCCACGGGTGGGGTAAGATGAAAAATTCTATGGGCTCCAGATACACAAACAGTCATAATGGAAAACCGTGATTTTTTTGTCAAATTTACTTAGTAAGTACATTCGAGGTGGATACCACCGATTTAAATAAAATTCTAATTTTTGAAAAGAAGAGTTCTAAAACCCCAGGGGTTATTTTAAGGAAATTTTGAAACTACCGAGATTTTAATGTTCATTTTGAAAAAAAACTGAAATAGCAATTTTCTTGAAAATTAAATTATTAGAAGAGAGAGAATTTATTGTTGAATCAATTTAATACCACTCAGTGGGGTCAGAGGCATTTTTGGGGTGGTGGGGGGGGAGTACAGAGTGGTATGGAGACTTAGAAAGATTTTAGAGGAAGGAAACGAACGTGAGCTTTTTTTTTGCACTATTGTCCCAAATAGTACATGATTATATTATTTTGTTAAAGTATGCCCGAGCGAAGCGAGGGCAAAGCTTTCGAAAAATTTGATTTTTGAAGCTCAAAAAAGAAATTTTTTCTTGTCTTAATGCTTTGAGAATCTCTGTTTAATATAATGAAAGGGGGGGTTTATACGGAAAATACCTGATACTCAAATGTAATTATAATTTTTTTATGGTTGAGCGAAGCGAGGGCGAAGCTCTGAAAAAATTAGATTTTTGAAGCTCAAAAAAGAGATTTTTTTATGTTTTAATGCTTTGGGAATCTTTACCAAGCAATTTTGGAGTTACCGAACAGTTTTGGAACTACCGACTTGAATTTTTGGAACTACCTAAACAAGCTGGAACTACCCCTTAGAATAACCCCTGTAAAACCCTCTTATGTATCAAAATTTTAGCTGCCCTGGTTAATTTTTCGAATTTTTGACAAATTTTTGATATTTTACCTGAAAATTAAAGCAAAAATGTGATATTTCGGAAAAAATATCACAAAACTATCAACAGGCATCATAGCGAGATTTTTAAAGAAAAAAGTAACTTTCAGTAACTTAAAATGACCAAAAAATGACCAAAAGTAACCAAAAGTAACCAAAAGTAGCCAAAAATTCAATTTTTCGGGGTAATTTTTTTCAGTTTTCTGGGGGAGAATTTTTTTGTAGTTTTCTGCATACATTTCAAAAATAAATCAACTGAAAAGACGTGAATAATTTCATTTATTAAATTCACAAACAAACTAGCAAAAATCTATTTTTTTTATTTAAGAATTTTGCAAAATAGCAATTTCTACGTGAAAATTTGAATTTTTGCCTGGGAGTGCGAAGAAAAAGTGACTTTTAAAGGGAAAAAGTAACCAAAAAGACTTTTTAGCGTGAAAAGTCGTCAATTTTTTTCAAAACTCGAAAACGAAATATTTTACGAAAATCACATTTTGAAAATTTTACGCAAATACCTAACACAAAATCACATTCCATAATAACTCATGAACAAACAATCCGTTAGATCTGCAATTTTTTTCTGTTTCGTGCCGCAAATTAATAAACCCACTCGCCAGAAAATTTTTTCAACTGCATCACAGACGACAAAAAGTCGATTTTTATCCAGGGTCCCAGGGTGTTTAACAAAATTAGTTGAGCAAAAAGCATGACTCGGCTTGACCTTTTGGAATGACTTTACTTTATGCATGACTTTTCCGAAAGCCCCCCCCCCAAAAAAAGTTATGAATCTGTACGCCAGTACCTCCCCCCCTCCCCTCCAAAAAATCTATACATTTGAGTGCTTGTAGCTATTTATAGAAAATTAAAATTTTAACAAAAACACATTAAATTCAAAAAAACGTAATTTTTAATACCTAGCAATATTTTTGAAAAAATCTTGACTTTTTGAGTAAATCAGGGTAAATTGGTCAAAAAGCTTAACTTTTCAGAACCGGCATGACCTTTTTGAAAAAAGCTTGACTTATCAGGACAGCTCGGCCTGTTAGACACCCTGTCATCCTGCCCCAGGTACCCTTATTCAATTTTGGAGAAAAATGGTCAAAATTAAAACAATCTCTCCTCACTGTTTGACGAAAAATCATTAAAATAATTCAAAATACCATGGATTGGAAAAGTTGGTCTGAAAAGTCAGTTTAAAAATCGAATGAGCTTTTGATAAAAATGGCTAAAATTGTCAAAAAAAATTGTTAAAAGACTACGTAAAAATCGTTAAAATGGAGTCAAACTTTCTAGAAAACTCCATTCAAATCTTTTGTTTTTTTTTTTCAATTTCGCAATTTTTTTGAAATTTTTGGCACGAGTTTTGAAATTTTTTACAAAAAACACGAAAAATGAACATTATACGACTTTTTTATCAAAAATTCTTTTACCGAGCTATGATCAAACCTTCTTCGGCCCTCGTCATTAACTCCCATTCCACGATTACAAACCACAATAGCCTCGCCTCTTCTCGAGAAAGGATAATTCGCCAAAAAAAAGCGATACCTTACGTTAATTTCACCATAATATTTCGTTTCATTAGCGACACGACACGACGCAAAGATAATTGTTCATATTTTACCGCGCCATAACGTGCAAAATAACCAACACAACGTAAAAGGTCTGCAGGTTGACATGTGCGAGCTTTCGAGTACAGCTACTTTTCTCTCTATTTTTTTCCGCAGGTACGTGGGGCAAGAAAGGGATTCCTTTCAAGGACGAAGAAAACTGCCACCAGGGAGGGATTGTACGAAAGCTAAAAAATCATTTTTCATCGAAATCGCGGCCACCTAAAACGTACACTCGGTACATACATAATTTCGAGCATGTTTTTTGATAACGCTTCGTCGGCAACTTTAATAATTAATTTTCTGCTGTTTTTAATTACGTTTTACTACGACGAACGCGGCGTCGTTGCTGCTGTCGCTGCTGACGATGCAGATAACAGACTCGAAAATGTAACAGTGTTTTTAAAATCGTGGCCGTTTCGTCTGGTACGAAAGGAGTGCGAATCGTCGTTTTTGTACAATTACGGATACACTTCGGTTCTGGTAAAATTTCCATCATTTTCATCGACCTTTTCCCCTTATTATTTCGTAATAAAATTCCACCGGATTTATTCCGGTTTCTTTTTTCGTCTAACGAGAAAGAAGAAGACGATTTAATAATGAATTTTGCAAATCCCCCCCCCCTCCCATCTTCTACCCATGAACTAATTGGAAGTTATAAATCGTTCGCGTCTGTAATAATCTGTCTATAAATCTGTATAATATTTCTACAGGTATCCCCGATTCAGGATAAAACCTTGCTGAAGCAGCATTCGGAGAATTTCCAATTTGATGATTTATTTAAATTTCGCACGCCGTTAGGAACAATAGAAGAATTCAGCAGTATGATTAAATCTTGCGAAAAAAACGGAATTAAGTATGCTCTTAATTAAGGTTTTAACGACGCGACGTCGCTATGCCACTTAAAACAAGCCCAACAAATCGAAGTCCACCTCTTTCCACTTCGTCTAGCCTTTCCTTTCCTTTTCTGGTCGTAGATACGACGACGATGTCTGGCAAAGTATACGTAATAATTTCTCCATCTCCTTTGCACCCTTTCTTCTGTTTTCCCGCAAGTCTGCCGTCGTGTTCGCCAACTAAATTAATGAATTAATCGTCTTTATACGAAGTAACGACCAACGTGACGATTGGTTACTTATTATTTAATTTGTCGACGATGATGGTTCGAGTTTAATGTTCGAATTATCGTCGTCGCAGCGTTGTAAATCCATATTACATCCTTCTTCTATCCTTCGCCGATCTTGCGAATCAATTTGTGACAAAATCTATCTATTTTTGGCGAATTTTCTGCGAATGATGTTTAATTGACGTGTATAAGATGATAAATAGTTAATACGAGCTAAAACTCAAATTACAGGGTGTCTACTGGAATGAAAAAAGTAAAATTCGTACCATTTTCGAACCTTTTTCGTAATTTGATACCAAAATTTCGTATTACATATAAATTCGAACAGTGGTCACAACCCCCTTTACCCCGAAATATTTTTGAATGAAAAATTCAAAACAAACATGCAGAGAATTTTAATGCTCTCGCGCGGAAAAAAATCATAAAAATTACCCCTCTCTTCCTCAGTGGTGTCCAAACAATTTCAAAAGATCGCAGCTAAAAATGTCACACAGACATAGCCCTTTTGGTTTCTTCCTATATGTATCACGATTTCTCTCAGTTCCCAGGTAGGAAAAAAATTGAACTATAAATTTTTCAGGGTGTCTAACAAAATTTGTTGAGCAAAAAGACTGACTTATTTTGACCTTTTGCATGATTTTTATGAGGGCCATCCCCTCCAAAAAAAATTCTAATTACAATAAATTAAAGCGAGAAGAAAGAACATATGTACAAATCAGGGTGTCCACTATATTTCAGAAATGATTTTCCCTGACTTTTCCAGATTTTCCAGACTAATTTTTCGAATTTTTCCAAACCTTTCACACACGATATTCGTGAACCAGGGTGAGGAGGGGGTAATTTTTCACGTGATGTACTTACATCCCGAATTTTGCATAAGAATGATACAAAATGCATGGGGCCTAACGATTTTTTTTTCATAATCACTAGATACTTTTTACGAAATCTTTAGATGCTCCTCTTCGAGCCAAAAAAAATACTCAAATTCAATTTTAAAAATTTTTGAACCCTCCCGATTCCCCTCACCACAAAAATTTGAAAATTCGAATTTATTACCTATACAGAAAAAATTTAAAATAAAAAGGAAAACTAAGTATTCCAACGTAAAATTAAATTTTAAAAATGAAATAATTATACCAAGATGTCTATCAAACCAGCGAATGAAAATTTGGATTTTCCGGGCTGAAAATTTGAAAATTTCTTCACATCCCCCTTCCCCTCAAAAAAATGAGAAACGCATGCTTCAAATTTATAAATCCACACATTCAATGAGGGGATGATCCAAAAAACCCAAGATTTTAAACAAATTCTGTAGAAAGAAAGAGTGTAAATTACCCCGAGCGTAACGAGGGGAAATTTTTTTGAATAACTCATAATTTAATGGATAAAGACATGCATTTTGAATACCACTTTTATTATAGGTACATTAACATTATGGTGGACAAAAAATGATGAATAAAAAAATTAGAGAAAAGACGTAATCATTTGGCCTGAGCGGAGCGAGGGTGAAATATTTTGAAAATTTTATAATAAAATAAGCAAAGAAACACTTTTCTAAATGATTTATCCTTTTTTTGGATTTTCAAAAAATTCCAAAAAAATCCCAAAAATGGAATTTTTTGGAATTTTTGAAAAAAGGCATGACTTTTTGAGTAAATTAGTTTAAAATCCTGACTTATACTGACCGTTAGACACCCTGTTTTTTTTTAAATCCAATTATTTTATGAAAAGTAGGTACAACATTTTTCGAGTCCGAGCGAAGAGAGGGAATTAATTTGCAAAACCTTTTTAAAACTTGAATTTCATAATTTTTTTGTAAAATTTCAGTAGACAGGAGAATGAATATTTCTCGACCTTACCCCAATCAAATATTTTCCTGCTCATAGTGGATACAACTTTTCACATCTTTTACTTTCAATCCATTTTTTGCAATGAAAGTGTACGTTTGCTCAAACGAAACAAAGGAAGATTTCTTTTTAAATTGAGATTTTTTTTAAATAGCAATTTTGACTGAAAGATCTGCATTTTTGGTCAATAATTTACTTTCCTAAAATTTCTAATCAGTTTCGTAATTTTTGTACAAGTTTGGCGATTTTTCACACATTTATGGTCATTTTCGAATTTCCTGCCTTTTTCGTACTTTTGTGCTATTTTATACTGGTAGACACCGTCCCCATGAATTCACACTTGAAAAATTTCTTCGAAAATTGTGAAAAAAGAATCAAATGGGTGGGAGGGGGATCGTAAAAAATCACTGAAATTTGATTCTTCAACACAGAATATTTAACATTGAAAATTGAAAATAATGTTTTTTTCGAATAATTGCGTTTTTTAGCCAGTTTTACCTCCAAAAAAAAACTTCAATATTCAAATAAAGATCAAAATTCTCCTTCATTCTTTCAGTTAAAATCGCGTTCTCTTGTACGACAAACCATTCAATAAATATTAAATACCACCGAAAATTAATCTCATCGCAGATGATCATAATTAGTCTAGCAAAAAAGGAAACAAACAACCGCTTCCATCAAAACACCCTACCTGTTTGGATGTTTAAAACATCACTAAGTATACTAAATTGCAAATTCCATTCTCCAAAAAAACACGACCAAAGTATTCAAATTGAAATACTCCAAACTCGTCTACTTTTTTCCTTCGTTTATTAGATAACTTCGCATTCAAATGAAAATTCCAAATAACTAATTTATTTTGCCATTTTGTCCAAGGTAAACGTAAACTGCACACATAGACAAATGAACATAGGGATTTTTTCACCATAATAAGACATTTAAAGGAGGTATGCAGCGCCACGATTTTTACTATCGTCAATATAGAAATATTTTCAACGAATTGAAATTAAATCGCGCGGAATTAGTTAACGCTTAAATAAACACGCTGCGAGTAGGTATGAGGTATGTAAAACACACCCGATAGCGACGAGTTTCAAAAAAAATTCACGTTTTGAATAATTACGTTCATTTATTGAAATTTGGTCCGATTTGAAACGGCACTTGAGAAGGAAAATCCCGAACTTGATTTCGTTTTTTTAAAATCAATGCATCCGACGTAATTAAAAATCAACTCAAAAAAATGATACGCCATGATTGATTATTTTATGCGAACGTGCAAATTCATCGATGCACGAATTTTACCGCACGCCAGGATACGGATCCAAAGAGGCGGAAAGAGCATGTTATTAATCACTTCGAGGAGGTGGGATTACTTAACATAATTATCGAAAATTAATTTCAAATACCATTACCTACATATAACGTTCCTAACTCACCCACCCCGTCATTACTCTCACGTGAAAACCGTTTTTGAAAAAAATTATGGATTCCTGTTTACTGACAATTTTATCAAAAAGTCATAAGAGTTACTTAAAAGTGTTCTAGGCTTGAAATGAGGATTTTTTCGGATATTGATCAAAATTGGGGAAGAAGTCATCATTGATATAGGACACAAAAAAAAATCAGCAGAAAGCCATAAAATCATGAAAATTAAAACAAAGTGAGTAAAAACTAATGAAAACTGTTCAAAACATCGTACAAAATAGGTAACTAAATCGACCAAAATTTCAAATTAATTTTTTCAATAATGTCGGTTACAAAATTAAAGTATAAAAAATTAATTCTATACCATTCAAAATATCTTCCAAGTCACCTTTGTTTCAAAAAATTGTCAGAATATTGAAATGAGGAGTCGTTTTCGTAAAAGGCCTTTAATAAACTTCACCCAATTTCACAAAAATCGTAAAAAAACTGCACCGCTCTAAATTTTTTGCTTGAAAATTAGGGCGATACATTTCTGTGATTTCTGTAAAATTTGATAAAGTTCATCAAATCCATTCTGGGAAACTACTACTCAAATATGATTAAAGAACCACTGAAATTTTTTTCAATGACTTGAAATTAATTCAAGGAGAGCGTAGAATTTTAAAAATTGCATTTCATTACTTTTTCATTTCTTTTGTCCAATTCACAAGACGTCAGTTCTCCCTTTATTACTTTTTAATCAACTCAAAGATGTAACTAGGATTTATTGAAAAAATAACACAATGAATCAAATCATTTCGATTTTTCAAACATCAGTACCTAATTTTGAACTTTACCCTCCCAATAACGTCGAATTTGGTCCTCGTGTTCAAATATGAGGATACAGGCATCTCGAAAATATGTACAAAGACCACTTACCAAGTGAAGAAGGGGTGAAATTTGTTCAAAAAAATTTCAAGAGATTGAAAACTGCCCAAAAATACACTCGAGATGATTTGGGCACAGAAATTTAGGGCAAATTGGCGCCTTTTGATGATTTTTCGACAGATTTCGCGCTCTTTCCGACCTGGGTAGGCTTCTTTTTATTAAAAAAAGAGCAAAACTGTTATTTTTAATCAAAATTAAGTAATTAAATTTTCATAAAAAGTGCTCAGAATACACATATTTAATTAAAAATGTTCAAAGCGTATGAAAAATTGCTCGAAATTTCACAAAATTCATCACTAGAACTTTGAAAATTACCGAATCTGAACGGTATTTTGAAAATGTACCTTTATCTAAATTCTCAAACATACCGGGTGCCCGAAAAAGTTTAGCTCCCCTGGGATTTTTGTGTTGAAAAATCGTAAAAATAATTTTGTATAATTATCATTATTTCTACAACTACTCTGCGCAATTTCAAAATATTTTTTACGAAAAAATTTCAAAAATTTCAAATTTTTTTGCAAAATTTTAAACAATCTGACCCGAATTATCAATCAGTTTTTACTTCATATTACACAATTTCTATATTTCAACAACTTTTACAATATTTCAATAATTTTTACGAATTTTTCAAACTTTTGCAAGGGCATGGCAGTATATTTACAATAATATTAAAAAATGTGAATTTTTTTTCAAAAACCTAAAACCATCTTTATCCTTTTTTCCTCACCTTAGAATAAAATTCAATCTAAATTCGGAAAATGTAAATTTACCCATTCCATTTTTTTACCCATTTTTAAAGGATGAAAAATAGGAAATTTCAGAAAAATGATGCAATCTAAAAAATATTACCCCCCCCCCCCCCCACACACACACGCACAAAATCGCCAGTTTCGTAAGATTTCGAACAATTTTGAATCAGTGTGCAGAATTCGATCAAGTATTTGTTCAGCTAATTCCAGAATAAAATTTATGGGCCCCTACACAAAAAAATTCAATCAATTTCAAATCTGATGGTGATTTTTTCATCCATCTTTTCTCTCTCATCTTCAAATCATTCTTCAAGAACTTCGTTTTAAATTTATTTTCGCACACATTTGAATTTTTCGCAAAAACCTCGAATATTTTTCAAATTTCTTTGCTCTGTACAAGTACCCACAAACCCATGTAACTGATTCCCCAACAAAATTCATCACATTTCGCAATACCATCTAATACTGACTCACTTCCTGTACACGTGGTCAACCCCTAAATAAAAACCCATCATCTCATGTCTATAATTACACATTTGACACACTCAGTTCGAACAATAGGAACATTTAATTTACTAGACGCCGTCAATTATCGAGTAATACGCATTATTTACTTAGTCCATTCAAGTACGTACAAACATCCAAAATTCAACACTCTCAGCAAATGTACACACACACGCTGACTATGATAATTTTGCTTGTATACCGCATAAATCTTATAATTAACGCTTCGCGAGAATACGCTAATAACGCGGAAAATCCCACGCAGGGTTTACGTGTCGCTGAAATTAATCACCGATAAGCAAATAGACCAGGTCGTCAAAAAATACGAAGAAATCGAACCGTTTCTGTTGAGGAAACTTGCCCAGCGTATAAAAAGGTCGAGGGAGGCAGCCGGCTCAAAGGCCACAATTCAAAATACGGTAAGGTCTGTTATTTTTTCATCGTTTTTTTCACCTTTTAGCAACATAACAATGGAGGTATTCCGACTCAAAAGTAAAATTTTGAGCCCAAACAAAAAAAATCGAAAGTACATCGTAACAGGACCCCGTATCCAAAATTTCAGGTGCTGAAGTTCATTTCTCGATTTTTGGCGAATTTTTGAAATTTCAAAATTACCTCCACCCTGGGAAGTACGTAAATTTGATCTAATCAACGAAAAAAGTTTAAATTTGGTATATACCCTATTTTCAACCTCCCGAATCGATCGAATGGAAGCGGTTTCGAGACGTCTCGGAGAAATCAGAAAATTTTGGAATTTTCCAGCGCTGGATAAAAGCTCGTAAAAATGGTCCATATGCACTTAAGCACCTATAATTGCGGATTACTCATATTGGTGACCTATTTGATCGACTGAAACACAATTTTCCAAAATTCGTAACTTCGAGTTCAAATTCGCAGGCATCATAGCGAAATTCCGAAGAAAAAAGTGACTTTTAGTGACCTTTTTTGAGAAAAAAGTGACCAAAAAGTGACCAAAAGTAACCACAAATTCCATTTTTTTCGGGGGATTTTTTTACAGTTAAAAGAGGGCTGAGAATTCAAGAAAAAATGAGGAGAGGGGGTCAAAATTCAATGAAAAAAATTAGGTAATCTAAAAATCTAATTTTTTTAGTGGCACTTTAGGAGGCAGATATACATAATTAATTTAATTATACAGATTTGAGCAAAGAAAAATTGAAAAATGACGAGATTTTTGGAGCAAACAATTATTATATGACCTATATCTACTCTCTAAATCTAAATCAGTCAATTTTCGTGAAACTGTGTCTTTTTGAATCAGTGAAATGAATTTATTTGAAAATCTGTGATATTTCAATTATTTGATTGATTTATTTTAGTCAAAATTATTGATTTATTCTGTCAAATTGGGAATTGATTAAAAAATCAATTATTTTACTGATTTAGAAAAACTGAATTTTTTCAAATTTAGAAATAGAATTATTGAAATACTGCCCGAGCGAAGCGAGGGCAAATTTTTTCCGAAAAATCATTATCAACTTTTAATTTTTTTTCTTAAAAAATTTTGAAGAATAGCAATTTTTGCTTGAAAATGCGAAAAAAAGTGACTTTGGGAGGAAAAGTGACTTTTAGTGACCTTTGGATGAAAAAGTGACTTTTAGTGACCAAAGCCGAAAAAAGTGACAAACACCCTAAAAAAGTGACCTGCTATGATGCCTGAATTCGCATTTTTGGGCAAGAAATTTTCCTGGAAAAAAATTAAAAAATCGCCTAATGCGTATACATTGAGGTAAAAAGTTGAAACTTGGTAGATACTAGAGCTGAAAGCGAGGCAGTCATTTTATACCGCCTGACCGCCTCGTTCAAAAGCGAGGCGGTCACGTTACCGCAACCGCATTTATTATACCGCGCCTGACCGCTTAAACCGGTTTTTGAAAAAGCGAGGCGATCAAGTACCGCGGTACTACCGCCTGACCGCCTGATGTTACTACAGTTTCGTATCAACAATATGAATACATGAATACGTGTTTAGGGATGACTCACCCCGTTAAATAACATGAGCGGTAAGCGGTTATGACCGCCTACCGCCTTTTATTCAAAACGGTATATACCGTTTTGAACCGTACCGCATTTTAGCGAGGCAGTCGACGGTATACCGCGGTATATAACTGCCTCGCTTTCACCTCTGGTAGATACCCCATTTTCGACCCCCTCCCCCACCCCAAATCGAATGGAAGCAAAATAGGGTATCTACCCAGTTTCAACTTTTTACCTCGATGTATGCGCATTAGGCGAATTTTTAAATTTTTCCAGGAAAATTTCTTGCCCAAAAATGCGAATTTGAACTCAAAGTTACGAATTTTGGAAAATTGTGTTTCAGTCGATCAAATAGGTCACCAATATGAGTAATCCGCAATTATAGGTGCTGAAGTTCATATGAGCCATTTTTATGAACTTTTCTCCAGTGCTGCAAAATTCTAAAATTTTCTGGTGGCTCTGAGACGTCTTGAAACTGCTTCCATTCAATTCAGGAGGTCGAAAATAGGGTGTATACCAAATATCAGCTTTTTTCGTTGATTAGATCAAATTTTCATATTTCGCAGGGCGGAGGTAATTTTAAAATTTCAAAAATTCGCCAAAAATCGAGAAATGAACTTCAGCACCTGAAATTTTGGATACGGGGTCCTGTTATGATGTAGTTTCGATTTTTTTTTGTTCGAGCTCAAAATTTTACTTTGAGTTGGGATACCTTCCTTGTAAGTGAATATCTCGATTCTCGAACCATCGTAGAAGGCTGTACGAGGAAGGATGAGGAGGGAAGAGCTAGTAAATACACGTGTTAGAAGCGAGCGTTAATCATATCGAGACACTGGCGCGAGATTTATCGCATTATTTCACTACATAGTACCTACTACCTAGACGTAGGCAATACCCACATATAGGTACGAGTACTTGGCCATAAATCATAATCAACGTATTTCGCACAGTCACAAGCATACCATACGTTTCAATTGGTACATAAAACTTGGTAAAAGTTTAAGTGCTTCGTATGTGCTATCTGCATATGGTACTTAATTACATTTAACGCATGCATTAGGTACTATCACCCGAAAAAGCTGACGTCACGTCCATATCACAGCCGTCATCATCGATCACCGCCACGACGACAGAGACCCAGCGTCGTACCGAGAAAACCCCCAAAAAACCGGTTCGATTCGACGAAAATTTCATGAAAAAGCGCCAACACAAGAATACCAAATATCTGATGGAGTTGGTGTTGTTGAACGCTGCGAAAACCACCCACGACAAGACCATTTTGTCGCTGATACAATCTTTCAAGCAGGTCAACAAACAGTATAGGCTTCGGTATAAACGAAATAAGATATTATCTGAAAATTCGGCCGTACCCGGGCTCGTACGTAAATATTGCAAACTCAAGTATAAACTCGAGGATATCTCATCGGCGGTACGATTCGTCAGGTATTTGGCCGAATTGGGCGTTAGCGGGGTCAGGTCAGTATGAGCAGCGAAAAAAAACTTTTTACGCCGATTAACAAAGGTACATTGGATTTTTTTCGCTCGCAGAATAGAAAATGCTCGTTTTATCGATACCAAAGCTCTGAACCAAATTTTCACCTCGGCTCAGAAAGAAATACCAAGAAAAATGGCGATTATCTTCGACGATGTGGTAAACGTCAAACATTATCAAAAATTTGGGTCAATTATGGACGAGGCTTACGCCAGGAATCTCATGAACGCCGTGAAAAAAGTCAACTTTCAGAAATTAGTTTCTCAAAAAAGTATTCAATACCTCATCGTACTCTCAAATCTCTAGAATCGTCGAGTTTAAGTTTTAAAATTACTCGTAATTTTTTTCTTCGATAGATATATGGCCACATACCTGGTGGAACGTCGCATCTTCGAATACATCACGTCCCTTCGTACCGAAATACATGATTCCCGAAGATAATAAATCCGATTTTTATAACTTCAAGGTGGATTGAAACTTTCGCAGTTTTGACATCTCGTTTCAAATATTTTTTCTGAAAAAAGAAAAAAAAAAAAAATTTGAAATTATTTTCAGATCGCTACTTCGATGCTGCTAGTTAATCCTCATGGCTTCCCTATAATCGTATTACCTTATAGTCGTTTGAAAAAGCACATAAATTCTTTACCAAATGCAGAAGCTGCCGACATGAAGGATATATGCAGCAAAGGGAAATTCTGCATACATAGGAAGAAGTTCATCAGGCAGTTGGTTTTATTTAGACTCATCACAACCGGTAAGTTTTTAAATAAAAAAAAATCAAATGAACACAATTTGTTGGGACGATCTCCTCCCTTAAAATATAAACATCTCGTAGTTATTAAAAAATTCTATCTACGACCCCTAGATAGAGAAACCGGTTCAGTGGTTCTCAACACATCAGTAAGAAAAAATTTTAGAACTGCATCGGTTAAATTAGGTGATAAGTGCCAATCAATCCTTTAACAAGCCATCAGCTAACCGGTGATTGCAACAGGGGTTGGCTAAAAGTTGACGAAAAAAAATGAAAAAAATTCAATTGCAATAGGGGTTTTCTGCTACGAAGCAAACCCCTAAAAATGAGTTCATAGAATTGGGAAACTCCCATCAAAAGTCATGAACAATTGAAATATTGATCATTTTTCACAGTCAGATTTATAGGTATTTATTCGAAAACCGGTTCAATGATTTCCAATCAAATGTTGGTGTTTTTTTTTAAAAATAAGAATATAAAAAATCTGAAAGAGTAACATGTAAAAAAATACATCGATAAAAAAATTACAATTTTGCAATCGTATTTAATGGAACCGGTTTGACAGAAGTTCCCAATTGATTTTCAATAAGCATTTTTAGCGTTGAAAAGAGTGAAATGAAAAACAAATCGTCAAAAGAGCACAACAAAGGGTGACCGTGAACTCTTTCACAGAACAAGTGTTCATGGAGAGAGCAGAATTCAGAATGAAAATGCCAAAAATTTTAAAACGCTTTAGTCTTTGCTCTTGCTCGTCGCGATTTTCAATTTTTTCCATGTTTTCGACCAACAGTTCTAATGCCTTGAAAATAATCAAAATGCGCCAAAATTACCCGAAGCCCCCAAAATATTCCCATATTCCCTATATAAAACCAGGTTATCATGGGTAGGTATAGGTACCTCGGAACTTTCAAAATTTTCGTTTTTTCCCTCGGAGTTCAAAAATAGGTGGTAGATGTTAAATTGACTAAAAAACTAAAGTCCCATTTACAAAACAAATAAAAATGGGATTAGTTCTTCAATGAAAAACTGAACTTATAGGCTCGTTTGGACGCTCCAAAAGATATGAAAAAAATATATGAAATTAACAATTTTTATGTAGGTATTTAATTTAACCAAAGGTGCGTTCTCACGAAATGTCAGTAGTGTAAAATGTTCATTTTTTCGTAGCAAAAATAAGTAGTTAGGTATCATTATTTCTAAAACTTCACATCTTTTAGTGTAAAATTGATAAAAATTGAAAGATGTTTCTTTCATTATTTGCTAAACATTTAAAAATTAATTTAATCGACATTGAACAAATTTTATGAGAACTTATCATCGAAGAAAATGGTAGGTCATGTAATTTTACATAATGAAGTCAATAATAATTGGTGATCCTTGTTAGTGGAGAGGAACAGTGGCGTAAAGAGGGGGGACAACCTCCCCTCCCCCCAAAAGCCCTTCAAAAATGACTCGGGCATGATCAAAATTACAATTCTGTCATCTATTTGAGACGACAGTGCGAAAGGAAGCTCCCTTTTACCCCCCTCCCAATAATCCTTGTGTTATTCCAGGTCCTCATACCCAGTTTTTACCCTCCCCAAAAAAGCTTATGACGCCACTGTATTTCTCCCCCCCCCCCCAGGAGTGCCTAGTTACGCTACTGGAGAAAAACCTTGACAAGTTTCTGAAAATCCTTAATTTCATATCTTTTGGAGCTCCCAAACGAACCTTATTTAAAGGAAAGATTTATTTCTCAAGTATAGGAAAAAAATAAAATGTATCTTTCGAAAAAGTGCATTTTTTCTAGTAATTTTTTTCGTTTGTTTTAAAAATAACGATTAAAATAATTATTCATTCTTATTTTATGCCCAAAAAATTTCACAACTTTTCACCAGGGGTGTCGAGAAATCTAATTTCTTGAGGACCAGGTTCTCAAAACGATTTTTTTGGGCCACCTGGTTCTATCAGAAATCACAATCCAACTCTGAAATTCGGCATCAAAGTCTTGACGTCACAATTGATATTTCAAACGGGGGAAAATGTTAAAAAATGTATTAAACTCCATAATTTTTTGAAATTTAGATAGAGAATGGTTAAGAAAAAATTTGATATCAAGTTTTTCCAAAATTCAATTGTTTTCATGAAAAAGTATTTTTTGCAAATATTTTCCCCCTTTTGAACCGTTATCAGTGAATTTAGCTGTAATTCTATTGGTTCACGTGACCTGTGACGTTTGACTTGGAAGCCGAATTACCTCCAAAATCATAACTCGTCAATCCTTTGCTAAAATTACCCTCTCCCCATCAAAATTTTTCAAAAACATTGGCCTCGCTGCGCTCGACCTTATTATATATCTCCTTCCATAATTATAAAAATAATCCAAATTCTACAAAAGTGATTTTTTTCGTATTTTTCCTCAAAATTATTTCAACTCATTTCATTATATTTTTTTCACCTTAAAACTCATTTCCGACTTTTGAAACTCAAATTTTTTAACGCTTTGACCTGTATTTCTTCTTTAATAATTTCAAAGTAAAAGTGACCAATTTTTTATCCAAGTTCAATACGGTAATCCCAAATCCAAAACATTATTTTATTGCAGCTTGAATTTGAGATTTTCTAAAATTTTCACCCTCACTTGGTTCGTGTCGAATTCATTTCTCTCTTCTTCGCATTGAAAATACAAAATTTTATTTATAAAATTAAAACTGAAAAAAATTTCCACCCTTGATTCGTTCGGTATAAGTAGACAGTTTCTTAGGGGGTTTCAATTTCAACGAAATTAGTAATAGGTTTGAAAAAAATGACAAATTTGGAATGCAATGAAGTGAATGAGAGGGGAAGAGGTTAAAAAATTTAGTTCGGACGGAGAATTTGTGCCATCTACTCTCGCCCCCCCCACCCCACAAAAAAGTTCGTCTGTTTCGAGTTTAAATGAATTAATTTTCAAAATTTTAAATTATGTTCACTGCAGCTACTTTCTGTTCTACATAAAATTTAGATGGAATGAAGTCCAGGGTTAGTAAGTACGTAATAAAAAAGGATTGTGGGAAGGTAAAAAAAATCTTATTTATGTTATAGGTATCATACTTATAGTTCGAAAAATTGAAAATCTGAGTTGGAATTTTCACAGATTTTACCTTCCTCCCATCCCCGGGAAAATTCCTTCGAAACGTCACTAGTTGGTTTAAAAAATTGATTTCTCATGGTTTAAGGCCCAGGGACAGAAGCAAAACGAGGTAGAAAAACGAATTTTTTATAGTGATTGAATGTCGCAAAAAAATAAGGAGGGGTGTAAAAAATGGAGCGGAGGTGCACGAGAAAATGGGGGGGGGGGGAATAAATTCTCAAAAGCCTTGGGGATCTTGGAACCTCTGTTCTTCACAAAATTTTACGACTAAGAATTGTAAAACCAACTTGAATGTTCCCAACATTCCCTTTGGATCAGCTTTACGTCTTGCCTTAAAATTCAGACAAATCTGAATATTTCAGCAAAATTTTAAAATCCCTCTACCTCACCCGCTTATCTTTTCCCAAATCTACTCCAGATGACAAAATAACCTCCATCAAAGCCTTGCGAAACAACATATTGTACCTGAATCGAGGAAACAAAGGTTTCGCCGCATTCATTCACAAAATTCCCATATCCAAAGACACTCCTGCGACAGAAAATCTGACAATACAGGTATGCAATTCACCAACGTTCTCCTCTCCCCTCCCCTCAAAATTTCATTCAAACACGATTTCCACAGACCGAATTACCACCAGGTCTTTACTGCAACATCATCACAGGATACCCGGACTTAAAACGTGGACAATGCAATCCCAGTTCGGTCATCCAGGTAGACATGAAACAACGTATCCTCATCAAGAATCCGAACACCTACGACAAAGGCGTCCTAGCCATCGACATCTTAGTAAGTTCTCCATCACCTCCCTTCAATCCTCACCATACATGTAGCTCACCTCTTCCTAAACCCAATTTCACGCTTCGTAGTCTCGAGTCAAGTACGTGGATATCGAAGCCAATGGTAAATACATCTTTCAAACGAAGCCATCGTCCAAACTGCTACACAATAAAGGCCACTATACCGGTTCGAATTTCAAACCTAGAGATCTAGACGACCTCCAGGACGAGCCGACTAATCCCACGCCAAGACTATCGAACGATGTGGTCTCCACAGTAGAAATGCAGACTCGAGACTTGGGCGATGCTCTCAAACACAGCAAATTCGAATTTGAATTCAATTTGGGAGGAGTGGAAAAAATATTTTCCAAAAGTATCAAAGCGATAAAAGAAATAATCGAAGAGATTGCCGATGCGATTAAGAGTGTAATCAGAACCGTAACCGGAAGAAGTCATAAACTTCCAAAAATCCATATCGACCATTGAGAAGTCGATTCCGTTATAAATACACGACTCCAATTACGTAATTTTTAAGCACATTATCTGTAAGGGAAAAAAACACGTTTATTTATTTTTAAAAAATTCCATACTCGAATAATATTCGACATGACTGGTTATTTTTCTTCTTTCCAACTGGGTTTTTCTTTCCAGTCATGCGCGACGTGATTAAAATAATTCGAAAAAAATTTCGTTCGTACGTAGGAAAATTCTACATCGAATTAGTCGTTACACGTCGAAAGATTAATTTTCCCGAGTAAATCACGTATAATAATTTTTTCCTATCTTGAAACTCCCTCTCCTCTGGGAGCCTCTCGTATCCACACCGATATCGCGCGATATAATTTATTACACGTGTAATAACATTATATTCGACCGACCTTAATAATAGTCAGACTGTAACGATGTTCGTGAACAATATCCGCGTAATAATGTTCCAGTAGTCGTCGTATTCGTATACGAAAAATAACGAAAAAAAAAAATCGAAAAAAAATTACCAACGTCGTTATTATTAATGAAAGACTCGATTAATCGACAAATGAATAGGTTTGCTCGATCGAGTGAATACCTAAAACGCGGATGATATCGAGTTTATCCATAATACTAGATAAATTTTATACATAAAATTGACTAAATTACGCCCTCCGAGTACGCATATAATAAGCGAAGTTTCGTTTGACGAGAGCGCCGCGGAAACTCGACGTAATAATAAACAAAACGTACCCTTGAGATGGGCTCACCATATCACGCGGTTAAAGTTCAAGATCACTTCCTTAGGATACCCATATATCCACCACATACAAGCTCTGCAGTCCTTATACCTCCTACGGATGGTGAAAAATTTACACTATCTTTAGAAGGGGGAAAATCCGCCAAACCGTCGATGTTTTTTATTTGGCCAATTGTCAAAAAAATCTCGCCTAACTTTGATACTTACCAATTTACATAATAAACATCGACAAATTAATAAGCTACCGAATCGTGCGCGGCTCGTTTATGACGATGGCTCAGCGGTGATATTAAAATTAGAATATTAATCTAAACGATCCAGTTCACCGCGTTCTCGAAACGAAATAACAAAGTCTCGGACATGGTCGACAAACCAGTTGGCGAAAAGTGGTGCGAATTTAGGAATTTTTCTGTAACTAGGTTAACGCGATTTTCTGAGCATAGGGTGTTTCGGGGAATAGACAATCAATTATCTATTTGGAAAAAATTCGAGTTTGAATGAAAAAAGTCATTAACGTCGAGTTTTAAACGTTCGAATAAACAGATTGTGCAATAGTTCGCCCTATATTTACAATAAAAAAGGGGGAAAAGTTGGAAAACAAATCATTCGCATTCCACGATCTACATAAATTTAGATTTCATGCAGGATAACAACTTCAATTCCGGATATAAATGAAGTCACACACTGAAAAAAATGAAAAATGAAAAATAAACGAAGTGTTTAAAAAATGAAAAATTTTATCCAAAGGAATAATAACGGGGCCCAATTCACAAAATTGATAAATGGGCTATTCCTTACTAAAACAGACCAAAAGTGAAGTCGGATCTTCCGATCTCGCTCAATTTTTTTTTACAACTTCCCCTCGGTGGTCCAATCACAAAACCACAATCATTTTTTTCTTAACCTGTACGAAGGCAGGGGGGTGGGCCTCGAATTTTTTATGCAATTGCGATTTTTACCCAAATTACCCAACTTTGAAGGCTCATATCTCGAGATAGGTTGTACTTGGGGGAAAACTGTTTGCGGGGCCTGAAAGAGAAGTAATAGGAGATTCAAACCCGGTTATCACATTTTGAAAAGCTCAAAGTTGAACTTTGGTGGTGAAAGCTCAACTTTCATGATAAAGACAAAAGATAAAAGCTACCGTTTAAAAATCTGAAAAAATTACAGTGAAGAGCCCATTTCACCCTTTTTTCAACCAACAAATTTTCAAGATGGGATCTCTAGGCCCTCCGGGGGGGGGGGGGGGTTCAGGTGTCCACAATTTTTACCAAAATTCAATAAAATGCAAAAATTAAAGTAACACATCGATTACTACTAATTCGAAGGAACTGATTTCGAATAAGTACTTGGTTTTTTCATTTGACCCTCCTGCACCCCTCATATTAGCCCCCTTGATAGGGTCAAAATTCAAAAAAAAATGAAAAATAACGTGTGACCTGTCGTTTGTTAGGTTTTTGAGGGCGCTGAGTTCGAAAATTTGCTTATTTTGTGGATTTGAAGTTGTAATGCCCCTTTAGTCCGCCCAATTTTGGGAAAAACTATGTTGAGGAACGAAAATATCATGTGGGATATCGATTTTATCTAATTTGAGGGTGTAGAATTTGAATATCTACTTACTTTTTGATTCGATCCACTCCCTGTAATTTTTTGAAATATTCAATTCCATATTGATCACCGATGACTGGAGGAAGGGGTCAGTTGGAGCACGGGGAGGGGGACGAATCAAAAAGTAAGTCGATATTCGAATTCTACGCCCTCAAATTAGTTCGTTTCTCAACATAGTTTTTCCCAAAATTCCCGGCTAAAGGAGCATTAAAGGGTCAAATCCAAAAAATAAGCAAATTTTCGAACTCAGCGCCCTCGAAAACCTAACAATTGACAGATCACACGTTATTTTTCACTTTTTTGAATTTTGACCCTATCAAGGGGGCTAATACGGGGTTTCAGGGGGGTCGAATGAAAAAACTGAATACATATTCGAAATCAGCGCCTTCAAATTAGTAGTAATCGATGTGTTACTTTAATTTTTGCATTTTTTTGAATTTTGGTCAAAATTGTGGACCCCTGGCACCCCCCCCCCCCCCACCACTACCACTCATCTAAAGATCCCATCTTGAAAATTTGTTGTTCGAAAAAAGGGTGAAAAGGGCTCTTCACTGTAATTTTTTCGGATTTTTAAATGGTAGCTTTCATCTTTTGTTTTTATCGTGAAAGTTTAGCTTTCACCACCAAAGTTCAACTTTGAGCTTTTCAAAATGTGATTACCGGTTTTGAATCTACCATCAATTCTCTTTCAGACCCCGAAAACAGTTTTCCCCCAAGTATAACCTATCTCGAGATATGAGCCGTCAAAATTGGGTAATTTGGGTAAAAATCGCAATGGCATAAAAATTTCGTGGCCCACCCCCTGCCTCCTTGAGGGTTAGGAAAAAAATTATTGTGGTTTTGTGATTAGACCACCGAAGGGAACTTGCAAAAAAAAATTTGAGCGAAATTGGAAGACCCGACTTCACTTTTGGTCTGTTTTAGTATGGAGTAGCCAAAATATTAATTTTTCAAAATAAATATGGCCAATTTTGTGAATGGTGCCCCATTTTTTTGATAAAATTTCTTTACTTGTTTTTTCTGTGCACACAAATATTGAGGTAGCCTCATAATATGAGATAGAGACCTTCGAAAATAATCAAGTTACGTAAAAAAAATTGAAACCAAGGGTGTTTACTGGATCGAAAAAATAAAAATTCTTGCCATTTTTTTACAATTTTTCTTGATAAACATTTACTCAGCCGCCCACGAATACTAATTCTCAGGCGAGATGTTAGCAGGACCTTTCAAACGAATTTTGCAGGACCTTCCTCTTTCTCCTGACTGTTTAATATTTTTCAAACTGATGAATTTTAATGATTTTCGAGAAGTAACTTTTTGCACGACAAAAAAAGGCTTCACCGCGACGAGCATTTCTACGTTTCACCTTCACATAGGATTTACGAACGACAAACAATGATGAAGTTCCATGCCATAAGAGCCCGACAGTAAAGTATGTAGGTAGTTATAGTTACGATAGCAAGAATTTTTTTTCATATCCAGAAGACCTCATGACATTTTTAGGGGGCCTAATGTGATAAAAATTTGATATTTTGATCAAAAAAAATAATTGAAAATGTTCTACGTCTTTTGTAAGCGAATTTTCTGTTTTTTCTTTTCTGAGGTGTTATCATGTCAGATGACAAATTGAAAATGTTCTCCGGCAGAATTTTATCTTCCAGACGGGGTAGCTTGCCTCCCATTAATGGCAAAATTAAATTTTGAAGCAAAAAAATTAGATTTGAGTCTGGAGATTTTTTGAGAATGGTGACCTTTTTTGAAAAATTTTTGTTTCAAGTTGAAGAAAAATTGAGGAAAATCAGAAAAAAGTGATGATTGGTGCCAAAATTAAATCAATTCTCAGATGACAAATTGAAAATATTTTCTTTCGGAAAACGAATACCTCGTCCTTTTTAATCAAATGTAAAATCTTTTTTTTTTACATTTAATTTCGTCGCTTCGAGTTCGATGTCACATTTTGACCTAAAAAGTTCGTCGTTCATTGCCTTACATGTTAGTTTAAAGTAATAACATGTCGTAAATTTTTTTTATTTGTCGCAATAAATTATTCTTTCGTCGCTTGAAAACTTGTTTTGTCAGGACAAGCCTTTTACTGTCGGGAATCCACGATTCAGTCATGGAAATGATTTTCCAATCGTTAAAAGTTCCTACGCTCGTCGTGCTGACGTCTTTTTTGGATGCCGGTTAAAATCACACCCATTATTTTCTAATTGCCTCCTCTTCCTCCTCCCCATCTCCTCCTCAAAAATTTACATTTAAATTTATCTATGAATGTGACCCAGACGAATCCAGAGCAAAAATTTTAGAAAATAAAAATTTCAAATACCAAAAAATACTCTGGGAACGAATTTTATATCAATATTAAATAGGAGAAAAAATTATTCGACACGAATCTTCAAAAAATGGAAATTTCAAACATAAAATATTGACATTTAAATGAATTTCATGACATTTTTATCCACCTCATAAATTCGTAAAAATTCCAAACGTCAGAAGAAAAAATAATTTTATCCGAGCGAAGTCAGAGTAGAAATGTTTGAAAATCGAAACATCAAAACACAAAAAGGAGAAATGAATATTTTATTATTCGAAAATAATCTGGAAAAGTTTTAGGTAAGCACAAAATCTATCAATTCTGAACAAAGTTGAAGAATTTAACCTCGCCCAATAATGACAGGTACCTATAATATGCCGGTAAAGGCTAGTCAGGATTTTCCACAGAAAGGAGTCAAACATGAAGATGAGTTGAAGACAACTACAGTGGTAATTCCAGACCGAAAAATCATCATAATTGAATTGTGAGATTCTGACGGTCAAATAATGATATTTTAGAGAAAAAGAAGAAGGAAGTGCTGCTCAATTGAAGCGAAGGCGGAAATTTTTCTGAAAATTGAACCCTTCGATTGAAAAATTCAAGTGGAAAACGTTAGAAATTCTTGCTTTTCATAAGTGAAATTATCAAAATTCTGACTACCTTCTTCGAAAATTTTTCTCGATTTTTCTTCAGCACTGACATTTAAAAAAAAATCCTACTATACCGTAAAATTTCAATTCAAAATTAATTTTTCAACTCTTGAAACTTTTTTCTCAAAACTTTCCAAGATTTCAATAACAAATTTTCTCAACTCTAAAATTTCTTCACAATTTTTCTCACATTTTTTTTCTCTGCTCTGAAATTTTTTCTCAAAACATTTTTCAACCTGAAAATTTTTAGAATTAGAAATTTTGAAAAAATTTGAGTTAGAAAAATGTTGAGAAACTCAAGATGAAAAAATGGTAAGAGAATATAAAATTTTACGATTAAACAATGAAATTTTAGAGTTGACAATTGAGAAAAAAATTTCAAGAAATGTAAAAATTTTGGATGAAAAAAATTTAGTGAATGGGAATTTTTGAAAAAATCTCAGAGCTGAAAAAATTGAGGGAGAAATTTTGGAGTTGATTTATTGGGAGTCGAAAAATTAAAATTTTTAGGAAAAGCCATTATTTAAAAAAAGTCGAAGCAAAAATTTTAGCGTTGAAGAAAATCAAGAGAAAAATTGTTAGTGTTGAAAAATAGGTATATGTGAGGTTTCGCAGCAAAAGGGACCACTTCGTTAGAATCCTGATTTCGAGAAAAATGCAAAAATACTTGAATGTTCGGGTCAAAATTGTCATTTTTGTCGGATTTTGGTCGATTTTTATAGAGAATTTAATGCTCTTTCACCCAGTATGTTTGAAAAGTTTCGACCGAGTTCGCATGACGAGCAGTGATGTGATATTTCACCATTAATGGAACGCATGCAGGTTGAAAAAAAATCCAACACGAGCATTTCAAAGTGAAATATCTTTGAAACGAAGCATCCCAGCGAAAAAAACTAACTGCTCATAGCAAAAAGTAAATTTCATGCTCTACAATTTTGGTGAAAATGATTTTTTCGGTAGAACGCTTCCTTTCCTCGCAAAATCTAGTTTCATGTCAAAAAATGAGAAAATATTAGGATTTAATGAATTGTTATTTTTTTACAATAACATGCCAACTAATCACTTTCATAAAAATAAATATTGTATTTTGAAAAGAAATTTTACGTTCTACAAATTTGGTTCTATTCATTTTTTCCTTAGGATGCTACCTTTCTCACAATTTCGTTTTTTATGCTGAAAAAACGTAAAAAAGATTTTTACAAAACTTTAAACGCGTTTTTCTCGAGAAGTACATATGTTTTTTGAAGTTTCATTTTTGAAAATTTCCTGCTCAGAGAATAAACGAATTTTTTTTGTTTTTGTCTCATTTTCTTTAGAATTTTATAACTCAATTTTCACAAATCTAACGAAGTGGTCCCTTTTGCTGCGAAACCTCACATAATACTGTACATTGGAAAAGAATACCAGAGCTGAAAAAACTTTTGACCCAACAAAAATATTTGGGGAAAAAATTTCAGTCGAGCTGGAAAATGTTCAGAGTTGAAAAATACATTGAAAAAAAGATACTAGGGTTGAAAAAATGTTGAGAAAAGAGGAAAAATTTATTAGTACAATTCTGACAACACTTGACAATTTTCTGTGTTTTTATCAATTTTCAAAGCGTTTTCAATTTCTTTCCAAATCTTACAGAGTGTCGAAACCAAATCCCTTTTTTTTGTAAGCATTTTTTTATTTTTCATTTTCAAAAAAATAACTTTGAGTGATAATCCATTGAATCCAAGGCCTACTCTTCAATTTATAGTAAATATTATGGTTGAATATACAGCCAACGTGCTGTTTTCGAGACCGACCTAAGCAATTGAGCATATCCTCGACGAACTAACCTGCTCCAACACAATTCACCTTACCCTCATTTCAATCAATACAACATTGGCAGTCACCTACTACACCTTGTCCACATACGACACACCGCGGTACAGAAATATAGCACATATGCAAATCGCGACGACATTAACCTCATACGTTAATCACCAATAATATATTATTATCTGCGACACACGTAATCCTCAGTACCATCAGCCAACCACCAGATCAAACCTAAACCCTAATTCTCGCACAGGAAAGAAGCTAACTCCATAACCGCAAAGAAAACCAAAACAAAACACCGAACGAAGGTCAATAGCACTAATTCCACCAGCTATAAAATGTTCTCCGACCAACCACACGTCTTAAGGCTATTCGTTCGCGTGCTTTGGGTAATCGTCACTCCACTAGGCCTTTGTTCTTCTCGAGAAGGCGTAGGTGGCGTGTTCGAGAGTCGAGACGCAGCAGGACACAGGTCAGTATCAAGGTTCCCGGTGGATGAATTTTTTCTCAAACAATACTTCGTGGGATCTGGATACCAGTCTCGGTCGTCGGAGCGATCAAGATAGGCTCAGTTTGGCATTGCTTCGGGTACATACAGATACAGCCCGGAACGCTGGTCCGGAATGACTCGCAGTCTTGGCACATCGTATACAACAAGAATAAGTATAATTACAGCGGTAATAAGCATTCGCTAATTACTCGACGTCGTTAATGAAAATATACGAATGTGTAGTGTCAGGCTGCGATGTCCAATCGAATATCTCATTTCGTTATTCTCGTCGATATAATTTCGTTTAATCAGTGGGCGTCGATCGGAACGCGGCTATTTTCTTTCTGGTAACAGCAAACATGAAGATAACGCGATAACATTCTCGCAGCCCAGCCTCCCAGTCGATGTCAGTAATCTATTAATTACCAATACGTAGAAATAATACGCGACCAGAACATGCACGATATTCCACCAACCGGTTTATTTCTCCTTTATTTTCAACAATTCAATTACACTGGTACCTATGTGTAATTAACGCGAGTAAATATGCAGGTAATTTGTAAGCACCTAGACCTACAACGCAGCCACACAACCATTAGCCTTCTCTCGTCCCAAGTTCTAAATGCAGTATTTCCATCTCTCTCTTTCGAGTACGGAATCGAGAAAAAAAAACTGAAACACCTTTGCAACTGGTTCGCGGTAATTATTTTAACACCGCTGCGGTCATCTCTTTTGCATATAACGTACGAATGCCACGAATAAAGATATCCTTGAATATCGACCCATTACCAAATTTATGTTGCTACACAGTGTACCATTTCAAACGAAACAGATGCCCACTTTTTTCCCAACATCCTAAAAAAAAAAAATTAATTTTGTCGAATCCTTCTGCACGCAAATGAGGAAGAAACGTTTATACTCGTACCACCGACGTAATAACGACGAAAGTTTCCCCCAGTAGGTATTTTTATTCGTATTTTTTTTTTTCCTCTCTATTTAATTTTTTTTAATGAGCTGTGTGATCTTGAAATATTTAACATATAACTTTGTAAATAAGAAACATTCCCCTTTGGGGAGGCAGGAAATTGTAGCGAATTACTTTATTAGGTTCTAATCTGGTAGAGTAGGCCTCTGTACCGCGCGATATGCCATAAAAGTGATACTACTAATTATCTACTTTGATGGAAAGCCAAACGTGCTAGCGAATTTGACCATCGTAGTGATAAGTGTAGGTATATAGACTAGGAAATTACCATATTACACGATACATTTCTTTTATTAGCCAGAGGGGGTAATTTTTTGCTTCGTTGATGAGGTTATAATTTATATCGTAATACTTACTCATCAATATCGACGCATAGGAAATATTCATTATGCAATTTAAATAAGCAAATTGTGCCCTAGATACTTTTTTCCATGTAATTTTCAATTATTTCGATTCATTTTATAGAATTTATTTGAAAAATTGATACAGGTGTTCGAAAATAAAGGCGATGGAAAAAGCATTTGAGAAAATAGGAGGAAATGCTCCGATCAAAATTTTAATTTATTGTCCAATTCTTTTAAAAAAAATTAAAAACATATCAGGGTGTCTAATAAAGGTGAAAATGAAAAATTTTCCGACTAATATTTATTTAAAAAGGAGAAATTTGCCGATTCGTATTTTTTTCAAAAGGAAAATTTTCCGACCAGTTGTATTGAAACCAGAAAACAAAAATTCTTGCTTTTTTGTGCTACTTTTATGACTTTCTGAAAAAAACTATATTTAATTCCTTAATGAACTCCTCCCCTGTAAATAAAAAATGAAAATTTCATTCAAGATCGCGTTCAAGTCCTCTAATAAATTAGGACAAAAATTTTTGCGTTTCAAAATATCTAATTATAGAGTGCGGATTTTTATGCTCTAAAAAAGACAAAATATGCGTTTTCAGTGCCTGAAATATGAAGAAAATATGCGTTTATTGAGCGAAATATGCAAAAATATGCAAAATCGATATGGGTGTCTAAAGAAAGGATTTTTTGATTAGAATATCATGAACACTATTTTTTGATAAATTACACACATTTTACGACTAAATTAATTAGTGAAGAGAGAGCAAAGATCCATTCTCATTTAAAAAAATTCCTTGACATGGAGAGAAAAATGTGATTTTTAATTTTTTTTAACCATATTTTTGGGCGATTTTTTAGAAATGCCATTTTTTTTTGGTCGAAAAAAAGGAAAAATTGGTCAAAATCGTTGAAATATGCTCTAACCCTGCGAAATGTGCCGAAATATGCGCTTAAATTGTCAGAAATATGATAAATTATGCATTTATGGCCAAAATATGCAAAATATGCAATAACAAATAGGACTCATTTTACTCTAAATTTTATGAATCGCAAAGATCTTAGTGATATGTGCAATCATCTTTAACGTAGCAAAATATGACAAATCATAAAAATCCGCACCCTATTAATTACCTAACTGAGATGGAAGAGAAGAGTTCATACCATAATTTTGAAGAAGAATTATGTAAATTCACAGAGCCCAAGCAAAATTTTTTGAAAAAATCGCGCCCAAAATTTGAAATTTCTTCATTAGGTAAAATTCGTGCTTTTTTCGTGTTATGTTTTGACTTCCAAAAAAACGATATCTATGTACCTACTCATCTCTTGATCTCCTTCCAAAAACATGGAAACATTTTAAAAATTCTAATCGAAATTGTTACCGAGTCCTTTGATAAATGAGAAAGAATTTTTTTTCACTTGAAAATATTAATTGCCTAGGCTGGAAAGAAAGAGGATTCTACCATCATTTTTAAAATAAAATTGTGTAAATTTACTGATCCGGAGCGAAGCGTGGGCGAAAATTTTTGAAGAAAAAGGCATTCGAAAGCTAAAATTACTTCGATTGGGGAAATTGGTGATTTTCAAAAAAAAAATAGAGCCCCAAAACAAATATTAACTGTAAAGTTTGTTTTTTCACTTTAAAAAAAATTATTTATCAAGGGTATCTAAATGGAAGTTTTTTTTTTATTTTTGAAAAAAAAGCTTGACCTTTCGAGTGAATTAGAGTAAATTAGTCAAAAAGCTTGACTTTTCATAACCCGCATGACCGTTTTGAAAAAAGCTTGACTTATCAGAACCGTTAGACATCCTGCATATTTTTAAAACCTTTTCTGCGAGAAGGGACCAGAAGGGCAGAGGCAATTGAAAAAAACAAATCATTATTGATGAGATGATGACTGTCGAATAAAGATATTCAATCGTTATACCTATTTCGATAAAAATTTTCAAAAAAAAATCACAGAACATTGAAAAAAAATAAGAAAGTTTTTTCCAACACTTCTAAAAAATATTCTGAATGTGAAGACTTGTCGTCATCACCTAGGTACTAAAATTTCAACAAAAACAACACGTTGATTGAAAAACATCATTTAATTTTTTAAAAAAATTTCAAAACAAAATCGTCAGTACGAGATTGTTTTCCAGCAAAAATTAAATTTGATCTTGAATGGTCTGAAAAAATAGAATAAGTAATAAATTTGTTTATAGTCTCAATTATTAAAATTCGTTGTAAGTTTACAGAAAGGTTACTTTACGATCAGATAATTGAAGTTAAAAGCTTGGAAAATTTTCAAAAATTCGATTTTCCATTTGTTTGTTGCCTATAGGTACCTTAATAATTTGACTTATCCTAAAAAAATTTACATTGAAATTCAAAAAATTAAAGAAAATTGTACCCACTTTGAGTCGTTAAGTGGGAAATATTTCAAGTCGTAAATTTTTAATCTTTGACCCACTTTCCAATCAGCCCATTTCAGTTCTCTTCTATCCTAGCCATGGTCGTTTGTTTTTAGAAAAATTAATTTTGGGTACCCCTATAAAAGCTCATAAGTTGACCTTATCAAATTGTAACATACAAAATATGTAGGGAATAGGTTAGATTATTTTGCAACCTTTTTCAAAAGTTGAATTAGGCGGTGGAGGAGGAGGCAATATCTTGTGTTCCAGACCTCAGAAAAAACTAATAAAATTCCTGAACCCTCCTCTGACTTCTCCATTACTCCCTAGATCAATCCCTTTTAAAGTTCAATATTTTAAAAATTTTGAAAAACAAAAAACTCATGTATCATTGAATCCCACTTTTCACCCAGTTTTTCAAGAGTGCTTAAAAAATTACTTTTTTATACGTTTTCTAAATTTCATGTGAAAAATTGACAATTTAACAAAAAAATTCTCAAGATTGCCTTCAATCATTCTCCATTTTTGAAAAATTGCCAAGAAAACACGAAAAAATAATTTTTTTAAGTATCTCTGAAAAAAGGGAAGGAGGGTTCAATGCCATTTTTGCGTATAAATATCTGTAGATTGAAATTTTTGGAAACAATTTTTCTAAAAAAAAAATTAAATTCTAAGAGGATTAGATAGGTACCGATTGTTTTACAGAGGAATATTTGCGTCAATAGTAAGGGTTGAAATTTTAATTGGTTCTTTTTGAGATCTGAACACAATTTTCTAGTTCCCACGATTCAAATGTTGAACACTCTCTCTCCACTTTCACTTTTAATGTATCTAACAAAATTCCCCAATAAAAATGCAGAATTTTGTCAAAAGTTTTGCAGGATTGCCAACGAGATATCCCCCTTCCCCCCACCATTGACCATCGTAAAAATTGAATTTTTTATGTTTCGTTTTCAAAAATTCACCAATACAATGAAAAACGCAGAACTTGTGAGCAAAATTCAAGACTTTTTCCCACCAATTTTTAAATCATTTGCTTAACCTGTTAAACGTAAATGCCAACTTTTTTCATTATTTTGTAAGAGTGAAGAAGAGTAATAAAAACGTCACCTTCTGCAGCTAAAAAGTTGGTTTTTGTCATTTTAAATTCACCTCTGTCCATGATTTTAAAACCTTTATTTTTCGGGGAAAAAACTTTCAATAGGTTCTTATTTCAAACAACGATTTTTTACTGAATTGATCGCATTGACGATAAAAAAAAATCAGAATTCTTTCATTTCCACAAACTCCCTATCTGCACAAAATCACACCACTTTGAACCTAAAATCTCAACCCACCCGCAATGATGCCCCCTCTTCCAGAAAAACAGAATTTATCGCCGCGTTCGTTTTTCATTATACTGCAGCCACGCCGAATAATACCTTATTTATAGCAACCCCTTTCGCGTTATTATTAAGAATTTAGCCGCACGAGTTTTCACCTTGTTACCAGTTTACCACACATTCTACATCTTATACTATTTAACCGCAATTTCGTCGTATAATACAGGGTGACCGAAAAGTAGTTCCCAAAAAAAATTGCTTAGCAAAAATTCCCTAATTAACTTATCCAAAAAATTTCAACTCTGGCAGCATCCTTGGTCCATTACTATTCAAACACAGGCCTCTTCAAAAATTCTCAATCATTTT